>OZ020621.1:31840820-33040820 GCA_963971575.1 Liopterus haemorrhoidalis
GAGCTTAGAAAGCTGTATCCCGGGTATAAAGTTAAGCTTGTAGTCCTGATAGTTGGTGTTTTGGGTGGCATGAAAGCCTCCTATCGAAGGGAAATCGAGTCCATTCCCGTCTGCAGATCTTCTGCCAACTCTTTGATCTGCAGGATGCAGAAAGCAGTGCTGCTCGGGTCGCTCCGCATTGTGCGGGCACTGGATCTTGCGTAATTTCCGCGGCTGCATATCGCCAGGGTTTGGGATGCAGTCGTGTGTATTTAGCTCCACTAGTCTCTAGTATGACGCGGCTCAAAAGGTTGCTGAAGTTTGAGATTAGTGGACGCTTGTCAAGACCTGACAAACCCCATAATAATAATAATAATAAATCTACTGGTGTAGAGTCTTTACTAAATCTTTCCATTCTATTGGATTATTGGCAGCAATCTGTGTTTCCATCCACGATAATAATGTTATTATGTTCTACGTGCTTTTTTTCATCCACGTATCTTTTGCCTCTGATAGAGAGCTTGTTCAAACCCTAATTGATATTAATGTGTATCTCAAAATTTATAAAACCCTTTTAGAACACTTTTCATGTCAACGATATTGCGGTTTGTTTTGTACTACAGTAGTAAACATCCATTAACGTCATAGTTTTAGTATATTTTAGGAGTGTCTATCTACAGATAACTCCATCCGTAATACAAGGTTTGTTTATAAATTTTGCAAACATTTCCAGATAGCAACAGATAAAAGTAGATTTTTAATTTATGGAAGAACCATTTAACCTTATCACAGGAAGTCCAAATTCCTTTTTTTAAGATACTTCTCTGAAACAATTAATTAGAAAGAGAACAAAGATTTACGAACCAAATACACTAAATAAATTGGATTGAATCCAGTGGTGGATCTACATACGGGCTAATAGGGCTTAAGCCTTGGGCCCCAGATCCGCAAGGGGCCCTAACCTCTCGGAGCCAAACTCCGGCCCCAAACTGCGGCTTATAAGAGAAAAGATCAAAACAAAAATATTACTTTAAAAAACAACACAAATTTACTAATATATATTAAAAATCAAGTGAAGCGCCAGCTAATAAAAAAATAATATCCAACATTAATAAAAATGTAATAAATAATAATTAACCTTTAATACTGTCTTTCATTTTTTAAATTTTTTGATTGAAACATGTGTAGGAGCCCTACACTTGGTATTTTTAAGCCCTGGGCCCCCAAAAAGCTAGATCCGCCACTGATTGAATCGTATTAGATTAAATTTGTTTTGTGTTTGTTTTAGTTTTCTTTAGTTTTTCTATAGTTTTCACGTTGATACACGTACACAAGGGCGAAATATCAAAGGGATGACTTTTTGGTCAATTCTAAGTATAATCCTGCTAGTAGAAGGCGGTTTTCGGAAAGGTCGCACAATGACGGAATTTGTGTTTGGTTCTAGTAGATGGCTATCTTATGAATGTTTGCACACGGGCGGCTGATACACACGTGGCGACTCTGCTTAAGACTGAAGTTGCAATGTCTTCCATCATGCGTTTGTAACTCAAACTTAAAATCTTGTATACAAAAATTGATGTGAAGTGTGAATTTTCACACATTTCAGGGTTTCGCAGGTATTTAGTAAGTGAAAGATGATTATTTGGGATGCCAAAACAAATTTATGTTAAAATATATTTTTTTAAAATTTAATTAGAATGCCTAATACCATTATTTAGGTTTCTAAATATGTGCAGTATTTTTAGGGCTATATAGGTATGACCAAAAAAACCTTATACCGTCATGTTTTCGTCTGTCTGTCTGTCTGTTCGGTAAAAATTGTAGACAAACGGCTATACCTTTAGAGTTGCAATTTGACATGCTTGTATAACTCTTAAAAAAAAAATACAAAAACATATAGAAAACATATCCCGTAAAAATATAAAGAAATATGTGCTCTTCGAAAAAAAATATATATATATATATATATATATATATATATATATATATATATATATATATATATATATATATATTTTAAATTCTGAGTAGGGTATCAAATGAAAGCTCTTCAGAGCCGCAGTAAGGAAAACTTGCGCTAGGGGCAGAGCCGTGTTTTGGCGCCCTTGGCAAATAAAAACAAGGTTCTCACCTCTCAAAATTTAAGTGATGAGCAAAAAAAAAGGTCCTCACCCCTCAAAATCCAAGGGACGAGCAAACAAAAAAAGTCCTCGCCTTCGCAATGGCGCCCCTTAGTCAAACCCGTCAGCGCCCTTGCGCCCTTTTCCTTAGTGCGCCCAAGGCCGTCGCGATTTGAGGGCATGGTTATCTCGCGCGGCGGCGACGTGGTCTGGCCACCGAGATTGTGCGATTTAACGCCTTTAGACTTCTTCCTTTGGGGCTATCTTAAATCGCAGGTCTATGCGAATAAACCACAAACAATTGACGCCCTCAAAGTCAATATATCAAACGCCATCCAGCAAATTCAGCCAGATTTATGCGACAAAGTCATTGAAAATTGGACCTCCCGAATACGTACCACCAAGCAAAGCCGCGGCGAACATTTGAACGACGTTATATTCCACACTAAATGCAATAAAATATACTTTCAAATGAAAAAAAAAACATGGGTGGATATCTCCCACACAACTTGTTTTATTTACATTTTAAAATCGAGCGTCCTTATTGAAAGACCCTTATATTACTATATTATCAACCTGATTACTCAACTGCGTAATCATCAATATATGTATTAACAGTAAACACTGGTTAATAGACAATGGTATTATTACTCCATTTATTGGTTATCCCCAAAATATGTAATAATACATATTTGGCAACAATTTCTAAATATAGTAGCGAACTGCTAGACTTTGTATTAGTCGCCCACGTTGCGTAAGTTTTGATAAGACTCCAGACCAATATCCATGATTCATAAATAACTGAATATGGATTATAAAGAATTATGATGAATTAAAGGAAAATACAATCGTAATTTTATCAACTTTGTGGGTGAAGACGCCGAGATAACGTGTGGTCTAATAATTTCTGAGAAAATAGTGAAATAGTAGCAATACACAAAGGATTGCATCACTATTGGTTTACGGGAATCAAAAGATAAGCTAGCATAGAATATGGTAAGCGAAAATGGTAAGTGCCAATGATGAAAATAATGTTTGTACGGTTCAAATTTTCCCCCTCGAGTTTACGCTTTTTCGTTTTGTTTTTCCTTATCCACCTCGGTCGTTGGCTGTCATCTAAATTCTACCTCCACAGAATTTACCTAATTCACACGCAACTCGCCAGTGATATACAGACGTGACGGACAGACAGACCCGTCTATCTATTTGTCCGATGTTCTCGCAGGAACGACTGGACATATTTTTACGAAAATTGGTACGATGATAGTGTAAAATTAGGATTCGAACATAGGCTATAAGGCATTACAACATTTTTGTTCTAGGGGGTAGTTTCGGGGTTAAGACTGTTTATTATAAAACTTAAGATATCTCCCTTATTTTGACTTCCCAAACTTTTTCGGTTCCTGGCGCCCTTAATGTATCGGTTCGCGGCGTCCCAAATCAAAACATTGGTCTAACTAACGCAGTTGAAAGAATATTGGTTCTTTCGTGGCGCCCCTATAGACCTTCCACAGCGCCCCAGGGTACCGCGGCGCACAGTTTGGGAATCGCTGAATTAGATGAATATTTGGGGAGATAAAATTTATATATATATACAGTGAATTTATTTTTTAATGCAACATTTACTACGTCATTACCATGGATACAGTTTTTGACAGCAATATAAAACGTGTTCATTTTCATTTGCAACATAGACAATTAGTGTGTATACTTTTGCTCATTGCTGATTTAAAAATTAATCAACATGTATACAGATAAAGAAAAATAATTATAGTAATTTGGTATAACTCCCAAATGAGTTTAAGAGAAGTTTCTGCTGTATTTAGTGCAACTTATCCAGATCGTCCAATACCAAATTCCTCTACAATTTCAAGACTAATTAATAAATTTCATCGCGAATGATGTCTTAAGTCTTAAGTCAATCATACAAATTTCAAAATCATCAAGAATTGTTAAAAAGGGACGCAGCAGTACGTATGGATTTTTATTTTGAAATGTTTGAAAAAATTAATTCCGACCCAACAATGCTTCAAACAATTTTATTTACTGATGAAGCAACGTTTACTCTAAATGGTGAAGTGCACAGACAAAATTTTAGGTATTGGAGTCGAGAAAATTTACATTTGTTTCATTCCTCCCAAACTCAAAGGCCGCAAAAATTAAATGTTTGGGCAGGGATAATAGGAACTAATACTATAGGGCCTTTTTTTATTGACGGTAACCTTAATGCCGCAAAATATCTAGCCCTTTTGCAAAACCAAATATTACCTGCGTTGCGAAACCTAAATATTAATGGACAAGTATGATTTTAACATGATGGCGCACCTGTCCATTATTCTAGAATAGTAAGAGAATATTTACATAGAACTTTCCCAAATAGCTGGATTGGAAGAGGAGGGTCGATGAATTGGCCAGCGAGATCTACGGATTTGGCACCCAATGATTTTTTTTATTGGGGATATTTAAAGGCCAAAGTATATAATGGAGAACTTAGAGATGTTGCTGAACTGCAAGACAAAATTGTTCAAGCATCTAACAATATACCTCAAGAGCAATTGCTGTATGTTTTGAATCATTTTTATGATCGCTTAACATTTTGTATGCAAGTAAACGGAGAAACTTTTGAACATTTATTATAATGTTTATATTAGTTATTTATTTATTTTATTTTTTTTTATTTGTATTTTCAATAACATGATTTTGCTAGTAAATATGGTTTTTTCTATGTTGCAAATGAAAATGAACACGATTTATATTGCTGTCAAAAACTGTATCCATGGTAATGACATAGTACATGTTGCATTAAAAAATAAATTCACTGTATATATCTCCCTTATTATTGACAACAGGAAAATCATATATGACCAAAATAGTTTATTATAAGAAAGTAAATATTTTATCTCTATGAATTTTTTCATTTAGATGAATATTTGGGGAGTTATAGGGAGTACACCCTAAAACTAAAATGTGAGCAATCTCTCTCTCCCTTATTATTAGGCAAAGCACCCATATTGTCTATACACTTTTGCCATTCAAGCGGCAGGTTGTTCAGGCCGGTGGTATAAAACCCTGACGGACGAGAGTCAATGAATTCCTGGAAGGCCAGTTTTACAGCATTGTCGGAATTAAACCGTTTTCCTATTAAAAAGTTGTCCAAATTGCGGAAGAAGTGATAGTGGGGGCTAGGTCGGGTGAGTATGGAAGATGATGAAGAAATTCCAACTCCTGTAGTTTTGCCACAGTCATTTGTGCAGTGTGTGGTCTAGCGTTATCATGCAATAACATAGGAATCGATCTGTTGACCAATCTAGGCTGTGTTTCTTTAAGTTTTTGCATCATTTCGTCCAGATGGTTGCAGTATATTTCTGCTGTGATCGATGATTTTTTTTTTTTTTTTGGTTTATAAGTTTTTTTTTTTTTTTAAGTATTTTTATGGCCTTTGCTGCTTTGGCAATTAGCCAGGACAATTATTATTTTTGAAAAATTCCATGCCTGGACGGGATTCGAACCCGAGACCTCAGCAACGCAGAGCAGATGTGCTACCACTACGCTACGCTGGTCGGCAAGGTTTTTAATTTATCTGTACGAAATTTGGCGAACCAATTTGATATTGTCTGCTGCGTAGTAACACTAGAGCAAATACACTATTAAAGTTTTGCGCGGTCTTCGATGCCGTAGTTCCACGTAATAACTCATACTTCATTAGAGCGACTTTCCGACTGTACCATTTTCAACAAAATTAATTAAAAAAAAAAAAAAAATGGTATTTTTTAGAGCATACAATGTTTTCTTTAAACAGGCGAGATGTGTAACTATGCAACAAAAAAAACAGAACAGTAAAATATTAAGCCAATGTCAAATAATAAACTGTTAAAGTTGGCAATAATATTAACTACAAATTGCATCCTTGACGATATAAAGGTTGTCACTTCTAAAATACATTTTTCTCCAAGCAGTTCTAGGGAGGTCAACTGGTGGCCAGAATAATTTTTAGTGGGAGGGGTTTCCGCATCCCCTGCTTCTGCATACAAATATACTTACAAAACATCAAATAAAATTACCAAAAATCTCCTAAATACGTCTCTGTTGGATAAAACGCGGACAAGCTTATCTCTGACTCCCGTGTTACCTTGCCCTTAACACGTTTAACTCTTTTGTTTGATTTTAATTAATATCCAAAAAGTCCTTGGAATTTGCATTTTGTCTTAAAACAATAGGTGTTTTTTCTATAAAACGTAATTGTCCATAACATGGGTTGAAATTATGTAAAATGTATAAAAACAACTTTTATTCGAAGATTGTATCTGGTTTGCAACCTCCAAGCTGTATTTTATAACAACAGTTTATTAAAAGAAACATAAAAGTTTTGCACTAAAACACATCACTGATTTTATCATACTTCCGATAGTTCTTTGTTTATTTTCATTTAATTATTACAGAAAGTTCACTAGATGTCAGCTTATAACAAAACAAAACTGACCTAAATTAATGACGGTATCACATGTATAAACCGTAAAATAAAACCACAGTACAATATTACAAAAAATCATCAATTTATCCTGGAACTGAAAAAGTCCACATTTCAGATTATTTTTTTCCGTTGTGGTAGATTTTTTCATTTAGATACTGTTCCACAAAAGTACGTGGGGCGTTTGATAAGTCAGTGACTTTGACAAGAGATGGCGCTCAGATAGCGAGTTTAATATTATTTTTGACATTTGCCATTCTTTTAAGACGTACACACTAAGTTTCAAGTCAATCTGTGCAATAGTACATATTTATTACAATGGAAAAATTGATGTGAAGTTTGAATAATAATAATAATAATAATAATAATAAATATTTATTTGTGAAATGTAGTACATTTATCAAAGCGTCACATAAATTAACTTAATCCTAAGATAAATGAAACAAAGATATTAACACAAAACATATTGTCCCTGTTTGGGAACTGGACGAAAAATCTATTGAATATACTTTTAATTTTCCATTTTGGACTATTTTATACAGGGGCGTAGCAACCGTGGGTGCAAGGAGTGCGATGCACACGGGCCCATGAGCTCGAGGGGCCCACTAGCCAAAGTGCCAATGGGGCCTTATTTTCATTAACACTTACCATTTTTATTTGTTTATTTTAATTTTTTTGTAAAAAATAAAGGACAAAGAAGAGGAAAAAAATACCATTCATAGGATTAAGTACATCTTTCGCTTTTTCTTTTTTCTTTCTTTTCGCTGCCCTGCTCTGATGTTTCGGCATATTTATCCTTATAAGTATATACTAAATTAGACATTTATTAAACGTAAAAAAATATCTTTTTCCTAATAGGATGTTTTCTATGTTCCTAATAAGATATTTTGGATTATAGAAAAAAAAAAAAAAAATAAATGTTATTGCTCAATAACTTAATAGGTATCACACAACAATGTTCTGTAATTTTTAAATATATTTGTGGGTTTCAAATATTTTTTATATTTATATTTTTGTGTAGAAATGTTCAAATAATACGTCAATATTTTTTTCGACATGATTGTTTATAGTTTAGAGCCTTCGTCGAAAAATATTATACTTGATGATAATTAAATGCCACTTAGTACAAGTATTCTTTACATAAAATAAATCATTTTTATCCGCAGACCTATATTAAGAACCGCGGCAGATTCGAGATGGCGGTAAAAGTAGATTACCAAGTACAATAGCTATAAGTAATTTTCACAATAGAACAAATTATCTCCAAACATATTTGTAGAATGGAGTTTTAGCTACAATTTGCCGCATGATACAAAAATATGCGTCGAATTGTTTACAAGATGGCGTCTATAACGCAATTTGTTTATTTATAATTACATGACAGTGCTTTTTACAATTAAAAATACCCTATTAGATAGATAAAAATTCGCTGAAAATTTTGATACATAGATCGTTACTAATTTTATTTCAGGTTGTTAGTCTATTTTTGTTATCTTTTGTACCCCTTCCCTCTTGTATAAAAATTCCGTCCCTCATTGCCTTCTCAAGAAAATGGGCACCCTATTCTACTTGAAACTTAAATATCTCACTTTTCATCATTGTTACTGCAAAAATGTACATTACAAAAATCGTAGGAAGTTCGGGTAACCCAGCTAGTCTTAAGTATAATTTGGATGTTACATAGGATAATGGTAAGAGGCTATAAAGGGGCCAATTACCATCGTATTTCACAGTAAAACACATTAAAATAAAGTGCGAGATCTCAAACATAAAACAGTAAGTTCGATTCTCTCAGGAGAGTATCAGCCTGTTCATGAGTACTCTGTGGTCACCTAAAGCAACTGACAGGTCATAGCACAGGCCTAACCTCTCCCTGACATCCCCAAACTGTACATACTGAGTTAAAATGTGTAACACAAACAAATCTGTGTTACACTTCTCACATATGGAAGAATCTTCACCTCAAAGGAGGTGTCCATAGGTCCGCCAACAGTGGCCTATACGGGGGCGTGTGCTGGCAGTTTCCTCCCTGCGGTGAATCCTGCAGAAAGAACCCCATGGTTTAACGACTCCCTTAATCTGTTTCAACTTAACATAATAATTTGGATATATAATTTTGTATGTTTTAATACGCATTAAGTATAATTATAAGTACTAAATATTAGGGATGGGTTGTTCATGAACGAACCGGCTCACAGAGCCGACTCAGTACACTGACCGAAGTGACACGGTTCACCAAATTGAAATGAGCCGGCTCACGGCTCACTGTATAGTTTCAAGTTTCAAGGATACGATTATCGGGTGATTGTGAGCAGTGACCGGAGTGATCCGGATCTGGATCGATGTCATGTTGAATTTCGCGAGAACTCGGCGTGTAATGTATTATCATAAAGTGTATTATTTATTGTTATCAATTTGTAGGGCAGTTTATTTGAAACTAATAGGCTTAGTCTGTATTTTCTTATAACCATACTATATAAAAATATTGCCCAAATCCCAGCTGTCCGATTTATAAGGGCAATAAACATCGCCATAAACTTAACATATCTGGTTTAAAATACAGTAGCTACATAAGGTGAATTGTTTGTTTCAAAAATGTTAGATAAGAACTGGGGCTAAGCGACGTTCTACCTACGAGCGAACGACCGACAACTGACCGGGTTAACCGACGTTCTACCTACGAGCGAACGACCGACAACTGACCGGATCTAAGCAAGAGCCGGCTCTAAGCGACATTCTACCTACGACCGAACGACTGACCGACCTGTGTCTCGGGATCATGTTTACAGTTCATATATTGCAAGAACCGGCTCTAAGCGACGTTCTACCTACAAACTAACGACCGACCTGTGTCTCGAAAACATGTTTACTTAACCAGATCACTGAGCCGGATCAATGAACCGGATCAATGAACCGGCTCAACAAACTGAACGACCTCCACTGATCCGGTTCCGCAAACTGAGCCGAAATTCCCATCTCTACTAAATATAAATACTAAATATAAGTGTAATTTGGGAGCTGTGAATGAGGCTTAATGACAAACAAAATTTTAATACGCTTGCCCGAACCTGCATACAATGTGTTAGAAAACAACAGTTGGTTTTTACTGACACATATTCAATCCTTTCAGTATTTTCAATTCAATTTAAAACATTCCTAAAGACCTATATACGCAGTAAATATGATTTCCATTATCAGATTATCGCAGTTAAGATACTATGTTTACATCGCGGGCAGCCATGGAAATGTGCATTGGAGTTTGCTGTCACGTTCCCGGCCAAGGCCACTTTCGATCAGTCTGATCATCGATACCAGACAACGAGACTATGTTTATACAAACTTTTGTTTTCGTACCTGCCCAGACGAAATATATCTTCCTCGGTCCGCTTCATATGAAATAGGAAAAAAAAACGTGTTCATAATAATTTAATTTATAGAACTGTCAACAATTTAACTTTGTAAAAATCACTTATAGATAAAAGGTTATTACATGATACAGTGGCGCAGCCAGGATTTTGTCTTGGGGAGGGCCGAATCAAATTTCGAGCGCACGCGGGCCTTATACGGCCCTCAACCTAATTTTTTGTGGCCCCTGAAGCGGTAATCAAAATCACTTGAGCTTATTTAGGGGAAAATATATTTAAAAATGTAAAATATACTCTCTTCCCCTTTTCTGTTTATAAACAAATGTCAAGAAACCCTTCGGGATATTTAAAGTTCCGTCACTGCTTATCATTTTGTATGTAAAATACAGGGCCGCCCCTAGCATTTGCGGGGCCTGGGGCAAAATTGGAATTGCGGGGCCCCAAAACTGGATTTGCGGGGCCCCATCTATCTATATATATTGAATAACGATATTTTCTTTAATATTATTAACTTTTAACAAAGTACACATACTTATATTCAATGAAAATATAATTTTTTTTTCAACTATTTATAAAACTTGGAATAAAATTTTTAAAGTATTTTATTATTTTATAACCTGACGGTCGAAGCGCGGGGCCCTTAATGGCGCGGGGCCTGGGGCAGGTGCCCCACTTGCCCCCGCCTAGAGGCGGCCCTGGTAAAATAGACTGCGACCCAAATCAGTTCGACACCCCTGTTGTTGGATATTGATGTTTATATCAAATTATAAATCCATTATTTGTTGATAAAAAAATGTAATTGTTAATCCATGTATTAAAAACTTTCACTTGCTTTTTTCTTCGATAAATACATATTTATTTATATTTTTCGCAGGATATATTTTTGAAATCTCAATATTTCTCTTACTTATGTTCAGATCTCTAAATCAGCCGCTTGGCCACAATTTGTACCGAAGGAACAGACTCATGTGACGGAATAATGATTTCTTGATTATACCTACGAAAACCTAAAAATAACATGTAAATATGCATTTTCTGTTAATTTCAACACTAATCATAATAAAATATAGCTTATTATTATTGTAAAATACATAAGTTATTTTGCTGTACGATTATGATAAATTTGTTAAATTTTCATTTCATTGGACCTTCAGAGGGGCCTTGTCCCCCCCCCTCTGAATACGCCACTGTTGTTCAGCTCAACTTATATCAGTCCTTTTTGTGTGTAAAACATCATGATTTCAAAAATACCTAAGAAGATATAGATATTCACATTTATCTACAAAATAAAACCAAATACCGATTTTAAGATCGCGATTGTCTCCAAAACTACTCTCTTTATTATATTTCTACTATTTCTACTCTACTTCACGTTTGAGGTGTCATTTTAAAATTACATTCTGAAGGTGATACCGAAGTCAGATTTCCACTTTATCTTATATGAATCGAGTAATTAGTTGTTTAAGTTCGAGTATTTTTTTATTGGGTGAATATTTTAGTCGATGTGCCAGGGGGGGGAAAGGATCAACGCTCCCCTACATATAATTCGTTGGAGCATATTTGGAAAGTGATGTATTTTCACATGAACAATAATTATGTCACTTTATCAAGAGTAGGCAATCTTAAAAAAATGTTTATTTACACGAAAAAAAAAATGCCAATACTGTTATAATGAAGTAATTGAAAAATTAACTACTGTTGTGGTTAAATTTTATCTTCAACTCCCCGGGCAGCGCCGTGTAATCTACTGGTCCTGGGAGGGGCCCAGGCCCGTCGCCCCCCTCCTTGGCTGCGTGAAGTCCATGCAATTCGATGCAGTGCAAGAATTTGCGAAATTGTAGTGGCGCCCGCTGCGCGTTTGTCTCTTACCCCACAATGGCATCGCGACGCTACATATGAGATCGAAGGCCCTGTCACACCTGATGACAAATAAACAGTTCTGCATCGATAACACTAGTTTACAGTGCATCTGTTGCCGGGAAAATTTTTGCTGTTGCTGACTGCGTATGGTTTGCTAAGTTCAAATATATAATTAGAATTTTTTGATCAGCTCTGGTTTTTGAGTTGCAGATATCTATGTTCAAATAAAAAAAAAACACATGTATTTACTAAGAAAAAATTTATTAAAAATTAAATTAAACATTTGATCCTAAAAAACTTCGTTTTAAAGCTCTCCTTTAAAAATGTTTCTTGTTATTTGTCTTAGCTGTCAGTGTCTGTTAATAATATTAATTAATAGGCCTTGCGGCCAATTATTAAATGCACAAACTTTAATTTTAAATCTGCTGGAATATTTTAATTCCGAAAAAGAGAACAATGGGCCACTTATTTCTATCTTGTGTCCATCAAAGAGTAGCAGCTGCCTTAAAGATTTCGATCAACAATTCGTAGAATTATAAAATGTAATAAATCTGAACTTTTCACTAACAAAATCACGAGAAAACGAAGGAAATTAAAATCTGAACCAGTTTATTTTATTGATACATTGGCATAAACGTATGGTCATGAAGTACTAAGATTACCTCCTTATCACTGCCAGTTTAACCTCATTGAACTAATTTGGGGTATAACAAAAAATTATTATGATAGACATATTGGTCAAAACGGATATAGTGATAACGAAGTTTTGAAAATGTGGCAAGTAGCCTGTGATCAAATTAGTTGTGAAACTTGGGAATAATCTGTTAAAAAATCGAAAATTTTATAAATGAATGGTGGGAAAGGGAAAGGATTGTTGATGATATTAATCCAATAATAATAAATACAAGAAATGACAGTATCATGTATTACAGTGACTAATTTTAAAAAAATAAAAATAAGCATTTAAATACAACTCGTAGCAATATATTATATGAATAAATATATTTTTACTTAATATTTTATTACTTTGTACCTAGAGGAAACATAAAAATTTAATTTAATTAAACAGCAAATTATAATCCATAATTTACGTATGAGTATAAGTTTTTCCTTATTTATAATTATTACCTTAAAATTAATAATTTTGTTTGTTTGAGTATTGCTGTAAATTTATTTTCATGCTCAAATTAGTAAAGATATCTATGAATCATGCCGTTTCTTTCTAATGCTTTCTTTTTTATTAAAATAATTTGGAAGGTTAGTTGTCAACTTGCGTCAATATACGTTACTATGGGTATGCAAATAATTATAATGATATAGACAGAGAAAGCATATTGTCAACTGACAATAACTGAAGCGCCTCTAGTGAGATTTTGAGAAACTGACGGTTGTAGGATAGTCGAGCATGGGAATATGTTCTTAGAAGTGGAAAGACAGTTAAAGACCATTTTAGAGTGTGTTCCCGTGTGTTTCAATAAATATCACATGAAGATACCATTGAACCTGTCAAAAATATCCTACCAAAGTCAGCCATAATGTGAATGCAGTAGCGCCTCTATTGGTAGTGTCAGATGCCAATAGTATTGTACATCGAAACTTGTAGCAACGAACAGTCACCTATCAGCAATCCGACTATATGTGTAGACTTTGGAAAATGGCGTATCAGGGACCAGCAATAATCAGACATCATATTTGTATCCCAAAAACCCTGATAGCGTTCTTCCATGGCGCGTAAATCTTGATGCATACGCTCACCCTGCTCCTCGCTCATATCTCCTAGATTTTCAGGAAACCTGTCCAGGTGACTATGGAGAAAGTGGAGTTTTATGCTCATATTGCACCCTAAATTTTTTAATTGGCAAAAGGAGGTCTTCTACAAGTTCAATATAATTTTCAGATTTTCTATTTCCGAGAAAATTTCGCATCACAGAGACGAAAGCTGTCCAAGTCCTTAATTCAAGCTCATTCATAGAATTTTTAAATTGAGTGTCATTCGTAAGTTGTCTAATTTGGGGGCCGTCGAATATACCAGCTTTAAGCTTTTCCATAGTGAGCTGAGGAAATTTTTGACAAATGTAGGAAAAGCACTTTCCGTTTACATCGTAATAATGTAATCGTAATAATGTACATTGATGGGAACCGGAATAGTTCAACAGGAAATTTTAATAGATTGGTTTATCGCAAAATATAGATTTTTTTGTGTGGTCGAAAAAAAAAATATATCATCTATTGTGTAACGAGAAGTAGTTTTTTATTATTATTTTTTTTTTTATTTTAATACGATTTTTTCCAAAAAAGTACTAAAAAATCAGTGTCTCGCCCTCTTTAACCCTAAGGGGATAAATTAAAAATTTGAAAAAATTCTAAGCAATGTATATTGCTATGAACTGGAAACATACGAGAGGAATTTTATATCCGATTTCGATTTTGGAAAATATTACAGTTTTGTGTTATTAAAAAAAAATAATAATAATAATTTAAATATTATTGTGGGATATTAAATGGAAGCTCTTTAAGCGCAGATTAATTAACGGTAATTGATTTTTGAAATACATTTCATTTTGACTAAATTTTGCCATTTCTAGTAGAAAATCTGTTAGTTTTTCATATAGTCGCAATATAAACAATGTCTCTGTAGGCGTTATGCTCTTGCGTGACAAAAGATCGCCCGCAGTGTTGCCAGGTCTGGATTTGAATGATATTTTTGGAATTAAAAAAAAAAACAAAAAAACAAAAAATTCGTTAAAATATATATTATGGTATTATTGGAGATATATGACCACCAAGTTAGAGGAGTTCTTGTATAATTAATACACGGATACACGGTAGAAAAAATCTAACTGCAACCTTCTTGTCGTGCCTATTGCTTTAAAGTTTAAAGGATTTAAAACCAACACTTGTAATCAGAGCCGCATTAAGGGAGGGGGGGGGCGGAGGGGGCGATGGCCCCTAGCGCACTAAGGAAAAGGGCGCCACATTGCGAAAGTGACTTTTTTTTGCTCTTCACTTGTTTGCTTATCACTTGGAATTTGGGAGGTGAGGACCTTTTTTTTGCTTTTCACTTGGAATTTGCGAGGTGAGGACATTTTTTTTTGCTTATCACTTACATTTATTTGCCAAGGGCGCCAAAACGCAGTTTTGCCCCTAGCCCAAGTTTTCCTTACTGCGGCTCTGCTTGTAATTGTTATATGTAGTGACAGGCATTCATCGTTTGGTCTTCTAATAATCATTCACTGATTAAATGCCTACAAAACCCTGAAATATGTGAAAATTCACACTTTACATCAATTTTTTTAGTTTATGTTTAAGTATCTATAAGTGTGGGATAAACTGAACACATGTCAGATTTTTATCTCCGAAACAATTTTATCTATGAAATAACTGACAAGGTTATTAAAATGAAATATTGCTATAAAAATCGTGATTGCAATGACACTGACTAGATTTATTATTCGCAAATTACAATAGTTTTTCATGACCTATGTTTGAACAGTAATCATTAATTTAATAAAATTTATTTAATGATATATGAAGAAGCATGTGAATTGTGTTTTATATAATTAATTATTTATAATTTGTATTTACACAACCGTGCGCCATTTGAATGAATATAAAATTTATTACAAATATGTTATTAAAATTTTTATGTTTAGTTTTGTAATAAAAATTATATTTTTTTAATTGGCAATATGTATTAGTTAAATATATACTGTGATAATACAATTCTCGGTATAACCGCGTATATTTGCGTTTACGCAAGTTCTACTATAAGTTGCATAGGGGTAACTTTTTTTTATGTATATTAGTTTTAGCAATGGCGCACCCAGAATTTTTTTTGAGGAGGGGGGTGGAAGAGAAACTATTTAAATTATGAATAAGCTTCTCACTTCAAAATTTCAAGTAATGATCTAAAAAAAAGGTCCTTACTTCAGAAATACAAGTGATGACTTAAAAAAAGGTCCTCACTTCTAAAATACAAGTGACACCCTAAAAAAAAGGTCCTCATCTCTATTTTTAAATACATATATTTACCTAAGACGATAGTGATAAATTTGTCCCCAAATTTTTCTAGTGTATTTGTGTGTTTTTATTTTTATTTCCTTCTTTCTTAGGGGGAGCTCAGGCCCTTGAGCCCCCCCTCCCTAAATGCGCCACTGAGTTGTAATATTACATTTTCAAAGTAAATAATTGCCTCATCTGAAATAAAAAAATATCGTTTTCAAAAATTCATTTCACTTATAACCAGGTTAAGAATAGGGCACTGTCAACTAACACACAAGTTCTTGTTTGACAGTACAACAACCGATAGATGCCCTACCTGCCACACAAAAACCTCAGTAAAACATGTCCTCAACGAGTGTCCCCAATATGACGAAGAAAGCAGAAAGCATGCGATGCCCAACAATTTGTGCGAAGCCCTGCGCAACGACCCAGTGCAACTACGGAAGACCCTTAATTTTCTGATAGCCACAAAATTAGACAAATATATTTAACTATTAAATAAATCTACTCATTATATGATGTAATTAATGTAAAACCAAAAATTGTAAACCAATGTAATTGTTATAAAGACGCTAATAGCAGTACGCTGATGCGTCTCTAATTATAAATAAAAAAATAAAAAATAAATCATTTCTTTGAAAAAAAAAATCTTCTTGAAACTTCCGTTCTTTGCTTCCATATAGTAACTTAGGGGCGTATTTAATTACGACATGCGCGCGTATCACACCAATTCTCAAATGATCGTATCGAGTAAAAATTCAACTTTCGAAAAAATTATGCAAAACAGTCTTTCGTACGATAATTGGGTACAGAGTACAGAGTTCTTGACATTCACCGTTTTCTTTTTTTTTTTCTTTTTTGGTTTATGGTTTTCGAAGGCTTTAACAGCTTCTTGAGGTGATGAAAATCGCTGTCCAAGCATTTTTTGTTTTACATTGGGGAACAAAAAAAAAGTCGTTAGGGAATAAATGAGGTGAATACGGGCAATGAGACATTAATTTGATGTTTTTCTCCTTCAAATGATCAATTGTTTGACGCGCTGTGTGGAAGCTTGCATTGTCATGATGAAGAACGATACGACGTCTTTGGTTGTTTTTCTTGATTTTGTCGATGATTTCTGGCAAACAAATTATTTAATACTATTCAGCATTAACTGTTCTCCGATCCTTTAAAGGAATGGTTGCGACATATCCAGTACAACCGAAGAAACAAGCAATCATTTTCTTGGAAGTGCTTCGTGAACGAACCACTTTTGTGGGTTTCGGTTCATCCCAAAAACAAAAAGTGGATTATTGCTTAGTTTCCGGATCATATGAATAAATCCAAGTTTCGTCACCTGGAACGATGTTGTATACTGATTTTGCAGTGCCTAGGTTGATTATTTTTAGCATTCCCTTACACCAATCAACACGAGCCTTTTTTGAGCTTCGGTCAAATTATGCGGAATCCATCGGAAACAAATCTTTTTCACAGCTAAATGTTCATGCAAAATCGAATGTATTGCAGTCTGCAATATGCCAAAGGATGCCTCTATCTCACATTAAGTCACATGACGATCTTCTTCAATCATTTTGCGCGCAGCATCGATGTTTTTTGCGCACAACCGATTTTGGTCGATCTTTATTCACCACTAACACACGCACGACTACGACGAAGTTCTTCAAACCAATTGTAAATAGTCTTTTCTGATGGTGCTTCATTACCAAAAGTGCAACGAAGCGATTCTATGAATTGTTGTTGAGTTAGGCCTTTACTAAAATCGTAAAAAATCATCCAACGAAAAAATTAATTTTTAGTCATGGCTCACTATTCTTTTTTCAACTAGGTGTATAAAAAAGTGCCCGCCATTTTACTTTTTAATAATGTAACATATGCATTATTTTACATGATTGTAAAGCAAATTTGATGTACTTTTAAAATTTGTAAAAAAATTTAGTATGTTCCGTTTGAATTTTCAAAGTTGATATTAATTACTAATAAACCGGAAGTGGTATCATGAATGTACATCCGTCATCAAGTAGCTTACATGTTGCTGTATAAATCATGTTTATATGAAATAAATTACTAACTTAATAAATAAGCGAGATATTTGCTGGGTCCACTAAAATATAACACTCTGTATCTGAGGAAACATTATTTTTTTCTTCAACACAGTTTTTAATAATAAGATTATTTAGGGAGTAAAGGGAGTGTAATTTCTGAAATTTTCATTACACCAAAATTGATTTGTATATTTGGTTGCCTGATATCAACGATACGTTGTTTCCGCTAAAACCCATTCTGACGAGTTGCCACTGATTGCATTATTATAAAATAAAAACAGGATGCCCCAACAGTATTTTAAATGTTAAATATATGGCAGAGTCGGGAATCCCTAGCCACAAACCGCAAACACGCGTCTACTGTAAGTAGACTTAACATGTAAGTGGCGTCTTGTGATACCAAACATTTATGCAAAGATCGGCTTAACCTCAATATCAGCTGAAATATGATATGTAGCAGCAAAAGGATGTTAAGAGGTGTAGGATTACTGGTATATTGCTTCAAGATGTTTCATTCCAAGAATTATTTTTAAATGTTTTGAAAGAATAGGAAATAAATTGTCATATTTAATGTCTTATTAAATATAGTTTATATTTGACCTACTAATGTTTCTTGGAATAGGTGATACTGTTGATGCAAAATATTTTGTAAATTGACTTTGGATCACATATAATTAAATAAATTAACACAGTGGTTCCCAAACTTTTCGGTTCCCGGCGTCCATAATGTATCAGAATCTTTCTGCGGCGCCCCAAGTCAAAACATTGGCCTAATTAACGCAATTGGAGGAATATTGGCATATTTCCGCGGAGCACAGTTTGTGAATTGGGGATAGGCATGGTTTTTTTTTTATTTTTTATTATATTCCTCTTGTTTCATATAAACATAAAAAACAGTTTTTATTTTTTTTTGTTGTAATTTGAAGGCTTAAAAAAATCATAAATGTATGTAGCGCGCGAAAACGACGTGTGACGTCATACCCCTTCTAACTGACGTATGACACTACTAGCTTACCGGCGTACATAGTCTGTTGTGAACTTATTTGTTTGTATAACTTTCATAGGTTATGTAAAGTTAGAGTGATTTTAGTTAAAATAAAGTTTAATTCTATAAAAACAATTTATACATGTTTACCGAATTAAATTTTATATTAAAATAGATAACTTATATTGCAGTATTTCAATTATGCCTCTAACGTTTTGTAACTTCATGTAAACAATGTAGTAAAATTCTGACATCTAAATTACATAAATATTTACATTTTACAGAGTTGCAGCGTTTGTTTACATAAAGTTATAGAATATAAAATAAAAATTACTTTGACACCACGTATTTCCTCAGCACTGTAGCATTCATTATTTTTCATATATTCCATGAGCATAAATGCATCAATGTTGGGTAAATTATCACTCTGAGCCCTAACAAAATCTTTATCTGCCATTTTAATAATAAATGCGTGAAAAATTGCTTAAAAACAAATACAAAACTCTCGAACAATACAATACACACACGTGTACCACACGTAAAGATTATGTTGTAGCTGTATCTGTGATGTGAAACCCCTATCGTTTGACGTCATACTCAGTCGTTTTACTCGGCAACCTTCGCTCCGTGGTCGGCTTATTTCAAATTTACAATATTTTAATTCAAAAATTTGGCTATAATATTAATTAAAATGTAATTTTTGTTTTGTTAGGTGACATAACTAACATTAACATATCAAAATAATGTAGTTTTAAGGAAATACAAATTTTATGCGTATCCCCTATTGCTGATATAGATAAGAAATAAGTAATAGTTTATAAAGATAGTTAAAAAAAGTAGACAGGTTAACATTTCATTGGCTCTGAGCATTATTGTACTGTTTTTTTTTTTTTAATTTTTTGGCTGCAAATGTCAAAATTTTAGACCTTAACTCAAAAGTTATCATATATTTGTGATCTAAAGCTAAAAATATATAAGTATACCAATTTACCAACAAAATTAAAAAATAAAATGTCTACTAAAATTTTGAAATTTGGTCAAAAATTTTTTGACTCCAATTTTAGCGAAAATATTGTTTTAAGCTAGATTTGGGATGAGGATTATGAAAAAAATATTTTAAAAAATCATGCTTTCCTAGTTTTTGAGTTAGAGCCGATTTGGGTCAGTTTTTCGCCAATAATTCCAAAATTTTTGCCCAAACTTCAAAATGGACCAAATTTTGTTGATCAATGACCAAAAATACATATTTGTACCAATTCATTCACATTATTTTTACGTATATCAACTTATTTGTTTTATATTTTTTGTTTTCTAATTATTAAAACAATATTAATTTTAGTTATTCATTCACATTATATGTACATAGGGTTGCCAGGCGTCCGGATAAAGCAGGACATAGTTAGGCTTTTTGATTGCGTGTCCGGCTAAAATAAACGGTGTCCGGCTTGTCCGGCTTTTGTTAGGCTTTTTACATTTCGCAAACGAGCGAGCGCCGTTTTCTGAACAATAACAAAGAGAACGTTAATTTCAAGAAGCTGTTAGCACACAAGAAATGGGTAGCCTATTTTAAATCGATGAGTAATTAAGATTGCTTTTCAGAATTCCTAACTATTTGTCAGTATTACTTTGCGATCCCAGGACATAACGCAAACGTTGAAAGAGTTTTTTCCTTGTTAGGTCAGCAATGGTCAAAAGAACGCAACAGATTACATGTTAACACTGTAATTTAAAACATTTGACGTGTAAGGATTTTTACAACTGCATTTTGAAAGAAACTGAGCTTTTAAAGCAGATTTCTGCTAACCAAAAATATGAATAATTATTTTTATTGTTTAACTTAAAGTTTTGTTTAGATTGTTTTTTTTATTTTGTTTTGCTTTGGGAAGTAATAGCAAGTAAATAAGACTTATTTGTGCAATTGCCTTTATTTAATTTAAGAAGAATTTAAAAATGTTGATAAATGTTTATCTAGAATATAATTTTGACTGATGACTTTATTTGACTGATTAATAATAAATTATTTAGACTGATTTGGCGTTTTATTTATTTTTTATTTATTTCATTAGAATTTAACAAGATTTATGGTAATAATCAAAAAAGCTTGATTCTACATAAATTTTTTTTGTCGTACCTATTAATACTGAGAAACAAAATCCTCAATAATGTAGGGTGTCCGGCTTTTTTACCCAAACGTCCGGCCAAACTGGCTGATCTGTTCGGCTATTAGGTTTGGCGACCTGGCAACCCTATATATACATATATCAACTCATTTGTTTTATATATTTCTTACAATAAAGAAGTTTTTTTCAAAAAGTATTTTTTTACAAGAATATTATTACGACATTTAAATTTATATTTTTAATTTGGTACAAGTGTTTATATTTTTGACAAGTAGAGACGCCGATTACCGTACTTTTCCGGTAAATGTATGCTATAACGACGAAGAAATGTCCGTCTTATAGGCATATTTAAAAGGAAAATAGCACGTCGCGAAAATGTTAATGAACACTCTGTAGACATATGAAATAACAGCACTTTTATTGTTTAGTAATTTCATTTCTTATTTATTTCAAATTTTAAACATGCTTCTTATATTATCAAGATTTATTCGTTGTTTTGTTATGTTATAAATTAGCCTGTATGTATGTATGTAAAGTTTATCAGAAACAATGACATGCAAGATGCCGACACGTATTTCGCAACTTCGCGTGTTATCTATGTAGAATAATAATTGGACTTGATTTCCAGTGACTCACTGCTTTTACACGTTCAATTTCAATTTCAATTAAAATTTGTCTATTCAAAATTAGGCAATTGATTTCCTGGATTTTCCTAACGTTGCGTCTCACAATCGTTATTTGAGAACTATTACAATTTATGTTATTCATTTTCTTGTAAGCACATACGATGTTTGATAAAAAATACGCGGATTGCCCAATACCTAGTAAGTGAATAAAGGAAATAGAAAATTATATGATACAGCCACTAGTATGTTGGTAAATACAGTACACGCCTCTTAATGTTATCATTCGAATATTGTTAGCACTTTCGCGAAAAACAGTTAGTTAGTTGTTAAAATTTTTGGCGCACAGCAACAAAGGCTATTTGCGCCTAACGCAGCCCATCTAAAAGACTAGACTATATATTTAATACAATATATTAGACAATAAATAAATAAAATCATTAAAAATACCCATACTCAATAAAAGAAATCTTGCACTGACAAACACAAATAAATAATATAAAAAGTCTGTTCGAAAATTTGAACAGACTCAGGGTGATGGTAAGAGGCTGTAAAGGGGCCAATTACCATCTAATATCACAGTCAATAACTAGAAACACATTAAAATTAGGTGCAAGACTTCACACATGAAACAATAAGTTCGATTCCCTCAGGAAGAGTATCAGCCTGTCTATGAGTACCCTGTCGGCACAGGCCTAACCTCTCCCTGACTTCCTCGAACTGTATTCACTCAGTTAAAAAGTGTAACACAGACAAATCTGTGTTACACGTCTCACAGATAGGGGAGTCTTCATTTCGAAGGAGGTGTCCATGGGTCCACCAACTGTGACCTATACGGAGGCGTGTGATGGCGGTTTCCTCCCTGCGGTTAATCCTGCAGGCAGAACCCCATGGTTTAACGTCTCCCTTAATCTGTCGTAACTTAACGTTCTGTGTGCGGCTCTACTCATGTTGCCACATGTCTAAAACCAGGTATTTCAGATGACTCTTTGCGTCATCTGGAAAAATGAAACTCACATCAATCATAGGTCCGTGAGAGGCGGCTTTTGCAGCTGCATCTGCCGCTTCGTTGCCTTTAATACCAACATGTCCCGGTATCCAAAACAGCTCTACCCTCACATTCTGAGCATTCAGATTGTGGAGTAGCAACCGGATCTTTAGTACAAGAGGATGCACTGGATCTGGATCTTGGATACTGTTCAGAGGGCTCAGCGAGTCCGTCAACATTGACTGACTTTGCTCTGACGAAACGAAACACAGGGCCTTGATAATAGCGTACAGCTCAGCAGTGTACACACCCGTTATGGAGTGCAAACGGTACTGAAACTGTTGGCGTGGATTAAAAACAACTAACGCACACCCAACCCTGGTTCCGGATTTTGATCCGTCAGTAAAAATGATCCTCGAACCTAGGGACCAGTGTTCTTTGTAACTCATGTTGGCATTCGAGAGGCAATGTAGTATCTTTATCAAACCTAGTTAATGTGAGGTTCACAAGTGGACGCGGCAACCTCCATGGTGGAACAGCACACAAAACGAAACTTGCCATTTCGGGCATATTAAAATCAATGTCACTCAAAATGTCGAAAGTCCTCAGACCAAAAGGCCTATTGGCTCTTGGTTTTCTGTCATAAATCTCTGTATGCATATTTTGTAGAATAGGGTCATACGCGGAATGATCTGGCTTGGCACTGAGTTCGCGAAAAACAGGTCGGACATATACGGCTACATAGAAAAAAAATCGTTTATTGTAATCATAACTTCGATTTATGTTATCAAACATTTTCTTACGATTGTTTTCGTCTATGAGCAATAATATTGTTTCCAGCTTAGTTTTAATCGCACCTTCTCTCCATATCATCTAAATAGAATTAATATGGTGTCGTCTCCTTTCTGTCCGTGTGATAATTTGTATGTCAGCGATTCGAACCGAATTGTTCGAATGCCCAATTCATTTTCGCAATCGTAACTTATTCATACAAAATTTAGTTGTCCAAAAATATGCTTACCTACCAATATTCAGACGCTACTTGCTACTAACTCTCTAGATATTTATGAAATTATTTATAACTACCTATATAAGTATCAAATTATAAATGTAATTTCTAAAACCTGTAATCTCATCATTTATACCTGGCTAATAGCCAAAGCAGCTAAAGCCAACACATAAAAGGGAAAGAAAATTGTTTGCATGAATTTATTTGTTTGTATTTTATCAAAAATCAGCGTGTATGTCTGAAATTGCTGAAGATGCTTTTAGTTGAACTGCTTCTTTCAATTGGTTCGTGGTTTTTAAAGATGGTAGAAATTGAATCAAAAGTGATGCGAGATAGGGGTAGGCCTTCAGACGAAAAGCTTATACAGGGTGTTTGTTTGAAACGAGGCACCCCGAAAATCTCCTTTATTTGTAAAGATACAAAAAATCTTCAGAACAAAAGTTAAACTAGACAAAAAGGTCCATCTAAAGGTTACTATAAGAATTCTGAGGCTCTTCCGGTTTCACCGGAAATGATGTCAACTTTTGATCTAGCATAGGGAATCGATAATTTTATATTTTTTTCCTAAAAGTACATTAAATTAGCTTTACAATGACACCAAAAAATCATATTTTTATGTTAACCATTTCAAAATGGCGACCATTTATTTACAAAATAATAATCAACATAAGTTTTACAAAGTTGAACGTAGCAAGCTTTGAAAACAATAAAAAAAGAAACAAAATATCTCTAAAATAAACTATTTGACTATTTAGAAGAAAAAAACTATTACTTTTTACAATTATTTTACAAAAAAAAAAATTACAAATGTTCGATCAAACCACCATTATTGTCCACACATTTTCTCATTCTTAATAAAAACTCTTCCATCGCCCTTATAAGAGTACATTCTTGGATATCCCGGATTGCACTTCTAACCATTTCTTCTAAATCTTCTATCGTCGTTGGTGTTGTCCGATACACTCTATCTTTTAAATACCCCCAAACGAAAAAATCCAATGGCGTGAGATCCGGCGATCGTGCAGGCCAGGGATTAAGTGTATGTGTTCCAATCCATTTATCCATGGATTTTTTCTTTTTTCTGTTGTTATTTATAAAACATTTAATTGAAAAAAATTTAAGTTATTTCATGTTATTTCAAATAATAACTAGTTATAACAGTTTATTTTAGAGATATTTTGTTTCTTTTTTTATTGTTTTCAAAGCTTGCTACGTTCAACTGTGTAAAACTTATGTTGATTATTATTTTGTAAATAAATGGTCGCCAGTTTGAAATGGTTAACATAAAAATATGACTTTTTGGTGTCATCAAAAAAATATAAAATTATCGATTCCCTATGCTAGATCAAAAGTTGACATCATTTCCGGTGAAACCGGAAGTGCCTCAGAATTCTTATAGTAATCTTTAGATGGGCCTTTTTGTCTAGTTTAACTTTTGTTGTGAAAATTTTTTGTATCTTTACAAATAAAGGAGATTTTCGGGGTGCCCGTTTCAAACAAACACCCTGTATAGGTTCGTTAAAGTGATCCTTATTCATAAGGATAAAAATTAAAACAAAGGTTTTTAAATGCAGGACCCCGCCATATTGTGTCTTAGTAGGATGTATTAAAATGTGCAAAATTTCAGGAATACTTGGGTTCTCTCTTCTCTTTAACTTTACAATCTTAAGATTGGTTGGCAGCAGTTCGCCATTCCTCCCTGACTTCTGCTTTTCTCTTCAGATCTACATATTTCTGACAGTTAAGCTGCTCCTTCAACTGACATATAGTTTAAGGCGGGTCTTCCTTTAGGGTTTGTTCCTTCGACCACACCTTCTACGATTATTTTCAACAAACCCTCATGTCGCAAAATATGCCCCATCAAGCTAGCTCGTCTTTTATTTATATTTTGAAGCAGAAATCTTCTTGCTTCAGCTCTTTGAAACACCTTTTTGTTCGAGAAGAAATACTAGGGTTGCCATTTATGTTTTTACAAATGACCACTAGATGGCAATATGGAAATGTGTCATTACTATATTCGTAAAATTTGACATTTGTTATTGTGAAATCGGTGGCAGCTTATAAATTGACCGAGTAGTTTGTTGACAGTGAACGTTAAAAAAAACAAGTTTGTGTGAAAAATGGATATTGGACTAGTGAAGGTTTTCGTTGCATGATTTTTTACAATTTTAGTAAAGGCCTAACTTAACAAAAATACATAGATTCGCTTCGTTCAACTTTTGGTAATGAAGCACCAGCAGAAAAGACTGTTTACAATTGGTTTGCAGAATTTCGTCGTGGTTGTGCGTCCGTCAGCGATGAATCTCGTGAAGGTCGACCAAAATCAGTTGTGATTCAAAAAAACATCGATGATGTGCGCAAAATGATTGAAGAAGATCGGCATGTAACACCGTGAGATAGAGGCATCCTTTGGCATATCGTAGACTGCAATACATTCGATTTTGCATGAATATTTAGTTGTGAAAAAGATCTGTTCCCGATGGATTCCGCATAATTTGTATATGTAGTTGCACTTATAGAAAAGTGCTTTTTGAAAGCTCTGCTTACAAGTATATTATTTGTAATCACGGGGAATCACCGATCTACTGACTATCGCACGGTCTTGGCTTTGGTTTTCCACCCTTTGCCGAAGTCTTGACTCCGCAGCCCGAACAGATTCTGTCACGAGGTATTTTCGTTCAAATACATTTTTATACTATATAAAACGTATAGTATAAAATTTTTTTACAGTATAAGAAGTCATTGCGGGCCACAAAAATGCTAGAAACGGGGCGCCAGTTTGACACCCCTACGATAGTCAATTCCGTGACTGAAACCGGTGCAGAATTATTATCGTTCAACCGATTTTGTCGCAATAAGTCTGAAATAATTATTCAAGTTGTGTAGAAATCAGAAAAAAATATTAAAAATAAGTTAGAAGTATTAGTTTCCGGAGAAGGGGAAAAGTTTTCAAAAAAACCTACAATTTGTCGATTTTCGAGCTGAAATTTTGTATATTTTAATATTTCATTCTAATGTACAATAAAGGGGGGGTCCTGTGTCAAAAAGATAAATCTTCTAAAATAAGGACCACCCTAAGTTATTAATCCATAACAATCCAGTCTTTTCAAGTCACATCTACGTACCAGCTCTTTTAATACCCTTTTCACACTAGATCTTTAAGACGAGTGAACTTAAAGTTCACCGATGTTTAAGATCGGTATGCTTTCACACTTGATGTTTAAATCTCCGGTGCTGTCATCAGCTACAGTAATTTTGTCCTTAAGTTACCGTCATGAAATTACCAGTTTTGAACTGTCTGCGCAGACGCACATTTTGAATTATTATAAACAAATCTGGATATTTCACATCATTCTACAATAAAGACACTACAATAAAGAATATATTACAACACCTGTATTAACATGTAAGTCGATACATTTTTATCTCAATTATTGAAGCTCTGTATTTTATTAAACACATTATTAAAATAAATCATTTTATTATAACAATAAGTATAAACTTCTTATAACGGCGATATAATACAGTATTCTTGTTTATGATAATATAAAATGTTGACAGCACAAATTCAAGGAGTATTTTTTTATAATAGAAATTAAGTTGGCAAGGCGGACGAAGTTTAAGACGCAGATCTCTGTCTTAAACATCGCTTGTATTTAGACGAGGCCATACGGTTTCACATTAGCGTTTAAAGATACATTCACTTTAACATCCGATCTTAAAGATCTAGTGTGAAAAGGGTATAAGCGACTTAACGACTTTATGGCTTGGCTGTTTTCAGCGAAGAACAAGTCACTTTCGTTCCTTATCCATCATACTCATCTGACTTTTTATCATGTGACTATTTTTCTTATCCCAAAACTGAAGATTTGTTTAAAAGGACGCTGTTTTCAAACGATTGAAAAGAGAAGAATAGAATCGGAAATTGATCAAAAAGCGATTCCAAAAAGTGACTACAAAATGTGTATTCAGAAGTAGAAAAAATAATTTCAGCGACGTGTAGCCGCAGAAGAGCATGATTTCGAAGGTGAGGTGTTTAAAAATAAAATAATTTCTTCTTAATAAAGTTTTGTCGTTAGTTTAAGAATTTTATGATCCTTGTATATCTTTAAAACAAAACTAATTTACGAAAATAATAACATCTCCTGTTCAGAAAGTATATTTGCTATAAACTGTGTTTTTATAAAACTGTATTTTCTCCCCATAACTCCATAAGAAAACATAAAATACCAAACTTTGCAGACATCTTTTAACTTTCCCTTTTAAACTCGTTTTCTTGATAAAGTGCAGTCCCTTGGTTCGACTGCGCGACGCCAGGTTTAGACGTCTGGACGCCTCACGCCTGTGAACACCGGATCTCACCTAACCTGACCGACGTATAAGCGACGCTTCACTTTTTGTCCATAGTCTAGACTGGCGTCGTATGCTGACGCATATGCTCAACCACACATGAATAAATTACGGTAAGTAACAGTTTATTTCTACATTTGAAACAGGCGCCGCTCATTTTTTAAAATGATGGTAAAAGACACTGGTATATTTATGCCTAATAAACAAACCGTTGAACTTGACAAGAAACAGTGTTAACTAAGATCAGTTATACGGAAAACCTTAATTAGTTCGTAATGAGATTTACAAAAGTAATAGTAATACCATAATACACAGTTTCCCAAACTGTGACAGCGGAGCACTTGGTGCTCCGCCTAGCGTCTACTAGTGCTCCGCGAGAAGATTACACAGAAAAGTAAATAAAATAAATGTGATCAGATGTGAAAATACTATATGTGTTTTTTTTTTTTTCAAAACAAACATTCGCTCACATTTTTCACTTTCTGTAAGAGAGTGGCTAAATGTTAATTTTCCACAACAATGGATTGGCCGGTCTTCTAATACTGACTTGGCAATAAAACACTGGCCACCCCGTACACCCGATCTGACTCCGTTAGATTACTTCTTATGGGATTATTTCAAAAATAAGGTGTATGTTAATCGACCACAAAATCAACAAGAATTTATTCAAAGAATAAGGGAAGAGTGTGATCTTACCAGAAATGATTAAAAATTTAATAACTAAATTTATAATTCAACATCTAAGCCGCTTGGCCACAATTTCTACCGAACGGACAGACTCAAATGACAGAATAAGGATTTCTTGATTATACTTACAAAGACCTAAAAATAATATGGGAATATGCAGTTTCTATTAATTTTTATACTAATCATACGATTATTTTATATATATAAGAAAAACCTGTACGATTATTTTAAATTTGTTAAATTTTCATTTCGTTGGACCTTAAGGAGAGGCACGTGCCCCCAGTGTCCCCCCTGAGTTCGCCACTGATCTTGTACGCCATGTTAGCACACAACATTCTTAAAAACTGCCACGTATAAACTCGTGGGACTATTTCTTTTATATCTCATTTCTTTCTTCTTGCTCCAGTGTCCCTCTCTTTCTTCCTATTCTCATTCTGGTTTCCCTCTCCGATCTTCTTTCTTCTTGCTTCCAATTCTCTCGCCCATAAGCAATTGACCCCTACTTTCATTCTTAAGATTGAATTTATAAAAATACTAACTGAGGAACCCTTACTTCGAATGTCTTGTATGCATTTTTGTCTAATTGCCTTGATTAAAAAAAAGCATTAAAAGGACGTATTTATAACTCCAAACATGCTGAAATGGAGCAGGTTATGTGGCAAGATTAGAATCCACGAATTGGATTTCATCTGACGGAAAAAGCAAGAACGAAAGAAAACCGCGACAAAGATGAGTTAATAATGTTATAGAAGAAGCAAGAAATTTCTGACAAAAGAACTGGATAAACTGGAATGAAAAAAGACAGCAGGATAGACTAGGTATGTTCCAAATTGAGCACAATTTACTCGAAAAAAAGGGCATTGGTTATAGTGGATGCGTATTCTCACGAAAAATAGTTCTACCGAACTCGTCAGAGCAGTTCGTGAGGAGTAGCTGGTTACAGCGCTTGCGTATTCTGCCGAAGATATAAATCAATTTATCGCGATTTACAATTTTCATGATTATCTCTCTTTGGTACCTCCATGCAGTTGCTGGTGTATCGAGCTCATAATTACGCCACTGGCTTCTTGTCGTCTTGGCATTGATTGCACCAGAATGCAACTAGTTCTACGGCGCGTTGGCGACGTTTGGACGGCTCTATCTGTCACAGGAAAGTTAAAATAAAGCTGTCGTACGCAAGTGCACAGAATGAGTAACGTCCAACGGCGTTCCAACGCCGTTGATACTGAATGTTCGACAACTTCCAACTTTTGACGCCGTTGAACGTTGACGTAGAACACCTAACCTCAGTTTTTACTGAATGGTAAAGTGTTTGTATGATAAATAACTTGCATACAACATAAATAACATCACACACAAGTCTTCATCATCCTTTATAATTTTAATAAAAGAAAGCGCACGTATAAACACAGATATAGGTTGTCACGTGACACTTTGACGGCGTTAAAAATTATTGCATTGTGTGCAGGCGAAAATTCAACGCAGTTCTCTACGGCGCTAACGCATAGCTGTCGCAAATGACGGCGCGTTGTGCATTCTGTTCCAGGCTTTACTGTAATCTCTAGCAAATCATTTTAACTCGAGTTAAGGATAACTCAAGTTAAAACATTTACCCTTTGTTGCCAGCAGTCAAAAATAATTTCAAATTAAAAATTATTTACAAGTTTTATAAATGGTACTGTTAAAAGAAAGCTATATATGCAATTATTATTTTATTATTTCATCCCTCCTCTTAGTTACACCCCCGGTACTTGCAAGTACCGTTAGGCTGTGAAGAGGTAATTTTAGAAGAGAAAAGCGATTATATTGTCTTGTTATTTTACGTATTTATTTAATTTTCATCTACATTATGATAATCACAAAAACAATTTTTCTTATCATTACAACATAAATGAATTTTGCATGTTGAACAAATATAATACGGTCTAGACTGCACTCCATTTATGCTGCAATTTTGTAACATATAAGAATAAAGCAGGGGATCCCCGAGACCATAACCCTGCTAGCTTTATTTTCTGACGTATCTTATAGTACACAATGGTACTTTGATATACCGTCTAGCAAAAACGATAATTCTTATTATACATAGAAAGTAACGGGCGAAAATCAACTGGGTACTTATAAGTACCGTCAGTCAACAAAGGGTTAAAATGTTCTTTATCAAATCGCTATAATAACTTGATTTTTGTTGCAACTGGCCACCAATAAATTTGTGTAATAATGAACTATGTTAAAAGTTTGACCAGTGCTGATCTAAATCAACCCTAAAACTTTATCAATAGCGTTAAACTAACCACTTTAGTTGTGGAATGCGAGACGTAAACCACTTGGATCGGATATTGAACACAATACCCGCTATAACCCGCATAGTTGAGATACCAGTGTAAGGTACATTAAGGTCCATTATGGGTTCATTACCTCTGCTCGAACCCTATATCTCATACAGAATGACCGTCACATTTTATATACGGACCGGACCGACTCTTATCAGAAGATGCCACGATTTCAGTCTGTCACGAAAGGAATTCACTTTTATATAGAAATCTACAATTTAACATTATACACGGAGTTTGGATAACTTCGGTCAATTTTATTTTGCCTCCATTTTTGTTTGGATATCAACAGTCAAATATAATTTGACAGTTGTCTAGGTCTAGACCAGTGGTTTTCAACCGAGGTGCCGCAACACCAGTTTAGGGGTGCCGCGAAGTACAGTGTAAACTGTAAACTATCCCAACTAAATCCATCGAAGAATTAGTATTTTTATGTATTAGTAAAAAAAAAAAAATTCAGATAGATGAGTCAACGGACATAAGCGGAAAGGCTCAATTACTGGCATTTATTCGCTTTGTGTATAATGAACAAATAGTAAATCAGTTTTTTTTGTTGTAAAGAACTTGAAAAAACCACAACAGGCCAAGACATAATATGTAATACACTAAGTTACTATTTGGAAACACATGATTTAAGCTGGAAATCATGTGTAGGAATTTATACAGATGGTGCGCCATCAATAGTTGGTTCAGTAAAAGGATTTGTTTTAGTTAAGAATGGTAACACTAATATTATAACAACACATTGCTTGCTTCACCGTGAAGTTCTTATTACAAAAAACCTTGATACTGAATTAAAAAATTGATGTGAAGTGTGAATTTTCACACATTTAAGGGTTTCGCAGGTATTTAGTAACTGAATGATGATTATTTGGGATGCCAAAACAAATTTTATGTCAAAATATTTTTTTATGAATTTTAATTCGAATGCCTAATGTGCAGTATTTTTTTTTTTATATAGCAAGGTTCATTAAGATTTTGAAAATTGCGTCTATGGCTTCCATTGGTTGCTTAAATCATAAGCCCCGCCCTCTGACTTCGTATACATTCAAACATAGAATTAAATGTATGTAATAGAACCCTTCCCACTGGTTATTAAATTTACGCTTTTAAAAATTAAATGCAAAATTTACCAAAATATAACTAGAATTTTGACATAATAATTTAAACAAAATAAAAATGCAGAAAAATTAAAATTGACAGGATTCGAACTCTAGTTTGCAAATCACAAATAAACGACTAAACGCACAACGCTACGAATGCCTGCTTATCTACAGTGTTACATAGCGAATTAAATATTTAACATATTTTAGTTAAAAACACAAAAAATGCGTTATTTTCCGAAAACATAATCTGATAAAAATTCCTATTTTACTATTCCGGTTCACACAAATGTACATTACTTAGAATTTTTTCAGATTTTTAGTTTAAACCATCTAGGCTAAAGGGTGTGGGCCAAAAAATTTTTTGCACAATTTTGACAAAAATCGCGTCAAAATAAATTATTTTGCAAAAATAAAATTTTGATCGTTAATCCACGTACTAAGGGCTTTCATTTGATACATATGGTAAAAATTGTAGCCAAACCGCTAAACCTAGTGAGTTGAAATTTGGCATGCTTATACAACTCTTTGGCCCGCACATAGTAAAAGTACTAAAACATCTAAAAAACATATCCCTCTAAAAATATAAACAAATATGTGCTCATCGAAAAAAAAAAAATATATATATATATTTTTTAATTCTGAGTAGGGTATCAAATAAAAGACGTTAGTACGTGGATTAACGATCAAATTTTTATTTTTGCAAAATAAATTATTTTAAAGCGATTTTTGCCAAAATAGTGCAAGAAAAATTGTCCCACACCCTGTAGCCCAGATGGTTTAAACAAAAATCTGAAAAAAATGTAAGTAATGTACATTAGTGTGAACCGGAATAGCACAACAAGAATTTTTGATCAGATTATGTTTTGGGAAAAAACCCATTTTTTGTGGTTTTTGCTAATAATGTACACAAGTTATACTTATGTAACACGCTAAACTAGAAGATATATCCTGGTGTAGTGGTTATGGTGGTGGTTTCTTACCCAACTAAATCAGTTCGATCCCTGCGAGAGGAGACAATATTATTTTTGTTTTTTTTTTGCATTTTTATTTTGTTTAAATTATTTTTTTCAAAATTCTAGTTATATTTTGGCAAATGTTGCATTTAATGTTTAAAAGCGTAAATTTAATAACCAGTGGAAATTTTTTAAATTATAATTTAATTCTGTTTCAATGTACACGAAATCAGAAGGGCGGAGCTTATAACAACCAATAGAAGCCATAGGCGCAATTTTCCAAAATCTTAATGAACCTTGCTATATAAAAAAAATATTGCACATATTTAGAAACCTATTAGGGAAGTTATGTAATCCCCACCTAAGGAATAAGAACTATTATTAACACCTATAACCCTGCTGTGAATAACAAATGTATTTGTTGAACCGGCAATAAACGATTATAAAAAAAAAAAAAAGAAACCTAAATAATGGTATTAGGTATTCGAATTAAAATTAACAAAAAAAAATATTTTATTTACTAAATACCTGCGAAACCCTGAATAGTGTGAAAATTCACACTTCACATAAATTTTTTATATATTCAGATATGTAATTTTGTAATAAACAAATATAGTAGTTACTAATTATTTGATTTATTTTTATTATTTTTATAGTATCTATAATATACATAAATAAAAAAAAAACGAAATATACACGTCTAAAGTGAAGTAAAAAAGTTGGGGTGCCGCAAGAAATGTATTTCTACTTAAGGGTGCCGCTACAAGAAAAAGGTTGAAAAACACTGGTCTAGACAGACGAAGAAAATTCATAATGGAAATTTTATCGGCGCAACAACGAGTTGCGGTAATTAAAAGATTTTATCAAAATGGATTGTCCATTGTTGAAAATTTAATCTAGAGTGGCGGAGTTCATTTCGATATCGATAGGTATGTAAACAAACAAAACAGCTGTTATTGGAGATTGGAAAATTTGAGACTGATTCATAAAGGATCTGTTCACAAGGTCGTTGTTTTGTGTGACCTGAGACATTATAACTAGAGCCCTGCAAATCCGCGGATATCCGCCATTTTTCTGCGGATGCGGATAAATTATCATTTAAATCGTGCGGATGCGGATCGGATGCGGATTATATATCATATCCGCTTATCCGCAATATCCGCGTGAACATAAAATCTTCGGTTAGACGCCTGTTCCTACGGAAGACGCGTTTAGAATCCCAAAAATGTATCGCTGGCATTTATATTGTTCTTATGGAAAGAGTGAAATAATAATAGGTTACGGCATTTTTAACTTTTTTTACTCTTCCCATTAAGACCTACTTTACGCTTACTTAAATAGTTAAATATAGTAAAATGTATACAACAGTCGTAGATACAACAATTTCTTTAGATTTATTGCGTTTATTAAAAATAATTGTGTCGCCTTATTTTGCATTTTTAGAAATATTAGTAAAAATTAACCATGGTAATTTGCCACATTTAAAAACATAGAAGCTCATATCAAATTTAAAAAAATAAAACTATCTTAAAATTATTGATATCGTCATATAACTTTCATATTTTAATAATAGAATAAATTTAAGAATTTAGTTTTATTATTAAGAACTTATTTTTTTAAATTTGCTGATTCTATAGAACTTTCCGTGTTATTTATTAATCATAAATGTGATAAATTAATCCGTTTAATTATTATTTCTAAATACCGCTGCTCTAAAATAACAGTGAGATGTCTTAAAAAACTAAGTTTTTGAGATATTACTGTTTAAAGTTTTACATTTTATATAAACTTGGTTGAAGAGTCGAATAATTGTTATTTCCATCTTTATTTTTTAATCTATATAATCTCAATACGACGTTAGATAGAAAACATATTTCTGGACCAAGTAATATTAATGTGATAAAAATAAAATAATTTTAGTAATGTTTTAAAACAGCGATATGCCAAATAAGGCGAAACATGTTAGATATTTCCAAACAGACAGCAAATCCTGTGCGGATATTTTTGCGGATGCGGATCGGATGCGGATCCTGTCTATGCGGATGCGGATACAGAAAAACGTATCCGCTCAGGGCTCTAATTATAACTAAGACCCTTGACACATTGTGTGCCATGTCCTACACATATGAAAAACATAGATAGATCTTTCATGATTAGTTTCGTCATTCATATATGAATGGCGAGCATATATGGTAAAAGGCAATGTCAGTCATATACCGTGAGTTTATTTTGTCATAGAATATAGAGGTTTCATTTCTACAACAACCGTTGATTGACAGCATTGTGAAATGCGTTTATTTTAAAATAGAACAAAAATTTTCAACTTGTAACTAGTTAATTATACCTACCCAGCAAACATTCAACCATCGGCCGAATGCCGGCAAACTGCTTTTTTTGTTGGTAAATTGCTGGCACCAAAAGTTTGTGCAACGCCAGTATTAATAACATACTTCACATTTGTATTTCGCACTCTTCCTATACGAAGTACTTTACCAGCATTTTATGAGCACTCCTTGTTTTTGTTACATTTTACTTTTCTTGTAAAAATTTTTTAAGTAGCTTTTCTATTCTTTTTTATTCTAATGAAGTCGATAAATTATTGTTTTACACAGCTATAGTCTCTTCTTCACTCAAACTTTTTACTTAGAACTAAACTTTTTTAAATGTTTTATTTAAATAACGCGCCAAGTGTAGTTCATGTGATTTGTGTGGTGTTGCCGCGTTTATTTATGTTAACGGTTTGTGAAGAATATAAAATCAGAAGAATTATAAGTGTTTTAGAACGTAATATTGAATATAAAAGGTAAGTAGAATTAATGCTTAAACACCTTGCATAAAATTTGGTTATTGAATTTATTTTAACAAGTATGATTTGTTTAGGTTGGCACCCTTCAAGTCAGGGAGAAAAGATGTGGTAGACAATACAAGACGAATATTGGCGAAAATTATTTGTCACGCCTTATTTTTAGGATGCAATTGGTCTGGCCGAAATGCCAGAAAACCATTTTCTTAAAATTCTTCAATAAATTATTAAATTAAATTGATTCCTGTTATTCCTGAAATTATATTTATTTAATATTTATAAATAAATCAATAAATTATAACTATTAATACAATTTACAATCGGCCAGTTTCACCATCGTGGAATAAATTTATTCAACGAATAAAGTTGAGAAGATCGCTATTATTCTATTGACAGCAATGTTAATTTCTAATTAGTTTAAAACCGATGCGATATTGTCAACTTTATTTGTTAAATAAATTTATTCAACGATGGTGAAAATGGCCAAATGAGTAAGTATTTATTTTGCACCTAACCATTAATTTATTTTAATACTGGGTAAGTACACATATGTTACATTTGAAATACTAGAGAGTGGGTATAATATAAGCACTGGTCCGTCAGAAATAAATCTTGCAACTAATGCGATTATTTTGCACTTTACCGCTGCTGGGCCGGCAATTGATACGCCAATGGGCCAGATTACGGCCACGGGGACACCGGCATATTGGCCCAATGCGAAATGACAGCACTGGCCCATTACTTTCAATGCCGGGGAGTATGTGCTTCAACAGTACTGGCCCGTATAAAAATGTTTGCTGGGTAGTATCTGTTTTAAATTACATTAGCTTAAAAGTAAAAAGTTTTGAAATATATAGTACTCAGGACCGAGCACAAATAGTAGTACAATAGAAATCTTAGTTTAAGGCAAGTAGGCAAATAGCGATTATTTTGGTCCAGACAAAAAAGTTTTTTCTTAATTTTTCATATAATATACGAAAATATAATAGGACTAATATGGTTGAATACTAAAAAGAAGCTCTATTCAAAATTATCATTCCATATGAAAAATTTAAATTGACCCCGATAAATAGCAAAAGGAACGCGATAAAAAAAAAATTGAGAACCTCTGTAAATTTACCATGAAAAAGTGCCTCAAGAAACTGCACACCAAAATCACTTAATATCTTAATTTTTGAAGCTATTAGCAAAAATTAAAAACCGGAAAATTTACATTTCTATGCGATAGACCAGGGGTCGGTAACCAGCGGCCCGCAGGATGAATGTGGCCTACTGAACGATTTTATGTGGCCCGCCCGTAATAAAATATAATAATTACTTTTCGTATACAGCGTAGTCAACACATTACTGCCGCGCTGCTTTAAGCGTCTTACAAATTAAACAAGCTGACAAGAAAATTTGTTGTAGAATACAACCCGCGATATAGAAAAGGTAAAATTTTGATAATGAATGCGACCCCTGCGATAGACTAAAAGTAGTAAATAAAAATTTAATTGTTTTTCCAATTTAACATTCTTATTTGCAGAGTAAAATACTACCTCCTTCGTATCTCTTATAATAAAGAAGTTAGTATACTTAAACAATTCCCAAAAACACCCTGTAAATATATATATATATATATATATATATATATATATATATATATATATATATATATATATATATATATATATATATATAGTGTGGTCAAAGGTGGTCATTTGGCCGCTTTTTCACACTCAATGTCAAGAGTTAAAAAACTGTCGATAAAAAACAATTAATTATATATTTTATTTATTTAAAAGTTGTTATATAAAAAAAAAACTGCAAAGTTCAAACACCCAAGACTTCTTTCAGAAATTTTGCTTATTTATAAAATATTTTTGCAACGTCAAAATTTCCAAAAACCCATTTGATTGACATTCTATTTGATCAAATAATTGTTAAGTAGAAATATAAGTAAGTAAACATTTTTATTTAATTAAGAAAATGAATTCTGCGCAATTTAAACATTTTTTTACAAAACACATTAATAAGTTACACAATGATAAAACTTCAAAAGTACCGACCATTATCGTGGTTTCCTCTTAACCTTTTCCAACAGATAATATAACACAATACACTTTGTCAGCAGAATATACAGATTATAATAAAATGTTATGGATTAATTACATATAAATCACGTTGTTAAGTAGGTGTCTTAAGTACCACCACACATTATAGTCTCCAGTTATAAATCTTGAGTTATTACTGTCTGACTTATTGTTCTCTTGAATCAAATTTTGGGCTTGCCCACTCATTGTTAGCTTAATTTACTGTCAAATTTAGTTTTTACATTTACTCAACACAATTTTTAGTTTATTATATTAAACATTGTAGTCTCACAGCTGTTTATTTTTTCAATTATTTCAAGTTTTTATAATTCGTTTAGTTAATTTTTTGGCGCAGAGCATCTGCGGTTATTAGTGACTAATACAGACCAGGTGCACAGCCAGGAGAGGGCTTACGAGCTTGAGTCGCCCCCCAAGAAGCACTAAACAATTTTTTCTTTTCAATTTAACTTTTTTTTACATTACTAAACAGGTATATTCGCCATCTTTCAAAGATAGAAGCGGATCAAAGTGCCATTTGTGGCTAGGGTTCCCACCTCTCCCGGAATTCCGGAATTGAGCCCTGAAAATTAATCTCCCAGCTCCCGGAAGGAATTTAAAATAAATATTACCCTCCCGGAATGCACAGAATTGTACGATGTTATGCTTGAAATCCGCCGAAAAATAACAATTAGAAAAAATGACAATTCAGTCAAAGAAATCTTTTAAATAAATTAAATGAAACGGACAAGGCTAAGTTTTATAAAGACACAGACATTTTCTTTGAGAGATGTTTAGATTACCTGAAAAAGTGGTATGATTTCGAAAACTCAGAGTATAGTAAATTGAGCATACTTTCAATGAAAAACCGATTACCTGGGGTGCTTTGAGAGACTTGGCCATTGATTTAAAGATCACTTGATGAAATGTCTATACCTGTATCAAACGCTGCCTGCGAGCGTGTTTTTAGTATAGTATTCGATATATGGACTAAGGAAAGAAACCGTTTAAATGAAAAACATGTAAAGGCAGAAATCCTAACGTTCTTCAATTTTAAAATGGACTGCAAAGAGTTTTTAAATTTGTTAGTTCCAGACCAGATATTTTGATATCCGTACGATCAAATGCAAAATATAAGTTCAAAATAAAATAAAAAGTTATGAAAATTGATATTGTTTTTTTTTCCTCTCCCGGATTTTGACAGCCAAGAGGTGGCAACGCTATTTGTGGCCCGATTTCAGCTTTTCATTTGTAATTTTTAAGGTTACAGTCCATTTGCTTATGTGTGACTAGACAAAAATATAAAATCGATGTGAAGTGTAAATTTTCACACATTTCTGGATTATGTAGGTATTTAGTAAGTGATAACAAATTGTGGACAGGTACAATGTGTGGTAGGTATATTAAAAATCATAAATTTTGATAGAATAATCCACGTGCTTTCATCTAGACTCAGGCATATTTAATTACGAGATGCGTTCGCATCAAGTTCCAGCTACAGCTACTTACAGGTCGCCCCTAGCTTTTGCGAGACCCGGGGCAAAACTGGAGTTGCGGGGCCCCATCTATATATAAATTGAATAACGATATTTTCTTTGATATTATTAACTATTAACAACGTACACATACTTATATTCAATTAAAATATATTTTTTTATCTACTATTTATAAAACTTGGAATAATATTTTTAATGTATTTTATTATTTTATTACTTGACAGTCGAAGCGCGGGGCCTGGGGCAGGTGCCCCACTTGCCCCCACCTAGGGGCGGCCCTGGCTACCTAGTTGTCCAGTCAGCCAGATAAATATTGTCAGCACGGTATTACAAAAGATTCGATAATTTTCAAAATAATTATCTGATCAACAAATCAAAAAATTCCTTCTGTACATTAATGTGCATAATTCATTCTATTTTTTTTTTATTTATTTTTTTTTTTTTCTTCTAATTATTAATTAACGTCTTTGGTTATGGGGCATGGGACAAGAATTTTTTTAGCCCATTTTTTTTTGTAAATCATAAAAATAAAGGAATTTTAGAAACTGCTTTCGTTCCTTAATATATTTCTTAAGAGCATACTTTTGATGCCACACAGTAAATAAAAAAATAAAAAATAATTATTTTTTCAATGATACAAAAAATTCCATTTATTTTGGCAGACCAATTTCAACAAAAATTCCTGTTGAACTATTCCAGTTTCCATCAATATACATATATTGAGAATTTTTTCAGATTTTTAAATAAATCCCTCTGGGAAATAGGGTGGGCTTTTTGTCAAATTTTTGGATAAAAAATCCATAAAAGAATTTGATTTATTCGAAAATAAAAATGTATTGGTTTGTCCACGCAATAAGAGGTTTAATTTGATATCTCACTCGAAATTTTAAAAACCTTCATTTTTTCGTTGAAGATGTCTGACAGATAGACTGACAAACAGACAGACAGACAGACACATGAGTGACGCTTTCCAGATCCAAGTGAAGAGCAAAAAAAAGGTCCTCACCTCCCAGATCCAAGTGAAGAGCAAAAAAAAAGGTCCTCACTTTTAAAATACAAATGATGACCTGACCGTCCGCCGCCCTTCCTGGCCTGGCGCCCTGGGCGATCGTCTGACTTCGCCTCCTCTTAAAGCCACTTCTGCCTACAAAACCCTAAAAAGAGAAATTTCCATGTCATCCCAATCACAACATATAGAGGAGAAACGTTGCCAGTTACAGACTTACAGACAAACTAAGAAACAGGATAAGAACTATCGAGTTGGACCTAATAAGAAGAACTTTTCAATACACCAGAAAAAATAGACTTAAAACATATTCTACGGAATGAAATTTAAGTTATCCCAACAATTTATTGACTATTACAATTGCTTTAAGATGATACGGACATGTAGAAAAGATGAGGGAAGAAATGTGGCCAAAGGAGTTGTTCTTTCAATGGTCTCCTAGAGAAAAGAGAAAAAGAAGAAGACCAGCAGTGAAATGATAACACACATTAACAAATCTAGTATGTGAAAAAGACCTACCTGAGGGTGACTGGGAAGATAGGAGCCGATGGAACTGAGAACGGTAAACCTGTTATGGGGAAAACGTTAAGAAGGAGCAGAAGAAGGATAAGTTAATTAACCATGAGCAATACTTTACCAAAAAATGTATTATTATAATATTTATTTTTATACCACCTCCGTACCTATAATAAAGCCTATAATCGAACTAAGTTCTTAAGGGATACTTAGTTAATTAGAAAACAAAAAGGGATACTTAGAAATGGTTAATTCGCCAAAGAGGTACGCCAATAAAATATAATTTTTCTGCTTTTTCTGTTATTTCCTTTTAACATTCTTCATTTGGGACTTCATTTGGGATATTTGCAAAAATGGGTGACGTAGTGTGGTATGCATTTCACGATTTAATGACAATACGATAATAAAGAGTTATTAAAAGAAAACAAAAGAAAATACTTGAGGATTTTTGTTAATTTGCTACACGTGTTACCGGATGTTATCTGTGCAATATTTGCTTAATGTCCACCCACTCCTATCACGAGCTCTACCATATCCTATTGTTTATAGAGATAGCTAAGATAAATGCTAAGTAAATTAACCGCCGTATATATCAGCCAGCTGGATTAGATAAGTCTCAAGAAATAAATATTAACTTCTTACTTAGCTCATGGCACATATAAATTCAAATTAAATGCATTGCGAATTTTATAATAAAGGAACACCTTTGTCGCTTGCCTGTTATATTGTCAGGCAATCCACAGCAGATTTTAATACTCGAATTATTTTTTCTTTATTTTCTTCACTTCGGATTATTCCTCTTCGAGTATATCTAGTTCTCTGTCTAAATTTCTCCTTTTTGATCAAGGTCAGTTGGATTAGCTTTTGGCTTCACTCGAAAAAATCTTCCGTTTTTCTTTGTTCAGTACCAGGCCTTTCAAGATATCTTGTACATCAATTCTCGTTAAAACTTCTCTAAGCTTACCTCTTAATTTCTTGTGGTCTTGTGGAGTAACACTAGAGCCAAATACACTATTAATGTTTCACGCGGTCTGCGATGCCGTAGTTCCACGTAAGAACTCATACTTCATAATAGTGCGAATTTCCGAGCATTCCATTTTCAACAAAATTAATTTTTAAAAAAATTTTTTGTAATTTTTTAGAGCATACAATAATTTCTTTAAACAGGCGAGATATGTAACTTTCCAACTAAAAAAAAAAAAAAAAACAGAACAGTAAAATATTAAGCCATGTCAAATAATAAGCTATTAAAGTTGGCAATATTATTAACTAAAAATTTCATCCTTGACGACCTGATATTTCGAAAGTTGTTCACTTATTTTCAAAATGAAGATCTTATTTTTAAAAAAGATCCTCACTACCAAAATACAAGTGATGGCCTTTTTTTTGTCAATACTTGCATTTTTCATGCAATTTGCCGAGTAATTTCCCGATTTCTATCCTTTTAAAACAATTTTGTCTTCCGAGCCCCCCCCCCAAGAAATTCCCGGGTGCGCACCTGTAGTACAACCATATTAATAATAAATAGAGGAGCTGCAAGAATGAAAATATTCGAGTACTGTACTAAACTGGAATGGTTTCAATTTCTTTTTTAAACGATGAGGCCCTTGACCCCTTGAAACCTTTAACCCCGATCCAAAACACCGACTTTTACGACGAACTTGACTTTAAAACCTGGATGCATTTTCTAAGCTCAGATAAAACTTCTATGTATAGTTGTTTGCACAAGTGATAGGGTACGTACGAGCAGAGCAGTAGTAAGGGGAGGGCGGAGGGGGCGACGGCCCTGGGCGTACTAAGGAAAGGGGCGCCATTGTGAAGGCAAGGACCTTTTTTTTCTCATCATTCAAATTTTAGGAGGTGAGGACCTTTTTTTTTGCTCATCACTTGGATTTTGGGAGGTGAAGACTTCTTTTTATTTGCCGAGGGCGCCAAAAACGCGGCTCTGCTCCTAGCGCAAGTTTTCTTTACTGCGGCTCTGCGTACGAGTTGCGCATACATGCTAATATGTGAGATGGAAAACGCACTATAAAATAGAAACAGAGCACGCGCTAACTGTGCTTTACATGTTGTATTATATGAAGTTACCCGTACAACGATCGAGCATGAGCTTCACATGATATAATTTACCGAGTCTATTGCGCATTTAACTACAAACCGCCAACTTATACCCTTTTCACACTAGATCTTTAAGACGATTGAACTTAAACTTCATCGATGTTTAATATCGGTTTGCTTTCACACTTGATGTTTAATTTGAAGAAGAAATCTCCATGTAAAGCTAGTATGTATTGCCAACATAATTTCATATCGTTTGAATTTATTCTGTCATTATTTTGTATATCGAGGTTAGGAGATGTTTATTTTTTATATTTATTTAAATAATAACGCAAATAATCTTCTCATAACCTCGATATATAAAATGATAACAGCTGAACATAGATAAAAGAAGAGAAGCACAAATTCAAGGAGTATTTTTTTATAATGGGAATTAAGTTGGCAATGCGGGCGAAGTTTAAGACGCAGATCTCTGTCTTAAACATCGGTCGTGTTTAGACGAGGCCGTACGGTTTCACATTAGCGTTTAAAGATCTATTCACTTAAACATCCAATCTTAAAGATCTAGTGTGAAAAGGGTACTAGATGAAAACTGCTGTCCTTGGCAGTGTTGCCAACTGGCGGGAATTTTCCCGTTGCGGTAAAATTTGAACATTGGAGGGAAAAGGGAAAATAAGGGCCAAATGTGGGAATTTTTCTCATACCATTTTTTAAAAACGAGCCTATGTTTAAAAATGTAGACATGTTGTCAACATTAATTTTGTTACTCCCACACTTCAATGGTGAAACTGAAAGAATATTTTCTATGGTCACCGACATTAAAACAAACAAAAAAATAATCGAATTGGTGAAAATACACTCAATTCAATGTGTATTCTTCGTAGTAGTATACAAAAAGAAAATAACACTTGTGTATCCCGTTGCAGATCAACACATACAATCAGAGCCGGCGCTGGGGTCTGCGGCGCCCGTAGGCAAGATTTAATTAAGCGCCCCTAAGTAGGGCGCAACATGTATGCTTATCGAAATTTTGTTTTGCGCTCCAAACTTATTTGCGCCCGTGGCGGGCGCCTCTTTCGCCACGCCCTCGTTACGGGCCTGTATGCAACAATGGTACGCTGCTTGGATATATTTCACTAGTTTTAATCGTTGTTTCATTCCCATTCGTTCTTTGTGAATAAATCCTTGGTATCCCCATCATAGGTAGAATTTACATTAACTTTTAAAATAACGATATTTTGTTTCAATATGCGATCGAGATAAAAATTGAAAATCTAAATAAATTTAAATAACAAGGAATCTGCAACAATAGGAAATCATAAGTAACCCTTGTAGGTGTTTAACAAACATAGAAATCCGGTCTACACAATGAATTTTAATTCCATTTCATCCTCGCAGATCAAAACTGTTTAGTAGTTCGTCCCACGTCCGCTAGATGTAACATATCTGTTAGTTTGGCGGGTCGCGTTCAAGGGACATTAAAAAACAAAGCGGGGGTCTACTGCTGGAGCGTCGCCGTCGTGTCGGACGGACAGACGCCACTCGCAACTCTCCCAACGCGACACCGCTCGCCCTGCAGAGACGGACTTATTATTTATTAGTCTGATAGGGTTATGGTTTAACCGTTTAAACTTAACGAAAAAACGTTGGTTATTTTTGGCATATTAAATTTAGCATGCAGTTTTTTATGCATTTTTTTGGGATGATGAATTATTTTTGTGTATTCCGTTCTCGAGAAATTATGCACGAATGTTAAAGTAATTAAAAATAATATTTATATTTGGGGTAACTTCTGGAAAAAAACTATAATTTGGAGGGGTGGGCTTACGTTAAATAAACAAATATACCCCTTATTAGTTGACGCCGCTGGTCAACTAATATCAAAATTAAATACGAGGGCTGCCTATTAAGTTTTTACAAAAACTAAGAAAGAAAAACTTTTTTTTTTGAACAAACTGTTTTATGGCTTTTCAAAATATTTGCCTTTAAGATTTATACACTTTTGCATGCATTCAAACCAATTCTAGAAAAAAAATTTCCACTCTGAAGTTGGTATCTCAAAAACATGGTTTTCGAAGGTGCCGTGCTGCCAAATCAAAATATCGATGAACCAAAAATATTATGCGAAATTTTATATTCTATTATTGATAATTTATTCATATTAAATGGTAAAAGTATCCTAGAAAAATGAATAACCAATTGTACCGCATTTTCAACGATCAGCATATTTTACAGCTGGTAACATCACCAAGGAAGAAAAGGATTGGAAGAACCCATTAGGGAGTATGAAAAAGAACTACTCCGTTTGCCCTGTACTGCATTCTAACGTTTGGACGGACTATACATTTGACTAATTTAAAGTAAGTAACGGGTGTTTTTTTTAGAGGTATAGAACTTTAAATTGCAATAAAACAACGATGGATTATTCGATTGACATGAATTTTTTTTTATTCGAAAGATAATCTTGTGGCATTACATTTTAAATATGATTTCTGGCATATGACCGCCACGGCTGGCTCGGATGTAGTCCAATCTGGCTTCCATTTAATTTTTTTAAACAAAATTTAAACGTTTTTTTCTGCATTTGCTTCATATTCAAGTCTTCATTAGATTAATAAGAAATATTTTCCAGTGTAGAGTGTAGTGTGGTGTGGTGTGAGTAACTCATTTCGCAACTGTTAAAAGAATATATTATTATTTTAATATTTTTAATTCCAAAAAATTACACGCACTATCTTAGCTATAAATACAAAAAATTCATAACATTATTAGCCATGAATTAAAAAAATGGTAATTAATATTTTCAAAAACACAAAAACTGCTATATATTCCATAAACACAATCTGATCAAAAATTGCTCCCCAAAATTTTCGGCTCAGATCAATATACATTACTTATAATTTTTTCAGATTTTTGGTTTAACCCTTTTTGGTAAAAGGGTGCGGGACAAGAACTTTTGCACATTTTTGGCTAAATTCGTGTTAAAAGAAACGAATTTCAAAAAACTACCTATCGTTTCGTAATCTACGTCTTAAGAGCTTTCTTTTGATACCACACAATAAATTTTAAAAAAATATTTTTTTTTATCAACGATGAAAAATGACATTTTTCAAAAAATTTATCTGATCAAAAATTCCTGTTGAACTATTTCGGTTTCCATCAATGTTTATTACGGAGATTTTTTTCAGATTTTTAGATCAATCCCTTTGGGAGATAGGTTGGAGGACATAAGTTTTTTGATACATTTTTGGCAAAAATCAAATAAAAAAATTTATTTTTCAAAAATAAAAATTTGTTTGTTGATCTACGCATTAAGAGGTTTCATTTGATATGCCACTCAAAATTTAAAAAAATATTAATTTTTTTATTAAATACATATTTGTTTATATTTATCCCACGCTGTATTTTTTTGAATTTTCTATAGTTTTCCTATATGTGGGTCAAAATGTTGTACAAGTACGCCAAATTTCAACTTTCTATGTTCAGCCGTTTGGCTACAATGGGGGATACGCATAAAATTTGTATTTCCTTAAAACTACATTATTTTGATGTTAATGTTAGTTATGTCACCTAACAAAACAAAAATTACATTTTAATTAATATTATAGCCAAATTTTTGAATTAAAATATTGTAAATTTGAAATAAGCCGACCACGGAGCGAAGGTTGCGGAGTAAAAACGACTGAGTATAACGTCAAACGATAGGGGTTTCACGTCACAGATACAGCTACAACATAATCTTTACACGTGTGTATATTGTACTGTTCGAGAGTTTTGTATTTGTTTTTAAACAATTTTTCACGCATTTATTATTAAAATGGCAGATAAAGATTTTGTTAGGGCTCAGAGTGATAATTTACCCAACATTGATGCATTTATGCTCATGGAATATATGAAAAATAATGAATGCTACAGTGCTGAAGAAATACGTGGTGTCAAAGCAGACCTGAAAGTAATTTTTATTTTATATTCTATAACTTTATGTAAACAAACGCTGCAACTCTGTAAAATGTAAATAAATATTTATGTAATTTAGATGTCAGAATTTTACTACATTGTTTACATGAAGTCACAAAACGTTAGAGTCATAATTGAAATATTGCAATTTAAGTTATCTATTTTAATATAAAATTTAATTCGGTAAACATGTTTAAATTGTTTTTATAGAATTAAACTTTATTTTAATTAAAATCACTCTAACTTTACATAGCCTATAAAAGTTATACAAACAAATAAGTTCCCAACAGACTATGTACGCCGGTAAGCTAGTAGTGTCATGCGTCAGTTAGAAGGGGTATGACGTCACACGTCGTTTTCGCGCGCTACATACATTTATGATTTTTTTAAGCCTTCAAATTACAAAAAAAAAAAATTAAAAACTGTTTTTTATGTTTGTATGCAACAAGAGGAATATAATAAAAAAATGTAAAAAAATCATGCCTATCCCCTATTTCTACTGTACAGACTGTACAGGATTTTTTGGTGGTCATACTTACAAAACCCTAAAAAGAAAATATATATATTATACTTTCCATGGATGCTACGCCACTACCAGTATCCCGTACTTATATCAAGTTCGATTAATTTATATTTTATTTTGTCGTTTCCCGGAATATTATTTGACTTTTTACCTATCCGCGAAAATGTTGTCTTTTGCTGGTCAGCAAGCGCGCTAACAAAAGCGAGGGTCCTTTACTAATAAATCAAATTATAATCAAAATTTAATTAAAATAGAAGCTCACCTCCGTAAAAGATGGTAAATTTGTGTTATTTTATGGATATTTTTTCAAATTGGACCCCTACTGATAATTTTTCGTGCGCGCCTGCTGGTCCGCGATGGAAAAAAGGTTAAGAAACACTGATATAGCAGATTAACAGTGCAAAAATTCTGTTATACATAAATTACCCCCACAGTTGCTCCAGCAATTTTCATATGAAACCAGTTTGCATAGTCGCGGGGAAAACATTTTTTGAGTTGGATTGTTGAACTCTAAAATCCTTATTAATATTCTGATGATATTTGTGTCTGGGTTGGGTGTCGTTGTTTTGCCGTGGGTGTCCTAGTTTTGAACTGCGATTCGACACAGAGATGGAAATGTTGCGTGGGCCGGGGAGACAGTTTGGAGATAACACTTCACGATCTTAATATCTAATCCGATAAATTATACTTAATTTATAGTTTTACTATGCACATATTGATATATGATATATTTTAAACTTGTTTGGCATTGAATACTGATGAATGAAACTAAATTTGACATTAAATTAAAATATATTGGTCAATGATTTGCTAATAATTTTTGTCTTATTTACAAAATATGTTAAATTATAAAAATATTAGATAAACGACATATACCGTGTGCGCAAAGAAACGCGGAACATAGTAGTTTAACATGGGATTTTACCAGGTCCACAAGTATAAAATGCGAATTTTTTTCAAACTTGCCGCGCAATCAGAGTGTATAGTTCAAAGTTTCAACGCATATGGCGTTTTGTTAAGTTATCATTAAGTGTCAAATGCGTATAGGTTATAATTTGAAAAGTGATCATATAGTTTTGTTTTACTGTGTTAAAAATGTCAAATTTTGTGCCAAATAAAGAGCATTCGCGGACAGTACTACTGTTTTGTTTTCATTTGAACTGCTGCTGAATCATACCGACTGCTTCGAGAAGCTTATGGTGAATATGCTCCATCGCAAGATATGTGTGAACGACGGTTTCGGCGTTTCAAAAGTGGTGACTTTGATCTTACAGACAAAGAACATGGAAAACCTCCAAAAAAATATGAAGATACAAAATTGGAAACATTGCTACAGGAAGACGATAGTCAATCACAAAAACAACTAGCAGAGCAATTAGGCGTTAGTCAACAAGCTGTTTCCAATCGCCTACGAGAGATGGGTAAGATCCAGAAAGTCGGCAGATTGGTTCCACATGAATTGAATGAGAGGCAGATGGAAAAACGCAAAAACACTTGTGAAATTTTGCTTGCACGATACAAAAGAAAGTCTTTTTTGCATCGTATCATTACTGGCGATGAAAAATGGATTTATTTTGAAAATCCCAAACGCAAAAAATCATGTGTGAACCCAGGCTCACCATCCACATCAACTGCAAGACCGAATCGCTTTGGCAAAAAGACAATGATTTGTACTTGGTGGGACCAAAAGGGTGTGGTCTATTATGAATTGTTAAAACCTGGTGAAACAGTTAATACCCAACGCTACCAACAACAACTGATCGAATTGAACCATTCGCTGCTCATAAAACGACCAGAATACGAAAGAAGACAGCACAAGGTAATCTTTCTTCACGATAACGCTTCATCACATAAGGCAAAAGCAGTTTGCAACACATTGGAGGCACTCAAGTGGGAAGTGCTACCCCATGCCGCTTATTCACCAGACTTGGCCCCTTCAGATTACCACTTGTTCGCATCGATGGGTCACGCACTTGCCAAGCAACACTTTTGTTCATATGAAAATGTGAAAGAATGACTAGATGAATGGTTTGCGGGGAAAGGGGAAGAGTTCTACTGGCGAGGTATTCTCAAATTGCCTGAAAGATGGGAAAAATGTATAACTTCTAATGGAACATACTTTGAATAAATAAACTTTTACTATTCTTTTTAGTTTAATGTGTTTTATTTTTTTTAAAAATCCGCATTTCATACTTGTAGACCTGGTAGATAAGTATGGAACAGTATATTCTGTAACAAGGTTGGAATGAGAAAATTCGAAGCGTGTGGAACATTCAGACCGCGAGTCGCAGTCGAACGACGAGCACCGAATTTTCTCATCCAACCGAGTCACAGAACCTACTTTCTCCACGACCACCAGAAAAAAAAATAACAAATAATTATTTTAACAAACATTTTATCTTAACAAATAATTTAAATTACATAACAAATTAATCTATTAATTAAACTTATTTTATTTATTTATTATTTGTTTAATTTTAATTTAATTTGCCGCACATTGGCCACTATTTTAGTACTTTTTAGGAAGTTATGTTGCATTTATTTAATCTAAACATTGCATATATTTTAATGTAACAACAAGCATAGAATAGTTATTCCATAACAAGTGATAGAATGAAATATACTCAAAATGCTTTAGAATAACATTCCAACTCTTGTGTTACAATATTAACTTTGTGTTGTCAAAATTGGTAAATTGTATAGTGGTCGTGAAGAAATTGGTTTTCCTATACATTTCAAAGCAAAAATACAAGAATAAAAAGATATTTAAAATTAGTTTTTAAAAAGTCTAAAATTGATGCCATAGAACAGCGTTTCTCAACCGGGGGGCCGTGAAGGATTCGTCGGGGGTCCGCGAAGTCATACAAGATCGAAACGTGAAAATATAATAAAAATGCACTCAGCTAACTAACTTATAATGAGTAAATGGACTCTTACTAAACAAAATGATGAAAATCTTCATTCAATCGATAAAAATTACTGGATTTCAAAATCTAGTTCCGTTTTAACCAAAGAACTTTACTTTCAAGTCGTTATAGGGAATATAATCGTCATTTAAAGATATCACAGTTGTTTGTCAACCGTAAAATTATTAAAAAAATTTAAATAAAAGTTGTTGAAAAGCTCTATCCAAAGATATCCAATATGACATACGTTCCCATTTAAAAATTCGAAATTGTCCTTGATATCCTATACTTCCGGTTTTTCCGGAAAATTTCAATATTACCGTTCAATTTTGTGAATAAATTTTAGTTCAAAATTGTTCCAAACTTGCTCACACATCGTCTTTTCGAAAAAAAACGTGTTCCCGTTATCTTGATACACCTTAATATAGGGGGGCCGCAGACAATATTTACATAATTTTGGGGGGTCCCAGGCCAGAAAAGGTTGAGAAACACTGCCATAAAACGTACCACTGTAACACTACATATTTGGAAAGTATGATGTTTTTGTAAAAATTCAGATAGCCGTGGAAATAAAACATAAAACAAAATAGTATTGTCAAGTCTGTTTCTTTGGTTTAGGCGGAAGTAGATTTTCAATTCTATGGTCTGTTTCAAAGTAGAAAAATGTGTGTAAGAAGATAGGAGCTGTTTGTCCTTGCTTCGGATTGGTTTAGATCGTCATCCCTATTACACTGTAAAAATATTGTTTTTAGTCCAAGTTGACTGATGTTCAGTGTCGTACATTGGAAATATATATTATTTATATTATTTAATTTTTCTCATATATTTTGTTATTATTTACATATTTAGACTTTTATTTATATTCTTGGTGAGATAGATTTTATGGAGAAAATTCTCCATGTAATTTGTTTTTACGCAGTTATATATATTTTAGGTTATCTGACATATAAATATTTTTTGACACTTGACAATTAACATATCAAGAGAGAGGACTAATGTGAGGCCAAAAGACAGCCCAGCTGATTGTGCCCAAAGAAGAAGTTATTGATATAATTTTTAGACCTTCATATATACATATATTTTTAATTTTTATTTACAATAATTATTTAAATAAGAAACTTTTGCTCTGAAGATATATTGTTTGTTTTATTGCATTGTTTAAACTCTTTTAGCTAAATCTCTCTTTTTATATATAGTACATAATTTTTAAAATTAATATTTTTTTAACTTTTTCAAATTTCCCATTAAACTGAATTTATGTCGTATAAATAACGTAAGTGTATTATCTGCCTTGTTTGTTTCAATATCTTATTAACCTTTCACATATTTAAAAAAAAAAATCACTTGCTAACCCAGATGCTACGCCCATGCCCTAGTTGTAACTTATTTTAAATTTCTCGCTATACTGTATTTGATCAGTGTAAATCGTACTAGGTTCGCAGCGCTATCTACTTTTTTCTACTTTGAATAGACCATAGTTACTTTTACAGATTATTTAACTTCACATATATTTCACACTTCACATACATTTTTTCTTTAAAATGTCATGCAAAATACGTAAAATTATTAATAAATTCTGTTGCATATTCTCATATTTTGTTATATTAATATATAGGGCAAAAAAATACAGTCAAAACACAAAGCTAGACAACAAAGGTAATTTAAAAACCCACCCATAGTCCCATGTAGGCCACCCATATACCATAAATTGGTCCCCCAAACCCACGCGTACTTTTGATAAAGTACGGTCCAGTCAGTTGTTTTATTTTTGCAGAGGATCGACCTGTGTGACCTTGACTGGCTGCCCTGTCGACAAATAATTAATAAATTCACCCCCAGTACGTGCCTGGCATGTATAAAATGCAAGGGGTGGGCGATTTAGGACTCCCCATAGGGTTGTTATAGAGGTACAGTCCTGTAGAAAATGATTAATGTATGTCATTTTAAATCATTTTAAAGTTGTTAACTATGTTGTTAATTACGCCAAATTTAGGTTCGTGTTTTCAATTTTAGTAAAAATCTAGCTGACGTACCCGTACTTTGTACGTTTTCGTTATATGCATTCTTGCTGTAATGTATGTAATAAATGAGATATACAGTATTGGCCATAAAGATTGCAACTTTTAACATCTTTCAATTTTTCAAATTTTAATAATAATATTGGAAAATAAATACTCTTAATTCTATAATTTAATCATATTTTGTTTGTTACATCAATCAATAATCAAATAATCTGACTTACAGATTAATAATAAATTATTTCTTCATTTTTGCTTGGACAAAAATATTGCAACTACTTGAATTTTCTTGTTATATGCAGATTTTATCCATAAATAATATGTTGTGCACAAGTAATATTTCAGTTTATACTTATCAATCATGGGTCGTAGTAAAACTGTTTCAAGTGAAATTAGAAACTTCATAATTTCTGGTTTTAAAGACGGGCTGCTGCAAAATGTGATTTCACAAAATTTAAATGTTCATAAATCTACTGTGTCGCGAATTATAAAACGATTTTGAGAAGAAGGTACGTTTGAAGTTTCAAAAATTCCAGGACGGCCACGAAAAACTACAAAACGAACTGATAAAAAAATTATTTATTTATCTACCAATAACCCCTTTCTGTCACCGGAGAAAATTTTGGCCCTTTTGCCACAAATGGATCAAGAAAACATCTCAACAAGAACTATTCGCAGAAGATTAGTTAGTGAGGATCTTTTTAGTCGCCTTCCTGCTAAAAAACCACTTCTATCCAAAAAGAATGTGAAGGCCCGATTAAAATTTGCTAAAAATCATACTGACCTGACTGTGGATCAATGGAAAAAAGTTATTTTTAGTGATGAATCTAAGTTCAATTTGTTTAAAAGTGATGGGTGTAAGTTACGTTAGGAGGCCTGCTAATAAAAGATTTGTTCAAAAATACACCTTGCCAACAGTTAAACATGGCGGAGGCGGTGTGATGGTATGGGGCTGTTTCTCGGGATATGGTATGGGTCCTCTATACCACATTGAAGGAATAATGGATCGATTTAAATATATAGACATCCTTCAAAATGTTATGGAACCTTATTCTGATGAGTTCATGCCTTTAAAACATATTTTTCAGCATGATAATGACACAAAACATTCTTCGAAGTTGGTAAAAAAATGGTTCGAGGATTCAAAAATTAATGTAATGACTTGGCCGTCACAGTCACCCGATTTAAATCCAATAAAAAACCTTTGGGAGATTGTCAACAGAAAGATTAGAAACAAAACACATTCAAATATTGAAGAATTGTTTAAAGCTTTGCAGGGTGCCTGGTCTAATATTGATAATGAAATGATCACGAAATTATTAGAATCAATGGCGAAAAGATGTCGGGAAGTTATAAATACTGGTGGTTACTATACAAAATATTAAAAATGATCTGTTAATACTAATTCATTTTCTTAATTAATAAAAAAATGATTTTTTTAAGAGTAGTTGCTATCTTTATGTCCAGGTAAAAATAATAAATACTATAAAAAAAAAATAGAATTTACTATTAAAATTTAATTTTTTACTATAATATATGTAGAGGATTGTTAAAGGTAAGAATTACATTTTTTTAATTTTAAAAATATTGAATAGAATAAAAATAAAATAGGATTATCAAAAGTTGCTATCTTTATGGCCAATACTGTATATGATACAACGCTTTATAGCGTTTGTAATAATATCAATTAAAACACACAGATCCAAGCATTTATTACCACGTCTATTTACAATCGGTCACATATATGTCATTATGTTATGGTTACTATCGTAACATATTACAAAGGACATCCAAGAACTAGATCTGATCCTTACACGGCCGTCCTGATCTTGCCGCGTCCTCGCGGCATCTACAAATTTAACTGGAAAATAAAACAACTTGCTATTCTAACACGGCCGTCCTGCTCCTGCCACGTCCTCGCGGCTCTCTTATATTTTAATAATATCTAGATTTCCACCAAACTCGACAGAGTTCTACCAAGCTCGTTCCATCGAACTCCTGGATGTCTTCACCTAAGTCATAATCTGTAAATAGAGCAATTTAGGCGCAAAATTGATCTTTCACAAAACCAACTATGAACAAGTATCAGTTAGTAAAAATATGTATTTGCTTAAAACTGAACCTTCCAGAAGAAAAGTAAAAATCGTGGTCTGAAAGTTTCGAGGTTTAGTTTTTTTTTTTTTTTTTCGTTTTTCAACCTCGTACTCAGTGGCTAGATCAACAAGCACAGTTACTCAGTAACTATTTATCAGTTTCTTTCATTATAAGTTGTCTACAGTACCCAACAAGCTCAGTGACTGTCGTTGCTCTACACCAGTACCTTATCATTCTGCACTCACAGTGTCTCATCATCAGCATTGCACAGTGTGTCTTGTGGTACTCAACAAGCTATCAGTTCTCAACTCAACTATCTATCAGTGTATTTTGCCGTTCCGAACTCAGTGATCTGTCATTTACTATTTCCAATAAACGCTCAAATTCAAAACTTAAATCTCTAAACTAAGATCTTAGTTATCAAATCTCAAATATCAAAACTAGAATTTCATATTTTAGGACTCAAGTCTTAGAACACAAATATTATACTAAAGACAAACGCTCGTCCATTCTGACATAATTATTATTATTATTTTTTTATTTATCTTCAGATCATTACATTTGTCATTTCCGGTACACTGCACCTTGGTCTGTTATAAATCGCATTGACAAAACAAGTCAAATTAAGCAGAACCCTACGGTTCCCACTATTTTAGTCCTTGTTGGATTTCTGCAATTGCTGTAACAAAAGATCTGCGCAAGCAATGTGCACAGTGTTCAGGGCCGCCCTAACCACAGGGCTAAATGGGCTATAGCCCTGGGGCGTAAGCTTTTTGGGGGCGTCATTGCGGAGGTGAAGACCTTTTTTTTGCTCCTCACTTGTATTTAGAGAGGTGAAGACTTTTTTTTTGCTCTTCACTTGAATTTGGGAAAGTCAAGACTTTTTTTCGTTTAATCAATTCTTTTTGCCAAGGGCGCAAAAACTCTATTTGCTAAAGACGCCAAAAACATTGCTACGGCTCTGGTTATGTATTTTCTTATGAAGAGGGGCGCATTATTTCTAGTAGCCCTCGAGCGCCGAATATCTTAGGACGACCCTGACAGTATTACATAGTTTACATTTAGTATTACATAGCATGAGCATCATTTGTAAAATCTCTTTCATTTATATTAGCATTTTCATCCAATATGTACCATTAGTACAGACTTAATGACAAGACATCTTTGACATCTTACAAGACAATTTTGACACATTTCGGCTGTCTGTTTCCACTATAGCCACATCAGTTAAAAACTTAACTTAGTACTTCTTTTATTATTAAACTTGGAAGAACCAAAATACCACGTTCATTTTTATTAAAACATTTTTTTAAATTTGCAATTATGTATAAGCTAGTTCTCTTGTTAAGTCTTTATCCAAAATTTCTAAATTAACAAGAACAAATTCGAAATACCATACCTCATTATTTATTTGGTGTCAGATTTCTATACTACCTTTAGCTTATTCTTTATTTAACCTTTGCAATGTTATCGGAAAATTTATTTGCATCTTGTAGGATGTTTTCCTGCCCTTGCTATTATTTTTAACGTACTTTATCCAAATTCATTCTAGAACATTTCAACTTCTACGCATCACTGTGGCTCACCATAATATGGGTAATGCAACGTTATGGGGTTAATTATTTTTTTCAATTTAATTATAATATAGCACTTGTGTTTTCCATTTTAAAAACTCTTTTCAAATTTTATTTTTGCCACTGTCAGTCTTTCTGTCATTTTCACTTTTTTTCTCAATCATTTTCAAAATATTTTATGTATGGAACAACAAAAACTGGTCAAAATTAGTTTTAGGTATAGGGATCCCACTTCTGATGATAGAACGCTTTATAGCACATATAAGCATTTATTACCACGTCTATTTACAATCTGTCACATATATGTCATTATGTTATGGTTACTATCGTAACATATTACAAAAGACGTCCAAGAACTAGATCTGATCCTTACATATAGGGGAGATGTGGGGACGGTGGCACACATTTTGGTTTTCTGTACATAACATTTTCAATTTTGAATTTTTTAAATAAATCATTTCGCCACTTAATACTTATAATGTCGTTGTTTAAATAACCTGTTAAAAATTAATGTCCTTATCACGTGCCATTTATAATTAATATTTTTGTTGACCTCTGTAATTGTGCCATTGTACCTATACGTGAGGGTACAGTGAAACAGCATTAGGGATACAGTGGAACAGTAAATATAATAGGTATCCAAAAAATCTGTATATGTATTAATAATTTTTATTAAAACTTCAATTCAATGTCTTTCAAAATAAATCATCTGAAGGTACTGAAAAATTAATAAAAAATCATTTTTTTTTGGAACCATATAAAAATGAATATATAAATTTAAATTTATTATTAATATAAAAAATAAATTTTGGTTAGTTCCTTGGAAGCAGTAAGTTTTGATAGTTTTTATTTTAATGTTAATTATATTTCATTAAATTTACTGTAAAAATCAAAGCGTCTAAACGGTGTTTTGTGCTATCAGACAGAGCAGGAGATGGTAAAACTTTTATCAGCTCTGATTTTTTAAATGTGTAATTTTTATTTGTTTTAATAAATTTAAAGAGTAGAGTCAGCCGTTGGAGATATGTTACAAAAATATCGTCAGTCGTTATTTCTATGATTTACCCTATAGAATGGCTCTTCATTTTATTCTTTCCGTGTCCTTCAAATATTAAGGCATATTGCAAAAGGCATAAGTCAACATTATCATCTGAGTTTGAATTCTCATCAATATTGACATCAGTATCAGACCTGTCTGAACTTACAAGAATATCTTTTAATTTTCTGATCTTTTTTATTTTGCGCAGTTTGGAATTGTTCTTCTAACTCGTACCCACGTACGTGGGTACAGTGGCTCACTGTACCACTGCATCCACATAATACGTGTGCCACTGTTAGCCTAATCCTATTTTCACGAACATTTTATCAAATATAATAAATGATATAGTTTAGAACATTAGTAATTGCTTTACACTGTAGACAAATGACCAATTTACAACATATAATACAAATTTTCTTACTAATTTAGTTGTGTGTCGTTCAAATAAAAAAATTCTTGTTACGATAAACGTTTTTCAATCTCAAATCAACATTTTCATTATAAATGGCAGGACTTCAATTTATAGACTCAAAATGTGGATAGTATAATTTCTCAGTACCAGAGGGGCCTATATATACCCAAACAGACATGAAAATATTCTATATTTCATAGATATTTCAAATGTTCCACTGTACCAATTGTGCCACCGTCCCCACATCTCCCCTACATATTTTAATTAAATCGTCTTATTAAAAACCGCACTGAACAAAAAGAATACTTTTCCAAACTAAAAAAAAAAAAAATGATATCGTGTTCCAAACGTTTAATTCAAAATACAAATATCCTATTTCTTAATTCTTTTGTCTTCCAAAAATGTAAAAAACTGTTATATACTAGCTGTAGTACCCGTATTTCGTACAGTTTTTGTATTATACATTTTTGCTGTAACATTAATGAAGTGAGATGTTTCAAGTAGAACAGAAAATAATTGTTTCTTTATTCTAAACCACTCTTTTGTATATATTTTTAATGTTAATATTTCAAGTTTAATAAAGTTAGTATTTAATTTGTAAATATTTAAAGAAAATGATAAGTGAGATACTTCGTTTAAAGGTAAAGTCTGTTCCAAACGGTTAGGCGGAACTAAATTTGGCAATCTAGTTACTTTCATCGTTTAAATCATGCTTTTCGGCCGTTTTGTTTAAGCTTTGTAAATCATACTTACAATAAACATTTTGTGGTTAAGGTTAATATCATTTTAAAATGTCATTTTCTTTATATTATGATTTTTTGTGTCATTCTTAATACAAATTTCCCATTTATTTATTTTTTTGTCATAAAAATACGTAAAAAAATGACATATGTCATTCGTTTCCATGGTTTCATTGTTGAAATTTTAAATTTTGACATTTCAACATGAAAAATGAAATAACCCAAGCAAGGTCCCTTCTCGTGACAACCTAAAAGAACGAAATTCCCATTTAGTTCCGCTTAACCGTTTGGAACAGACTGTAGCTCTCCCCATAGTTCCCTAAATGTATATCTTAAAAAATAGAGGAATAGTTTTTTTCTCATATTCATTTTTGCTGTTAAGTAAATGATAAATTAGATATTTCGACCTAAAAACTGCATTGAGGAGAAGAAAATTTTTTTTTCCGCATACACATTTTTGATGTCAATAATAATTGAGATATTTCAAGATTTTAGACTTAGGCCCGGTCTTTCCACCTTCAGATAAAGTTCCAGGTAACTATCTGACAGATAAGGTTATTTGTAACTTCATCTGCTGAATAAATGTCAATACCAGTCAGTGAATTCAATACGTCAGTCTCATTATCCGTTAGATAACTATCCGATAGATACATTTGTATAGAAAGAAGGGATGACATTTACTCAGCAGATGAAGTTACAAATAACCTTGTCTGTCAGATAGTTACCTGGAACTTTATCTGAAGGTGGAAAAACCGGGCCTTAATGTATACCCCCGTAACTCCCTAAGTATTCAACCAATCGAAAATTATACACAACAAAAAAGATTTGTTTTCTTATTACAAACAATTTTGTCATAGGTATACGTTTTTGCGGTTAAGTCAATAATACGGGAGATATTTAAAAAGTTTAGCTTTAGGTTGTCTCCCCGTAACTTTTAATATTCATCAAAATATTATATATATCGCAAGTATTCATCTAAATGAAAAAATGCATATAGATAAAAAAATTCTTATTATAAATTATTTTTGCTGTCAATAATAAGGGAGTAACTCCCCCCGTAACTCGTCAGTTATTCACTTAATTGAAAAAAAGCTTTGAACAAAACAAATTTTATTACATACATTTTTCTGTTAAGTCAGTAAGGGAGATATTTTAAGTTTCTTAATAAATAATCCTGTTTTAATCCCGAAACACCCCCATAGAAAAACATTTTATCACCCCCCATAGAATCATGGTTTACTTTATATCATATTAAATTACGTGAAAATATGTCCAGCCGTTTTTATACGAATCTAATAGACAGACGGACAAAAATTTTGTTTTTTTTTGCGAATTTTATCTGAAGTGTGTTGAAACCAAATAAGAGGGATAAAAATAAAAAATTGCTGTGAAGTGTGAATTTTCACACATTTCATGGTTTCACAGATATTTAGTAAGTGAATGATGATTGCATGAATGCATAGATATTTTTTTTATTTATTTTAAAAAAACTTTACTGATAACAAACTATAAACAATTTTTGCCGATACGGTTTTTTTTGTTAAATCAATAATAGGTGAGATATTGCAGATTTTTTATGCGTCTGCAAATTCCCTGAAAATTTTTAGGTGCCATATTGTCTCTGTTTGAATCCCGGTTTTGTTTTGTCATCATATCAAATTACGTGAAAATTTGTGCAGCTGTTTTTGAATAAATCTCGTACAGACACATTTTTTAATCCATTGAAAGAACGAAGAAATTAATATTTCTTGTTGATCTTTTCCAAGGCCGTCGAAACAGGTCAGGGTTTCAATTGTTGCCCCGCACACGGGCAGCTTATCAAAGGGACGTCATTTGGAGTCGACTCTAGTAGAATCTTTTTAGTAGGGAGCGGTCTTTTGAAAGTTTGCACATGGGCGGCATTTGGTTCGATTTTAGTACAGGGCGGTCTCTTTAATGCATCTGCACGGGCAGCTAACATCCACTCAGTGGCACTTATATCGTACTATAAGCAAATGAAACGCTTGTGAATAAACATAAAGAAAAACAATAAATACAAAACTCTAAAAAAATATGTATGCTTAAAAAACAATTTTCGTACATTAAAAACTATTTTTAAATAATTAAGATGAATTTATCTCTAAATTAAGACAAATTCAATGTCAAATTAAATTATTATAATACACTTAATTATAAACAACACTTATTACAATTGGTACGTCGAATTGTATGATTGCTCCGGATTTCATTGCTTATTTTTGGGTTTTTTCACTGATTTATTTGGATGTGATTTGTGCGTTTTGTGCGTACCAGGTTGTCAGGGGGATAGTGTGACTGCCTGTCATATTGATGCGTTATTCAGTCTTACTATCATTCGTTAATTATTAAATTTTTGTTAATCTTGGACATTAGTATATTTATCTCTAGCCTTGTTTGAAATGTAAAATTTAATTAATAGTCACTACCTTTGGTTATCATAGTATTATATTTAAAATTTTAACTCCTGTTTTTTCTATTTTCTGTATACTTCAAGTTCATATATTTTGTCATATGCTATTCTGCAATTTACCATCCTTGGAGATGACTGATGTACAGTTTGTTAGAGTTACGTTCAACTAACATAGGTAAATTAATTTATAACTATATAAGATTGTTACTTTACTGTTATGTTATTGTTATAGCACCTGAAGAAGCCAACAATGTTGTTGGTGAAACGTTGTGTTGTTTAAAATAAACGCTTCTTGTCCAAAAAGCTGAATGAAATTATTTCCTAATTCTACCATAATACACTTAATAAAATACTTGTTAAAACAATGCGAATTAATTTCCCTCGAAATTATCACAAAACTCAATTTATTCCCTGGCTTTTACTGTTCAATGTTTTGATATTGCAATGTTTGCGATATAATGCACACCTGACAAGCGAGACTAATTGATCTATTTTCAGCGAGCCAAACAATACATTCAATTAACTAATTTTACCTTGTTGAAAAAAATATTAAATTTATCTAAGCAATGTCAAGCGTTAAGCCATCGTTCTGATATTCATTTTTAGGAAAACTGTAATATTTTTATTACTTTCCTTAGTTTTCCGAAAATAATTCCGCACAGGCAAGAATTTTGCAATTTAAGTTTTTAAAACTCTAATAAATACTCAAAAATACTAAACAATAACACAGAAAACATATATGTTTACTCAGCTTAACAAAATGGTGCTCTCAACATGACGTCATGCGCTCAAGATCAAAAATTGGTCTTGTATGTAGCGCTCCATATACAGAGTAAACTTGTAGAGCCATCCATTGATGAAAAATGGAACTATTGAATTGTCAAAAACAATATTTAAGGTTAGATTGTGCAAAAAAACTCTAATTTACAAATTGCTCATGGAACCAAATTTTTAGAATTATAATATATAAACTAAAAATCTGAAATAAAAAATTTATGATTATAAAATTAATATATTTAAAAGGGTATTCCGGAACTTACAAAAAATAAATCAGTAACAAGAACGTAAACTAAATAAATCGATTATATTTGTATAAATACTTAAAAAGAGGTAGAAATAACACAAAAACACTAGTAAACACAGCATTGAAAAAAATATGGTTTTTAAAAGTTTAGAGACACAGTCAAATTCCTGAAATCACGGCTCCATTTTATAATCAACTGTATTCGCCCACCACGGTGCTAAGTGTAACGTCGGAGTGTGGTACGACTGTATGGTCAGCGAAAAGGGAAAATGTCCGTAACGTGCTTACGTCACTGCTCAATCCACAAACGTGTCCATAGAAGTGTTTTACTTAAAAATAAAACAGATGGAGTACCCAATTTTATTTATATAAATACATAGTTGAAATAGCAAGAAATTAGTTATGAATAGTTTATTATGTTTTATACACTCGTCATTTTAACAAACATGTATCTTCAAACTGAAGTTTCTTTTTATAATATACTTATTAATATGTAAATTACACTCGAATAGGGTCCATTCAATAATTTTACAAAAGACTTCATTTATAGAATATATCCTCCACTGTCATATCAATCATTTTATTCTTCAAGAATTCATTCAAAATGAACAATAAAATTCTTTCATTAAATGCTTCAATTAAAGTTATTTTTAGGTGTTAAAAATAGTCATTCGCCTACCAGCATTCTACGACAAACGTAAAATTGATTGATGTATTTGTATGATCTTAACCTTGATCTACTCGAACAGAACTCGGCTCTCGGCACTCGACTGAAAATATTTTATATTTGCCAATATAATATTTAAACTAGGTGTGAAACAGACGTTCTACAAATAAGAGCATACATGTTGATAAAATTTTACTGGTTTGTTGAACTGTTTATGAAACTTATCAACAGTACTGAAAAAAAAAAATGCTGTGAAGTGCGAATTTTTACACATTTCAGGATTTTATAGATAGGGTAACTGCAGCGAATTTCGACTACGCAGGTAATTTCGACTATCCCATTATTTCTCTAAATAATTGCTGCCATATAGCGGTAGTATAACGTAACACTATGTTTATGTGAAAAACTAACCTCACTTTATTTTAAGCCACGTGTGAATATCGTTAGACGAACAGTGTAGATATTTATATTATTTAGGTGTTAAAATATTTTATTATTGGTTTTAATTAGCAGTTGTTTATCAAAGGAAAATTGAACAAAATATTTTGCATTGAATAAACTGATAAGAACTGATCCAAATACATATATATTAGCTGGTAAAATTTGATTTTCATAATATTTTGTTACAATACCACAGGCTAAATAAAACAGATTTGATTGCAGGTAATATCGACTAGAGGAATGAAGCTACTACGGACTAGTCGATATTACATGCATGCATGTTTCACTTACCTAATTTGACGACAATTAAAATCACGTCTTACTAAAAGTCTCAATTATTATATTCTTTTACCTAAATAAAATGTAAAAGAGACAAGAAACGTTGATTATCTTAATCTATCTATAATTTTAGGGTAGTCGATATTAACATCACTTTTTTGAAATCAACGTTTTTTTCATATTTTTTTTATGTCGAACTTAAGTTGTAATAACAGCTTGTTTCATCGTGAAAATATTTAGCACCTAAAGATAAGTGAATGAGGTATCGATTGGGACCACTTTCCTACCAAAATATTGAATAGTACGTAAATTAAAAAATAAATAAATTTGGTAGTCGAAATTCGCTGCAGTTACCCTATATAATACTAAGAAAGTGAAAAGCCAGAAGGTGAAACGGTAAGAACAAACAGAAAGCTCTTGAAGTTTTATTCGATGCCTTAAGTTATAGGTTAAAAAATTATGCGAAGTGTGAATTTTCACTCATTTCAGGAGTTTGTAGGTATTTAATAAGTGTACGAAGTCAACCGAATGCTGAATGTATTTTTATATATCAATATTTTTTCCATCATCACATCAAAATCAACAGTTTTTTATGATAATTTTTCTTGAGAAAATATATAACTAAACACAAAACTACTAAATAAAACAGGTTTTTAACAATAGGGGATACGCATAAAATTTATATTTCCTTAAAACTACATTTTTTTGATATTTTAATGTTAGTTATGTCACCTAACACAACAAAAATCACATTTTAATTAATATTATAGCCAAATTTTTTAAATAAAATATTGTAAATTTGAAATAAGCCGACCACGCCGCGAAGGTTGCCGAGTAGATACGACTGAGACTGTAAGGGTTTGACGTCACAGATACAGACAAAACATAATGTTTACGTGTTTATATTGTATTGTTTGAGAGTTTTGTATTTGTTTTTAGACAATTTTTCACGCATTTATTATTAAAATAATTTATAAAATATATGTACTCATATTAAAATGGTCTTCACAAACATAAAGTTTACTTTTTTCTGAAATATCGGTTTTATTTCGCCTCATAGCTTTTCTGTTGTTTTTCGTCATCAGGTAATGATATAAATTATTTTTTTTTTGATTTCTAATTGAACTATTTGTGCACATTGGTACTAAACAATATTTTCGACTATGTTTCGAAGTACTGGGGCCTGGATCTTCCATATTTTATATATTTTAATATAAAATTTAATTCAGTAAACATTATAAATTGTTTTTATAGAATTAAACTTTATTTTAATTAAAATCACTCTAACTTTACATAACCTATAAAAGTTATAAAAACAAATAAGTTCACAACAGACTATGTACGCTGGGTAGACTAGTAGTGTCATGTGTCAGTTAGAAGGGTATGACGTCACACGTCGATTTCGCGCGCTACATACATTTATGATTTTTTTAAGCCTTAAAATTAAAAAAAAAAATTAAAGCTGTTTTTTATGTTTATATGCAACATGAGGAATATAATAAAAAAAATTTAAAAAATCATACCTATCCCCTATTACTATAAGACAGATAATATGTGAACACAAGTGTAAAAACAAATCAGAACGTATTATAAAATGTCAAGCAGATGTAAACATAATAAAATTTAGCAATACCAATACAAATGTCCTTATATTAAAAAAAAAAACTTTTAAAATTTGTAAATATTCAAAATGACTATGGAACACAAACTAAATATGACTTCAGTAGATATGTTTTAGTAAAATAAAAGAGTGAAGAGAAAAAAACGATTTAGTTATTTTTCGCCACTAAGTTTGTCATTTAAGTTATGACGTAAAATGATGAAATGCGTTGACTTACCGACTGGCCTATATTAACAATGTGTTATTTGATTTATAAGTATTTTACAACTATAACTTGTACCACTATATTTAGTATTTTTTTTTTTTTTTGAAAAATCATGTTTAATTAAATTATTAAATTAAAAAATTATTAATTTAAAAAATAATATTGATATTTTTCTTATGAGTTAAGCATTGTGGGTTAAGAATTGTTATAAGCATGCCAAATTTCAACTTTCTATCTTCAGCCGTTTGACTACAATTTTTACCGTACAGACAGAAAGACAAACATACTGACAGATAGATATATCAGTGACGTTTGTTTTGGTGGTAATATCCACAAAAACCTAAAAAGTAGATCGCAAATACAAAAATGTTAGACATCCTTGGCATATACTCATAATACACCCGTGTTTGTTTAGTATTTCCATTATTTATACTTAAATATATTGTAAATAATTTGATTTTCCTGCGTCTGCGGTTTGATCTTTTAGTTTCAGAACACAAGAAATAGGAAGAAGATAAGATAGAACACGGTTATTTACATTTACCATTTAAGATAGGAAGTAACAATAACCACAAACAAAAGAGTTGTGAAAAGAGTTGTTACAATTTAGTTATTTTGCCTTGTTACTCCTACCATCGATTTATTCTTTAAATATTTAATTCTATAATAAAATCTTATATGAGGAAAATCGATAGTGCAATATCCGCTAAGGCGCCCACTTCGATTAAGAAATAAATTGAAGCCAACAACGCGACAAATATCTCGTAATGCAATTTTAAATTGAAGATTCATAGGGGAAAATATCGTTATTATAAAAGATCTCATGTCAGATAGAGGTAGTGTATTTTCACAAATTAATCGTGTGTTCTTTTTATTATTAAGTTTAAGTTTAAAATTACGTAGGTAAAACCAAGAAACTATTATAATACAGGATAATATTGATAGATGTAGCTGTTATCTCTTCATAGAACATGATGAATAAAATAAAAAAATAGCACACACTGAACAAATATCTGAGTTGCTTATTACATTTTTACAACAGGGTAAAAATTCGAGGGAGATAAAAACCAGAATGGAACTAGCAATTGGAAACAAGCATTTGGAATGATGAGAGAATTATTAACAAGTCATGAAAAAAGAACCCGAATTAATGTAACTGATAAAAAAAAATAAATAAAAAAAAAAATACACAAAAACCGATATTTTCTGAAATAAAAGTTCCTGTTGATCTATTCCGGATCCCGTCAATGTACATTATTGAGATTTTTTTTAGATTTTCAGATCAACCGCTCTGGGATACAGGATAGGGATACACTTGTACAGCCGCACTTTGATTACTGTAGTCAGGGCCGCCGAGAGGTTTTCTGGAGCCCCGGGGAGAAACTTTCTTTGCGGGCCCCGAGGTTCTCACTTCCAAAATACAAGTGATGAGCAAAAAAAAAGGTCCTCACTTCTTACGACTCTGCAGGACCCCGAGCCCCAAAAACCCCGGGGCCCCGGTTTTTCCCCGGCTACCCCCTCTGCTCTTTTCGGGCCTGACTGTAGTAGCCTGTTGTGGTCTTTGGACAAGGGTTCTCTCGATCACCTGCAGAAGCTACAAAACCGTGGTATGAAGATTATACTTAAGTTACCGAAATTAACGTCTAAAGAAATACTCTTGGACATTCTCTCCTGGCTGTCTCTTGATGAACGAGTTGAATTTTGTTCTATGATATTTTTGTATAAATTAGTTAGTGGTTTACTTCCAAAATACTTGGATAAAATTATAATTTATAACTGTAATATTCATTTATATGATACCCGTTCTTAAACCGCTTAAGGGCACAAGTCACACAAAAGAAGTGTAATACTATTTTATTTTTCAAAAAAGTTTTAATAAGTATAATACATTGCCTGATGATGTAAAGGAATGTTCAAATTTGCAACTATTCAAAGTCAAATTATTAAACCTTTACAAAAGATAATTTTTCACAATTTTTTTTATCATGTTTTTTGTGTTTATTTTAAATTTATAGTTTATTTATTTATTTTTTTAATTAAAGTATAATTAAATTGTTACTGTATATTTATACTTATTTATTTTTGATTGTGTATTTTGCGTATATTTATATGATATATAGATATATATCTTTTTTTTTTTGAAAAAAAAAACATTTGTCATATTGAAAAATGTATAACTATGTGTATATATTAGGCTCAAACTTATTTAATAAAGATATTATTATTATTAATATATTATGTTTTCCACTTTGTGTGTGTGTGTTTTTTTTTTTTAATCTATATATATTTTCCTACAATTTTCTTCTATTTTTTTTAAGGAGGCCTCACAGTATGTCCTTGCTTCGGGCCCCGCGATTGTCAGGGCTGGCCCTACCCGTATATACGTAGATTAATTAACGAAAGGTGATTTTTAAAAACTTTATTTTGTTGAGATTTTGGTTAAAATTGTTCCCCTCCCAGAAGAGTTAGTTTTAAAAAAAAATCAACTGTGGCCACCACAGAACGGACCGCCAGTCAAATAAGATACCTTTTAACATGTTTTAAGAATTTCAATTGGCGTTTCCAAACCGCGAGCCATCAATTTTCTAAAAACATCCATAAATTTAGTAAATAATATATTTAAATAAATTTTTAAAAAAACACTAAATGAAAAAAAATCATAGTAAGCTTTCTTATAATACATTTGTTCTAAATATTTCTGTTACGAAATATTCGCATAAAACAGAAAAATAACACGAGTAAACTTCCACTTCCAGTTGACCGGACCGACAGACAACGTGATAAAAATAGTCAAAACGTTAGGTAGAGACTTCAGTTCGTGGACATCCATAGAAATCTCGAAATATCAAAATCGGTATGATCACAATACCTCCAATATAAATGTGGCGGTCTGTAAAAAAAAAAAAAAACAGGGTATTGCAAGTTGATGTGAACCAATTGTCATCATTTTTTTCAGCTTTTGAAAGTTTCTCATTTGTTGACGTCAAGAATGGACAGGAATTGCCTAGTCGGCCCGGTTTTTGAAAAATTTTTATTCGACCCTTTTTTCTTGTTATCATCAAGCCTTGTCTATCATCGAGTGATTTTAGACAGCTGATAATAAGAGAATAAGCAGTCAATAAAATGTTTCCATTTAACTCGTTTATTTGCTGGCTTCAAGTCAATGATGTTACTGTAGTCTTTTGTCTTGATATTGAGAGCTCCATTTTACCTCAGACAGTGGTGAGCAACGCCAGGTGTTCTTAATTCGACCTCTTCTCCTACTGTCCTGTGGGTAGTATGCTAGTGCATAGTGTCAAACCTCGCTAGGAGCTCTGCGAAGTGCCCTAACCAACCATACTTTCTTCTTTTTATTTGCAAATTTATATCTATTTCGTTCAGTTAGTTCTCCCCTTCTTTTTCGTGTGCCAAAACAAAAAACACCTTTCAAAATATATTTTTTTAAATAAAAAGATGGACATGACCCGCTTCCATCTTTCACAATTCGTATGGAATTCAGAACTTAGACGGCCCTGATAATTAAAGTAGGCGGCCCGAAAACGGCTTTTTGGGTCCGGCCCGCCAATTGAATGGACAGTATGTCGGTGGTTGACGTATATTCAATCTTTCTTCCATCTTTTATCCTCATCACGTGTCGAATCCAATGCATTCATCTGATTTTCATTTGATGCAAAGCTCTTATTTACTAATCTTAAAAATATGGATAAACATCTGATATTGGGAGTGCAGTTAATAGCATAATAACATCTAATCAGAAACTATTTTATTGTCTAAATTATTTCTATAAATATTTATATAGCGATCTTGATATATATGTAGTCAAAGTGAGAGTGCAATGAAGTGTAAGTATTCTGTTCATTGCAAGTTTCGAGGCGAGTGTGGGATGATGTCGCGCTCCAGTGACCATGGCAATGAAAGTAGGGCGCTCCGCCAACCAGTTGTATGGGGGCGACTAGCGCCGTCTGTCGCCCTAACTAGGGGGATTCGGACATATAACAGGAGTTCGGAAAATGTTCACAACAATACACACAATAGAAAGATATCACATTTTATACAAGTGTTCAATTTTTCTGCTTGGGTAAAAACCGTGGAAAGAAATTTAAGCAGTGTATCAATGGATCATCTTGAAAAAGATTTTTGATAGACGATTAATTTTTAAAAACGCGGGAATTCACTAGAATGACTTGACAGCTCCAGAAGTTTTCCTCTTGGAATTAAGGTTTGGAAAGACCCAGAGGTCTTTTTGGACCCAACAAATGCGGATCCACAATTATTTGTAGCGTCTGGGTCTAGATTAGAGTCCGTTATTTTCTGGTATTTTGGGATTATTTTTACTTAGCTACTAATGTTGATTAAAAGAGCCCACATATTCCAAATGGCGGAGTCCACACTCTGTAGATTGTGCCATCGCAATCCTGAAACCGTTATGCATATTCTGTCTGTGTGTCCATAACGTGCACCTTCGGGCTACGTGTCTCGAAATAATGCTGCTCTTTACGTGCTCTACTACCATCTTCGACTGGTATGGTATCGACCAAATACCGGTTATACCGTACGTGTCTTCTGACATAGAATCTGTGGTGGAAAATTCCAAGTGCCGCATTTATTGGAATTACTCCTTCTCCACCTCGAGGTTACTGACGGCCACTAAAACGGACAAAACCCTCCTGGATATCGAAACCAAACAGTTGTTTGTGAGCGAATTTTCAAGTCCTGCTGAAAAGAGTATCTTTCTCAAAGAGGAGGAAAAGAGGTCCAAGTATATGTATCTCTTGTCCGAGCTTAGAAAGCTGTATCCAGGGTATAAAGTTAAGCTTGTATTAAGCTCCTATTGAAGGGAAATCGAGTCCATACTCCCTTACAGATCTTCTGCCACCTCTTTGATTTGCAGAATGCAGAAAGCAATGCAAAAGAAAATGCAGCTCGAGTCACTCCGAATAGGGGATACGCATAAAATTTATATTTCCTTAAAACTACATCTTTTTGATATGTTAATGTTAGTTATGTCACATAACAAAACAAAAATCACATTTTAATTAATATTATAGCCAAATTTTTATTAAAATATTGTAAATTTGAAATAAACCGAACACGGCGCGAATGTTGCCGAGTAAATACGACTGAGACTGCTGGGGTTTGACGTCACAGATACAGACTAAACATAATCTTTACATGTGTATATTGTATTGTTCGAGAGTTTTGTATTTGTTTTTAAATAATTTTTCACGCATTTATTATTAAAATAATTTATAAAATATATGTACTCACATTAAAATGGTCTTCACAAACATAAAGATTACTTTTTTCTGAAATATCGGTTTTATTTCGCCTCATAGCTTTCAGCCACAAATTTCGCCTTTTGTTTTTCGCCATCAGGTAATGATATAAATTGTTTTTTTGGATTTCTAATTGAACTATTTGTGCACATCGGTACTAAACAATATTTTCGACTGTTTCGAAGTACTGGGGCCTGGATCTTCCATATTTTATATATTTTAATATAAAATTTAATTCGGGAAACATGTATAAATTGTTTTTATAGAATTAAACTTTATTTTAATTAAAATCACTCTAACTTAGTTGGGGTATGACGTCACACGTTGTTTTCGCGCGTTACATAAATGATTCATATTAAAATTCAAATTAAAAAAAAAATGCAAAACTGTTTTTTATGTTTATATGCAACAAGAGGAATATAATAATAAAATTTAAAAAATCATGCCTATCCCATGTTGCGGGCACTGGATCTGGCGTAATTTCTGCGTCTGTATATTGCCAGGGTTCGGAATGCAGCCGTGTGTATTTGGCTCCACTACTCACTAGTATGACGTGGCTCAAAAGGTTACTGATGATTGCGATTAGTGGACGCTTCTCAAGATCTAACAAACCCCTCTGGATTTTTTTGACATATTTTTTAATTTTACTTATAGTTCATTTCTTTGGCTTAAGCAGAACTAAACGGAACTTTTATTTATAAGTTTAAGACACGAGCTCGTTTTCTAACGATTGAATTGGACTTTTGTTAAATAAAATTGTCAAAAGTTCGATTCAGTCGTTAAAAACTAGATTAAAAATCTAGTTCCACTTATACATTTTGAATGGACTATAATCTATTGTGTTTGTTTTTAATATTTACTTTTACTATGTAAATTGTTTTTAATGAAACACTTTGTCTTGCTTTGACGTTCTCTTCTGTAAGCAAATGTTAATCAATAAATACATAAGAAAATAAATGCAGGTCCGCCCAAATAAAATAACTTTTCACTATACAATTATTGACGTTTATTATGCCAAAATTCAATTTTCAAAGAAATCCAAAGACTTTTCTAGTGATTTATTATAGCGTAAATATGACTTTTCCATTTATTCCCCCTAGTATCGTTTATAAAATAAACCAAATAGTATAGGTCAGGTTTCTACTGCGCACAGGAAGACTGGAAACACCAAGGATCGTAGAATGTATTTATTGAGAACTGACACTGAGTATCAGTACTACGCGACTGTAGTACTGTTTGAAATTATTACATATGTTCTAGTGTTGATTTTTTGTTAGAACGTCGATAGATACATTTTCATAAAATAAAAATGTACTGTGCTTAAATTAACCTGTTCCCTGTTAGCATATTCACAGCTGAATACTAGACAATTCAGCCATATTGCCTTGTATTACAGCGCCGCCAACGGTAATGTCACTTCTCAATATGTTATCGTATATGTTATCGTATAAACAGTGTTGAAAAACCAATCGCAATGCAGTTTGCAGCCGGTTCTACGTCCGTTGCTTAGCAACCAAGTGACTGTACGAATTCTGGTTATGCGCAGGTGGCATACTAGCCTCAACTAGAGATGGGTTGTTCATGAACGAACCGGCTCAGTACACTGACCGAAGTGACACGGTTCACCAAATTGAAATGAGCCGGCTCACGGCTCACTGTATAGTTTCAAGTTTCAAGGATACGATTGGTCGGGCGATTGTGAGCAGTGACCGGAGTGATCCGGATCTGGGTCGATGTCATGTTGAACTTCGCGAGAACTCGGCTTGTAATGTATTATCATAAAGTGTATTTTGTCATCAATTTGTAGGGCAGTTTATTTGAAACTAACAGCCTTAGTCAATATTTTCTTACAACCATACTATATAAAAATATTAAAAATATTGCCCAAATCCCAGATGTCCGATTTATAAGGGCAATAAACTTCGCCATAAACTTAACACATCTGGTTTAAAATACAGTAGCTAAAATAAAGTGAATCCTTTGTTTCAAAAATGTTAGATAAGAACCGGGGCTAAGTGACGTTCTACCTACGAACGATCGACCGAGCGACCGAGCGACCGACATCTGACTGACCTGTGTCTCGGGATCATGTTTACAGTTCATATATTGCAAGAACCGGCTCTAAGCGACGTTCTACCTACGAACGAACGACCGACCGACCTGTGTCTCGGGATCATGTTTACAGTTCATATATTGCAAGAACCGGCTCTAAGCAAGAGCCGGCTCTAAGCGACGTACTACCTATGAACGAACGACCGACCTGTGTCTCGGAAACATGTTTACTTAACCGGATCACTGAGCCGGATCAATGAACCGGCTCAACAAACTGAACGACCTCCACTGATCCGGTTCCGAAAACTGAGCCGAAATTCCCATCTCTAGCCTCAACTGCTCAGAAAAGCATTCTACCAACATTTTCTTGTGGTTGACGATAATATTGTGTCACACCATACTTTACGCCACTTCGCCATATACGATCGGCAGTCTCTATGCCTATCTAAAGAGATCCTGACAACTCGAGAATACAAATTAGATTCTACGCTTTGTAATTATTTAAGCTTGCAGGATAATAGGCAAGAACAATATTTTGCGTTGTTATTAACTCAAGCGGACATTTAATAACTAGATTATGAAGTATGGAAGTTTATGGTTTATTTTAAACATAAATAATCTTCTTTAAGAATCATTTGTAAACTTTTTATTAACACTTAATTTTCAATTTTAATAATTGTTAAACTTGTGTTGCTGAAAAGGTTGACAACTTCTGAATGAATAGGCCAGTGGTTTCCCCTTGTATCGGGGTATAAATGGCGTGCGACAGCCACGAGGCTTTACGCACCCCTCAAAATTCGCTATTGCAAGTGTTCCCTTCTCCCCAACACGTCCGCGGACTGATCGGGGTGCAATTATAATGGAAACGATACAGAACGCCAGACATGAGAATAAAAATGTAAACAGAAGATGTGGGTTAAGGGTATGTTTTGATTTGAAATATTGGAAAAAAATAAAATATGGTTTTAGAAGTTTATAAAATTTAAGAAATTATCCATTTGTTGTTTCAAATATTAATTTGAATTCTGTTCTATCCAGATACATGGAAAATAGATATCGAAACTTGTATTTGAATCAGGCAAAAAACTAAGGGGGGCTCACGGTGTTGAGCTCCGCCTACCAGCATTTAAAAAAACACGTTTTGAAGGAACACGTTTATCTTGTAATTGAATCGGTCATTTTGAAAATGAGTCATGTCCATTTTTTGAAAATTTTCAGGAGAAATAAAAAACTATTTAACTTCCATACATTATTAGTTAGGGTAACGTAGTATTTTTTCATGTTTATAAGTAGAGCGCCCTGCGCGGATAAGCTTTTCTGTATCCGCATCCGATCCGCATCCGCACATCCATGATCCGCATCCGATCCGCATCCGCAGCTTTTGTAAATAACAAATCCGCATCCGATCCGCATCCGCAAAAATATCCGCACTACAGGTTTTGCTGTCAGTTTGGAAAGAACTAACATATTTCGCCTGTTTAGGTAATTTCTGCTCTAAAACGCTACTGAAAATTTTTGGATTTACCAGCTTATTTATTACTAACCTAACCTAAGGGACCCCAAAAGTTTTAAGGCCTAGATGCGCTAATAACTTATTTAAATCTAGAGAGAGATATCAATTTTGGGGGGCCTAAGCGTTCTTTTTCGTAGGGAGTAAGTGGCGTGCTGCTTTTTTAAATATTGAATTTAAAAAAAAAATCAGAAAAGTTACTTGATAGAAGGTGCTTCATATTTTTAGGATCAAGTAATTCTCTTACGCCATTTCGCGCATGAGTTAGGCGTTGTAACTTTTTCAAATAGCAACATGTGTCATTTTTCAAATTTTTGGGATCTGCAAGACTTTTTACTAGTGCTGTCAGAAATCGATCTTGACGGAACCGGAACCGGTTCCAAAAAAAAAACCGGTTCCGGGTTTACCCGGTTACCCGGTTTCGGAACCGGGTATCCGAAACCGGGTATCCGGAACCGGGTATCCGAAACCGGGTACTCGGAACCGGGTATCCGGAACCGGGTATCCGGAACCGGGTATCCGGAACCGGGTATCCGGAACCGGGTATCCGGAACCTGGTATCCGGAACCGGGTATCCGGAACCGGGTATCCGAAACCTGGTATCTGGAACCGGGTAATCGGAACCGGGTAATAGGAACCGGGTATCCGGAACCGGGTACCCGGAACCGGGTACCCGGAACCGGGTATCCGGAACCGTGTAATCGGAACCGGGTATTCGGGATTAGGTCCGGAACCGGGTTACTTCAAAATTACGTATCCGTTTTGCGCGAAATCCAGAACCGGATACCCGTTAAACATGTTTCGGTTTCCAGCATCATAACAATTACGGTTATTGTGATTGAGATACGTTAAGTAATACTTGCTGACGTGCATCTACTACGTACGTTTTTTGTTATATACATTTTCAATTTTGAATAGAAAAAAAAATGTAATCGTTACTTTATTTTAATTCTAAAAAACTTCTTTATAATATATATTTTTCATATAATATAACTATATCAATTATAATATATGTTGCGCCGAGTTTAATTTTCTCACACTAAAGGATCGTCGCACTTTGACTGACATGAAAATTTTGCATAAAATTCTTAATAATCTATTATCTTATGTTGAACTACAAAATTTAATCACTATTAATGTTCCAGTGTACAATACGCGATCTTCTTCGCTTCTTTGTATACCTTTTGCGAACACGAATTCTTACCAAAATTCTCCAATAGTCAGACTCTGTAGTACTTACAATAATAATTTCTCAGATGTTAACCCTTTACCGCATAGTGTGCTATATATGGCACATTCCGATTTTTATTTTTTATTTTACTTTTAAAACTGAATCAGAACGTTACTTCATGAATGTTCATATATGCCACATACACAGCAATGGAACCTGCAGTATCTCAAGTAATTGGCTGCAATTGATTTGAGGATATCAAGCGGAATTTGCACTTCAACGATAACTCTGAATTTATTGAGAAAAGACAACTAGAAAATATGACCTTTTCTTTCAAAAATTGGAGGGCGAGTGCTTTTAATCCCTAATGAAGAACACCTAGCAATTGACGTGCAAATAATACGGATTCATCTTCTTTTGTAACATAATGTAGAATCATAATGTTCCATGTATTGCACATACCCTAAATTGTTATTTTAATTATTATTTTTTCATAAAAATAATAATTAATATTTTAAATATAATTTCTTAATTAATTTTTCTATCAATAAGAACCAATTCCTAATGCTCATGAATTATTTCAGCCAAAAATAAAAATTCATGCAGTAAAGGGTTAACATTACCAATGTGTCTGTTAAAATGTTCAATAAATATTGTAAAAACAAAATTTGTCATCAATATTAATAATATGTATTGTAACAGTTTATTATATTTAACTATTTTTACATTCAACTAATTATTGTGTTTCATAGGCGATAGAGATGAAAAAAAGAAAAAAAATCCAAAATACTAATTAACACCAACTTAAGTCCTTTACAAAACCCGCTTTTAGAGATAATCCCAAGAACCTAATTATAAAAATTCCCCATTTCATAACCATTACCTACAATAATCGTAAATGTTCAAATACCCTAATTCACCCCCATTCACACCGAGTCTATGTCACGAAATGTACATCTAGTATAAAAATAAAATTTTGAAGGAAAGATCTACTTTTTTCTTAATTTCAAACCCTTCAATTTCAACAATTTATATTTATACTAAATATCAAGTTTGAATCAGGGAACTCGGAATAGCGTATCTGAAACCGGGTATCCGGAACCGGGCATTCGGAACCGGGTATTCGAAACCTGGTAATCGGAACCGGGTATTCGAAACCGGGTATCTGGAACCGGGTATCCGAAACCGGGTATCCGAAAACGGGTATTCGAAACTGGGTATCTGGAACCGGGTATCCGAAACCGGGTATCCGAAACCGGGTATCCGAAACCGGGTATCCGGAACCGGGTATCCGAAAACGGGTATTCGAAACTGAGTATCTTGAACCGAGTATCCGAAACCGGGTATCCGAAACCGGGTATCCGAAACCGGGTATCCGAAACCGGGTATCCGGAACCGGGTATCCGGACCGGGTATTTGGAACCGGGTAATCGGAACCGGGTATCCGGGTAACGCGAAAATTACAAACCCGGTTTTACCCGAAAACCGGAACCGGGTACCCGAAAAACCGGTTTCGGTTCCCAGCACTACTTTTTACTTCGGGTAGTATAAAAAATTGGCAGGTTACATAATAAAATTTTCGAGAAAAAATTATGTAGGTAAATTTTGGTATTTAAATAAGACTTACTAATCAGTTTTATGTAAAAACAAACCTTTATCAGATTTAAAAGCCAGAATTAGAGCAGAGGTAGGAAGAATTACGTCGAAAGTGTACCAGGAAACTTTTGTCCAAAATATTATTTTCTATAATATATTCAATAATAAAAAGAAAGTTAAGTTGATTGTCTCAACTCAGTCTTGATCATGGACAATTGTCTTAATAAAAAGAACATAAAGTGAGATTGAATGCTACAAAATATCATGTATATACAGACAACCGAAAATAACCGAGAACTGCGTAGTCAGAACACAATTGCTTGTTTCTCCGAAAGTAACCGAAGATTGAATGGTCACGCGGATATTGCGGATAAGCGGATATGACATTTAATCCGCATCTGATCCGCATCCGCATGGTTTAAATGATAATTTATCCGCATCCGCAGAAAAGTTGCGGATATCCGCGGATAATCCGCGGATACCCGCGGATTTGCAGGGCTCTATTTATAAGGCATCAACCCTGGTGCAAAATATATTTGTTAATCTTTTTGGAAACTGAGGTGCCACCAGATTTTTTTTTTCTCTCTAGCAGAGATGATCCCTTTACAAAATGAACTAAGTTTTTCAAAGACAACGCCCTTTTTTTTTTAATTTTATTTTGACAATTTTCAAATAGTAAAAGAGTCAAAAGTAAAGATAATTTAAATTAACAAATCAGCTGTGGCCACCACAGGACCGACCACCATCATAAAGTACTTATATAAATTACATTCTAGCAGCAGAGTAGAAATAACTTGACCTAATATTTTCTAACAGAGATATTATTTATCATGACCATGGAAACGTTACATATAAATATGAAAAAATTGAGACTTGGAAAAAAATTCGAAAAATTTTACAGAAATTATTTTATAAAAATTCATGCTTTCTTAGTTTTTGAGTTAGAGACAGTTTGGGTCAGTTTTTTGCCTATAATTCCAAAACTTTTGCCCAAACTTCAAAATGGACCAAATTTTATTGATCTATATGCCAAAAATACATATGTATACCAATTTTCAAAAAAATCGAAGACATCATTTTTTTGCTTAAAAATCACGATTTTTTAAGGCCTACCCCTTACGATTTTTTCGTTTTTTAGCCATTTTCAAGGGTTTTGGATTACTGTCCATACAAAACTTAATAACTGGTTTATTAAAGCCCAAATTTATTTTTTTAGACTAAACAACCCAGCAAACATTTTTATCCGGACCAGTACTGGTAAAGCACATACTCGCCGGCATTGAAAGTAATGGGCCAGTGCTGGCATTTCGTACTGGGCCAGTACCCCGGTGTCCCGTGGCCCTTAGCTGGTCCATTGATGTATCAGTTGCTGGCCCAGCAACGGTAAAGTGCATTGAAAGTAATGGGCCAGTGCTGGCATTTCGCATTGGTCCAGTGCTGGCATTTTGCACTGGGCCAGTACCCCGGTGTCCCCGTGGCCGTTAGCTGGCCCATTGATGTATCAGTTGCTGGCCCAGCAACGGTAAAGTGCAAAATAATCGCATTAGTTGCAAGATTTATTTCTGACAGACTAGTGCTTATATTATACCCACTCTCTAGTGTTTCAAATGTAATATATGTGTACTTACCCAGTATTAAAATAAATTAATGGTTAGGTGCAAAATAAATACTCATTTGGCCATTTTCACCATCGTTGAATAAATTTATTTAACAAGTAAAGTTGACAATATCGCATCGGTTTTAAACTATTAATGAAGAAATTAACATTGCTGTCAATAGAATGATGCGATATTGTTAACTTAAGTTGTTAAATAAATTTATTCAACGATGGTAAAACTAGCCGATTGTAAATTGAATTAACAGTTATAATTTATTGATTTATTTATAAATATTAAATAAATATAATTTCAGGAATAACAGGAATTAGTTTATTTAATTTATTAATTTAATGAAGAATTTTAAGAAAATGGTTTTCTGCCATTTCGGTCAAACCAATTTCATCCTAAAGATAAGGGGTGACTAATAATTTTCGCCAATATTCGTCTTGTATTATCTACCACATCTTTTCCCCCTGACTTGAAGAGTGCCAACCTAAAGAAATCATACTTGTTAAAATAAATTCAATAAACAAATTTTATAAGCATTAATGCTATAAGCTGTTCACTTTTGTAAGAACAAACTAGATCTGGTTATTTTGGTGATTTTTATAGTGTATTACTGACTTTTAGAAACTTGGTTATATTGTAAAAAAAGCTTTACAGTTTTGGATTAAGTTTGTATTATTTTAGGTTAGTATTATATTTACAAAATATTTAAGATGTCACTATTCAAAATGAAATATGACAAATTATATTTTTTAAATGACATATTTATAATCTTGTATCAGATTTATTAATAATTGAAAATTTTATTACATGAAAAAAACTATGATTGAACTAAACTAAAAATTAAACAATTTAATATGAAATAGTTTGTGTAAACTACGTCCTTAAATCTAACAAAACACACACAAATCACAATAAAAAACTGTATAATGCTCACAATCAATAACTATTCAAATACACATCTTTAAAAACTTCAGCAACACGTCCCAACTCGTACTCACAGAATATCACTTGTACCGACCCTCGAAGGCCACGCCATTAGGGTGTTTTATGACTAAGAACGGTCAGACTTTTCAAATTATTACATTCAAAAAAAGTTATAAACATAAGCACTGGCCCGCTAGAAATAATCTTGGATTAATACAAATAAGGAATGCTTATAAAATGCTGGTAAAGTACTTCGTATAGGCGGAGTGCGAAATACAAATGTGAAGTACATTATTAATACTGGCGTTGCATTTACTTTTGGTGCCAGCAATGTACCAGCGTAAAAGCAGTTTGCCGGCGTTCGGCCGTTAGTTCAATGTTTGTTGGGAATGTAGGAGGATTTTAAAAATTCTAACTGCAGATTTCCATCCTTAACCATTATTTAGTTAGAATTTATTAAAAAAAATATGAAAAATTTTCAAAAAAAAATTATTCCAAAATTTGATTACAAGTCAATTAGGACCTCAAGGTTTCAAAAATTGCAACCGCAGTTCTTTATCACATTTTGTTTTTGAGATACGTCCATGCGAAGATGAAAATTTCTATAAATCACACCTTATTAAAATTTATCAGACTTTTAAAATACGCAAAACGAATAAGGCCTCAAATTTTTTCTAGTCTAAATAAACTACGAGGAATTCAAAAATTCTAACCGCAGGTCACTATCCCTAACCGTTTTTCAGTTGTAATTTTTTTTTAATATTTGATGTATTTTTAAATATTTTTAATTTTTTTTTTTAAATTTAAATTTTTTTTTTAATATTTTTTTTACGGGAGGGCAAGTCTAGCGGAGGTTTACCTTCACCACTGGTTTTAATATCTACCCCTTACGATTCTTTCAATTTTTGGTAATTTTCAAGGGTTTTGGATTACTGCCCATACAAAACTTGATAATTGATTTATTAAAGCCCATTTTTTTTTAGACTGAACAATGTAGGAGAATTTTAAAAATTTCCATCCCGAACCATTTTTTTAGGATTTATCAAATTTTTCAAAAAATTGAAAAAAAAAATAAAAAAATTTCAAAAAAATTAGGACCTCAAGATTTCAAAAATTTCAACCGCGGGCCTTTATCGCATTTAATATAATTGGTAATCCTGCATAATCTTGTTTATATAAGTATAATAGGACTGGTCAAAACGTCACACTGACCACATGGCTTTTATATCTATGATTGGCGGTTTAGAAACAGAGAACTTACCTTTTATGCCCCTATGCGCCTATCTAGGCGTTTGACAACCTATTAATGCGCTATATAGCGCCCACTTTTCCACTTTTGTAATTGCACTGTCTTCTTGTTTCAAAATTCAATTTAACATACAACTTATTTGTAGGTAATTTACAAAAAAAAAACAAAAATGTATCTAATAATAACCTAAGATGCATTTAAATTTCATCACTGTTATTGGATTCACACTATTATTTTAATTTAATTTTAATTTGTTTATTTGGGCGATATTGTGCAGAAATATAAAATAATTTAACAATATATCTTTACTAAAACCTTAAAAACACATTTCAAAATTTAAACAAAAACTTCCATAATTTTCTAGAAATTAATTCATGAATTGTCATTTCTTGTTTGATAAGTTTGGGCAACTACCGCAGAGGGACGCTAGTTTCTCCAACCTTGTCCTGGTGGCGTCTATTTCTATCTCTTTTCATCGGTGGCGTCCAAAAAACAAGACGTGTGTGAAATGATAAGATTTTTTTTCAAAAATTTTTTAGTAAAAAATCATATTTTTATTAAAAAAAGTTTTCAAAAGTTTAAATAAATTATTAAATAATAGTTAAAAACAAAAACTTCAACAAAATTATTGAATTTTTCAAAAAATATTTGATTTTATGTTGACCTTCAAAGTGCAATACCTGCGAAATTAATTAGAGGTCCCGTGGAGGAATTGGGAGATTTGGTAAGTCTTTTTTTACTGTACTTTTGAAAAATAAGGCCTTAAAATATTTATTTTTTATTATATTTTATAAGTTAAAAATATTTTTTAAATATATTTCGATATATGACGTCACAACCTTGAGGAATACAAGTCACAACAAAGGGATTAAGGGATTAACTATACAGTTAGATTTATTTACTGATTATGTGATTATTCAGATAAATTTTATTTTTAAATTAATATATTTGAAGTAAAATTATTTATAGAATAAATATATTTGAAGTTTTATTATATTTGGTTTTAAATTATTTGATTTATATACTATTTTTTTGCAACTTGTTAATAATGTGATGAGTTTTAGTGGTAAATGTTCAACATGCCCGCAAGTGAGCGCTCGGTTGCCGCCAAGACGAGTGACTGTCGGACTCAGGAATTTACTTTGAAAATTGCAAAAGTGAAAGAGCCAAATTGAATTTTCTAGAATGGTGATGGGGATCTACTACATGGTAATTATTTTTTATTTTTAATTGTTAAAATATCCAAGTATAACCAAGTCTTCCCTATACTTTTACTTATTCTGTCTGTGCGTCTGTCTGTCTGTACGTCTGTCTGTCTGTAGGGTAGAAATTGCTGAAAAAACTGAAATAATGTATCATGTTGCTCAATTTAACAACCTGAAAAAATTGTAAGGTGCCCCCTTACGATTTTTTCGATTTTTAACCATTTTCAAATGTTTTTTTTGACGATTCGTATTTATTGTAAAAGTTGGGTTATTAAGGCCCCAATTTTTTTCTAGATTAAACAATATACCAAGATTTGAAAAATTCAGACCGCAGTCCTCTATATTTTATTGTTCTTAAGTTAAAAATAGTTTTTTGAAATTTCAAAAAAAATATTGAAAAATTTCACATTTTTTTTCACAATTTGGAAATTGCTTGAAAATGAGTCCTAAGGACTTAAAGAATCTCAGAATTTCAAAAATTTCAACCGCAGGTCTCTATCTAATGTGGATTTTGAGATACGGTCTTTCGAAAATGAAATATTTAAAAAATTTCAAAACTACACGAATCAAAAAAGAGTTAACTAAGAAGGGTCCTATTTTTTATCTAAGTAGAAAAAAGTCTGAAAATTTCAAAAATTCAAACTGCAGGTCCATATATTTTATTGTTCTTAGGTTAGGATTTTTTTAATTTAAAAAAAATTAAATAAAAAATTTCACATTTTTTTGTTTGTTTTTGTTTGGTTTAAAATATATCCGGAGTTCCTTCAGGACCTCAGGATTTCAAAAAATTTCAACCGCAGGTCTCTATCTCATGTAGATTTTGAGATACGGTCTTTCAAAAATGAAATATTTTGTTTCGAAAATAGCTGGCCTTGCCAATTGGCAAACAGCGGCATAGTGGGGATGCGCCTTAAGAGGTCTAAAGCAGTACGGATGTAATGTGTTTACTACGCTGAATATGAAAATTAAACATTATATTTTTTTATTGGGGGCCGCATTCGTCCCACGGGCCACCGGTTGCCGACCCCTGAATTAGATTCCTTGAATAATTTTTTTGTCAATATTATTCAGAATTTACTAACATTATTTATATGGGAACATTTAAACCGGGACAGAATTTTAAACCGACCGGGACACTGGAACAAGAACTCAAAACCGACCGGGATACAAAATCTTAATGCATACTATATTTTTGGACGGAGGAAGTATAATTTACAAAAAAATACCAAGCACTTTATCAAGCCCGAAAGCCCGCCTGGGTGCGCGCCAGAGGAGAAAAGAATAAAGCAGAATAATGGTGAGGCAGAATAGCTTTATTGGGAAGCCACACAGCGCTGGAGACGATTCTTCCAATCCTCATAGCAGTGCTGGAATTCGGATACTAGAATAGCTTTGAGCTGGTCAGTTATGGCCGTTTGAATGTTTTCGAGCAGTGGCGCACCCCTGAGAAGGAAGGAAATAAAGATAAAAACACACTAGAAAATTTTTAAAATAGAGATGAGGACTTTTTTTAGGTCGTCACTTGTATTTTAGAAGTGAGGACTTTTTTTTTTAGATCATCTCTTGAAATTTAGAAGTGTGAACCTTATTCATAATTGAAATAATTTTGTCTTCCGGGCCCTCTCCAACCAAAATTCCTGGGTGCGCCACTGAGTATTGGTACCGCCACCTTTACGGTTTACAAAAAATTGTGTTCTCTATAACGGCTTGAAAGTAACTTATTTTTATTTACAGGTGTTCAAAGTGCCTACCATTTTGATTTAAACACTTTCGCATCTTTACTCTTGAGCTACCGTAGCTCAGTAAAATTTCAATGGTACTATTCTTTGGGTAAATTTCGGTCATCAATTTGCTGACAATCGCGATTTAGAGAAAAATTGTGTACCCTCTATCGTGATACATCCTGTATAAGATACTTTGAAATACCTAAAACAGTTATGGCGAACCTTTTGCCTGGAAGGGTCAAAATTTAATTGAAATTTTGTAGATTCAAATCGCGAGTCAAATATATATTGCGCAAATAAAATTCTGCTTCTTTAGGGAGGGATCCCCTGCTAATCTTGTTAACTCTACCTGATCAATCGGCCTTGTATTTGACGAGAATAATTAGGTATATACCTAACAGGCAATAGTTGAATTTCATCTCGCTATTATTATCATATTTATTAGAGATGGGAATTTCGGCTCAGTTTGCGGAACCGGATCAGTGGAGGTCGTTCAGTTTGTTGAGCCGGTTCATTGATCCGGCTCAGTGGTCCGGTTAAGTAAACATGTTTCTGAGACACAGGTCGGTCGTTAGTTCGTAGGTAGAACGTCGCTTAGAGCCGGTTCTTGCAATATATGAACTGTAAACATGATCTCGAGACACAGGTCAGTCAGTTGTCGGTCGTTCGCTCGTAGGTAGAACGTCGCTTAGCCCCGGCTCTTATCTAACATTTTTGAAACAAACAATTCACTTTATGTAGCTACTGTATTTTAAACCAGATGTGTTAAGTTTATGGCGATGTTTATTGCCCTTATAAATCGGACATCTGGGATTTGGGCAATATTTTTAATATTTTTATATAGTATGGTTGTAAGAAAATACAGACTAAGCCTATTAGTTTCAAATAAACTGCCCTACAAATTGATGACAATAAATAATACAATTTATGATAATACATTACAAGCCGAGTTCTCGCGAAGTTCAACATGATATCGATCCAGATCCGGATCACTCCGGTCACAGCTCACAATCACCCGACCAATCGTATCCTTGAAACTTGAAACTATACAGTGAGCCGTGAGCCGGCTCATTTCAATTTGGTAAACCGTGTCACTTCGGTCAGTGTACTGAGTCGTCTCAGTGAGCCGGTTCGTTCATGAACGACCCATCTCTAATATTTATCGATTCCCTACCTTGTTTCGTGAATGTGCTCGCTTAGAATCTTCAAAACTACAAAAATCTTTTTTTTTTCGGGTCATTTGAAATCGTTATACGGGTCATACGTTTGCCATCACTGACCTAGAACATGATGGAGCAAGATGCAGGAAGACGTTATGAGATTAACAGGGTCTCGAGTTGAAAATTAGTCATCCGTTCAATCTGGGAATCCCCTTGGCCCAGCGGATTTCTACTCCCCGCTCTTCAAGTATTCGGGAGCGATTTATTATCCTCCGCTCTCCAAGTGATCGGGAGCGAATTTTTGCCTCCCGCCTACCAATTGCCAAAGATTTGGTATAGAAGTATCAATCAAGACCATGCACCTGGGCGCGAAGTCCGCTTGACGCGCCTCTGCCTGGCGTCCTCTAACGCGAAACGACACGAAGCTGAATGTGGGAAATCATGGGCATACACTCAGGAGCAAAAAAAAACGCCGAAGCCCATCTAGCTACTAATAAATACAAATTAAACAAAGCAGCTAATATATTAGTTAATTTTGTTGATGAATAAAATATGTTTGGTGAAGTGTTCTCACGTTTCTGTTTATATTTTTTTATTTAATTGACATATATATCGGAATTTTAATTTTTGAGTTTATAAAACTTATTTTCATGAATTTATAGGAAAATTATAAGTCATATTTTAAGAAATAATTGATATATATTTGAATCTTTTATCCTATATTGTCACAAAAGCGTTCATTTAAGAACATACTGAACATGCATAATAATAAATATATATATATATATATATATCGGATATGTCCGCCACGCGCTTTAATTACTGCCTTGATTCTTTTTGGCATGCTGTCGTACAGATTTTTCAATAATTCAGGTGTTATATCATTATTCCAGGTAGCTAGTCTTACATCTTTTAATTCATTAAGGCCCGGTCTTTCCACCTTCAGATAAAGTCCCAGGTAACTATCTGACAGATTAGGTTATTTTTAACTTCATCTGATGAATAAATGTCAATACCAGTCAGTGAATCCAATACGTCAGCCTCATTATTCGTTAGATAACTATCCGATAGATACATTTGTATAGAAAGAAGGGACGACATTTACTCAGCAGATGAAGTTACAAATAACCTTATCTGTCAGATAGTTACCTGGGACTTTATCTGAAGGTGGAAAGACCGGGCCTAAGTGTTTTTGGCTTTTGACCATTTATTTTTCGACTCATGATAGCCCAAACATTTTCGATTGGATTTAGATCCGGGCTATTTCCAGGCCATGGGAGCGACTCTATCCCCAAATTGTCTTTGTATTGAATAACCAGCAACAGAAAATACAATAAGACATTGAAATAACTACCTGAAATGTGTTAAATTTTCCAGTCACAGATACTTACTATTTTTGAGCGATGGCAGAGGGCAGAATCGTCTTGAAATACAATATTATCTTCAAACGTGGACAACTTATCTATAGTGGGCAAAACTCCATTTTCTATAATTTGTATGTATACAGAACTATTCACAGTTCCTTCGAGAAGAATAATTTCACCAACTCCCGTTTTTGTAATGGCGCCCCATACCATTACAGATGGAGAATGCTTAACAGTGGACTGCACACATTCATCACTGTAGCGTTCTCCCCTTCTTCGACGAACCCAGACACCACAATCTGGGCCGATCAAATTGAATTTGCTTTCATCGTAGAAAATAACCCTATTCCACTCTTCGGCGGTCCAATTTTTTCTTTGATTTGCCCAAAAAATTTAAATTTTTTCTGTGAGTAATGTTTTTCTTTCCGGCCGTCTAGCATATAATTTTGCATCTTTGAGGCGCCTGTTCACTGTCCATCTAGTAATATGTACTCCAGATGTAGATGCTAGATCAGAAACAATTTCTCTGGCTGTACAAAATCTGTTTCGAAGTGCAATTCGTACAATTTCGCGATTATCTCTAGCTGTTGTCTTTTTTTTTTCGGCTTGGTCTTGATATTCTGACCAAAATATTCTTACAGATGATTCTGCATACCTAACTCTTTTTGAAATGGTAACATTTGAAAGCCCCTGCCCTTTTAATGTAATTATATTAACTTTTTGCTTCTCACTTAAAATCATGTTACCTTGTGGTAAACTCACAATGAACCAAATACAGAGCTAAGTTTGTCTGTTTTCACTGCAATTTATTTCATACACGTCTGAACTTGTTACTATATACAAATTCATAAATAAAAACCAATAAAATTTTATGTTTACAGCTTCGATACGTTAAAATATAGTAAAACCTAAACCTCGGCGTTTTTTTTTTGCTCCTGAGTGTATACAAAACTCATAGTTCAAGACCGACCTAAAGGTAGAAATGGGGGGAGGGAATGACCCAGAGGTCCCCTTTCAGGAGTTCTCTCATGCAAGTAGACACGAAGCTGAAAATGGAAAATGGTGGGAATAGATAGATAACATTTTTAGTTCACGACCGACCTAAAGGTACAAATTTGGGGAGGGTTGGGACCCCACCTGCATGTGTGTGCACCTGACAAGGACACATCCGATCAAGATGAATGACTTATGAGGCAAAAATTCAGCTTGACTGACAGTGCTCAAGAAGAAAGAAAGAGGAGAATCTTTTGAATTCAATTTTAAGTATTGATCTTAAAATTTAATGCAAAAACAGTCGCAATTTTATGCACCCGGCGCTCTGAAACATTTATAAGGGGTGTTATTTAGAGGGGGCTGGTAATGTTTACAACTCCCATAAAAATTATATTATCCACCAAATGGACATTACATATTAGACCCCTAAACATCAAAATATCTGACATTATGAAAGACTATAGAGAAAATATTCAAAAATGTGCGTTTTTCACGAATTTCTAGAATATTAATAAATAATTTTATCAAGATTTTTTAGAAGGGGTCTTCGAATAATGTGGGTTATTTGAAGGTTAAATTAATTCGTATCTGGCACTGAAGAGATTTTTATACAAAGGGCTTGTGCGCACACGTGCGTGACGAAAAAAACACCGTAATTTAAAGATTTTCATGTACTCATTGTTTACAGTTTCATATCAGGAAATAAAAATATGTTAATGTGTATTTAACAATTTGTAATTTAATATACACCATAAGTTTCAAAAGGATAAACAGGAAGTGCAACAGCAAATGCTTATAAAAACAACAAACCCTTAATACTGGTTACTACATGTTCATTTAGAGCAGTGTTGTCCAACTTTTTTACTTGTGAAGAATTTGGCCGACGACCGCTAAAAAAAGTGTATAATTCAATCTAGAAGATCATCAAAATTAACCGATGCCATTTGTTCGGATGTTGACAAAGAAGAAGTTTTTTAAATTATTTTGCCTGTACTAGGGAACGATCTCACGTTCTACTACGCTATTGTAAACGGCATTATTTTATCTTTATGATTTTAGCTGTAAAACCTTGAAGAAAAACTTCTGGATTCAAAACTGATTGTGTTCGCAAATTTTCTCTCGATCCATAGATTTTTAGTAAAATAACTAAATATCTGTGCCAAGATAACGCCAATCCTAACAAAAGAGATACCGTATTAGCCCAAATATAAGACGACCCCGATTAATAATAATAATAATAATAATAATAATAATATAATGTAGAATTTAAAAAATGAAAAACTACACGTCTTTAATACACAAATTATATTAAAACCAGTTAAAAATTACAAAATATAATGACAGAAGTGAATACACAATTATTAACTCTATCAACAATAACAAAACAATAATCAATAGAGTCGTAAGTTACTGTCTTCAATTGTCTGTCTCTGTTAATCGTCTGTCTCAGTTGGCTCTGGTTGAGATCTATATGCGGGAATATAGGAAAATCCCACAATAATAATAATAATAATAATGTTTATTGACAAAAACTTCACGTACAGAGCATGTTTTTAGACAGTCAGGTACCATATATAAATAGTAACTTATAACTACTGAAATTGCAAGCAATGTAAAATATTATAAAATAAGAGTAAAATAGAAAAAAATACAAAATACTTGGAGTCAACAGTTCCAGTTCACACTATTTATATTAAAATTTAAAAATTATACAAATGAATAAAACAAATTAGATTCCAATGACTTTAGCCTGAAATTTATTTAATCAGAGATTTAACACTATCGGGCAATACATTTAAAAATTGAATTGCAAATAAGTTACAATTTCTAGTTTTCAGTAATCTTGTAAAACCTAAATAGAAATTAATTTTATTACGAGTGTCATACGTATGTACTTGTTCCACAGTTTTATAATGCTCCTTATTTTTGTTTCCGAAAATTAAACACTGGTATTTACCACTATCAGTCTGTATAAATAATATCAGACATAAAGAGATGGTAAAGTCATAATTTTTAAATCTCTGAAAACATGCTTACAAGCACTCTGTAAGTTGTCGCAGAATGTATTCTACCAACTCGTCTTTGTAAGGCAAAAATTCGTTTTGCTGAAGCATTATGTCCTTAAGCAAGCAGGGCGTAAGAAATGCGAGATTGAAATAGAGTATAGTAGGACATTTTTAAAACATTGACAGATACACAGTCAACGAGGTTTCGAATTAAATATATGATTCTACATAGCTTAGTTGCCAGATTTTGAACATGATGGTTCCATGTCAACATGGAGTGTATATGAACGCCTAGAAAATTTACTGACCCTGGATTAGTAAACTCAGATCGATTATAAGACGTGCCCTAAAATCAGAAAAAAATACATTTTTTTAAGTATAAAAAGGGTCCGAATATAAGACGATCCTTGTTTCTTAATGATATTTCGGGGGGAAAACCTCGTCTTATAATCGAGCCAATATGGTATTTTTTAAACCAAGGGCCCTAATTACGGCCTGTGAACTACATCCGGTCCGCGAACATTTGTACCTTCATTACCATCATCAAAATTTATCAACCATTGACGTACTATTTAACATAGGCCTCCTCTTTGCATCTTCTTTCTTTACTGTCCTGTGCCACCTGTAGCCAATTACTGACCTCTTGATATCATCCGTCCTCCGGGTACGAGGTTTGCTTCGGTTCCTATTATCGTCTCTAGGCCGCCATTCTATTATTTTCCTGGTCCATCTATCATCAGTGGATCTAGTAACGTGGCCTGATTACTGCTACTTCAGACGAAATTTTTCCAATTATATATCCTTTTGTTTGATGTCTGATCCACAAATTTGTTTTTCGATTCAATAGTGTTTCGCCAATTATCTCCGTCGATCTTTGACCGAGTAATTTTTCCGCAGATTTTCGCTTGAGGGTGAGAGTCTCAATACCATCGGTGTAGACTTGCAAGACACATTGATCCTTTATACCTTTCTCTTGAGACAGATGGGGAAATCACCTTTTAAAATGTGCCTCAGATTTCCAAAGGCTGCCCATCCTAAACCAATGCTTCTATTAATCTCTATGGTTTCGATATCCCGGCCGATAGTGATTTCGTGTCCAAGGTATTTGTAGTGAGACACTTGCTCAATGGATCTACTCGAGATTGACAAATTACCACTCCTGGGCTTCACTAATTAATTATTTCATCATTTGGTCCATTTCTCCTAAGTCGTCAGTAATTAAAAGTATATTGTGAAATTTAAGCGGTTTAGACATTCTCCATTAATGTTTAAGACTCGATTTGTCCAATTTAATATTTCTAAAACGCTCTCTAATGATGTATTAAATAATTTAGCGTCTTTCTGGCGTACACCTCGCTCGATATTAAAACAATCTGCTTTCTTGTGGATCTTCGCAATAGCGTCTGCCTTTATACAAACATGATGTAACACGAGAATACCTATAATCTATTCGATCATCTTTGAGAGCATCGAGTACTTCCCATCTTTCGACTCAATCGAATACCTTCTCGAAATCTACGAAGGTCAAAACCAAGGGTCTGTTATACTTTACGGATTTTTCGATTAAAATCTTGAGTACCAATAGATGGTCGCTGGTACTATAGCCTTTTCTAAATCCAACCTATTCTACTGGCTGAAGTCCTTTACCCTTTTTGTTAATTTGTAACTTACGAAAAAAGTATTTCTTATATTGAGTTAAATTATTGAAAACAATCAGAAAATCCCCAAAATAAATAAATAATTATATATAAATAATATCAGACATGATATAGGCTTTCTAGCGTATGAAATAATGTCAATTAAAATACACAAATCCAAGCACATATAAACATTTATTACAAGGTCTATTTACAATCTGTCACACATATGTCATTATGTTATGGTTGCTAACGTAACATATTACAAAGGAGGTCCAAGAACTAGTTCTGGTCCTAACACGGCTTTCCTGATCTTGCCGCGTCCTCGCGGCATCTACAAATTTAAGAACTGCAAAAAAAAAAAAACAGAGGAAACGAAAACATAATGTTAGTTTTGCCCGTCTCCTTGAGATTCCTGACCATCCAGAGTTTCACTGAACTCCTTGAGGTCCGTGAACATTCAGTGTCAAACAAAACAAACACAACTCCTTGAGGTCCCTGACCATCCAGAGTTCCCCTGAACTCCTTGAGGTCCCTGACCATCCAGAGTTCCCCTGAACTCCTTGAGGTCCCTGACCATCCAGAGTCAACAAGAAAAATACGACCATTTTAGGTCCAACAACTCTTTGAGGTCCCTGACCATCCAGAGCCAAACAAAACAAACACAACTCCTTGAGATCTCTGACCATCCAGAGTTCCCCTGAACTCCTTGAGGTCCCTGACCATCCAGAGTCAAACAAATCAAACACAACTCCTTGAGGTCCCTGCCATCCAGAGTTCCCCTGAACTCCTTGAGATTTAGGACCAGCAATAGTTCTTGAACCTAACAGACATAAAATTATTATTTCATTATTAATAATATTACAATTATTATTTCGCTTGTTTATTAGTCGCAGGATTATTGTTTTGAAGAAATGGCTAAATATTTCGAAAGACGGTTCCAAATATTTAAAATCCCATTTCACTAGTTTAATCTAACATATTCTACCAGTGTTCCAGAAATACTCTTAGTTTTTTTCTAAATTAAAATACAAATACTTTCTTAAAACAATTTAGTAAATGTACTTTACAACATAAATTTTATACCACTTCTGAGATAGAATCTTTTTAAGTAGACTGTACTTTTAAGTCGAGCAAATTACATTTAGTTTTAAAATATATGTCCTGTCACGAGCTAGGGTCTGACTTGAGAAGGGGTGAAATTTTTTATTACAATAGTCCCCCGAATAAGGTAGCAGATAATATACTAAAACCATTCTCCCTACACCGATAATTATTGAAGATTAGGGAATTAACTTTAGAAATATTTAAATATTTAGAACGATAAAAAATTAGAATGGGTTAGACGTGAAGGAAATATGTAAGGGAAAACTTAAACGAAAGGGTTAACAAACGCAGTTTCAAAATTTGTGATGCTTTGGTTAAACAATAATTTTTTCAACAATTAATTCTGTTTTGTACCATTTTTAGTTTCATCTACAAACATTTTTGTGTCCTATTTCATCGTCTTTTTCAATTTCGATTTCCTTCGCTCTCGAACAATTGGTGAGCGGGAGATAAAAGATCGCTCTTGAACAGTTGGTGAACGGGAGGGAGGTGATAATTAGAACCCTGCAAATCCGCGGATTACCCGCGGATATCCGCCATTTTGCTGCGGATGCGAATAAATTATTATTTAAATCATGCGGTTGCGGATCGGATGCGGATTATATATCATATCCGCTTATCCACAATATCGGCGTGAACATGTAAAATCTTCGGTCGGACGCCTCTTCCTACGGAAAGCGGGTTTAGAACCCCAAAAATGTATCCCTGGCATTTTTATTGTGATTATGGCAAGAGTGAAATAATGATACATTACGGCACTTTTTACTTTTTTTACTCTTCCCATAAATATCTACTTTATGCTCACTTAAATTGTTAAATATAGTAGAGTTTACATAACGGACGTAGATACAACAATTTCTTTGGATTTGTTGCCAGTTTATTAATTTTAAAATAATTATGTAATGTATCGCCTTATTTTGCATTTTTTGAAATATTATTAAAAATTAACCATGGCAAATTGCCACATTTAAAAACATATGAAGCTCATATCAAATTTAAAAAAATAAAAATATATTAAAATTCTTGAAATCGTCATACAACTTTCATTTTTAGGGTTTTGTAGGTATGACCAAAAAACCCTTATACCGTCATTTTGTCGTCTGTCTGTCTGTCTGTCTGTCTGTCTGTCTGTTTGTCTGTCTGTCTGTCTGTCTGTCTGTTTGTCTGTCTGTCTGTCTGTTCGGTAAAAATTGTAGCCAAACGGCTAAACCTAGAGAGTTGAAATTTGGCATGCTTGTACAACTTTTTGACCCGCACATAGGAAAAATACTAAAACATCTAAAAAAACATATCCCCCTAAAAATATAAACAAATATGTGCTCAACGAAAAAAAATATATTTTTTTAAAATTCTGAGTAAGGTATCAAATGAAAGCCCTTAGTACGTGGATTAACGATCAAAATTTTATTTTTGAAAAATAAATTATTTTGATGCGATTTTTGTCAAAATTGTGCAAAAAAAATTTTGTCCCACACCTGTAGCCCAGATGGTTTAAACTAAAAATCTGAAAAAATTCTAAGTAATGTATATTGGTGTGAACCGGAATAGTACAACAGGAATGTTTGATCAGATTATGTTTTCGGAAAATAACGCATTTTTTGTGTTTTTAACTAAAATATGTTAAATATTTAATTCGCTATGTAACACTTCAGATAAGAAACTCTGGTAGCTCAGATGGTTTCGTAACGCACATGTAAATTGCAGTGCGAACGTTGCAGAGTTCGAATCCTGTTAATTTTATTTTTTTCTGTTTTTTTTGCATTTCTATTTTGTTTAAATTATTTTGTCAAAATTCTAGTTATATTTTGGTAAATGTTACATTTATTTTTTAAAAGTAAATTTAATAACCAGTGGGAAGTGTTGAAATTATAATTTAATTCTGTTTGACGAAATCAGAGGGCGGGACTTATGATATAAGCAACCAATGGAAGCCATAGGCGCAATTTTAAAAATCTTACTGAACCTTGCTGTATAAATAAAATACTGTACATATTTAGAAACTTAAATAATGGTATTAGGCATTCGAATTAAAATTCATAAAAAAATATTTTGACATAAAATTTGTTTTGGCATCCCAAATAATCATCATTCAGTTACTAAATACCTGCAAAACCCAGAAATGTGTGAAGATTCACACTTCACATAAATTTTTTAATAATAGGATGAATTTAAGAATTTAGTTTTATTATTAAGAACTTATTTTTTTTTTAATTTGCTGATCTTATAGGACTTTCTTTGTTATTTATTGGTCATAAATGTGATTAATTAATCTATTTCATTATGTCTAAATATCGCTGCTCTAAAACAATAGTGAGATATCTTTATTGAGCTATACTCAAGAGTAAGGATGCGAAAGTGTTTAAATCAAAATGGAAGACACTTTGAACACTTGAATATAAAAATACTTTACTTTCAAGGAGTTATTGAGAATACAGTTTTTCGTAAACCGTAAAAGATATTAAAAAAATGTTTAAGTAAAAGTTGTTTCTTTTCAAAAGCTCTATCCAACTATATCCAATATGACATACGTTCCCTTTTAAAAATATTATATATAGACATCAATGTCTTCCTCTATATAAAATGTATAAAACAACATCATTAAATTAATCTAAAGTTTGTACCATCTAAAACGCGCATACAAGAACGCGCATACGAGCTCACTTTTTAATGATTGAAGAGGGCTTTTGCTAAACAAAATGATCAAAAGCCTCCTTAAACGATATCCAGTACTAGTTTTCAAATTCTAGATCCGCTTAAACTAAAGAAACAGGCAATATACATTTTTATATACAAATATTTGTTTCTGTCACCAAAATGACCGTCGCCCATTATAAATTGTCCAAGCGCCTACGTAGCAAAGCTCAAAATAAAACGCACTGCCCTTTACACTTTTAATACTAACTAAAGCTTCATTCAGAGCTCTAAATTAATAAACTCTAGACTGTAGTCTACGTCGTTGTGCATAAGTTTTAATATATTATTTTAATGTTCAACGTAGCGTTTACAGCTTTTGGAAATTAGTGGATTACAAATAATCCGACATCTGTGTGTATTTAAACCAACTACGATGGCTTCGTAAAATGTTTATTATCTATTATCGTTTTTATAATTCTGCTGTTTTAGATTTTAACTAACTAAACCTAACCTAATTACCTAAATTGATCATATTTACTGTCCGTCTTTGTAATTTTGAGCAAGATTTGTTAATGATGACATTTTGTTAGGTTTTGTAAAGACATACAATATCTACGGTCTCTCCAATAAACTGAGATAGCCAATGTGTTTATATGTCTGTCTCTTTAAAACAACTCATTAGCTATAAGTTTAGAAAATTATCCACTATCGACAAAGAACAACGTATTAAATTTAGAGGTCTGAACGGTTGCACGTCTTACCATATGACAAACTTGTTAGTGACAATCAACAGAGTAAAAGATGTAGTCTATTATTCTATTGATTTAAGAGTTGTGAATGCGGCTTTACCCTAAATTTTAGTTTATGTTTAGGTACTTCCTTTTTTCAATTACTCGTATTACACATATCATATTTCTAATTAAAAGTTTAGCAATAGTTAGAGCATTATCTTTTGTTTTATCTTTTGTTTCTGTGCCAAATTGAAATCAAAACAAACAGATCCTAACCCACATAAAATATAAACATCGCCCACTTGCACAGTGCGTTTCGTGTTGTTTCCAATAGGGTCTGATGGTCGTGCGGTAAAAGCGACGCCGGCGTCGGTCGTCCCTCGCAGACGCACCAGACGGTCTGGCCCGAAACCCCACTTTACCTACCTCAAGATAATCTATATAGCAGCGAAGCCACGGACAAGACGACGGTAATTGCATTTAGTAGTTTTGTTGAGAACTATTATTGGTTCGTGCTTTTGGACAGTTTGCCGCTTTTATGGGGAATAATATGATTTTGCTTTAATTTTATTTTGTCTGGCAACTCTATAAGCCATATAATCTAATTATCTCGGTTAATAATTTTTGTACAGCAAGCTTTAATACATCGTTTCTACTTTTAAAATAAATAATATTTGTCTTCAGTTTGTCATAGGCCATAGGCAGCTTCAAAACAAGGGGCTTTACTATAAAATTTAACATATAATTGACAGAGGAGTCCGTGTATTCTCGGTGAAACATATTTAATATAAGATTAATAAATAAAACACTCGGTAAGTTTCACAAATATAAGTTTAATATACTCTATACGTATTTCGGCAGTGACGCCATCTACAGGAGTTCAAATTACAAACTAAACTTATTTTTTAACAAATACATTCAGTGGGAAATATTAATGGTAGGGAATACAAGTGTAAACCATATTAGCAGATAAGGGAAAAAAGGGAAAAAAGTTTTTTACCGATTTATTAGGGGTGAGTTGTAAACGTCAATCTGGTCATTCATTAAGGGAATTCCAGAGTTAATATTTTTGTGAATTTCTCGGTATTCTAAAAGGTTCAGTTTAAGGCTTTTATTGTGAATGTGTAGGATTTTAAAGTCATTAACGGAAAGGTTATGATTATTGGAGATCATATGTTCTGCTATGTTGGACTGTTCTACTTTTTTATTTTGGATGGCTTTCAAATGTTCACCAAATCTTGTAGCAAATTTTCGACTAGTTTGGACTATATATATATATATTGTTGAACAATCTTGGCACAATGCTTGATAAACTCCACTTTTGTTGTGTAAATCAGTTTTATCTAGTTTATTATTAACGAGTAAATTTTTAATTGTATATTTATTATAAAAGGCTGGAGTTATATTTGATTTCTTTAATTTTGATCCTATTTTGAAACTAACCTGGCCGTGAAAGGGTATTTTTTTATAAATTTTTGTATCTGTTATACTTGGGGGATAAAAATATGTTAATAAAAGTTTTTTACGCTTTTTTCTAATAATTTTGTCTATTTCAGCCTTGTTATAACCGTTATTAATAGCAATTTTGTAAATCGTTTGTAATTCCAGATTGTAGTCTTCATCAGAGAGTGGAACTTTTAATAATCGGTCTACATAACAATTGAAAGCAGCCATTTTAGTATTATAAGGATGTAAAGATGAAGCAGGAATGATGGTGTCAGTATATGTCGGTTTTCTATAGATTTTGAAGTTGAGTTTAGAACTAGAATTTGAGATGGAAAGGTCTAAGAAGTTTAAGGAACGATTATTTTCTATTTCCATAGTAAATTTTATTGAAGGATTGATATCGTTATTAATTTAACATTATCGAAAACACTGTAAGGGTACGGACACGAAGAAAGTTTGTTGCCGGTGTCTATAGCGCTGGTTACCCGGTCCGGTAGGCGAAAATAAAAATTCCTTTACTTTCAAATGTACTCGGACACGTAGAAAGCTTGTCTGAACTTGTGGGCTCATGCACTACGCCCTTATAAGTAAACAGACATCTTTGAAACATTATTTAACAGCTTACAAGAAGCAGGCACTCATTTTTAGGGTTTTGTAGATATGACCACTAAAAAACCCTTATAACGTTACTCATGAGTCTGTCTGTATGGTAGAAATTGTAGCCAAACAGCTTAACATAGAAAACTGAAATTTGGCATGCTTATACAACTATTTGACTCACATATAGGAATAATACAAAAAAAATGAGAATTCAAAAAAACACATCCCGAGAAATATATAAACAAATATGTATTTAATAAAAAATCTAACATTTTTTTAAAATTTTGAGTAACATACCAAATGAAACCTCTTAATGCTTGAATCAAAAATAAAAATTTTGTTTTTGAAAAATCTTTTTATTATGGGGTTTTTGCCAAAAATATGTCAAAAAAATTTGTCCCCTATCTCTCAGTAGAGTTGATTTGAAAATTTGAAAAAAATATCCATAATGAGCATTAATATGAATCGAAAGAGTTCAACAGGAATTTTTGACCAGGTTAGTTTTTCGGAAAATTTCAATTTTTTTGCCGTCAATAAAAAAAAAAATTTTTAGTTTATCGTGTGATTAAAAATATATATTTTTTTAAATTTATCGTGTGATATCAAAAGAAAGTCGTTAGGACGTAGATTAAGGAACGAAAAGTAGTTTTTTAAAATTCGTTTATAGCCAAAGATGTGCTAAAAAAGTTTTTGTCCCGCCCCCTATTACCCATAGGAGTTCTAAAAATTTAAAAAAATTATAGGTAATGTGCATTGATCTGAGCCGGAAACTTGAGACGAGCGGAATTTTTGATCCAACTGCGTTTTTGAAAAATATTGCAATTTTTGTGTTCTTGACAATAGTATATTTTGCAACTAGCGCGGAATATGTATTCTACGCGTGTTGCTCATTATGCTTTTCCTCCGATTACCTTTTTTCAATAAATACATAATCAAGAAAATACAATATAAATATGGTTAACAGCCATTAATGCATGCGCAGCCAGTATGGGAATGAAAATTCTCGGAAACTGCACATGCGCATTGCTGCGAATTTATTCTTTCCCGCACAACGCACATGCGTATTGGGGCGCATTTATCATTCCCGCATTGCCTGCGCGCGCATGAGTGTAACATGCGAAATTAAGCTAATTTCCTGTCAACTAACAGTATCGAAATGAGACAGTTTCATAGTAGTCGTAGGAAAAATTTATTATTTTTTTAATTCATGGCAAAATTATGTCTAATAATGTTATGGATGTTTTGCATTGTAAGATAGTGTGTGTCTTTTTATGAAATTAAAAATATAATAAAAAAATTTAGGATCGAGTTTTGAACACACACCAACACATTATTAATAGAACAATTATTCGTAGTCATCCAGTACTATTTTGGCTTCTTACACTTATTAAATACCTACAAAACCCTGAAAGGTGTGAAAATTCACCCTTCACATAATTTTTTTTATTTTATGTATTGTGCTTTTTTTATTTAGTTACTTGGAGGGTTTATTTACTTTTATTTAACATGGAGGCTACATTATACAAATTCTTCTAACAATATAAATAATGCACATACCAGTTAGTTTCATTTTACGTCTCGAAATTAGGTGATTTCCACGAAAAAGGGGAAATTTAAACCTAGGGGAGATTAAGATTTCAGCGTAGGAAAAGGGTGGATTTCCTGAATGATGTATTTGGTTTAATCTGTGATTCTCAGAGACTATCCGTTATAATGTCAATCACATAATTAATTGATTCCTTTTTGATTTTTGATAACCTTTAATGTCAATACAGACGAGAATTTTTATCTATCTAATAAAATATTTTCAATTGTAGAAAAAAATGTAAAATTGTTATCGCCCAATAAATTAATAATAGGTACCACAAAACAATTTTCTGTAACTTTTTAAATATATTTGTGGATTTCTAATAACTTTTAATTGGCATTAATGCCTTTTTCTATAAAAACTACTCTATTATTAGTTTTTTTGCACACTTAGCATATTCAGATCCAGGGTCGCCGAGAAGCATTCTGGGGCCCCGGGGAAAAACTTTCTTTGCAGGTCCCGGGTAATGATCAATTCTATATCCGGGAATGTTTATTATAATACAGGTGAAAATACAACTGATGACCTAAAAAAAGGTCCTCACTTACAAAAAAAATCAGCTGTGGCCACCACAGGACCGACCGCCGTTATACTTACATATATAAAATACATTCTAGCAACAGAGTAAAGTCCATTTACCGTAACTATGAAATGACGTCACAGTTGAAAAACTCACCTTGTTGCCAATTCGTAAACTATCAAAAAAAGTTAAGTTATATCGAACAACTTCTAAAAATATATTGAAAACCTATATTTCCTATGGAGGAAAGGAATTAATGTAAATTATGATGCACAACAGTTCGTTCTAACTGATTTGTCGCGAAATTTATGGTTTATATTATATTAAGAGTGTTATGTATGATTAAAAAAAAAAAAAAAATTCAGTGTATAAGAATCATCAGAAATATTTGTTTTTAGAAATGTGTCGTGTTCTTTTAATACTTTTTATACAATTTACTTTAATTTTTCGCCTGGTGTCACATTGACACAGCGGGTTCGGGAAAAAAAAAGTGTTCCGAGGCACACTGTTTAACTCCAGACCGCTCGAATAAACGCGTTTAGACCTTTTCTCGAACGCTCCGAGCTTGCTTCCTGAACTCACTAAATGATATCGGAAAGCAATGATAAAGGTCAAATTTTTTATTATTCGAATAGAAAATTTTTAATTTCAGATGTTAAATACAATATTGTTTCGAATAATGAATATTCAAATATTATTTCCAGTCGAACAGTTTATTGCCGCTAGCTGCAAGTGTAAATTTCATGAGTACGCTAAAATTACTTTTCGTTTGCATCTGATGATAATAAATCGTTCTACGTAACAGACCTGTAGGTTAAAATTACAAAAAAAAGAACGTAACAAATGTAAATAGAACATATTTTATTAATCATATATAATATTTGTTTATCGACCAAGATACAAAATTAAATATTGTTTTTGTTCACTTACAAAAAAATAAAATTTAACCTCACTAAATTCTAAACACCTAAATGTCAACCTGACAAATAACGATTAAACAATCCAATTTCAAACTGGCAACATTGAAAAAATGTACCAAAATTAAATAAATAAATGTACTGAGTTATGGATTGATGTTGATTAAAACATATCATAACGTTGGTACTTAAATTAACCAAGTGTGACGTCATCTCATAGTTATCGTAAACCGACTTTAGAAATAACTTGGCCTATTATTTTCTAACAGAGATATTATTTATCATGACCATGGAAACATTACATACAAGTATGAAAAAATTGAGACTTGGAAAAAATTTCGAAAAATTTTACAAAAATTATTCGAAATTTTTCGTTTTATCAAAAAACGTCTCAAATAAAAGTTATTAATTATTGCTTTTATAGCAACTTTTGTTCAATAAATTTTTTCGAAATATTTTTCTGTTGTGAAATATTCACAAAAATCTTTAAAACGCTCACTGTCAACAAACTACTCGGTCAGTTTATAAGCTGCCACTGATTTCACAATAACAAATGTCAAATTTTACGAATATAGTGATGATACATTTCAATATTACTATCTAGTGGTCGTTTGTAAAAACATAAAAGGTAACCCTCGTAGATAGACTATTATTAATTTTATTTGAAATTATTTGTGTGGTGTTTACCCTGCTGTAAAATCAATTAACACATTAGCGCTTTAATGAATGCAGATAGATTTTAGAGATTTGTCAGTTGGCAGTGATCCCATGTTTGCTCCTCGAAGCAGCAGTTCTGGGAACTATCAATTACCTCTCGTGTCACTTGCGATACAAGTGGATGCACTTCAAAGTACACTTGTGGAAATATTGCGTACGTTAAATCGACCATGCGATTTTCATATCGGGATCTTTATCCGTATGTTCCTGCACAACGATTATTATTGAAGTGATGTCTCTATTATAGAACAAATGTTAATGTATTTTTAGAATATCAGATTGAAACTATATAGTACCTCATTATGAAGATTAATTACACAGTACTGTTTGTTAATTTTAAGTGGATTTTTTGTAGTTTTATAAAAAGTTTAACATTTTTAAAGAAAGATCAAAGGTAGAACAACCACAAAAGTTTTTAAAATCTGCAAATAGTCAAATACAGTGTAACCTCGCATAACGAGCATAATTCTTCCCAGAATCTTACTCGTAAAGGGAAACTTTCGTAAAGCGAAACAATTTTTTCCATATAAATTAATGTAAAATACGATAATGCGTTTTAGCCGAAAAAAATACTCAAATAATTTGTACATTGTTAAGGAGCGTGAATCATCTTCGTTTTTTCTTCTATCGCGGAATGAACCAACCCGGAATGGGTATTCGATTAGCAGAAATCAAAAAAAAAAAAAAAAACAAGAAAATTTGTTTATTATTTATGATACATACCTAATTATTTTTTACTAGAAAACTGTCTAGAAACATTTATTTTTGCGACGCTTCAAAATTTGGTGGAACTGCGACACAGCATTACCATTAAGGGGGGGGGGGGGTATGGTCAGAAAATCGTTTTTTTTTTTTAATCGATTGTATAGTGACTCATACGAGACGAGTGTCCATACAAAATGTCAGGTCGATCCGAGCAAAATTAACGAAGTTATCGGCTTAACAATACAAATAACTCAAATTCATATTTTCGCGCAAATAGCGTTCCTTTCAGAACGCTGCTTTATTAGCCGCGCGCAGCTCTCATATACGTAATAGTAGAGTCTTCCCACTCTATCCACACCTGTCTGTGCTATATTTGTGTTGGAGGTTTCACTCAAAATAATAATGAGAGCTTGAACCAACTTATTTGGAAAATAAGTCCAAAAATACTGAGTGGAACCTCCACAATTGTTGAAATTGCAGCTGATGTAGCAGCTAGTTATTTCAATGAAGGAAATTTCGCTTATCTAACGTTTATGGAAGAGATGGGCATAAGCGTAGGGACGAGCTCTCATGAATGGGCACGCGAAGAGGATAAATTTCGGATTAGCAGAGCTAATCAAAAAGCTGCAGAGGCTACTAAAGAAGCTCGGGTTTTAAGAAGACAACAGCAAAAAGATGCATTGGACATTCTTGCCGATGGCCCTACACTTTACGGACCCGGAATTGATGACTCCGTGTGAGTATGAAGAAAAATTAAAATGTTTTAAAAAAAAACAAATTTAAAACGCGTTTTTTGAGGAATTTTATTTTTCACGTCGGTGAGACATGTAACTCGAAAACTACTCGACCGATCTTTCTGAAATTTTGCACACTATTTCCGTAGGCAATTTACTAGGTAACGCTGTCGAGATATTTTTTTTTCTTGCTTTTTTTTTTATGGAATTTTTTACAACTGAAAACAGAAATTTCGAAAAAAAAATTCCATTTTTTTCGAATTTTTGACTTCAAACTTATACCAAAAATTAAATAATCTAGATATTTGAAAAAACTCGACAGCGTTACCTCAAGAAACTCATAAACTAACGAAATATTTTTGGTTTTTTTGTTTTAGATAATCCAGTCATTAGTTATGTGTCTCACCGCAAATCAACTCTTTGTCCTGAACGAAAATTTCAAATTCATGTCACGAGCTTAATTTTCGATATTTTTCAATAAAAATTTTATTGGATACTCTTCAAAGGTTGTTCTTTACTGTAGGTATTATCCCAATCAAGTTACTATTAGCAGTTTTCTAAAAAAAATCTTGAAAATGGGTATAAAATGTGCTGCTCTGACCATACCCCCCCCCTTAAATAAATTTGTAGCGCGCATAGCCACTGCCTTATTAGGGCGATGCTTCTCAAAGTACGACAGTTTCCCATGCTTTCAGCATTTCTTTTATTGCGCCAGAAGATTGTTATTTTGCTGTTACTTCCTCCTCTTCCTCCTCCTCCTACTGAAACTGGACCCAATTTCGAACCGAAAACCATAAAAAGCCTGTATTTTTCGTGAACCTGAACCGGAACATTATATTTCGAGGTCAGTGAACCAAAACCTAAAACAGAGCTGTGCCAAATACTCAGTAAAAGTATTTAAAATACCAAATACCAACCCGACTAACAGTGCCCAAAGAAGAAGAAGAAATACCAAATACAGTCGATTCCGCTTAATTGAGATACATCGGGACTTAGGCATTTTGGCCCAATTAAACGGCTGCCCAAATTAAGCGAATTTGACATAAAATTAAACAATGCATATATTTTTTTTTAATAATTTTATTTTATAAACTCTTGGACAAAACTATAAATTACATAAAACCAAAAAATATAAACTTTTAAGAAAAAATAATAATAAATTCCAAAATAAAATAATAAATAGGTACATACAATTTAATGCAATGCAAAAATGCGTGAGGTGTAGTCTGTCTTTTGATTTGTAACATTTCACTTCTACAAAATCAGCACAGGTATTCAGTGTGGATGTAGGGCTCCCTTCATTTCCTTCCTGCATAAAATAACGCTGTAACACGGCCATACATTTTTTTGCCTCCTGGTTGAGAATATGTGTAGCATAATATGTACTGTGATCTTAAATTTACTGTCCCAATTAAGCGGAATGTTGTCCCAATTAAACATGTAAATTTACTGTTGGTTCCTTGGTTTGGTTTCTGTTCTTTGAGATTTGGCCCAAATAAGCGGCTGCCCCAATTAAGCGGTGGCCCAATTAAGCGGAATCGTCTGTACTTTGCAAAATATTTGAAATAACAATTAGCTGCTATTAGTCACCACTCATAAAAAGTATTTGAAATATCAGATAATTTTAAAAAGGATTTGAAATAATGTATTTCAATTACTTTAAATGTATTTGAAATACTAGGGATATATTTGATATATTAGAAAATATTTGAAATAATAGGGAAATATTTGAAATAGTAGGGAAATATTTAAAATATTAGGATATATTTGAAATATTAGAAAATATTTACTAAGAAAATATTTGTTAGTTAGTTATTTTTGGCGCACAGCAACAAAGGCTATTTGCGCCTTATGCAGCCCATCTAAATGACTACGCTACATATTAAAAACAAATAGATAAAATAAATAAATAGATAAAATCAATAAAAAACACGCATACTCGATTAAAGAAATCTTGGACGGACAAGTACGAATAAATAAAATAAAAAATCTGTTCGAAAAATTGAACAGACGCGGGGTGATGATAAGAGGCTGTAAAGGGGCCAATCACCATCGAATATCACAGGTTAATAATAAAACAGTAAGTTCCATTCCCTCAGGAAGAGTATCAGCCTGTCCATGAGTACTCTATCGTCACCTAAAGCAACTGACAGGTCATAGCGCAGGCCTAAACTCTCCCTGACATCCTCGAACTGTACACACTCGGTTAAAAGACAGACAAATATGTGTACACGTCTCACATAGAGGGGAGTCTTCACCTCGAAGGAGGTGTCCATGGGTCCACCAACAGTGGCCTATACGGAGGCGTGTGATGGCGGTTTCCTCCCTGCGGTTAATCCTGCAGGAAGAACCCCATGGTTTAACGTCTCCCTTAATCAGTCTCAACTTTACCTTCTGTATACTGTTCCACTCATGCGGGTGCCGGGGCGAGGGCGGCGAAGTATGAGGAGAAAATCAGAAGAGACGAAAGAAGGAAAATATTAAGAGAATGCTGGGAAGAAAGACTGAAGGAAGAACAAAAGGGTAAACTGTCGGAATGGGGAGAAACAAGGAAAGAGTACTATTGGAGATGTGGGATGGACATAAGGGAAGCTGAGCGAAAGGGAAATGGAGGAAGAAACATAGTAGAAGAATTGAGGAGGAGAGACAAGGAGGTACAGGAGCAGGAAAGAACAGTAAGAATAGAAAATTCCAGGAATGTGAAAAGGTATAGAGAGATAAGGATGGTAGGAATACTTAAATATTTGAAAGGGAGGAGAGGAAAGGCAGGGGGCAGAGTTAGAAGGATTGCCAGATTAAGATGCGGAAATGAAGAACGGTGTAATAGGTATTGGGCAAAAACAGAGGATAGGCTATGCAGAATGTGTAGGGAGGAGGAAGAATCCTTGGAACACCTAACAAGAAGATGTGGAAAGCTGACAAAATGGGAGGGAGATATAAAGGAGCTGTTGAGTGAAGAAGGAAAAGGAGAAAGGTGGGTGAGAGTACTCGAGGAAAGAAGGAAGGAATGCGGAGAGGTAAGACAGAACTGAGAACAGGAAGGAGATCGGAGACGGAAGCCGAAAAGAGAATAGGAAGAAAGAGAGGAACACCGGAGGAAGAATGTAGAAGAAGAAGAAGAAAGAAGTCATAAAATGTAAAAAATGTACTATAATATTATTATTTTATTTTATTTTATTATTATTATGATTTTTAAATGTATTGGTTAAAACCCTAAACGCCGCAAGGCCTAGGGTAAATAAAGAATTTATATATATACTGTTCCACTCATGTTGCTACCTGGATAAAACCAGATGTTTCAGATGACTCTTTGCATCATTTGAAAATATGAAACCCACATCAATCATAAGTCTGTGGGATGCGGCTTTTGCAGCTTCATCATCCACTTCGTTGTTTTTAGTACCAACATCACCCGGTATCCAAACAGAAGAAAATATTTTAAATACTGTGGAAATATTTGAAACACTCTGGAAATATTTTAAATACTAGGGAAATATTTGAAATACTAAGAAAATATTTTAAATACTAGGAAATAATTGAAATACTGATATTTTCAGACAGCAAATATCAAATACAATTACAACGGAGAAAGTATTTGAAAATCCCATTACCAAAATATTTTTTTTTTTGAAGTATTGAAATAAAATATTTCAAATACCAAAAAGTAATTGAAATACTTTTTGAAATACCTTATTTCAAATATTGTAACTTGGACTTTTCGTAACACCATTTCCAGTACGAGGTTAAACATCAAAGGTGAGGTGACATCTCCTTGTTTGGCTCCAGTATATTATTATCGCTAAGGAAGAAAAATTAAACCCAACCGGCCCGGTCCTCCAGGAAATTTCTAGAGATTCTATCGGTCGTATGCGGCCTGCATGATACCCAAACATTCTAAACACTTGGAAAGATTTTACGATTTATTTGCAAGGTCTTAGAACAAAATCTAAATTTTAGTATTCATCATACGTAGTATTATATTTGTGAAATTTATATTCAACACCAATTCTTAGTAATATATCATCTTTAGCCACTTTCAATATACATTTCAATATGAACACACATGGAAATATTTCCAGATTAAATTTATCGTCTTTTAACGACATAACTTTTTCACTAGTCGCGTTATATTTTACACGAGGCTATAACATTTTATGTTCCACAAAAAATGTGTTTCTTCCTAGAAGTGGTCAATAAAAGTATAACCACTTGAGCTGCTGTACTTACTGTGCAAGATCATATGTCATGTTTAACTACTGACTTAAGGACTTGCAGCCCTTGGAAACTTACTGATTTATATTCAAATTATCTATATTGTAATCTTGAATACGAAAGTATATAATGCAAGAAAGATGTATAAATTTCATTGTTACAATGTATACATAATTGTTGTCCCCACATTTTTTTACTTTGAAATTCTCTCTCTCTCTCTCTCTCTCCCACTCTCTCTCTGTCCCTCTCTCTCTCCCTCTCTCTTCCTCACTCTCTCGCTCTCTTTGTGTCTCTTCGTAGGTATAACTCCAAACCATTTCATTGGTTCAGCGAACCAGGAGACCAGAACAATAAAAATTGATGTGAAGTGTGAATATTCACACATTTCAGGGTTTCGCAGGTATATAATAAGTGAAGGCGGTATGCTGAGTGTGTAGGACAAATTTTACTTTATAGTAATCACGGCAAAATGAACGATATTTTTAAAATAATTTATCGTCTGTTAATCATATAATAAGACTGGTTATTAAATTTACGCTCTTAAAAATTAAATACAACATTTGTCAAAATATAACTAGAATTTTGACAAAATAATTTCAACATAATAAAAATGCAAAAAAAAAACAGAAAAAATAAAACTCACTCCGTCCGTACTCGAACTCGAAACCCTTCGTATTCCAGAGAATTTTAGCTTCCGACACCAGCGCTCTAACCCGTTGCGCCATCGGACGCTTTGTATATGAGTGTCTTACATTGGTATAACTTTTGTACTTTGTGAACCAAAAACCACAAAAAATGCGTTATTTTCCGAAAACATAATCTGATCAAAAATTCCTGTTGTACTATTTCGGTTCACACCAATATACATTACTTGGAATTTTTTTAGATTTTTAGTTTAAACCATCTGGGCTACAGGGTGTGGGACAAAAATTTTTTTGCACAATTTTGGCAAAAATCGCATCAAAATAATTTATTTTGCAAAAATAAAAATTTGATCGTTAATCCACGTACTAAGGGCTTTCATTTGATACCGTACTCAGAATTAAAAAAAAAATATTTTTGTTTTCGATGAGCACATATTTGTTTATATTTTTAGGGGGGTATGTTTTTGAGATGTTTTAGTATTTTTCCTATGTGCGGGTCAAAGAGTTGTATAAGCATGCCAAATTTCAACTCTCTAGGTTTAGCCGTTTGGCTACAATTTTAACCGAACAGACAGACAGACAGACAGACAGACAGACAGACAGACAGACAGACAGACAGACGACAAAATGACGGTATAAGGGTTTTTTGGTCATACCTACAAAACCCTAAAAATGATGCACATATCATTTTAATTTCTTTTCGCGTCTCGAAATTAGGTGATTTCCTCGAAAAGGGGAAATTTAAGCCTAGGGGAGATTAGGATTTCAGTGTAGGAAAAGGGTGGATTTCCTAAATGATGTATTTGGTTTAATCTGTGACTCGAAGAGCCTATCCATTATTCTGTCAATCACATAATTAATTGACTTCTTTTTGATTTTGAAAAACTTGACCGTCAGTAAAGGATGGTTTCCAACTGACGTAGACGTAGAAACGTTCACGTAGAATATTCATATTTTTCTCCACGACCACTATAGAATTTACCAATTTTGACTACAGAAAGTTAATATTCTAAAACAAGAATTGGAATGTTATTCTAAAGCACTTATCTTCTTATGCATTTTGCGTGTATTTTATTCCAGCACTTGTTATGTAATAACTATGCCCTGCTTGTTGTCTTTTGTTTTTGTAGCGTTACATTAGATATATGCAACGTTTACATTAAATAAATGCAACATAACTTCCTAAAAAGTACTAAAATAGTGGCCGATGTGCGGCAAATTAAATTAAAATTAAATAAATAATAAATAAAAAAATAAGTTTAATTAATTGATTAATTTGTTATGTAATATAAATTATTTATTAAGATAAAATGTTTGTTAAAATAATTATTTGTTATTTTTTTTTTCTTTCTGGTGGTCGTGGAGAAAGTAGGGTCTGTGACTCGGTTGGAAGAGAAAATTCGATGCTCGTGGTTCCTCACGCTCGCCTGCGGCTCGCGCTCTGAATGTTCCACTCGCATCGAATTTTCTTATTCCAACCTTGTTACAGAATATACTATTATATTTCAGGTCTACGTATTTACGTCCGGCCAATAGGAAAGAATGATAAAACATGACAAAACATACTCCATATGTCGTATGTTGATAGATATAACCTGTCAACATTTGTTGGGTTCATGGTATTGAAATAAGAGAAATAAATAATTACCATGGTTAGGTTATGGTTACAGTGGCGGATCAAGCCTTCGCCGGGCCCAAGACATTTTTGATTTTCGGGCCCCCAACCTATGATTTACGGGCCCTCAACCTATGTTTTACGGGCCCTCAACCTAGAGGCGTCCAAAGTGAAGAGAGAAAAAAAAAAGGGACTTCACCTCCCAAATCCAAGTGAAGAGCAAAAAAAAAGGACTTCACCTCCCAAATCCGGGCCCTTGAAAATTACGGGCCCAAGACAAATGTCTTTTTTGTCTCATGCGAAGATCCGTCACTGCATGGTTAGTATTTGCTCAACCTATTTCGAAAAAATACATAACGTAAAATTTCTTAATTAATTGTATAAAATGTATACAATTATTTAAATATATAAAAGAATTTTCTTTTTTAATTTATTAAAAATTATTTTATTGTTTAGTTAATTTTACTCGGTACTATAGTAGAATTTACTAACCATTATTATACCATATAATACTATAGATAGTAAAATATACAAACTAAGGAATATGAATAATTTCTATTTTTGTTAGAAAAAAATATTCAATAAATTGAAACAAACAACTCAATTTTAAACAATCAATATTGAATTAATAATAGATATATTTTTTGTATGTGATTATTGCTTTTTATAAAATATTTGTGAGCGCTCATTTTCACGGCTAAAAAGAATAAAAATGAATTACGAACGACTTACTAATTTGTTAATCATGTGCATAGAAAGTGATATTCTGCAAAAATTAGACTTTGAGGATATAATACAAGATTTTGCACAACATAAATCGCGGAAAAATCCATCATCATTAATAGAGCCCTGCAAATCCGCGGGTATCCGCGGATTATCCGCGGATATCCGCAACTTTTCTGCGGATGCGGATAAATTATAATTTAAACCATGCGGATGCGGATCGGATGCGGATTAAATGTCATATCCGCTTATCCGCAATATCCGCGTGAACATTAAATCTTCGGTTACTTTCGGAGAAACAAGCAATTGTGTTCTGACTACGCAGTCCTCGGTTATTTTCGGTTGTCTGTATATACATGATATTTTGTAGCATTCAATCTCACTTTATGTTATTTTTATTAAGACAATTGTCCATGATCAAGACTGAGTTGAGACAATCAACTTAACTTTCTTTTTATTATTGAATATATTATAGAAAATAATATTTTGGACAAAAGTTTCCTGGTACACTTTCGACGTAATTCTTCCTACCTCTGCTCTAATTCTGGCTTTTAAATCTGATAAAGGTTTTTTTTTACATAAAACTGATTAGTAAGTTTTATTTAAATACCAAAATTTACCTACATAATTTTTTCTCGAAAATTGTATTATGTAACCTGCTAATTTTTTTATACTACCCGAAGTAAAAAGTTTTGCAGATCCCAAAAATTTGAAAAATGACACATGTTGCTATTTGAAAAAGTTGCAACGCCTAACTAATGCGCGAAATGGCGTAAGAGAATTACTTGATCCTAAAAATATGAAGCACCTTCTATCAAGTAACTTTTCTGATTTTTTTTAAAAATTCAATATTAAAAAAAGCAGCGCGCCACTTACTCCCTACGAAAAAGAACGCTTAGGCCCCCCAAAATTGTTATCTCTCTCTAGATTTAAATAAGTTATTAGCGCATCTAGGCCTTAAAACTTTTGGGGTCCCTTAGGTTAGGTTAGTAATAAATAAGCTAGTAAATCCAAAAATTTTCAGTAACGTTTTAGAGTAGAGATTACCTAAACAGGCGAAATATGTTAGTTCTTTCCAAACTGACAGCAAAAGCTGTAGTGCGGATAGTGCGGATATTTTTGCGGATGCGGATCGGATGCGGATTTGTTATTTACAAAAGCTGCGGATGCGGATCATGGACGTGCGGATGCGGATCGGATGCGGATACAGAAAAGCTTATCCGCGCAGGGCTCTAATCATTAACGTAAGTCCAGTTCTCAAAATAGTAATCACTTTACTTATATTTAATTTATATAAAGCTTATCATAATAACCAATAAAATCACTAAATAAAAGTACATACTGATGTTTTCATTCACATTTTTTTTTGATTTTCCCAAACGACCCAAACTCTGTGTGCCCAAGGACCCCTGCATGACCTAAGACGGCCCTGTTTATGAATGCAAGACATGAATTTCGTTTTACCCGCTCGCACAAATTAATATATAACTTTCGCCCTATTGAACCGATTTTAATAAAACATAGACAATAACTTGACCATATGATGTAGCCACAGATAGAAAAAACCCGCATGAAATCAGATAATCAGTTCTTGAGTGAAAAGCGTACATACGGATAGACAGACAGACATACAGACAAAGAGATGATACCATCAATATGTGTGCTGTTTACATTCTGAAATAATATCGGGCAATAAACTAATAACCTATAAAAGAGAGCCATTAAGAACATGTACGATTAAAATACTGAAACCATAAATCAAATAGCAATTCCTCATATCATCCAGTGTTTATATCACTTCCACTTTGAAATCCGGGTGGTAGCCCACTTTCTCCTTCTCAACGCGAGCAACGGCGAGCGCTTGCCGCTCACACCCAGTAACTTATATGCATGCAAATCACTGCTATATTTCTTCAGGCAAAATTATTTAAACGTCAAATATCTCAAAGGTTTATTGTTATTATTTTTAAAACGTTCAGTCATTTTGAAAGTTTTAAGTGTTATTACTATGAACGTAATAGCTAATCATTGTCAAGGATTGATTAGGTAAACTAAACAATTTGTTTGCTTTCCTTGAAATTGAATTCATAAATGACAATTTAATTACCTGTTTATATTGTGTGGGTTTTTAGGGCTGCACAAAAGAATTTAATGTAAAAATTTTGTAAACACAATTTTCTGATTAGTATAATTTATGTTAAATAAACAGGGAAAAAGAGCTCTTGCGCATAAAAAAGACTGGGAACCCCGAAATGATTAAGAAATTCTCCTCTTTATAATTCTCCTTTACATAATGATAAAATTTAATTTAATTTAATTGTAAAAGAGATAAGACATAAATGAAAATGCAATTTTCTCAATTAATTTTCTGCATGACCAAAATGCATGACCAAAATCCCTGATATTGTTAATCTTGTGTTTGTCTGTCTACCTGTCTGTCTGCTTGTACGGTAGAAATTGTGGCAAAACGTGTAGACCTAGAGAATTAAATTTGGCATGCATATATCGTCCTTTGACCCGCATATATAGGAATATGCGATACTGAGAAAGTATCGATATTTGGGTATCGATAATATCGAATAAAAAGTATCGATACCGGTATCGTATCGAAATAAAATATCGATATTTTCAAGTATCGAAAGTAAAAATGAATATATTTTCTATAAAACGTAAAAAAATATTATTCTTATAATAAAAAATTAATTGTTTTACAATAATAAAGGTGTTTTTTTTTTTATTTAAATTTTTATTTGTTTTATTCTTCAGAAGTTTTTAAAAATATATTTTTAGAAACTTTTTAACGTATTGTAACCATTTGTGTGCATTTTTAAAATTTTAAAAATTGTTTTTAGTTTAAAGTGTTTTAATGTTTAATATGTAATTTTAATTTTTTTAAATATGTTCCATGTCCTCGTTTGCATAATTTTGTTAATTTCATAATCTTGTTAATCTCATATATTTTATAAGAATTTTTTTTTCTAATTGTTTTCATTTAGTTTCTATCTTTCTGTTTTATAAAACTGTGTACAAAAAATCTTTTTCACATTTTTTAGTTTCTGTTTGGAAACCTTCTTGGTTTAAAAGTTTTTTTTTTTTAAATATGTGTTTTTATTTTTATTTTTATTCTTATACATGGTACAAACTTTGTTGTTAAATTACATAAATAGTTTTAGTTTTTTTCCTTAATTTCTAGAAATTATGTGTATGTACCACTAGTTTTATCCTTTTAGACTGAAGATGATCCAGCTGTTGGGTCGAAACGTCTCTGCCTGTCTTAAATATTTTTAATAAAGTTGTACACGTTGACGCAGAGAAAAAAGAAAAAAAAATAATATCCTAATTTACAATAATAAATAGATTAAAGTATAAAGGCTATTCTAAACGTTTAGGCGGAACTAAATTGGAATTTCGTTCTTTTAGGTTGTCACAAGTCACAATCGACAACGTACAAACAGAGCCGTAGCAATGTTTTTGGCGCCCTTGGCAAATAAAGTGAATTAATCAAATTTACTTAAAATAACGCCTTACTTCCGAATAATGAGCAAAAAAAAGGTCCTCAACTCAAAATGCAAGTGAAGAGCAAGCAAAAAGGTCATCACCTCCCAATATACACAATGGCGCCCCTCATCAGACCTCGCGCCCAGGGTTGACAGATTTGAAATCTCGCGGGACGAAAATTAAAAAAAGTGCGTTTTTTTTTTTTCGGAATTAACGATTTTGATATCATTTTTAATATCTTAACTTCATTTTGGGCATTTAAAAATGTATCTAATAAATAAAACAACAAAAATAATTGAGTTAAATTTTTAAAAAGAAAACCAGCGAAAATTTCAACTCCTTCTGGAATACCTTAAATAACAACAAATTAAGAAATATAAAATCATCCATCGGCCACTGGTATACTCCTGAAGACAGAAAAGAGCAAGTTATAATGACTAGATTGCGAATCGGCCACACTCTCATTACCCATAAACTCCTCATGCGGAAAAAAGAACAGGAAATATGCCAAACATGTAACAGCCCAGGGCCGTCCCTAGAATTTGCAGGGCCCCAAAACTGGATTTGCGGGGCACCATCTATATATATAATGAATAACGATATTTTTTTAAATATTATTAACTATTAACAAAGTACACTTACTTATATTTAATCAAAATATAATTTTTTTCCAACTATTTATAAAACATGGAATAATATTTTTAATGTATTTTATTATTTTATTATTTGACGGTCGAAGCGCAGGGCCCTTACAGGCGCGGGGCATGGGTCAGGTGCCCCACTTGCCCACGCCTAGGGGCGGCCCTGTAACAGCCCAATAACTGTTAAACATATTCTCATTGAATGTGTGAAGTACACGAGAGAAAGAGCCCAAAACAGCATCCCAAACTCCTTAACAACATGGAAGCTACAGCCAAAATATTAAAATATCTAGAAGACACTAACCTAACAAATAAAATATAGGCAAAAATGTAATGAACGTCTATTGTAAAAATCTTCACTGTGTAATGTACCTATGTATACCTATGGGGCCGCAGACAATATTTATATAATTTCGGAGGGTCTCAGGTCATAAAAGGTTGAGAAACACTGGTCTACAGAATATTAATTTAAGAGCTCTGAATGCAGATTAAGTCTTGTCTCTTGATCTTACCATTGTCGACAATCACGACATTGAACCAGTTCACACTTTCCTTACAGTTCGGCAGTTTTTGGCGAAGAGCAACGTCAGTCTTGTTCCCCATTCACCAGACTTTTTATTTGTTCTGTACGGCATAAAAAGATCGTCTAAATACAGTTTAAGAGTGTTCATGAACTAAAAGTTTGGGATTCACTGCTTTAATACACCTCTTATATCATTACTTCAATATCATTTGATCAAAATATATTCTTCATGAAAGAGAAGCAATAAAATTTTGTCCCATAAATATAACTTGACACAAATATAAGTATATCTGTGTTTCAAAGGGCAAATGGCCCTGAAGAAGTAGAATAATCAGATAAAACCAGCCCTTTAGAGAAGGGACTCCCTCGCCTCACATATTTGCTCAATTCCACTCCATTTATCCCCTTCAAACATGGGGTCTTGGATGGACATATTTCATCATTATAGACAAATTATATCTTGGCTTATAAATTTTTAATAATAATATCAAATGGTTTAAGACCGTTAAAATTAAATACCAGATATGGTCAAATGTAGACTATTATTAATGTAGTATAATATAATTTCTTTGTTAGATTTTAAGTTTAGTTTGTAATAAACTCTTGACAAATGATGTGTAAAGCCGATTTCAGAACTCTTTAAATTAACACATTGTAGGGGTCTATTCTGTATCTTTTGTGGTTAAAAAGATTAGGTTAAAAATGATGGTTAAAAAGTAACATTTTAACTAGGCGTTAAAATTTTAACCTTGTGTCTTATTCTGTATCTCAGGTTATAACCCTAGCGTTAAGTTCTAACTTTTTAACCTTATGGTTAAAATTGTGTTGTGAAATTATCTACAAGGGAAGGTATTTGGCTTGTGTAAGTGTGGATTTAATGTAAACATGTGTTATGGTTGAATCGTGAATCAACAACGATCAAATATAATAAATCTATATTGCGCAAATGTACAATATTTGCGCGTTTTTATTTTATTTTTTTATACATAAATAATTATGGGTGCAGAAAGTAAATAATATAATATTACCAAAACATGCAAATGTATCAATATTTTTTATCTCTTTTCTTTCTTCTGTATTAAGATACTTTTATTTTCAGGTTATGTTTACCTTATTTTTATTTTTAAACAAATAGAGAAATCAAAATTTATAAATGTATCACAATTTTAAAGTTTTAAACATTTACTTGCAATATATTGGAAAATCTTTTGGTTCTTCTCGGATTTTCAAACAACATTTGTAAAACGAGATATTCCGTACAAGTTTTAGACAAATGAAAATATTTTAAAATGTTTCTTCAGGTAAATTAAAAGGGTCACTCATATCAGGCAGTTGCCTTTGTTTAATTCGAACTGATCTCCTAAAAAGCATTTTTATATTTTTTTTATTCACCTATATTAATTTTTTACTTATTAACCTCTTGATGTTCAATTTGTTCTAGTAATAATTGGTTTAAAATAAACAGACTTGCCATGATTAGTTCTAAAAATGCCTTTTTTCTGGCTATTTGACGTTTAGAGGTTAAAATTACAACTGGTTAAAAGTTAACGCCATGTATTTGGCTTGAGTTAAAATTCCGATTATAACCTACTGAATTAACCACATCGAGGTTAAAATTTAAACTTCATAGAGTTACAGAATAACAAAATATTGTAAAGCGTGGTTAAATTTTTTTAACTCCGACCTTGAGGTTAATTTTTAACTTTTTAAGATACAGAATAGACCCGTGTAGACTGTTCGTTGTGACGTTGGGCGTTATGTTTTCATACATTGGTTTAACGTTCTACGTACCGTTTACAGCAGTTATAAATAGTGGGTTACGAATATCCCGACATCTGTGTGTCTTTAAACCTACTACATGGCTTTGTAAAATATTTTCTATATATTATCGTTTTTATAATTCTGCTTTTCTAGATTTTAACTAACTAAACCTAACCTAATTACTTAAATTGATCATATTTACTGTCCGTCTTTCTAATTTTCAGCAACATTTGTTAATGATGACATTTTGTTAGGTTATGTAAAGGCATGCAATATCTATGGTGTCTCTGATAGACTGAGATAGCCAATGTGTTTATATTTCTGTCTCATTAAAACAACTCACAAGCTATAAGTTTAGAAAATTATCCACTATCCCCAACGAACAACGTATTAAATTTAGAGGTCTGAACAGTTTCATGTCTTACCATATGACAAACTTGCTAGTGACAGTCAACAGAGTACAAGTTACAGTTTATAAGCTATCGATTTAAGAGCTCTGCATGCGGCTTGAGTAGTGTCCAGCGTCTTTTCTACATCTGGAAACACATTTTGTAGACACTTTTGGCAATCGCTCTTAGATCTGTTTCCATTTTTAGGGTTTTATAGGCATGACCACCAAAAAACCCTTATAACGTCAATCATGTTTCTGTCTTTCAGTCTGTCTATCTGTCTGTCTGTCTGTACGGTAGAAATTGTAGCCAAATGGCTGAACATAGAAAATTGAAATTTGATTGTACAACTCTGTGGCCTACATATTGGAAAAATATAGAGAATTCAAAAAACACATCCCAAGATAAATATAAACAAATATTTATTTAATGAAAAAATAAATATTGTTTTAAAATTTTGAGTGGTGTATCAAATAGGGTGGATAAACAAGCCATTATTATTTTTTTAAACCAAATTTATAGGTTTTTCGCCAAAAATATCCCAAAAAACCTCTCACAAAATTATTATGTTAACAAAAAACTGTTGATTTTTATGTGAAAAAATATTGTTCTAGATATCCAGTATTCTGTTGACTTCTTCACTTATTAAATACCTAAAAATCCATGAAATTTGTAAAAATTCACACTTCACATCATTTTCAAAAGGTCATACCTACAAAGTATGACTAAAACACCCTTATACCGTCATTTTGTCGTCTGTCTGTCTGTCGTTCGGTAAAAATTGTAGCCAAACGGCTAAACCTAGAGAGTTGAAATTTGGCATGCTTATACAACTCTTTGACCCACACATAGGAAAAATATTAAAACATCTAAAAAACATATCCCCCTAAAAATATAAAAAAATATTTGCCCATCGAAAAAAAAAAACATTTTGTTAAAATTCTGAATAGGATATCAAATGAAAGCCCTTAGTACGTGGATTAACGATCCAAATTTTATTTTTGCAAAATAAATTATTTGGACGCGATTTTTGCAAAAATTGTGCAAAAATTGTGCAAAAACTGTGCAAAAATTGTGCAAAAATTGTGCAAAAATTTTGTTCTCCCACACCCTGTAGCCCAGATGGTTTAAACTAAAAATCTGAAAAAATTCTAGGTAATGTACATTTGTGTGAACCAAAATAGTACAACAGGAATTTTTCATCACATTATGTTTTCGGAAAATAACGCATTTTTTCAGAGGGGCTTATGACTTAAAACAACCAATGGAAGCCATAGGCGCAATTTTCAAAATCTTAATGAACCTTCCTATATATAAAAAATACACATATTTAGAAAAATAATAGTATTAATAATGGTATTAGGCATTCGAATTAAAAATTTTAAAAATATTTTAACATAAAATTTGTTTTGGCATCCCAAATAATTATCATTCTAAATACCTGCGAAACCCTGAAATGTGTGAAAGTTCGCATCAATTATTTATTTCTTTTTTGAATTGTTTAAAAACTTCTTTTAACGAACTTTTCAGTTTTGAGAACAAAAAAAAAGTCAGACAGCAATAAGTCATATGAGTATGATGGATGGGGACCGAAATCGATTTTGTTCGTCACCAAATACTGTTGGGCTACGAGTTGAAATGTGAGCTGGTGCGTTGTCGTGGTGCAACATGCATGATCTATTTTTCAGCTACTAGGCCGGTTCTTCCTTATTGACTAATCGCTTAGGTACCCCAAGAACCCATTCACAGTCAAAAATCCCTTAAGGACCTAAGAATATAAAGAAGATGGCTGTTAAATTCGGCTTGACTTTTCGAATTTTCCTATATCTCAGAGAACTCAGTATTTTTCAGTGCGATGACTAAGGCTCTGTTTATTCCTTATATTTCTGTCGACGTCTTTCAAGGTTTGAAATAAAATTTCACACAGATATGCTGCTCTTCGATCAGGTCCATTTTAAAAATCTCCTGGTAAAAAATAACGAAACGCAAAAACCGCTATAAATAACTAGTAAACAGAAAAAAACGAAAAAACTAGTTTTGGTATCCCATCAATCAAAAATTGATGGGTCAATTTTGTGCAATTTGTAAAGTGTTCCCTAAGCAATCTATAGGCGTTACACACCCGTAAAGTTACATGTAAATGGGTGAATTTTGTTGTGCCAATTCTGGTTTCGGTTTAACCAGAATACGCGTTTTGTTGCGACTGTATTCTCATTCTATTCATTCTACTCATTCGATGACTCGAGGTCGAACGACTGGAATGAATAAGTGTGGTGGGGATGAAAAGTAATATTTGAATGCAGTTCTTTTCATTTGGTTTTTAAATGTATTAGAATTAAATCTTCGGTAAAAATTGTAGCCAAACGGCTAAACCTAGAGAGTTGAAAATTGGCATGCTTGTACAACTTTTTGACCCGCACATAGGAAAAATACTAAAACATCTAAAAAACATATCCCCCTAAAAATATAAACAAAAATGTGCTCATCGAAAAAAAAAATATTTTTTTTAAATTCTGAGTAGGGTATCAAATAAAAGCCCTTAGTACGTGGATTAACGATCAAAATTTAATTTTTGCAAAATAAATTATTTTGAGGCGATTTATGCCAAAATTGTGCAAAAAAAATTTTGTCCCGCACCCTGTAGCCCAGATGGTTTAAACTAAAAATGTGAAAAAATTCTAAGTAATGTATATTGGTGTGAACCGGAATAGTACAACAGGAATTTTTGATCAGATTATGTTTTCGGAAAATAACGCATTTTTTGTGTTTTTTGGTTGACGATGCATACATGTTATACTCTTATAACACACTAAGTTGATAAGCGTTTGGTGGTCTAGTGGCTCAGTTGCTCGACAACCACACAGGATCATTATTCACTACACAGGTTCGTTCCTGGCTTGTGGAGTCAATTTTATTTTTTGTTTTTTTTTTCATATTTATTATGTTTAAATTAATTTGTTAAAATTCTAGTTATATTTTAGCACATTTTGAATTTAATTTTTAAGAGCGTAAATTTAATAACTAATTGGAATTATATTTTCATTCTGTGTCATTTATACGAAGCCAGAGGGGCGGAGCGTATGATTTAAGACAACCAATGAAAGTCATAGGCCCAATTTTCAAAATGGTAATGAACCTTGTTATATAAAAAAAATACTGCACTTATTTAGAAACCTAAATAATGATTCCTAAATTGACGCCTAATTAGACTATTGACGCCGAATTGAGACCTAAATTAGGTATTCGAATTAAAATTAACAAAAAAATATTTTAACATAAAATTTGTTTTTAAAGCTCTGAGATTAACAGACGATAAATTATTTTAAAAAGATCGTTCATTTTGCCGTGGTTACTACAAAGCAAAATTTGTCCTATACACTCAGCATGCCGCCTTCACTTATTATATACCTGCGAAACCCTGCAATGTGTGAAAATTCACACTTCACATCAATTTTTACTTTTAGGTATTTTCTCATTTTGTGTCCTAAAATAAACATATACCTATATGATTTTAATATAGTATTGTAAAATCTAAACTTAAAATGTATGTACAATTCAATTACTCGTTCTAAAACATTACGTTCTAGAATATTTGCTTCAAATATAAAGTTTTCTTATTCTGCATTTATTATTTAGATTATCCATTTAGGTGAAATATGTTCTTTATTTGTTCTACAACCATATGACTTTACGATCTTACGACTTTACGATCAAAATTGTCGTTTTCTTGCGCATCAATTCTAGTACTTCTAAACAGCCACCAACAAAACGCACCCAATATTACGGGTATACGCAGAATCAACAAATTCCCTATAGGTACTCGTAACAAGTATATATTGTTTACGGAACGCGTTACGAATTGCATAGAATTGAGCCACTAATATATTAAATTTTATTGCACAGACTCAAACTAAAAATTTCAATACGCTTTTATTGAGTTTTAAAAAATTTAATTTTTAAATGCTATTTTTTGAATCCCAAGAAGCGGTTAGGCAATGAAAGATTTTTTCTTGCATGCAACACACACCTATTTGGCACAAGAAAGAAACGTTAATATTTTGGCAAACATCTCATGCTGCTTCTTAGAAATGGTGTACTAAATTATCCATTCTGAGATCGTATTGATAAACCACGAGTGTTGTCCATGCGAAGAATACAAAATCAAACTAACCTTAACATGGGGACATAGAAAATATTAAATTTTTTAGATTAAAAATTCTCACGTTCCCTTTTTCTAGAAAACTAAATTTAATGTCAGATTTACACGAGAATCCTCATATGTACCTGTATTCGAGTCAAAAAAAATCTCGGACTAGCGTCAAAAAACTTGTTAATAAAAATGTTTTACTAATAGTATTTAATTTAACAATTGTTTTAATCATCCGAGTGAAATATAACTATTATATGAGAGTCAAATACAATATGTTATCTACAACTATTAGGTGTAGCGATGGGAAAAAAACATCGATGTATCGAAAACATCGATGTTTGTTTTAAAAACATCGATGTTTTTACCATCGATGGTCAGCTGGCGATAGTATCGAGAAAACATCGATGTCTACTACCGATGTCGATGTTTAAACTTTGAAATTCAGAAACTACCGCTATAGGCGCCTGAATGTTAAAAATTTAATTTTTATTAAAATTAGTACACAAAATATAAGCGCCATCTATTATGATATAACAATACTAATAGTGTTAGTTTTTATTCTTCTTAGCAATTAGCAGAATACTAAAAAATAAGAAGAAACTTCTAATTTTTGCAAACAATGCGAACGACCAACGACGCCAACACACTTTTTCTTTTTCAGTCTTGTTAACACTTTCCCAGGAGTTATTCCTCCAAGCCCTGGATTTTTGTAAGTTGTCATTAACTATTTTTTTATATATTGAAGTTTGCTTTTCCTGAACAAAATGATCAAAAGCTTCAATTAATCGGTAAAAGTAACTAGAATTGAAAATCTAATTCCACCTAAACCAAAGGAACAGACATTATATCAACTTAAATAAGTATAAAAATAATTGTGTATGACAGTGTTATTTTCATGTTAAATAATATAAAATTAACATTAAGATAACTATATTAGTATTTTAATAAAATCCAATATTTCATTTTAGAAATGTAAAAATAGTAAGGTCTGTTCCTTTGGTTTAGGCGGAACTACATTTTCAATTCTAGTTACTTTTACCGATTGATTGAAGCTTTTGATCATTTTGTTCCGGAAAAGTCAACTTCAATATATAAAAAAACATCTAATGGCAAATTACAAAAATGAAAATTGCTGTTAGTTCCGCCTAATCGTTTGGAATAGACTGTAGGTACAAATTAGGATTATTATATTGGGTATAATAATATTAATGTGAAATTAATTACTATTAAAAAGGAATATTTCTATTTCAAAATCTAATAAACGCTTTTTGTGTATTATGTGTTACTTTTTTCGTATTTTATCTTTACATTATTAAATAAAATCTATATAATATAAATAAATAGCTTTTTTTAATATTAATAAAACATCGATGTTTCCGATACATCGATGTTTTTCCTTCGATGTTTTTTCAACATCGATAGTAAGGCGCCGATGTTAATATCGATGTTAAACATCGATGTTTTGCCTTCGATGTCCAACCCTAATTAGGTGTACCAGAATGTTTTTTCGTTTTTATTATTAGTGCAGTATGCGAACTAGTCACGACTTATTCGCTGAATTAAACAGACGTCTTTTGCGTTTTGATTAAACTCTGTAATCTTGAGTACCTAATTATTGTTTTCGTTTCATTTTAAACCCTCGCATTTTAAAATGCCGGAAGAATTTTCATCAAAACATTTTTTATGCTGTTTAATGTTGTATGAGTACCATAAAAAAAATCTGCTTCAGTTGCTACATAAAACATATGCACTGTTTATGGTGATAAACTAAGAGTACGCACTTGTCAACAGTGATTTAAAAAATTTAAATCATAAAATTTATGCTTGGATGATGAATTTCGATCTGGAAGTCCTTATAAGGTAATAATTTATTATGAAATGTTAAAACCGGGGCAAAGTGTTAATTCTGATCTCTACTGTGAACAACTGGATCGACTGAATCAGAACTTGACCAGAAATCGGCCAGAAATTTTGAATAGAAGAGGAGTTATTCTTCAAGACGACAATGCCGATAATATGTTTACTATGTTGATGTAATGTTTTTATATATTTATGTATTACTGTAATATTTGTATTTTTTGACGAGTCTTATATCGACAATTGTACGATCTATTGGACAATAAAGATTATTATTATTATTAATGCCTGACCACATTCATCAAAACAAGACACGTGAAAAAATTTCCGATTGGGAGGTTCTAACACACCCACCCTACTCACCAGACATTTCACCGTATTCACAACTATTTTACTGAATAAAGTACATTTTTTCTTTCGATTTGTTTATATTTTAATAATACCAAATAAACGAAAAAACTTTCCGGTACACCTAATATAGAGTTTTATCATTAAAAAAATAATTAATTTAATTTAAAAACACAAAAATCCTGAGTGTCAATTGTTTAACTTCAGAACCCACGTCATCAAGATGGTTGTCAAACCATCAGTTGATTGTATTATACAACAATGTTTAAAATATTCTTCTCTTTCTTCTTCTTTGGACACTATCAGTCAGGTTAACTTTTGGCCTCACGCACATAAGCCCTTCATCTCGATCTATTCATTGTCAAGTCTTGCCAAGTACCCTGCATACCAATACTTGTCAGATCTTCAGTTTGCTGATCACTCCATCTCTTGCGAGGTCTTCCCACTGGTCGACGGGTATTCAATCTTCCTTCCCATATCTTCCTAACCATTCTGTCCTCCATCATCCTCATAACGTGTCCTATCCGCTGTAATCGTCTGCCTGTGAGTTCTTGGGTGATACTTGGCCTTAAGTACAGTTCTCGGATACCAATAAAAAATGCATGTTTTTTCAATTATTTGCCTTCTGCTGTCAGAAATGTTAATAACAGGACCTTCAAGAAGAAAAAACAAGAGGTTTTTCTTGAAAACTGTCTGTACAGCACTGATGAGTACTACAGCATTGATTGGAGCAAATACTAAAAATCCTTCTCTGTTTAATTACCCATCTGGCAATTGTATTGTAATCTTATAATTTATATTTCAATTTATATTTCTAATAATTATGTATGATCTTTGACTGGTGTAAACGTGTGAAAACTTGTACAAGCACTAAATAAAATTATTATTATTAATTATTATTATTATTACCTTTGTTCTTACGGATTCTCCATTCACCATTAATTTGAATGGGACCAAAGATTCTGCGTAAAATCTTTGGTGATCAATTTTTTTCAGTCTGCAAATTTCCCTTCTTGCAAAGAGTTTCCAGACTTGCTGAGCCGGGAACGTGTTTGATGAAGACCTGGAGAACAATATAGTGACCGCGTAATTTGTAAGTGTCCGTTTTTTTTTGTCGAACAATATATTAGACTAATTTCACTGTAGTAATGACAACTACATTGCAGTCGAAATGTACATTTACTTTCCAACAAACATATTATGAAGAAAATGTTCAGTGCTTCATTTTATAATACTCGTATCTATCTTTCAAGTTCTGTAAAATTTCAAACAGATAATCTTTGACGAGTACAATATTGTGAAGAGATCAGGAAGAGAAAAAACAGAAAGTGATCCTGTCCCAGAGAACACGTATACACAAGTAATTGGCGATTCGCCCAACCATTTGCTTTCTCAACTCGTTCTATTTATATTTATTATGCAATGTAAACTACACATCAAAATAGAATGTGATTAACGTCCTTACACCATAAAATATTGGATAAAAAATTAATTCAACAAAAGGAACAAACAAATATGCACAGCCACTGTAAAAACTTATTGTCAAAATATTGAGTAGTCAGCAAAACAAGAGAATAGCTACTGCGGCTGCAGTGGTTGCGATTGCGATAGAAGAGAAAAAGGAAATTTGCGTTCAACTCATTACGAACTTATGAAAGAACAATTTAAAATATTTTTAAGAACGGATGACATTAGTTTCTGTAAACTGCTATGATTGATAGAAAATAAAATTATGAAATAAAATATATTAATGAGAAAATCTATATCAGCCAGGGATAAATCGACAATAACGTAAATATTTCTCGCAACTGGTGAAACTTATACGCATGAACGTCTTAGGCCATGCAGGGGCCCTTGGGCATACAGTTTGGGGCCCTTTTAGAAAGTCGGAAAAAAATGTGAATGAAAACGACAGAGGGTTCGAGCTTCAGTAATACAATAATGCAATAAAGACAGTACATCCACCCCACCCTCCGGAAAATGATAATTACAGGCCCGATGACAAATAAAAAACTGCTCGTAGTCAGGGCCGTCTTAGGTCATGCAGGGACCCTTGGGCACACAGAATTTAAGGCCCTTTTAGAAAATCGAAAAAAAAAATGTGACTGAAAACAACAATATGTACTTTTATTTAGCAACTTTATTGGTTATTATGGTTAGATTTAGACAAGTATACTATTTAAAAACATATACATAAGTGAAGTGATTACTATTATGAGAATTGGACTTACGTTAATGATGATGGTTTCTTCCGGGATTTCTGTTGTGCAAAATCTTCTATTGTGTCTTAAAAGTTTAATTTTTAAAGGATATCACTTTATTGTCACCTGACAATAACTGAAGCGCGTCTAGTGAGATTTTGAGAAACTGGCAGGTGGAGGATAGTCGAGTTACTGTTGTTTTCATAGCGAGTTTTTAAAAAATGTCTTTAAAATTGCAAAAAAAAATTAAATGCAACGTGAATTGTTGTGTTTATCTTTGCAATGCAAAAGTAGGTCGTGATAGAGACCTAAGTTTTCATCGTGTTCCGAAATGTGGCAAAAAAGCCTTATTACCTTCAATTATAACCATAGATGTTACTTGGGCACTGAGAAAACGGAAAATTTCATTTAACTCAACCCTCATATTGAATAATAAATTAATTTCAATAAATATCACATAAAGATACCATTGAACCTGTCAAAAATATCCTATCTGCGTCAGCCATGATGTACAATGCAGTGGCGCCTCTATCGGTAGTGTCAGATGACAATATGCACATGATTGACAAATTACTATAATCAAAGATTTAGAGAATTGAATACATGTACGAGAAAAACTGAGACTTCAAAAATATATCCCGCGAAAAATATAAAATATGTAGGTATTCATCGAAGAAAAAAAAGTTGGTAGAGTTTTAAGGGATGTTAAATGAAAATTTTTGATACTTGAATTAACAATCACATTATTTTTATCAACAAATAATGAAATAAAAATCAACTCATTTGGGTCGCAGTCTATTTTTCATACAAAATGATAAGCAGTGGGAAACTTCAAATGTCCAGAAGGCTTCTTGAAATTTCTTTATAACCAGAAAATGTAGAAGAGAGTATATTTTGTACTTTTGAATATAGTTTTATTACAAATAAACTCAAGGTTTTTTTTTCATTAATTCTTCAGGGGCAACAAAAATAATTTTGCGGGCAATATGCGGCCCGCAAGCCAACATTTGCTACCCCCCCCCTCGTCTTATTGATAAACATCATCAAGTGTCCCCCCTAACCATAAGTCCTGTATACGCCACTGCCCAACCGTATAGTTTCTTATACAAAACTAACAATAAGCTTACCGAAGTATATATTGACTTATAACGCATAATAATAATAGTTGTTAATTGATATGTTTACACAAAAATAATATAAATTAAAATTATTAGTAGCAGAAAAATAATTATTTTAAAAAATATTTAGTTTTGATCAAAGTAAGTAAGAAAAATGTGACTTTCTTTTCTTTATTATTATTTTTTCAATGCTTTATTATTTTTTTATTTCTACGATTAACGTATTAATCTTAAATTTTCAAAAATATAAATGTAATGCATTGAGTAAAATTCGCCTTGGTAAAAATTATAATTATAACCAAGAATTACCGGCCGAGTTTGGTCATTCATATCAGCGTCACTAGGTGACAACTTATTTGCGTGAATTTAAAACTGGTTGGAAATATTTAAAATATTTTGGTAAAAATTACAAATTGATACATTCAATAGTTTGCACCTTTGAAATTGTATGTCATGTTGGTATTCAAACATGGAAAAAATTCACTTAAAATGTCATTCCATTTGACATATGTCATAAAGATAAATGATATCATAGTTATAATGATCATAACCAACAAATCTGAAGTAGGTTTTACAGCGTAAGGAATATTTTGAAATGACACATTTACATTTAAAAGTCAGCAATACACTATAGAAGTAACCAAAATAACCAGATCTGGTTTGACTACAAAAGCGAACGCAATATATTAAAACGGGCAAATAATTAAATTTTACTGTGTAATAGTTTCTCACGATTTATTTCAAACTGATTTGAGATATAGTGTAAGTACGCTTTTTTCCGTATATATTTTTTCATGTGCTTATTAATCCGTGTGCGTTTTTTTCGTGTGCGTATTTTTATATTATATAAGTAATTGGAAAATTTATTTTAATAAATGTATTTTAAATTTAACGTCTCAAATAATTTTTAGTTTTAACATTATAAAGGTAATGCACTGAGTGAAAATGAATCGTTTTCTCATCTAAAAAGTTAATGAATAAATAATTCGGAATAATACTCATTATTTGTCCAGTTTTTAATAATGGGCGTAGAGTTGATTCAATTTGAATTGGATGAAGTTAGACGTATGGCTAGAGAAAGAAGTCTGAGGTGTCGAGCAAGTTCCACATTAAGGTAATGATTTGTTTGCCAACACAGTTGGCAACGGGTGCACTAGTAATAAAAATAATAACGTATTCTTTGATTTGTAAATTTCGTGAATTGTAATTTCCATTTTAATTCCGTGATCTGAACATTTATTTATAATTAGCCTTAAAATAGCATTTAATTAATCTATTTACAGTTTCAATTTAGCAAATTTAAAGTGTGGAAACGGGTCAGTGAATTAGTTAGATTAACATTAAATTTAGAGTAATTAAGCGGAGTGTCTGAGTGGTAGTATAGCGTGGTCCGAAACATTCGCAGACCATTCGGAGAATTGGGGAGCTCTACGGATGTTTTTTTACTGTTGTATCCACCCATATGCATGTTGCCTTAAATGCAAATCCGGTTTTTTGTATCCCATATTTGTTGCCATTTAGCATAATTCAAGCCACAGTATTAAACGAACGGCAAAACTATTTTTCTTATTATAAATAAACAGTAACAAAATTTTGTTGCAATCAAAAAGTTTATTGTTTGAAAGGTGTAATTATGGCTTAAAATTATTCAGTTTGATGTGAAATTCACATGCGATATTTACTGCCCTTTTACTTTCTATTTAGAAAATTAGGGAAGTACGATGGCTTCTTTTAAGTTTTTACAAAAATTAAGAAAGAAAAATTTTTTGCTTTACAAAATATTCGCCTTTAAGATAGATACAATTTTGCATGCGTTCAAACCAATTCTCGAAACATTTTTCCACTCTGAACTTGGTATCTCAAAAACATGGGTTTCGAGGGCTTCAACAGCTTCTTGAGATAATAAAAATGGCTGTCCACGCATTTTTTGTTTGACATTGGGGAACAAAATAAAAATCGTTAGGGGATACATCAGGTGAATACGGGCAATGAGACATTAATTCGATGTTTTTCTCCTTCGTGTTGACGTTTGACGTGCTGTTTGAGAGCTTGTATTGTCATGATGAAGAATGATGCGACGTTTTTGGTTGTTTTCCCTGATTTTGTCGATGACTTCTGACAAACAAATTATTGAATACCATTCAGCATTTACTGTTCTCCGATCCTCTAAAGCAGAGGTTCTTAAACTTATGTAGCCCGCGGACCCCTTCTTAAACAACATTTGTTTTTGCGGACCCCATCCCAACTCTAGGCATTTTATGTCGTTCTTCAGACTTAATTTCTGGTTCAATAATCTCATAGGCACTACGTTGTAATAAATATTGGTAAAAATGTATCGCTGGTTATTTTAATAAAAGGTCTTGTGCATTTCTAGAGGAACAATTTTATTAGCATATAGAATAAAAAACATAAAATTAATAAAAATAGTAGTAAAAAGAATTAACAAAGTTACAAATTATAATACGTTAAACTCATACAAACATTTCTTGGTCAAATATTGGTCAAAATAGATATTATTATAATATGGTTTCTGTAAATAATTGATTGTTGAATAAAAATAATTAAATTTTTACTAATTATTGTTTAGTTATGTCAATAACTAGTTAGATAACAACAAATACAAAAAGTCTTGACCATGTAGGATTTTTATTAAATGAGTTATTTGAATAAAAGCGAAAAGTTGGGGTATGTAAAGTTAATGTCAAAATTGTTTCGCGGACCCCCAGTAAAGGCTACGCTACCCCCAGGGGTCCCCGGACCACAGTTTAAGACCCACTGCTCTAAAGGAATGGTTGCGACATGTCCAGTATAACCGAAGAAACAAGAGATCATTTTCTTAGAAGTGCTTCGTGAACGAACAACTTTTGTGGGTTTTGGTTCATCCTGGAAGACCCAAACAGTGGATTGTTGCTTAGTTTCCGGTTCATATGAATAAACTCAAGTTTCGTCACTTGTAACGATGTTGTATACGGATTTTGTAGAGCCTATGTTGATTTTTTTAAGTATTTCCTTACACCGATCAACACGAGCCTTTTTTTGAGCTTCGGTCAAATTATGCGGAATCTATCGAGAACAGATCTTTTTCACAGCTTCATGCAAAATCGAATAGATTGCAGTCTGCGATATGCCATTTTGCGAATAGCATCGATGTTTTTTTGAATCACAACCGATTTTGGTCAACCTTCACGAGATTCATCACTGACGGACGTACGACCACGACGAAATTCTGCAGACCAGTTGTAGACAGTTTTTTCTGATGGTGCTTCCCCAGCAAACATTTTTATCCGGACCAGTACTGGTAAAGCACATACTCGCCGGCATTGAAAGTAATGGGCCAGTGCTGGCATTTCGTACTGGGCCAGTACCCCGGTGTCCCGTGGCCCTTAGCTGGTCCATTGATGTATCAGTTGCTGGCCCAGCAACGGTAAAATGCATTTAAAGTAATGGGCCAGTGCTGGCATTTCGCACTGGGCCAGTGCTGGCATTTCGCATTGGTCCAGTGCTGGCATTTTGCACTGGGCCAGTACCCCGGTGTCCCCGTGGCCGTTAGCTGGCCCATTGATGTATCAGTTGCTGGCCCAGCAACGGTAAAGTGCAAAATAATCGCATTAGTTGCAAGATTTATTTCTGACAGACTAGTGCTTATATTATACCCACTCTCTAGTGTTTCAAATGTAATATATGTGTACTTACCCAGTATTAAAATAAATTAATGGTTAGGTGCAAAATAAATACTCATTTGGCCATTTTCACCATCGTTGAATAAATTTATTTAACAAGTAAAGTTGACCATATCGCATCGGTTTTAAATTATTAATGAAGTAATTAACATTGCTGTCAATAGAATGATGCGATATTGTTAACTTAAGTTGTTAAATAAATTTATTCAACGATGGTAAAACTAGCCGATTGTAAATTGAATTAACAGTTATAATTTATTGATTTATTTATAAATATTAAATAAATATAATTTCAGGAATAACAGGAATTAGTTTATTTAATTTATTAATTTAATGAAGAATTTTAAGAAAATGGTTTCCTGCCATTTCGGTCAAACCAATTTCATCCTAAAGATAAGGGGTGACTAATAATTTTCGCCAATATTCGTCTTGTATTATCTACCACATCTTTTCCCCCTGACTTGAAGAGTGCCAACCTAAAGAAATCATACTTGTTAAAATAAATTCAATAAACAAATTTTATAAGCATTAATGCTATAAGCTGTTCACTTTTGTAAGAACAAACTAGATCTGGTTATTTTGGTGATTTTTATAGTGTATTACTGACTTTTAGAAACTTGGTTATATTGTAAAAAAAGCTTTACAGTTTTGGATTAAGTTTGTATTATTTTAGGTTAGTATTATATTTACAAAATATTTAAGATGTCACTATTCAAAATGAAATATGACAAATTATATTTTTTAAATGACATATTTATAATCTTGTATCAGATTTATTAATAATTGAAAATTTTATTACATGAAAAAAACTATGATTGAACTAAACTAAAAATTAAACAATTTAATATGAAATAGTTTGTGTAAACTACGTCCTTAAATCTAACAAAACACACACAAATCACAATAAAAAACTGTATAATGCTCACAATCAATAACTATTCAAATACACATCTTTAAAAACTGTTCACCAACACGTCCCAACTTGTACTCACAGAATATCACTTGTACCGACCCTCGAAGGCCACGCCATTAGGGTGTTTTATGACTAAGAACGGTCAGACTTTTCAAATTATTACATTCAAAAAAAGTTATAAACATAAGCACTGGCCCGCTAGAAATAATCTTGGATTAATACAAATAAGGAATGCTTATAAAATGCTGGTAAAGTACTTCGTATAGGCGGAGTGCGAAATACAAATGTGAAGTACATTATTAATACTGGCGTTGCACTTACTTTTGGTGCCAGCAATGTACCAGCGTAAAAGCAGTTTGCCGGCGTTCGGCCGTTAGTTCAATGTTTGCTGGGTTCATTACCAAAAGTTGAACGAAGCAAATCTAGGCAATGTTGTTGAGTTAGGCCTTTACTAAAATCGTAAAAAACGAACACCTTCACGAGTATCCATTTTTTCTTGTTTTTTTTTTTTTAACGCTCACAGTCAACAAATGTCAATTTTTACGAGTATAGTAATGACACATTTCAGTATTGTCATCTAGTGTAAAAACATAAAAGGTATTCCTCATATATAGAATACCTTTTAACAGAAATTTTAATATTTTGGTTATATTCGTAGCATGGCCCACTCTCGGATTGTTCACAGGAAGTATGCAATACCTTAGCGATACGTTGATTTCAAACGAGCGTTACGTTAGCCGTTACATTATAGGATCGGCTCGCTAATCTGGACCCAGGTTTAGATGTCAGCCCCAGATGTAGGTGTCAGCCCCTCTTTGTGACCCTGCATACAGGTATTTATTATTAGAACTCCTGATTCAAAGAGTTCATTTTTCCACGTAATGATAAAATTTGCGTTTTGCAAATTTGCAATTTTGCATTCAGTTTAGCACTGCTATTTAAATGCATTACTTTTTATTTAGTTTTGCCTACGAACAGTCACAAAATTTTCCTTTTTTCTTTGGCAACGCTCCATTAATTTTTTAAATACATTTTGGCACCTATCAAAACCAACCATAGACGTAAATTATTTCAAAAATAATACATGCGAAACTTCTTAGTAATACAAATTTAAATATTGATATCTTAGCATCCTGTATATCCATTGAATGAAAGACAGTATTTTTTGTATTTTTTTAACACTTTACAAAACACACCTTGTACTTAATTTTAGTATTTGTTATGACATAGCTAGACCATAAGTTATTTGTAATGTGCTGTTTAAAAAGCGCGCGTAAAAAATGAATAAAGAAAGAAAATTAATACATAAAACACACCTTAGTCGTAAATTTTGGAAACCTGTATAATTATCATAAACACAATGAAATGTACGTTTTGAAGAATATAATGAGAAGAAACCAATAAATCTATAAAAATAAAATTATAAGCAATACCTGATACTTTAATCATTTGTCCTCAAACATCGTTTCTACACGTTTCAGGTGTTTATAAGACGATATCCACCATTTTTTTTTTCTGTCTGTAGTTTAAGCAAAAATAACTGTAACATAAACTATTGTCAACTGACAATAACTGAAGCGCCTCTAGTGAGATTTTGAGAAACTGACAGGTGGAGGATAGTTGAGTTTGTTTACTGTTGTTTTCATAGCGAGTTTTTAAAAAATGTCTTTAAAATTGCAAGAAAAAATTAAATGCAACGTGAATTGTTGTGTTTATCTTTGTAATGCAAAAGTACGTCGTGATATAGACCTAAGTTTTCATCGTGTTCCGAAACGTGGCAAAAAAGCCTTATTACCTTCAATTATAACCCTAGCCTAGAGGTTACTTGGGCACTGAGAAAACGGAAAATTTCATTTAACTCAACCCTCATATTGAATAATAAATTAATTTCAATAAACATCACATGAAGATACCATTGAATCTGTCAAAAATATCCTATCTGCGTCAGCCATGATGTACAATGCAGTGGCGCCTCTATCGGTAGTGTCAGATGACAATACGGCAGGGGTCGGCAATTGGCGACCCAACATATTACTGCTGCGTTGCTTTAGACTTCTTACACACTAGGCATATTCATGCTGACATAAATACGTGTAAACCGGCTAAAGCCGTTAAAACAAGAACTCAAGATCGTAAAAAATAGAAATTACAAAAAAAAGATTGCCAAGGTGTTCAATCTTTTTTCATATGGCATCTCAAAATTTTTAATTCTAAGTTCGGTTCTGGAGTATGCAGAGGCGGATTAAGGCCGCGAACATACAGAAATCCCGAACCGGCTTTACTGGCAACAAGCGCTGATCTGCCGCAGTATCTGTCCATGTTTTCAAATATAACCGCACATGCTGTTTACTGGTCGGCGCTGGTCGGTGTCGGCTACCCGCTTACCGAAACGTTTAAGCAGTTTAAGCAGCTTGTTGTCAGCGCCGAAACATAACAATATTTAAAAAATCTTGAATCATCTTCTTTTAATTGAGGAAGAAGTTGGTGGTATTCTCCATATTTACGCCTCTCTTGGTATATTGCATGTTTACCTTTTTTTTTTGGTTCCATTTTTAAATATGGTGATTCTGTCAGAAACAACTCATCCTAAGATGAATCAGAACTCGCCATTTTCACTTATTTCAACATATAATTGAGCCAATATACGAAAGAGTAGCTTTACACTTTCAAAACTAGCGTTCACTCTATGCTAGGCCAATATAATTAAAAATGTACGATAAATAGAAAAAAATAAATAAAAACTTCAATATATAGGTTATGTCATCTGTCAGTGTCAGATGCAATATCAGCGTTTAGCGTGTGCTCAACCAGTAACCCACTACGCTTGTTTTCGGTACCGATTGTCAGCGCTGATTTACCAGCTTTCTGTATGTTCGCGGCCTAAGATTGGTTGAGGCTCCAGGTGCAGAAGAAAATAAATTTAAGGGGCCCAACCCTTAAAAAAAGAGAGAGAGACAGGGAAAATAAAAATACATGTTAACCATATTTTTAAATAAATAAAAAATATTAATAATAGCAAAATAATAATCACAAGTTTTGAACTAATAGTTGAACATATGTAAAAGCATAATTATAATTTATGGTAGTATACGTATAATATGGGTGAAGCTTCATTCACACTTCCCTAATTACAATTATAGGTACTTATGATTTACATTTATACTTAGAAGTTTGTCATACTGCCTCATACGTAACCATTCACACTAACGTATTTAAGTTTCTTAATTATAAGTATAATTTAAAAGTTTGCAAACTTCATGCTTCTACTTATACTTATGATTTACACTTAGCGAGAAAGAGACAGAAACTAACCTATAAGTAAATTTGAAATGTCAAAATAGATACGACACGCAAAAAACTATAATTATGGATCATATAACTGCCTAAATAATTCGTAGATGAAAAACTGTGACCATTTTAGCATATTTAAAAATGAAATAAGATTAAAAACGTAGATGGTGGGTCCATGCAATAGTAATTTTTGTTTGTAACAACAGATGGTAGCACTTACTAATCATAATTATAATTTGGTATGTATGAATACTCTCCTAAGTATAAATATAATACTTGATTATAGTACTAAATTGTAAGTATAATTTGGTAACTGTGAATTCAGCTTTACAATCAGAAATTTGAACAAAAAATCATAGAATTTTACTTGGAATTAAAATTACAAATGTGAAAATATTTAATTTTTTTTTTTTTTTGCTTTTCGTTTTGAAAACTTACTAACGATCTCATCACAATCAATGATTTTGAGTAAATCGCTCTCAATATACATAAAATAGTCATATTATTTAATCTTTCCTCTGACATTGAATCTGTTAGATGATTTTTTACTCTTTTTAGACAAGAAAATGAGCGTTCCCCCGATGCGTTTGAAATTGGCATGGTTAACAAAATTTTCAAAATAATTCCACGTTTGGAAAAGTTGCTTTCATACGTATCTAATGCTTTTTTGTATATATTATTAATTTGTCGATTGTCTTCTTCATCTAAAAAGATTAAAAACTATTCCAAGTCATCTTTAAAATTACTTGAATCAATGTCATCTTTATACATTTCTATTAAATATTTTCTTTTCTTCTGCATACAATGTAAACACGAAAAAAACTCTAAAATTACTTATAATATTATATATATTTTTCCGCGTCTGTTCAGTTCTGCTATGATCGCATATTACGTAAAGTACATTATGTAAAAAAAGTGTTAATTTGGGGTTGTGCAGAGACCTTCGAAAGTCGGGGCCCAGGGCGCGCGTCCGATGCGCCTGCCGTTAAATCCGCCTCTGGTATGGTAAGTAAGAAACTTGAATATACCTTTTTCGAATTATTTTACCCCTCTGTAGTAAATTTGGTGAAAATTTGTCTATCTGTTGGGCTTTGCATGTAAAATATATACTTTTATTGCTATAACTTGCTTACAACTAGATAACATACATAGTTAAGTATCGAAAACAAAAAAAAATTGTATTTTCACAACTTAAACTACTTAAAATTAAACATTATTGCATTAATATATGTATAGTTCGTAGGAATATAGTGTGTAGGGAAAAAATGTTAAAAACCTACTGGGCATTTGAGTTAATCAGTTGGTATCACTTCATTTCACTTACGAATTAAACATAATATGTTTCGTTACTTTATGTTTATATTTTTTAAAGGGTAAATTATCGATATTATACAAGTGTCTCAAAAGAAATTTTATATTTATTTAGCTTACTGCGTGAACGCAACGTATCCGAGGGGCGCGGGGGTTATGTCAATCGGTAGCCTGGCTCTTGGGAATTCAGTCGCTATGGAGCGTTTCTCGGGAGCAGACCGCGCGTTATGCGTGCGAGAGTTTTACAAAAACGGTGATTCGGCGACTGTAGCGCGTATAAAATTCTGCAGTATTCGAGGTTTTCGCCACTTAAATGATGCGCCAAGCATTCCTCTCATTCGACATTGGGTTAAAAAGTTTGAAGAGACTGGTACAACGCTGGATAAATCAAAATCCGGGCGACCTAGGTCATCAAGAACGGTAGAAAACGTGGAGATGTTAATCAGTCTGTTCGTGACAACCCGAACCTTTCAATTCGGAAGCGCGCAAGTGCTTTAAATGTGCATAGATCATCATTACATCGCATTATGCACAAATACCTAAAGCTGCACCCCTACAAAATTCAATTGGTGCAAGAATTAAAGCCCCAAGATGCCAGTCAGAGGCTTAATTTCGTAAATCAGGTGATTGAGCGATTTTCAACGTTTACCAACATTTTGTTTTCGGATGAAGCTCATTTTCATCTTAATGGCCACATAAATAAGCAGAACTGCCGCTACTGGAGTGCAACGAATCCGAAACGCAAACATCAGAAACCCCTACATTCGCCTAAAGTGACCGTATGGGCTGCGATGTCGGCGCGAGGAATTATCGGCCCTTACTTTTTTGAAGACGAAAGGGGGCGTCCAGTTACAGTGAATTCAGAGCGTTATGTGGAGATGTTAGACAACTTCTTGGTACCTGAACTGCAAAACTTTCCTGGCTATAACCAAAGAACATGGTTCCAACAGGACGGAGCAACTTCACACACGTCCAATATGTCTCTGCCACGTGTTCGTGAAATTTTCTCAGGCAAATTGATCTCCCGGAGAGGTGACATAAATTGGCCTCCACGCAGTCCAGATTTAACCCCTATGGGGTTATCTTAAATCTAAAGTTTACGCCAATAAACCGACTTCACTGGCGCATTTGAAAGAAAATATCCGTCACGAAATGACAGCCATCCCTGAGTCCACCTGCCGAGACGTCATAAGTAATTTTACTGTTCGATTAAATGAGTGCCGAGAACGCGAGGGTCTACATTTAGACGATATTATTTTTAAGAAATAAATCCCCAAAAACTGTATTTTAATAATTACTAAACATTTTTTCTATATACAGCTTACTTTTTTTTTAATCGATCCACTAAATATAAAATTTCTTTTGAGACACCTTGTAGTTTCCGATCTCACTTATTATTGGGGAATCACTGAATGGGCACTTTGCAAAAAAAAATTCCGTTGTTTTTAACATAGAGTCTTTTATTAATTCTATTTTCATTTCTTCGTGCATTTTTCTGATCCGGGTATATTTAGGGAAGTCTCCGGCTAATCTTAGGTACTTATTCTGAATGACTTGTAATATTTCGATGTTGAGTTTCGAAGTGTTGCTCCAAGCTGGACAAGCGTACATAAGTGTTGGTCTTACTACAACTTTATATAGGAGGATCTTGTTCTTCTGACTTAACTTCGATTTTTTATTTAATAGAGGATGTAGGATTCCCATTTTCGCAGTTGCTAGTTGGCATCTCTTCTTGCAATTTACTGTGAAGTTCAGCCTCTGGTCAAGGTGCACGCCTAGGTACTTCACTACGGGCGACCACTCTATTTCCACTCCTTGTATTGTAATATTCTACGTTATTTGCGGTCTTCTTTTGGTGAAAAAGATTGTTTCTGTTTTAGATTCATTTATTTTTATTTTCCAACGTTTCATGTAGTTGATCATCTTTTCTGTAGCTTTCTGCAGTCTGTTTATGATCGTGTCTGTTCTCCATGATTGTGCAAAGGTAGCAGTATCATCGGCATACAAGGAGTAATTGACATCTTTTACTCGAGGAAAGTCGGTAATATAGATCGAAAATAGAGTAGATCCGAGAATGGAACCTTGTGGTACACCAGCCGCTATTTTTCTTGAGTTGGACTTCTTGTCATTTAGTATGGTAAAAAAAATTCTGTTTTGAAGATAGGAATTTGTTAAATGGATTATGTAGAACGGGAATTTTAGTCGAGTTAGCATAAAAACCAAACAAACAAACACAAATTCATTTTTATATATAAGACAAAGAAGAAGAAGATACTTAATATAGCATCATAATTTTATAGTCGGTTTTTATTACAGTTTCCGTCCTTAACATTTGAAGAATCTTTCCCTAAAACTTGCTGTCTACGCGTTTTTTTTTTTTTATTTCTATACAAAAACAAAAACACGTTTTCGTTAGCAATAGTGTAGTGGGCGTAACAGTATAGCCATTTAACATCACGTCAAAGAGTTGGACAACGGAGTGAAGTTAGCAAGGAGACAGATGTTGACCTGAATATAACAACGAGCCAAACTGGAGCCGAGAACCGCGAGCCGTGCGTCGCAGTACGAGTACTTGGGCCCAGCGCCAACAACTGATATATCTAATCACAGGAAAGTCCCTACTGTGATAAAATTGGATAGTATTTTTATAAAGCTATTTATTATCGCTCAATTTAGCACTGAACAGTTCATGAGTAAGAGAACATGCTTTATGTTTCTGTTGTATTGCTTTTGTTACAAATTTTATATTTTTTAAAACTTTATAATACACAAGGATTTGGAAAATTCAATGCTTTTTTATAAAATGAAAGTAGGAACCCTTTTGTCACAGCGTAACACGTAACTTAAGTTGATCTTCATATGAAAATTAGTTATTTGAGTCCAGAGCCGGCGCGAGGCATGTGCAGCATGTGCGGTGGCACATGGCCCCGCGGTCAACAGCAGGCCCCGCGGTTCAACAACAGGCCCCGCGCATGGTTTTCACTTGGAGATGAGGACCTTTTTTTTGCTCTTCACTTGGATTTGGGAGGTGAAGACCTTTTTTTTGCTCTTCACTTAGATCTGGGAGGTGAAGACCTTTTTTTATGCTCTTCACTTGGATTTGAGAGGTGAGAACCTTTTTTTTGCTCTTCTCGCACATGGCCCCGCAAATCCTAGCGCCGGCCCTGTTTGAGTCCTTAATTGGGTCTTAATTTGTGTGAGATATGAAAAAGTTGATTCGCATCAGTAAATAGTTACGATGCAAGAAAGCAGTCGACAAGTATGTTGACGTAAACGTGGGTATTCAATTGCATTTTTCTAAATATCAACGAGATCTTCCATTGTACTAAAAAGAGACTTTATTATGTTATCTTCACCTAACTCCAATAATTCCATCTGTAATTCGCTGGGTACCTCTGAGACATCAACTATATGAGGCACAAAGGTTAATTTCATTTCTAGAGTATGTTCTTCAAAATCAGAAAACCTTTCAGCATATTCTGCAATTAATAAATCCAAAACAGATGTGTAATCCTTAAATGCTTCAGATGATGCAGATTCGTGTTCATTTAATAATTTTGTTAATTGAGGGCAGGGCCGGCGCTAGGATTTCCGGGGCCATGTGCGAGAAGCAAAAAAAAGTCTTCACCTGCCAGATTCAAGTGAGGAGAAAAAAGAAAGGTCCTCATCTCCAAGCGGGGCCTGTTGTTGACCGCGAGGCCTCCTGTTCAGATTCAAGAGAGGACATGCCTCGCGCCGGCCCTGATTGAGGGAAATGTTCTTTAGATATTTCCGATCGAGAGAAAAGAGTTTTTTCTCTGCTGGACAAGTAACTGAATTAATATTTGTTGTTTTAAATTTGACAAAGAAAATGTAAAAAAATAATTAATTTGTAATTTGTAAAAATATATAAAAAGTATGATAAGGCCACAAAAAAGATTTCAAAAGGCCGCAGGTTCCCCACCCCTGGGTTAGATGTTTCGTGCGGGACGTCTAAAAATGATACTTGGGTCGAAACCAACCGGAGGGTCGTGTGTTGTACAGCAGTGTTTCTCAACCTTTTCTGGCATGGGACCCCCCAAAATAACTTAAATATTGTCTGCGGCCCCCCTATATATATGTATATATATATATATATATATATATATATATATATATATATATATATATATATTGTCGGGACAAGAACGGGGGCTAGGGCAAAGGAAACAATTTAACCACAAAAAATTGTTTTATTATTAAGTCTTACAAAAGAAATATGCAGATGGTCTGCTGCAGCAGAAAGTTAATTATTTTATTTATTGTACCAGTACAACAAATATTTTTAAGAGCAGGTTCTAACTTATAAATTGTTGTTGCTATACCAATATAATTCAATATATTCATTTAGTCAATATTCGGATTTATGAAAATGATTTAAAAAATAGTTTTGTTTCTCTAGTTATAGCCGATAGTGTATGTATGTATGTGTTTCTATATTGTCTATAGAAGCACATTCTACATAACAATGACTTACATTATAAAATTAACAAAAATTTCTACAAATACCTTTCCAGTCGCTCCAATTTTGGTCTGCATGGAGTCCAAACTCTAAAGTCCACAGTATAACACACTATTTCAAGTATTTTATGCACTTTTATCACTTAAAAATAACTAAAAACGTCAGAAAAAAATGAAGACGCCACTTGCAAAAATCACGTATCACTACATATCAAGATGGCTAATCCTGATAAAGCTCATTAAGGAATATAGTCATTAACAATTAATACATAAGGAACAGAATTGCTTAAAATAATTCTTTATGAGAATAAACACATACATTAATATTTTATCAATAGTATACAGGTGGTTGAAATTGAACTACCGGGCCCAATACACTATTTTTTATTATTGAAGATGAAGTATAACGTTAAATTTGGGAGTAGTTACTTGGTACTAGATGATCTAAAATAGTTTATATTTTGTTACTTTGTATCTTTATATAAATAGTTATACATTTTGATTGAGGATTTATTAAAATTTCAGAGCAATAGCGTTGGAGACACGGCCTATATGGTAAAATGGGAGGACAGAGGTGATAATAGGATGACTTTTGGGCTATCAATGATAATTCTGAGATCTCAAAAAGGGATGGAAATTACTATTGGAAGTATAATGGAGTTATCTCTCGAGAATTTTATACAGGTTAATTTTTTTATAAAGGTTTTATTTGGAGGGCTAATGCTTTCCATTTTGAACACTTTCGCATCCTTACTCATTAGCTAACAGTAGCTCGGAGCATAACAAAAAATATTGCAAGTTCAAGTCGTAACTCCTAGAAAGTACTTGAAGTACCTCCAACGCGAACCGTATTAATTAGTTTAAATTAGTTGTCAAAATAAGTATAATTTATTTTATTTAAGTTTAAAAGGTATATTTTAATGAATAGAAATGTCATATATTTATGAATATATCTTGCAAAATGGAGCGTTTTTCTATTATAATTTCATGCTTCGATTTTATGACTTCGCGGCCCCCCGGTTGAGAAACGCTGTTGTACAGCACAACGAGATATATAGTGAAATCTTTAGTTCAGTATCGATTTTTGGCCTTCCTCGAAGATGATTTTAAACAGACAACCGTTCAAAACAATCCTTTCTACTCGGCTTGGCAGTAATTAGCTTACCTTTGTAAATAGACATTTTAATAGAATAAATAAGTAAAAAACAAAACCATATTCATAAAAATAAGTGAAACTTCACGTTTACGCATAAATTAAAACAAACTTCTCATACTGACTTCAAATTGTCCTTCAGAATTCAAAAACAAGAAACATATTATGATGCCATCTAAGTATTTTATCTTGCACTTAATAACTTTAGTAAAATTAATTGTTTTTTAAAATATAAAAATAATATTTGCATTAGTGCAATTACGTAGGTCTTTAAAGACGGAAGGTCAACTGTCAGCAACTGATGTTTGGCCTCCATTTTGTTAGATCTTTGAGGAAAGATTTGTAATCATTGACTATAATCATTAGTTTTTATCTGAATTTAGAGAATGTTAAAAATGATTGTAGATTATTTATACAAAAGGCATAATCAATGGAAGGTCTATGACAAGTAGAAGCAATCAATAGCGTAATCAGAAGTAATGTTTCTTTTTATTTATATATTGTATTTTTTATCTCACTTTGTTTATAAACAATCACTGTTTATATAGTATTAATTAATAAGTAAATAATTTGTTAAACATTATTATTACAACATATTATTATTATCTGTTGTCTCAACATGTTACTAGCAACTGCACAGCAAAAAATTCGTAAATGTAAATTCTCAGTTTGGTTAAAATTTTAGTGTTAAAATTTTTATTTAAAAAAGTAAAAAGTTTATTATTTCTAACGTTCTAACTAAACTATTCTATTCGTTCTATTATTTCTAACTATAGTTTTTTATACTTTAACGTTCTAACTAAACTATTCTATTCGTTCTATTATTTCTAACTATAGTTTTTATATTTTAATATTTAAAATTAAAATCGAAACGTTAGCGAAGTTAATAAATTTGTTTTTATTTTCTGACTGGTCCGAATCCCATTACCTTCAACTATAATTACTAACTTACGGACGTAACTCATCTAATCAAGATTATTTCTAACGTTCTCTATTTCTAACCAAATCACCGTGTAAATCTTCATTTATTCAGATTATTGTTATTGTGTTATTTTTATGAAATACTACTTTTTGGTGTTAAAATTAACACTACTTTAATACTATTTATTTTCTAACACTATAATTTAACCAGTATGTAAGTGTAAACTTTACACTAAATTTAACAAAATAAGTTTAAATAATTAACAAGAAAAGCGAGGATTTTCATAGTAGGGAAAGCCGGGGAATAACGTGTTTTCATTCTGCGCAAGATTTTAGCTGATACCACGCCCGTGCTCATTCAGTCACGACACCGTATCAAAAAATTGATGTGAAGTGTGAATATTCACACATTTCAGGGTTTCGCAGGTATATAATAAGTGAAGGCGGTATGCTGAGTGTGTAGGACAAATTTTACTTTGTAGTATGACGGCAAAATGAACGATATTTTTAAAATAATTTATCGTCTGTTAATCATATAATAAGACTGGTTATTAAATTTACGCTCTTAAAAATTAAATACAACATTTGTCAAAATATAACTAGAATTTTGACAGAATAATTTCAACATAATAAAATTGCAAAATAAAAACAGAAAAAATAAAATTCACTCCGTACTCGAACTCGAAACCCTTCGTTTTCCAGCCAGTTTAAGAGTGCCCTAACGCATGTCGCCATCGCACGCCATGCATGTGAGTGTCTTACATTGGTATAACTTTTGTACTTTGTGAACCAAAAACCACAAAAAATGCGTTATTTTTCAAAAACATAATCTGATCAAAAATTCCTGTTGTACTATTTCGGTTCACACCAATATACATTACTTAGAATTTTTTTAGATTTTTAGTTTAAACCATCTGGGCTACAGGGTGTGGGACAAAATTTTTTTTGCACATTTTTGGCAAAAATCAAAATAATTTATTTTGCAAGAATAAAAATTTGATCGTTAATCCACGTACTAAGGGCTTTCATTTGATACCCTACTCAGAATTTAAAAAAAATATTTTTGTTTTCGATGAGCACATATTTGTTTATATTTTTAGGGGGGTATGTTTTTTAGATGTTTTAGTATTTTTCCTATGTGCGGGTCAAAGAGTTGTATAAGCATGCCAAATTTCAACTCTCTAGGTTTAGCCGTTTGGCTACAATTTTTACCGAACAAACAGACAGACAGACAGACAGACAGACAGACAGACAGACGACAAAATGACGGTATAAGGGTTTTTTGGTCATACCTACAAAACCCTAAAAACGTCTCAAATAAAAGTTATTAGTTATTGCTTTTATAGCAACTTTAGTTCAATAAATTTTTTCGAAATATTTTTCTATTGTGAAATATTCACAAAAATCTTAAAATCGACACGAGTAAACTCCCATTTTTAGTCAACCGGTTTTTACACAAGTTGATCAACTTGTGCCATTGATGGCAGAAGCTTAAATATGAAGTTTCATAAAAATCCTTTCAGCCGAATTTGCTCTACACGTGTACACAGACAGACGGACGGACAGACGGACAGACAGACAGACAGACAGACAGACAGACAGACAGACAGACAGACAGACGGACGGACGGACGGACAGACAGACCGACAGCCATCATGCTAAAAATAGTCAAAACGTTATGTAGAGATCTCGAAATCTCGAAATGTCAAAATCGGTATGATCACAATATCTCCCTTATATGTTGGCGGTCGGTAATAGATACTATATATATTGGTTTTTATTTGTGTCTAAGCTTTCAGCTGGTATATTTATATAGCCGCGAAATATTTATCCTATTTTCACCGGTCCGCGGGGAAAAAAGGTTGAAGAACACTGTTTTAAGGTACGAAAATATATTATTTATGTAATAAGGAGGACTCATATATATGTATTTTTATTATTTCCTCCTTGGTGTCCTAAACACGTGATTATATTAATAGTTAATCCTACCCAAAAATTATTATTCAAACAGTTGGCTATCGGACTTTTTACTTTTAAATTTCATCTTTATTTAAGCTTTATAAATCAAGGGGGGCCCCAGAAATATTTCGCATAGGGGCCCGTGAGTTCTAGTTACGTCAATGTCAGAACCTTGCATATCTCAAAGGGAGCGTCAAATGAAAAATATTGGGAATTACTGATCTAAATATTTAGCTGCTCTCTCTATCTCTTATGACGGATAATTATTTTTTCTATTTCTTAATTTCAGCGCACGTTGTGTGCTAAAACAATTGTATTGTATTTCGATCAACAAAAATAAAGATTATCCTTATCAAATTCGAAGAAATCTAATGGTAAACTATAACACGCGTGGTTATCTCAAAGTTTAATAGTTGTTTACTTCAGGTGTCTTTTTTAAAACAATGATAAAATTAACTGTTTAAAGTATAGAGAATAAGGAACAATTAAAGAATAGCTGTAAAAGATATTTTAGTTGGTTCAGTCCAAATTATGAAGGCTAGGCCACATCGAACAGTAACGGTATATTGTCTGCATAACACATTGGAAGTCACTTGATTCGTATGTGTTTTCAATATGTTTTACAGGTACGTATTGAGTCAAAATTATTTGAGAATTAGGAGTTTTCACAGTAACTCATTTCACGTATATCACTGACCCATCAAATTTTAAGAGAAATTGAAGAAATTTAACCCTTACGTTACGGTGTCCTTTGGTTGCGGTGTGGGGTACAAATGTACCCCATTTTTATTTTATCGTAAATAAATAATTTATTAATAACACAGGTCAACAAAAAAAAAATTTTTTATTGAGTCTTTATTTTAATGACTATTTTCTGTTTCCTTATATCGAAAAATAACTAAAACCTTCGTTTATTTTTGAAAAACTTTGCTTTTGTACACTTTACAACGATCAATATATATTTATTTATTTTTATGACCATATAAGGAGAAGCGCGTTATATTAAGTAAGGCTGGGGACGAGCGGATGGAAAGCAAGTGGCATTTCACTTACGTGGTTCTTCGTCGGTATGCGCATGCACATTGCAGCGATATAACGCATTTTGTGTGGCGGCAGATCCAAAAAATGGCGTCAAAAAGTTGTAAACACGAGGTAGACTCATGCTGCTATATTTGCGGCGAATTTATCAAAACAAGAGAATAGTTGGATTCCTGATGCGAATGCATCCCATCAGAAATCCAAACATCTTAAAATCCCCTATCACTGGCCAAGTATGCTCATCATACTTTAAACTCTCAAGCACCATTTTCACACTTTCTTAATTTTCTTTGAGCATTACGGAATGAGCCAAAGGAAGAGATGGAAATCTATTTCCATTGTGAAGAAGGACAGCTTTTAAACTTTTTGTAGAACTGTCTACGAAAAGACTCCAGTCAGAAGGAATGTATGAGATTCCGACCGCCTTGCATAGGCGGTTATACTAAATATCCTTGCTACCTTTATTTTTGTCGGACCACAAATAAAGAAAATAATGGCCAGTGACGAATTTTTACAGATACTCAATACTCATGAAAGGAAAGCCTGAAAGCAGTGGTTCATGGTTTTCTCGGAAACAACAGAGCAGACAATTACAAAGAGCTTATTGCAACTATACTTGATAACTTTAAACTCATGGGTTGCAGAATGTCCCTTAAAGTGCATATGTTACATGCTCAATTAAAGGACCAATTTAAAGGACTTGGACCAATTTAAAGACAACATGGGAGCCTATTCGGAAGAACAAGGTGAACGTTTTCATCAAGACGTGATGGATTTTGAACGTCGTTATCAGTGGCAATACAATGAGAGTATGACGGGGGACTATATTTGGGGGCTAATACGAGAAAGTCCATACAATCACAGAAGAAATACGAAAAATAATCATTTCTAAACTTTTTTATATATTCTGTTACAGTAGTTGTTTGTTTCGAATGGTTTTCTTGCAAATAAAACTGATTCAAATTCATAACAAAAGTTTGTATTATTTTTACATACAATAAAGGTCTGATAAAAGGGAAATTTTCTTAAAATCCGTAATTTCATTCTGATAACTACAAAAGCAAACTTTTTCGGGTAAAACTATTTTTTCTTTAATTAATAATGTGGAAGAAATAAAAATCAGATATGCAGAACCCAGACTCAAAATTCCTGTTGACCGGTGTAATTTATTAATAATTTGTATTCAGGTTTACTATGGAATATATTAAAAATGTTTTTTAGCTGAAATTACAATATTTTCAATGGCAATTTTTTCATACGTCCAACATTCATAAAATCCTGTTTCATACTAACCAACTAAATTTCTAGCAAAGCATAGTATACGCCCAACCTGCTACGTCTGTCCTGTGCTATGTACTGATTCATACTGAAAAGGGGTGTTTAGGCGTAGCTGCGCGTTACAAATATTAGGAAATTCACCCGAGTTTACTCCACCCTTTACTTAAAAATAACCATTAAAATTCATGAAAAATAAATTAATTAATATTAGGTGTTTAAAATAAAAAATGAGAAAAGTAGGTAAATAAAGTATTTATGGTATTTATAAAACTCAAGAACGATTGTTTTATTAAAATTTTATGGGGTACATTTTAAGTAGCACCGATCCGTAAGAGTTAATCATCATAACATATATGTTCATATAATCATATATGATTTTACTTTAAAAATTTGGTACTTTATTCTAACTAGGAAGCAGCTGGAAAAACGAATTGGATAAAAAAAAAAAACATAATAATTGGAACCGAGCTACCAAATAATAAATTAGTCATTGCTATCCCTATCAGGTTGCGGAAACTTCTTGGATTCAGATGAGCACTTATATAAAATTTCAGTGAACTTACCTGCAACCAGGTGAATTCGTTTTGCAGTTCTGGTTTCAGTTTAATCAAAATACGAGCATAGAACATAAACTCAGATCGACAATCCAGTACCTATTGAGAAGTGACATTACTAGGGTGACCATTTTCTTAAGAAGGCAATGCAGGACGGAGCAAAAAAAAAGGTCTTCATCTCCCAAATCCAAGTGAAGAGCAAAAAAAAGGTCATCATCTCCCAAAATCCAAGTGAAGAGCAAAAAAAAGGTCTTCACCTCCCAAATCCAAAGTGAAGAGCAAAAAAAGGTCCTCACCTCCCAAATTCAAAATGCGAGACGCATCTTAATGCGGAAAAAAATGTTAAAATGCACGAGGATTGGTCACCCTAGACATTACCGGTGGCGGCGCTGTGCTCCAAGGCAATATGGCTGTTGTGTCTAGTACTCAGCTGTCAATATGCTAATAGCGAACAAGTTAATTTAAGCACAGTACATTTTTATTTTATGAAAATGCGAGTAAATATTTGCGAAATTTTTTAATTTTTAATCGCTACACATGTATCGAGGTTTATAACAGAAGGTGGCCATCAAATTACAGTATTTAAAGTTTATATTTATATATGAGTCATTCTTTTTCATCGAGAGACCCCATGCTGTCCAAAAATATATTAGTCTATGAAAGGTCTACCAGGGCTCATTCGATGCTTATTGTAGTCTAGTTTCGAAATCCGAGTGGCTCTTTTACGGAAACATCGTAACTTATCAAATATGGCCACCAATCCCACGTGACCTCTACCTTTTCTTCGATAAATCGATTATAAAGTCAACACAATCGAGTCAATTTGGGTGTCAAACCCCTGAAAATGTTACCTAAAGGTAGTTGAGGCGGCTGTTAATGAATCCAGGGTCAAATTTAGAAAATTCAATTTGGCGGATGCATAATGGCGGCCGAAACCACGTGCCAAGTGAAGATTTTTTAAAAAATGATTTGATTTCAATATAATATAATGCCTGGGGGTTTATGGGGTCACTGATGATGAATTCAGGGTGCAATTCAGAAAATTCAATATGGCGGATCCAATAAAGCGGATTCAATATGGCGGCCAAAACCACTTGATGAAAAGCGATTTTCAAAAAATTACTTGATTTTGTCCTTATTTAATACCTGGAGGTTTATGGGGTTTCTGATGATAAATCCAGGGTTCATGTGAGAAAATTCAATATGGCGGCCAAAATCACTTGACAATCGGAGACTTTTAAAAAATCACTTGACTTCAAACTAATTTGGTACCTAAGGGTTTATGAGATCGTTCATGATAAGTCCAGGATCGAACCCTGTATTTTCTCAAAGTTTTTTCAGAAATCTTCCCTTATTAAGTTAAATAGAGTCGATACAGAAAAATTAAATTAAACAATCCACCTAAACACAACTAGAATTTACACTACAACTACAATTAGTGTCCGTAACACTGTTTCTAAATCTAACATTAAAAATTAACTAATTTTTTTATATTTTTATTTTTTTTAATTTTTTTTTTTTTTTTCAATTTTTGAGAAAATACAGGGTTCGATCCTGGACTTATCATGAACGATCTCATAAACCCTTAGGTACCAAATTAGTTTGAAGTCAAGTGATTTTTTAAAAATCTCCGATTGTCAAGTGATTTTGGCCGCCATATTGAATTTTCTCACATGAACCCTGGATTTATCATCAGAAACCCCATAAACCTCCAGGTATTAAATAAGGACAAAATCAAGTGATTTTTTGAAAATCTCTTTTCATCAAGTTGTTTTTGGCCGCCATATTGAATCCGCTTTATTGGATCCGCCATATTTAATTTTCTGAATTGCACCCTGAATTCATCATCAGTGACCCTATTAACCCCCAGACATTATATTATATTGAAATCAAATCATTTTTTAAAAAATATTCACTTGGCACGTGGTTTCGGCCGCCATATTGCATCCGCCATATTGAATTTTCTAAATTTGACCCTGGATTCATTAACAGCCGCCTCAACTACCTTTAGGTAACATTTTCAGGGGTTTGACACCCAAATTGACTCAATTGTATTGACTTTATAATCGATTTATCGAAGAAAAGGTAGAGGTCACGTGGGATTGGTGGCCATATTTGATAAGTTACGATGTTTCCGTAAAAGAGCCACTCGGATTTCGAAACTAGACTACAATAAGCATCGAATGAGCCCTGGTAGACCTTTCATAGACCAATATATTTTTGGACAGCATGGGGTCTCTCGATGAAAAAGAATGACTCATATAAAGGGTGTTTTTTTTAGAGGTATAGAACTTTAAATTGCAATAAAACAACGATGAATTATTCGATTGACATGAATTTTTTTTTTATTCGAAAGATAATCTTGTGGCATTACATTAAATCATACCAACAAGACGGCGCAACATGTCACACAGCTCGTGCCACAATCGATTTATTGAAAGACACGTTTGGTGACCGCTTAATTTCACGTTTTGGACCTGTGAATTGGCCTCCAAGATCTTGTGATTTAACACCGCTGGACTACTTTCTGTGGGGCTATGTAAAGTCATTGGTCTATGCGGATAAGCCACAAACGCTTGACCATTTGGAAGACAACATTCGCCGTGTTATTGCCGATATACGGCCACAAATGTTGGAAAAAGTCATCGAAAATTGGACGTCCAGATTGGACTACATCCGAGCCAGCCGTGGCGGTCATATGCCAGAAATCATATTTAAAATGTAATGCCACAAGATTATCTTTCGAATAAAAAAAAATTCATGTCAATCGAATAATCCATCGTTGTTTTATTGCAATTTAAAGTTCTATACCTCTAAAAAAAACACCCATTATATATATATATATATATATATATATATATATATGGATTCTGTTGGCAAACAAGTGCATTATGTTCATTGCCTCATGAAATAAAATTAGTTTTAGTTGGACAGGGACAGCTAAAAGTTAAATATGCAGCTTGCAGGTGCAAGAATATTAGTGCAGTTTTGTTTTTCTGCGACAAATGTAATGAACAAACTAGCATAGTATCAGTTACTTTTTAACTCAAAATATATTTCCATACCTTCCTCCTGTCCATAACCTCATCTTTTCCCAATCTGGACTAATTATTAACTTTCCCTCCATTTTTCTTAAGAAAAGAAACAACTAAGATACCTATTTTTGTCCTGTCTTGAATGTAATCCAAAAACACTACAATTTGTTCTACTTTTATAGTTTTTCACAACTTCTATCGACATTCTAACAAAAATTCAACACTAGAAAATATGTAATAATTTCAAACAGTACTAGAACGCCTAGAACAATATTTGACCACCAGACTGCGCATTCGAGCGTGTCAGTTCTCAATAATAATAAAATTGGAAAACATGAACATAAAACAATATCAGCAAAAAAATCAATTTTTGTGCGTCTGCCTGTCCGAGATTCACGCAAAAACGGTTCGACATATTTTCACGTAATTTGGTATGAATATAAAGTAAAACCAGGATTTGAACATTGGCTATAAGGCATTTTATTCTAGGGGGGTGTTTCGGGGTTAAAACTGTTTATAATATCTCCCTTATTATTGACTGAACAGAAAAAATATATAGACCAAAATTGTTTATAATAAGAAAACAAATCTTTTTTGTTCAATGCATTTTTTCAATTAGATGATAATTTGGGGAGTTACGGGGTTAAAACCTAAAGCTAAACTTTTGATATACAGGAAATTTCTTTTATCCTGCAATATAGGTATTATCGTTACTATGGTAATTGAAATCAGACAGCAATGTAAAATTGCGTTTCTCTTAATTTGCAACAAATGCAATTTTACATTGCTGTAAAAATAATTTGTCGTTACTAGGGAAACCATGCATAATAATAATTTCAATGTTGCAGGATAAAAGAAATTTACTGTATCTCCCTTAATATTGACTTGACAACAAAAACGTGTTTAACAAAAATTGTCCATAATATGTAAACAATTATTTTGTACCGACCGTCAACATATATAAGGAGGTATTGTGATCATACCAATTTTGACATTTCGAGATTTCGATGGATCTGCACGAATTGAGGTCCCTGCATAACGTTTTGACTATTTTTAGCATGATGTCTGTCGGTCTGTCTGTCTGTCTGTCTGTCTGTCTGTCTGTCTGTCTGTCTGTCTGTCTGTCTGTCTGTCTGTCTGTCTGTCTGTCCGTCCGTCCGTCCGTCCGTCCGTCCGTCAGTCTGTCTGTCTGTCTGTCTGTCTGTCTGTCTGTCTGTCTGTCTGTCTGTCTGTCTGTCTGTCTGTCTGTCTGTCTGTCTGTCTGTCTGTCTGTCTGTCCATCCGTCCGTCTGTCCGTCTGTCAACAAAACACAAGTTGCTATAAAAACAATAACTAACAACTTTTATTTGAGACATTTTTTGATAAAAAGATAAAAAAAAAATTGATATTTTTTCTAATTATCTATTTTTTCATACTTATATGTAACGTTTCCTTGGTCATGATAAATAATATCTCTGTTAGAAAATATTGGGCCAAGTTATTTCTACTCTGCTGCTAGAATGTATTTTATACAAGTACTTTGTGTTGGCGGTCGGTCCTGCTTATTTTTATACTATATACTTGTATATCATCTGAAACGTGTACTAACTATAATTAATTTTAACCAAATATAAGGCCCAAAAAATAAAAAACAGGTATAGCCTCCTATTTTATTAATATAAATTAGTCTTAATTAGTAACTAATAGCCAATGGAGTGGACGAGCTCGTTAAATCACACAGTTCTGACTGGTTAAAACAGTCTGAATTGTGAGGAAGCTGGTTCAAGTCCCCATTGGGGATATTATTCGGGCGAGAATAATATGTTAATATTATTCTTATTTTCACAATGATTCATCCCTCATTCAGGTGCAGGAACTCGCCCCCTTGTATCGGTGATTAGCCGTTGCAGAAATAGGCCGATATAAAATAATTAAAAAAGAAAAAAGAAATAGGAAGTAATAGGTACAACAAACAATATAAAGTGTTTTTATGGATAATTGAACAATGAAAATATATTTATTATTTTTAAAAATTTTGTGTCGTTTTTAATTTCGGGCTCCTTTATCATTACATGCTACAGGCCCTGTACTAGCTGTATTTGGTTCTGGAGCCCGCATTGCTGCGGTACCTGTGGCGGGGACACCGCCTGCACACCCTTTGCCTCGGCACAGAAAAATATGTTCTTTAGAAAATATAATTATTTTTAAATTTATTTTAAAACTGAATTGCTTATAGTGTTTGCAAGGACCATTACATCATTAACATTACGTTAAAATTATTGCCTTTAAAAATACTGTAATAAATCTTAATTTTTCTATAATTCCTGTTAAGTCAGTGTTAATTTTCCTCAGTACATTAAACATTGTATTGGAGAGTGCAAGTGTCTGCAGACTTGAGTACTGAGCGCAGTGTCATTAAGGTCCATTAACTACAATTAAGCTCAACCGCCTGTACTCCACTAATTATATTGAATGCAATGGCCAAACGCTCTGTCTGACTGTCAGCCACTGCAAATAGCACTTTTACGAATCAGACGAGATCTACAAGTTAGATAACATAAGATTAGCATCTGAAAATAAATATTTTCAAATGAAGTAACGATTTATTGTATTAAAATTAAAGGAGTTTATCTAAAATAACAGACCAGCGGGTATATTATGTAAGAAATGCATTAAAATTGGCGTCAGGTTAAAATTTTTATTTTAACACCGTGTTTAACTCCTTTATAGAAAAATGCTATTCTGTAAGAGCATTCGTTAAGGTAAGCGTTAATACCATATTTGGTAACGCGAGGTGCTAACTCACAATCGGGCCTATTCTGTATCTTTTATGGTTATTAGTTAAAAATGATGGTTAAAAAGTAACATTTTAACTAGGCGTTAAAATTTTAACCTTGTTTCTTGTTCTTTATCTCAGGTTATAACCCAAACGTTCAGTTCTAACTTTTTAACCTTATGGTTAAAATTGTGTTGTGAAATTATCTACAAGGGAAGGTATTTGGCTTGTGTAATTGTGGATTTAATGTAAACATGTGTTATGGTTGAATCGTCAATCAACAACGATCAAATATAATAAATCTATATTGCGCAAAAGTACAATATTTGAGCGTTTTTATTTCTTTTATACATAAATAATTATGGGTGCAGAAAATAAATAATATAATATTACCATAACATGCAAATGTATCAATATTTTTTATCTCTTTTCTTTCTTCTGTATTAAGATACTTTTATTTTCAGGTTGTGTTTACCTTATTTTTATTTTTAAACAAACAGAAATCAAAATTTATAAATGTATCACAATTTTAAAGTTTTAAATATTTACTTGCAATATATTGGGAAATCTTTTGGTTCTTCTCGGATTTTTAAACAACATTTGTAAAACGAGATATTCCGTACAAGTTTTAGACAAATGAAAATATTTTAAAATGTTTCTTCAGGTAAATTAAAAGGGTCACTCATATCACGCAGTTGCCTTTGTTTAATTCGAACTGATCTCCTAAAAAGCATTTTTTTTTATTCATCTATATTAATTTTTTACTTATTAACCTCTTGATGTTCAATTTGTTTTAGTAATAATTGGTTTAAAATAAACAGACTTGCCATAATTAATTCTAAAAATGCATTTTTTCTGGCTATTTGACGTTTAGAGGTTAAAATTACAGCTGGTTAAAAGTTAACGCCATGTATTTGGCTGGAGTTAAAATTCCGATTATAACCTACTAAATTAACCACATCGAGGTTAAAATTTAAACGTCATAGAGTTACAGAATAACAAAATATTGTAAAACGTGGTTAAAATTTTTTAATTTCGACCTTGAGGTTAATTTTTAACTTTTTAAGATACAGAATAGACCCGCTTGTGAAGAGGCTATATTAATGCACGCGCATGCGCTACTACGTTGAATCTTAACATTTTTGACAAGAAGTGTCAAATATAAAGAAAATATTAACCAAATATTTCGCTGTAAATTTAAATATTCAGTGGCGAAATTTATTTTAAAAATGGAACAGAAGTGTTTGGTCCTGTGATACTCATTATAACTGGTTTCCAAAGTGTATTAAATAGAACTATAACTATATTCAACTTTTATTTAGTCAATTTATATACTACGTTATATTATAACAGTTTGTAACATTTTTGAATAAAATGTGAATTTATTTAATTTTGATAAAGGTGTTTGGTAATATTAATTATTAAATAATTAATTGATTTATTACTAGGGTCCGGCAAAAATATGCAACGGTACTTTTGCCATAGGTGTGCTATTTTAAACTTTATTTTAACAAAAAAAAACAGCAAAAAACAAAAGAATAAAACACTTGTACCGCAATGAATTCTTATCTTTATAACGACACCTCATTATTTTGGGATTATATCCGAAATAGGTAATTCCGGTCACTCCTTTGTCATTGGTCAGGTTTCGATAAGATATTAAATTTTTATACGCTACACTATTTGTCAGCAGGGCACATTACAAATATATATAATTACATTTTATTTCTACAGATAACACATGTGCCGCTTTTTATCGAAAAACACCTTACTAAAGTACCGTTGCATATTTTTGCCGGACCCTATTTATTACACTATTTCTATCCTGGATTATGTGGAATAACACCGTTGTGATCTTCATTCTCATCAATTATTTCTTCAAATAATACACCATTAAAATGTACTGCGTTATTGTGAAGCACGGCAGAGGCATAAGTGATTTTTGTAGCTTGCAGAGGATTATAATTTTAAGTACTGTGTCTCAACAATAACCAAAACTGCTCTTCAATAGTCCATTTTTTTTATATATACAATTACTTGAACTTGTGTCTGGGTTACTTGTATCACAAAAATTACGAAGAACCATTGTTAGCTGTGCTGTAAAGAATTCACTTTAAAAAGTATTATAAAGTTTGAATTTTGTCTTATAACAATTAATATTTCTACAATTTTTCCAAACTAAACACCAGCGTTAACTTTTAAAGCCACCGGTAGGCGCTTATTGTAGAACGTTAACTGTCTACTTTAACGCCGCCGCGTTAAAATATTAACACAAATATGCTTAGCGAATAGCAATTACGTTAAAAAAATTAACGTCAGTTTTTGACGTTAAGATTTTAACAGGTTGCTGAGAGAATAGACCCGCAGAGCAATTAAATGTTAACACATTTCAGGTTTTTCTACGGCTGGGCTGTTTTCCCTCAGTCAGCCAGATTCTACAGTTATTTTTAATCCCCCCATTCTCTACCTTACATACCTATCTTCTCCAAGGCCTCATCTACTTCACTGTACCACGATCTTCTTGGTCTATCTCTCTTTCTTCGTCCTATTAGGCTCCAGTCTGTCACTCTATTTATCCGTCTTCCTTTATTTATTCTTCTGATCCAGCTAAGTAGGCTACCGCTAAAGCCAAATTGATTGGGTTTAAGAAAAAGTCTTGTTTCTTAAAAATTCCACATATCTATTGCCAAACAAAATTAAACAAAATAAGAATGTTCAACTGTTATCATAAAACTCTTGTTTCAACGAGATTTCAATAAAATTCAAATAAATTTAAATTGCGCTTTTCTCGATTATTTTGTGATGTAAGGCTATGACATGTTTATATCATTGAATTCAGAATATAATACTCTATAGCAGCGGTTCTTAAACTGTGGTCCGCGAAACAATGTTAACATTAACTTTACATCCCCCAACTTTTCGCTTTTATTCAAATAACTTCATTGAAATAACAAATAAAAATCCTACATGGTCAAGACTTTTTGTATTTGTTATTATCTAACTAGTTATTGACATAACTAAACAATAATTAGTAAAAAAATAATTATTTTTATCCAACTACAAATTATTTACAGAAAACATATTATAATAAGATCTATTTTGACTCATATTTGACCAAGAAATGTTTGTATGAGTTTAACGTATTATAATTTTTTTGAAATTCTTTTTACTACTATTTTTATTCATTTTATGTTTTGATTCTATATGCTGATAAAAATGTTGATCTCTATAAATGCGCAAGACCATTTATTAAAATAACCAGAGATACATTTTTACCAATATTTATTATAACGTAGTGCCTATGAGATTATTGAGCCAGAAATTAAGTCTCAAGAACGACGTAAAATGCCTAGGGTTGGGATGGGGTCCGCAAAAAAAAATGTTCAAGAAGGGGTCCGCGGACTACATAAGTTTAAGAACCCCTGCTCTATAGAATAAGTAAAAACTAAATGTGTGTTCCTATTTAAAATAAGAAATTTGCACAACGTACTTTGAGAACCCCTGGTCGAATAAAAAATTGCTTCACTCATTGATATTTTCCTCTAAAATAGTATGTAGAGGAGATGTGGGGACGGTGGCACACATTTTGGCTTTCTGTACATAACATCTTCAATTTTGAATTTTTTAAATAAATCTCTTTGCCACTTAATACTTATAATGTCGTTGTTTAAATAACCTGTTAAAAATTAATGTCCTTATCACGTGCCATTTATAATTAATATTTTTGTTGACCTCTGCAATTGTACCACTGTACCTATACGTGAGGGAACAGTGAAACAGCATTAGGGATACAGTGGAACAATAAATATAATAGGCATCTAAAAAATCTGTATATGTATCAATTATTTTTATTGAAACTTCAATTCAATGTCTTTAAAAATAAATCATCTGAAAGATACTGAAAAATTAATAATATTGTAAAGAAATCAAATTTTTGGAACAAACTACTAAGTAATTAAATAATGTATATAAATATATAAATGTAAATTTATTATTAATATAAAAAAATATACTTTGGTAAGTTCCTCGGAAGCAGTAAGTTTTCATAGTTTTTATTTTAATGTTAATTATATTTCATTAAATTTACTGTAAAAATCAAATCGTCTAAACGGTGTTTTGTGGTAACAGACGGAGCAAGAGATGGTAAAACTTTTATCAGCTCTGATTTTTTAAATGTGTAATTTTCATTTGTTTTAATAAATTTAAAGAATAGAGTCAGCCGTCGGAGATATGTTATGATCGTCAGTCGTTATTTCTATGATTTCCCCTATAGAGTGGCTCTCCATTTTATTCTTTCTCTGAATCTGTATCACATTCAGAGTCAACATTATCATCTGAGTTTGAATTCTCATCAATATTGACAACTGTATCAGATGTGTCTGAACTTATAAGAATATCTTTTAATTTTCTGATCTTTTTTATTTTGCAGCTTGGAATTGTTCTTCTAACTTGTACCCACGTACGTGGGTACAGTGGCTCACTGTACCACTGTATCCACATAACACGTGTGCCACTGTTAGCCTAACGCTATTTTTACGAACATTTTATCAAATATAATAAATGATAAAGTATAGAACATTAGTAATTGCTTTACACTGTAGACAAATGACCAATTTACAACATGTAATACAAAATTTCTTACTAATTTAGTTGTGTCTCGTTCAAATAAAAATTTTCTTGTTACGATAAACTTTAGTTTGTCAACCTCAAATCAACATTTTCATCATAAATGGCGGGACTTAAATTTATAGACTCAAAATGTGGATAGTATAATTTCTCAGTACCAGAGGGGCCTATATATACCCAAACAGACATGAAAATATTCTATATTTCAAAGATATTTCAAATGTTCCACTGTACCAATTGTGCCACCGTCCCCACATCTCCCCTACTTGTTTTCTAATTTAAGCATCCTCATAGCTCTTATAGTTCTGGAGATAGCAATGATGAACAATTTAAATTGAAAACCTTGTATAGTTTAAATTAACTGTTTCAAATATGTGGGCACCTTATTAATCCATTAGTTATTTTTATAAACCCATTCATTTGGCTGCCTGCATAAAACTTTATAAAAACTGCCTATAATGGAATTTGCACCATAGGGGTTTGATATTTAATTCCTAATTAATTGTTTTTGATTACAATCGAAACTTATGAGGTAATGGTACAGAAACTAAAAACTAATACATCAAAATATGTTGAAATATATGAAAAACATTGGGCAATACAAATTTAAATGAATCGTAAATTTGTTTCGAAGGTTTTTGAATAAATTCTTTACTATACATCATATCGCGTTTTATCAGTTTTATAATGAACATCATAAATATTATGGTGCAACAATAATTTTTTGTATTTTTTGAAAAAAGCAGGTATGATTACTACGTAAGTATATATTTAACATCCCAGCTGACGTACCGTATTTAAATAATAAGTAAAGTAAATATACAGACCAATTCTGTAACTCAGTTACTATGATAATAGTAACTAAATTTGTCAGTATGAGCAAGGTCAGTTACTATCCTGAATGAAAGTCATTATACTTTTTATAATATTTTATCTTGTAGTAACGTTACTACACAGTAACTTTTTACAGAATTGATCTGAATAAGAGAGACATTACAGCAGCCTTTCCCAAAGAGTGGGTCGCGACCCGGCACCGGGTCGAAGAAAAATTTAGCCGGGTAGCGAAAAAAATTGTAAAAACACAAAAAAGATTTTTTTTGTACATACTATTTTTTGTTACGTCAGTTAATCACTAGAATAGTGTGTATTTGTGCTCTTTATTACTATACTATATTCTTTATTACTATTTATTACTTTTTATTACTATAAACCTACTGCTTTAAAATAAAATTTGTTTTGTAAATAAATGTTTTTTTTTTCATAAGGTGGGTCGCAAAAAATTTTAAAACCTCGTACCGGGTCGCGATCAAAAAAGTTTGGGAACCACTGCATTACAGCATTTGTGAGCACCCACCATAGCCCCCAAAATATTCATTTAATTAGTATTATAATCATTCAGTGGCGGCTCGTGGAAACCTCTAATGGAGTTGCTGCAACCAGAAGTATAACTGAGATTTTCTTTTGGGAAAAGAAATCATCATTAAGGTGCAGTCGCGGCTTTAAAATTTGGGGGGAGGGCATGAAATATTTGAGGTGGCACCATTTTTTTTATCGTTATAAATATTACAATATGATGGTTTTGAATTTTGAAAAGATGAAAGCGGGCCGTAAGTAGCCCTTTGACCTGCCATTCATTTCACAGTTCGAAATATTCCTAAAATGAACCGGGCACTCGGTTTTATCTAAAATTTTTAATTTTCTTCAAGCAAAGCTGGGGGCGCAACTGAGACCAGAAGAATTTTTATAAATGCCCAGAACCCTCCAGAGCCGCGTGTGCTCACAGTAGATCAAAAACGAAATTACGCGATCATTTAGAAGCAATTTTTGGACATTGAAACCATGTACACCCCTGGGCAAAAATAAATATTTTTGACGATTTTTTTTTAATTTCTTCTTAATTGCGAGCCCTGTCCACTTTCAGTTGGCCCAGCTATGAAATTTTCAGTTTCTTTAGAAATTATTAAATAATAAGTAAAAGTAAATGTTTCTTTGTACATTTTTTGACAATATAATCATATTAGAAGCAAAGGGGTCAAAATTTATTCCGTAATATTTAATTTGTGATTATAAAAATAATATTCGTAAAACAAACGTATTTTTTGAGTTCATGTATGCTTCTACTGTATATAAAATAACTGGGTTTTTGCGCTAGCTATACGTAGTAGGCGTTGGAAAACAAAGTTTTTTTATTGACTATGATGTATTAAAAGTGTTAAGTCTAAATAATTTTAAAGCATGTGCAGAGGCAAAGCTATTGATGAAAAAATTCGGGTAATCATTGTGAACTTAGCAAAAACAGGAAAAACCAATTCCGAAATCGGAAAATTATTAGGTTTGTCTAGATACAGTATTAGAAATATTGTAAAATTGTACAAAACAAGTGGTTCAGTTGCCCCAAAGCCCCAGTACGTGAAGAAAACTACATTGACGGACAATGACAAACGTGCATTGAAAAGAATTATTAAGAATAACAGACGTGCTAACTACAGTCAATTGAGTGAACTGTGGAGCGATGTTGTTGGAAGACGTGTTTCAAGGTCTACATGTCATAAGGAAGCTAAAAAATTAGGATTTGGAACCTATAAGGTAATATTTTTTTAATCGGACTCTTAAATGTATATTTACAGAAATTTATAAAACTTTCTTAGGCCAAGAAAAAACCATTGTTGATGATTAAGCAAAAGAAAAACAGGTTGAAATGGGCAAGAGAACATAAAATATGGAATTGTGAAAAGTGGAACAGCGTGCAATGGAGCGATGAGTCTAGGTTTGAAGTCTGTGTAGGGGACAACCGGAGCAGAGTTGTTCGTCAGAAACATGCAGCATGTCATCCCGATTGCTTGAAAAGGAAGGTGAAATTTCCAGCATCTGTCATGGTGTGGGGTGCAATGTCTGCAAGAGGTGTAGGAAAACTTCTTTATCGATGGCATTGTTAACACAGCCAAATATTTAAGTATTTTAGAGGAGTCTCTGTTGCCAATTATGGAACATGCATTAATCTCTGGGGAGCATTTTATTTTTCAACAAGATGGAGCTGCTTGCCATACGTCAAAAAAATCTTTGAAATGGTTCCGTGATCGTAATCGTAAATCTCTAAAATGTTTATTTGAAAATAAAATATTACCTAGATTTCATCAGCTATTCGCATTCTGTTAATTGAACACCAATAAGTAAAAATTTCGTAGCTGGGCCAACTGATAGTGGACAGGGCTCGTATATTGTCGTGTCTAAATAGTTCTGCAAAATACAGCGACGAGATAGGAATTTCCATTGAATAATTGACAGGACTGTTGTGTTAACACCGCACACTCATTTAACCAGGGCTTGGAACCGTTATTTTTTTCGTTTCGGTTTTCGTTCCGGTTCAACTAAAAAATAAAATATCAGTCCGGTTTTTCAATGCTTTTATTTGTATTAGAGATTTATTTTCTACTATAATTTAGAAGAACATTTTATTCCTTATTTTGTAATAATCATAACCCCCCCTCAGAAGTTTTTTGTATCGCTCGGTCAACAGTTGTTTTCGGAGAGCTCTTCTTCCATGCAAATTAGATTCCACTAGATGTCTTCTAATTGTTCTAGAAGAAACTTTAACTTCTCTATGCTCCCACAGATCAGCAGCCAGCTCTTTTGACGATATTCTGATATCCTGTCTTGTATTTGTATCAATGTGCCATCCCGGGAATATAGAATTAGGGACAAGCTTTTTGATTGTAAAAGAACGAACACTGAACACTGCAGAATGAGTCCACTGTACCGACTGCCTGTTTGTATGTTTGTATAATATGTTTCTTTCTAGAGACAGATCACTGGATATATTTGGACAAAGTTATTCACAGTTTCGTAAATTATTAGAGACGTTATTTTCTTAAACTATTTGCATTTCAATCTAAAAGTATTGATGAATATGATTCTAATGAGTGTTATTCGTAAGTTTATTTTATATTCTTAAATGTTAGTTTAGATTAAGTGTACCAATTTGTTAACAGTTTTTTTTTTTTCGTGTATGTATATCTAAGTGCAATACCAAAAATTGTACAAATGTAAGGTGACCATTCGTACTGGTTTTACCAGTACTGTACTGTTTTTTTGGTCATTGTTCCTGGTTAGTCGTGAAATATAACCAATACAGTTTAGGGACACAAAATTAAAAATTATTAATTTTTCAAAAGATCGAGTAATCGTTCCATCTTTCAGTACGCGCGTAAATTTAAACACAAAATACGGCTCAACAGTGTAGCGGGCTTTTCAAATATACCTTCTTAATCTACAATATAAATAAAAGTAGTACATTTTATTTTTTCACTTAAAGGGAATAAAGCTTACTCTGCAATATTTTTTTAATATATATTCTACGATAGCCACTTTGCTTCATGCTGACTGAGCAGGCGCGCTCCTAGAAAAATTAACTGATAGGGGTCTATTTCTAAAAAATATCCGATAAATAATATAAAATTTATTATTGCCTCTTTACGGGGAGGGGTGGTCTTATATGTTACTTACATTTTGACTATGATTTGTTTTTTATCAACAAAAGAGATGATTTTATTTTCAGTAGCTTAGTTTTTATTAAGTATATGATTTTTTAGTTTCTGGGGGGGGGGGTCAGGACCCAAGGACCCCTCTCCTATTGCACGCGCCTGTACTTGAGCTATTTTAAATGTCCTGGTTTTATATTTGACAAAAATGGTCACCTTAACAAATGACGTATGCATGTATATGTGTATGGGCACAAACAAGGACATATTGTCTGTGGTGTCCCTTAATAATAAATAAATAAATAAAATAAATAAATATTGAGCGTTTACGAAGAGCACTTCTCTTTATAAAACGATCATCTCTGGAAGTGGTTGCACGTTTTCTTCCGGTTTTTGATCCGTTTTATCAAATATCAGTCTCTTGCAATCATATCCTAGCCCTAGTTGTTTATTTTTATGTAAACAAAACTTAACAGATCTGAGCCTATATTTAATTGTATTTCAAGATTTATCATAACTTTGTTAACATTATCGGTTATCTGATTAGACGTACGTCTTTTAGAATGTGTCAATGATATTTTAAAAACATTTTGTCAAATATATACAAGTTACAATGTACATAAATTTAGATGTTATATTATAACTACATGGATGCTCCAAACATTTGTCCAAGGCTATATTTTGTGACCGATTCTAAATCTCATCATTAAATTTTATTTTAATGTACCGTTATGTCCATTTGCAAATATTTACGCCTCCATTTGACACATAATTAAGGAAAAAAAAACTTGTGTAGAAAAACACGCTAATCCACAAACAAATGGCTGTTTGTAAGTGCAACAAATTAACAAAAATATACAAATTTAAACAAGTTGTATATAGGAGACAGACATTTTTTGCTGAAATTACACCCACGCAAATTCTTGCTGTATTACAATTAACTTCGCCTCTGTTTACTACAATGACCTCATGGTCTATTTACACTTGGTTCTGATCTAAGATACATTAATATGTATAAGAAAATACGGAGTACTATAATAAAATAGACACACACCCTCAACTAGTCGACCAGATATGTAAACAACATTCTATATTTCATAATAAAGATTGTTGCTTTATTGGTTTGTTGTTCAAATACCGACACCCAAGTAGATAATGACATTGTTTTGCCAATTTTGGTATTATTTAAATCACCACTCTAAGATTTACAAGAATATTAATGCTGTGCGTATACATATACACTGAGAGCAAAAATGGTTCGAAGTCACGTGACTCAGCTAGATTTATTTTTTAGGAAAAATTGCTTTCTATTGTTCGAAGCCCTGTACTGCTGCCAAATCATATGCCAAATTTTACCAGCGGCCTTCATATTGTTAATTTATTGTCATTGTTACATTCTTGCAATAAATCTTCATCAATAAATTTTATGTAGTCACTCTATTGTTTGTTGTGCAAGTGTAAACTTATCAATGTGAGTGAGTTAACGTGACGAGATGATCGTGTAATAATTTTGTACAATTTCAAACATGGTTTGTCTGCGGCAGAATGTATATGCTGTTCACTTTTGTAAGGACAAACCAGATGTAGTTATTTCGGTTACTTTTATTAAGAAATGACACGCTCGAATACGCTGTCAGGTGGTGAAATATTGTACTAGTCACTATAGTAACTGTTTAAATTTATCACGTATGTTTTAGTGTTGAATTTTTGTTAGAATGTCGACAGAAGTTGTAAATACTATACAAGCAGGATATATTATAGTGTTTTTGGCTGTCATTCAAGACAGGACAAAGCATATTGACAGCTGAGTACTAAAGCCAACAGCCATATTGCCTTGAATCACAGCGCCGCCACCGGTAATATCATTTCTCAATATTGTATTACCGACTTTAAATGTCAATTAAAAATATTCCTTATGCTGTAAACCCGTCTAGATTTGTTGGTTATGGTCATTATGCCAACATGACATACAATTTCAAAGGTGCAAACTACTGAAATCAAATTTTTACCGACCGCCAACATATACAAGGGAGGTATTATGATCAAACCGATTTTGAAATTTCGAGATTTCGATGGATCTCCACGAATTGAAAGCATGATGTCTGTCGGTCTGTTTGTCCGTTGTCCGTTGTCTGTTTCTACTCTGCTGCTAGAATGTATTTTATGCAAGTACTTTGTGATGGCGTTCGGTCCTGTCGTGGCCACAGCTGATTTTCCTCTTAGTTTGTTTTTATAAAAGTGAACAGCATATATCTCCGAAATGTTTATTATTTTTTCTGAGAATTGTCCAAGTCGGAGTACAGTGTTTCATTGATATAAACAACTTCAAAGAGAAGTTTTTAACCTAGATGATGACCCTCGTCCAGGTAAGTCCCGTGAAACAGTTATTCCTGTAAATATTGCTGCGGTTAAAGAACTGCTCGATAAAAATTGGCGAATTATTGGCATATTAATGTACCAGTTATCCGTTCAATTCTTCGCGACCATCTGGAAGTTTGGAAAGTTTGCACACTATGGGTACCTCACAACCTTACTGATTCACAAACAGCAATAAGGGTTGAACAGAGTGTCGAAAAATGTTTAAAAAAAATTGAAATGGGACACTCTAAATACGTGGTCTCCATTGTGACAGTGGATGAAACATGCCTGTATTATTATGATGTGCCATCAAGATTGTGCCAACAAGGATGTGCCATCAACGTCAAGAAACAAGATATGATTCTTTGAAGACGAAGTAACTCCAACCGCGGTAAAACAATCAAGATCTGTGAAAAAGAAAATGATACGGTATAATACTGATTACCGAAGAATACTTCGTATTCTTCGGTAAGCGAGGGATTATTACGAGAATTGTTCTTGGAGAGCAAAAAACAGTTACGACCAAGTGGTACGTTGAGTTTTGTTTGCCTCAGTTAATTCGGTCATTTCAAAATTTACGGCCATATTCACGCCTTAACACCTGGCTCTTGCATGAAGATAATGCATCCGCGCTAACTAACTAAAGAATTTTTGAATAATTTTCGACTATAAGCAGTGATGTGCTGCTAAAATTCTAAGAACCGGCTCGCACATGTTTGTGCCTGCTTCCACCTCATTCAACCCCCATTTAATGCTCATTAAGTCAGAAATATGCCTAATACTTAAATTTGCTCTATTTTCTGAGTATATTGTATTCATGAGGGAAAAACCACGTTCAACCTCTGCCGAGCTTATTGCAATTGTGCTGATAATATTTTTCGCTCTTTTGACCGTTTCAGGAAGTTTATTTTTATTATTCCTTAAAATATTATCAACAATCTTTAAAATCATTAACACAGATGTTTGTATTTTGCTTAGAGTTCTAACATTCTCTTCTCCAGCTCGCCATGGATTGACAATTTCATCTAATTTCCAAGTAGTTCAAAGTATTAACTGGATAAGTATTTCGTAGCTAAGTTAAGACAACAATCTCTCGCATCATCAGTGGCGTATCGTTCGTTCTAGTTCTAATTAATGACAATACATTTACCAATTTATTTTCTCAAGTATTAATTATAATATTTGAATTTAATTTTATTTGTTTTTATTTTATGATTCATTTATGATTCATCTGAAAGCTTGAGTACTTAAGAACCACCTCTACGAAATATATATATATATATATATATATATATATATATATATTTAACAACCGGCTCTAACGAACCGGTGCTAACTACGGCTTTCGATTTTGAGCAATTTTTTTAAAACCCGGGTTTTCCCGGGTTTACTTGATTGGTTCCAGGGGGGTCAATAGCAAAAAACTAAAATAATAAATAGTATATTCGAAGCATTTAATTTATTTCAGAATTAAAATATAAAAAATAACAGTAAATAAATTTAATGTTAATAAACATATACATATATGTATAACATAAATAAAAGTGGTACAATTATCTAATTTTTTATAAAACTGCCTTACAACCATCATTGCACTCAACGTATCATCATTGAGCCGGCTTCTGAGTTTATTAGCAAAGAGACCCATTACAGAAAATGCTCGTTCTGCTTCCACCGAAGTTGGTCGAATTGTTGTTAAGGACCTGAAAAGTTTATCTAGCATTTTAGGTCGGTTTTTTGTTACCTGAAACAACTCAATTTCTTTTCTTATGATATTTGAACCAGATTTTGATTTTTTATGATTTTCCTTATTATCATTCTCCTGCAGAAACTACTAAGCTCATCAGATAAGGACATTTGTTTAGTACAAGCACCAATACTCGTAACATCATCTTCAATTCCATCTTTAACTCCCACCTCAACTGCTACTTCTGGTTCAGACTCTGAGCCATTATCATTTATGTTGAATAATCCTTTTATTAAGGTTGTTGCCTGATCAAATATTTTGTTTTTAAAAATGTTGCTACCAAACTCATCATATGATTCATTGACGAAATCGAGATTTTTCAAAAATCTAGATGAGCCAACTCTGGGTTTCGACGCTCTTTGAATCGAATTTCAAATTTTTGAAGTAGAACATTCGCGATAGGAATGTTTAGATATCTTAGATTATTCATTGTAAATGCTAATACTTTTTCAGAGAGAGCAAGATCGGCATCTTCTTTACATAAATATTGCACTGCGACTTCAAGGGAAGCAAGCCGTACCGAGTCCGACTAGTTAAATTCGGTCTTGGTTCCAAATTAAGGAATATAATTGGTATTCTTCTGTATCAGATAAATAACTAATTCCCCGGATTTACATTAAGAATTCCCCGGGTTTCGGGTTCGTAAAATCTTTGAAAAACTCGGGTTTTCGGGTTCGGGGAAACCCGGGTCAAAAACACTAGTGCTAACCCATAGCAGCTAACACTAACTATAAGTGTTAGAACATCCTCCGTATAGTCCAGATCTTGTTCCTTGTGATATTGGACTTTTCCCTTTCCTCAAGGATAAGCTTAAATGCCGCCATTTTAATAGCGATGATGAGCTTTCTAGCAGCCTGGGAGCAAACCTGTGCAGAAGTACCAACTGAAAAGTAGGAAGACATTTTTAACACTTGGTTTATATGTATGAGGTAGTGTATTGAACGTAATGGGATTACTTTGATAAAGTTTAAAAAGTAAGCCCGTATTTCAAAACTTTCCTAGCGTCCCACGTACGTAATAAAAAGGTACGAAGTAAGGGAACGTCAGCAAGTAATAAATAAATTGATAGTGATAAATAAATTGTCCAACTATTGTTATGTCACTATAATCAAAAATTTAAATCAACAAACATAGATATTGATGACAAAACATTTCTATCCATGACGTGCCGTGATGAAATGTGTATAAGGTATGTAATAATCTATTATTGTCCATACCTAATATTTATTACTTTCATAATTAAATGTTTTGCCCAGATATAATAGTTGGCTGCGATCTATCTTATTCAAATGTCCTAACCTTCGTGTCAATTTGTAATGGTAACCATTTATATTATCAAATTTTTAAATGTTTTTGGGGCGTGACCGATATGGTGAATGTTAATTGCAGGGTTGGTTGCAATGGAAATTATTTTTTTGAAGGGAATTGGTTACATTTCAATATAAAGTGACATTTTAATCAAGTTGATCACGATTTTAGTTTTAATCTCTTTTGTAATCTTTAATATCTATTAGACCTACAGGAATGTTATTGAGTTGTACAGTTTTAATTTTGCAATGAAAAAGATAAAATTGTTGCATGCCAAACTAAAACTGCATAACTGCAGAGGCGAACATTTAAGGCTCGTGCACATTAGTACGATTCGCAATTTCATGGTTGAAGCAAAATGATCAAAAGCCCCATTTAATACATACAAATTACTAGTTTTCAGAATCTAGTTCCGCTTAAACCAAAGAAACAGGCTATACATCAGTGTTTCTCAACTGAAAACGTACCGCGGACCAGAGAATTATTAAATTTTTTACTGCGGATAATATAAGTAGTACTGGGAATTTAGTTCTTTTAGGTTGTCACGAGAAGGGACCTTGCTTGGGTTATTTCATTTTTCACGTTGGGATGTCAAAATTTAAAATTCCAACAATTATACCATGGAAACGAATGACATATGTCAAAATTAAATATTTTTTTAGATATTTTAATGACAAAAAAATAAATAAATGGGAAATTTATATCAAGAATGACACAAAAAATCAAAATATAAAGAAAATGACATTTTAAAATGATATTAACCTTAACCAAAAAATGTTTATTGTAAGTATTATTTACAAAACTTAAACAAAACGGCCGAAAAGCACGATTTAAAAGATAAAAGTAACTAGATTGCAAAATCTAGTTCCGCCTAACCGTTTGGACAGACTTTAATATATAAATTTAAATGAAACTTAACCTTAAATATTCAAACCGCTGACAAAGGAGTTTATTAAATTAGATCGCGAAAGAGAGATGTGACAACGCAGACGCAAACTTAAGAACGTAAAAATTGCTGCTTTAGTTTGTTTAATAGGGGAAGCAATGTTGCCAATCAAACCCTGGGGTCTGTCGGTTTCTTCAAAGGCTTGCGCTACTTTGTATAATCCAGTGACTTTAAATATAAGCAGTTCACTTTTGTAAGAACAAACTAAGAGGAAATTTTGTTTTCAATAGTTTGCACTTTTGAAGCTGTATGTCATGTTGGTATTAAAAAATGTCACTTTTTTAAACTGTCGATCCATTTGACATATGTCATAATGAAAAATGATATCTTAATTATAATGATCATAACCTTATCAACCTAAAGTCGGTTTTACAGCGTAAGGAATATTTTTAATTGACATTTAAAGTCAGTAACACACTATAAAAGTTACCAAAATAACCAGATCTATGGTCTATTTCAAAGTAGAAAAAAGTAGATAGCGCTGCGAACCGAGTACGATTTACACTGATCAAATACAGTATAGCGGGAAATTTAAAATAAGTTACAATTAGGGCATGGGCGTAGCAACTGGGTTAACAAGTGATTTTTTTTTAATATAAAAGAGGTTAATAAGATATTAAAATAAACAAGGCAGATAATACTCTTACGTTATTTATACGACATAAATTCAGTTTAATGGGAAATTTGAAAAAGTTAAAAACACATTAATTTTAAAAATGATGTACTATATACAAAAAGAGAGATTTGGCTAAAAGAGTTTAAACAAAGCAATCAAACAAACAATATATCTTCAGAGCTAAAGTTTATTATTTAAATAATTATTGTAAATAAAAATTATAAATATATGTATATATGAAGGTCTAAAAATTATATCAATAACTTCTTCTTTGGGCACAATCAGCTGGGCTGTCTTTTGGCCTCACATTAGTCCTCTCTCTTGATCACAATTGTCAAGTGTCAAAAAATATTTATATGTCAGATAACCTAAAAAATATATAACTGTGTAAAAACAAATTACATGGAGAATTTTCTCCATAAAATCTACGCCAAGAATATAAATAAAAGTCTAAATATGTAAATAATAACAAAATATATGAGAAAAATTAAATAATATAAATAATATATATTTCCAATGTACGACACTGAACATCTGTCAACTTGGACTAAAAACAATATTTTTACAGTGTAATAGGGATGACGATCTAAACCAATCCGAAGCAAGGACAAACAGCTCCTATCTTCTTACACACATTTTTCTACTTTGAAATAGACCATAGTTTGTTCTTACAAAAGTGAACTGCTTATAACTGTATAAGCTGTTCACTTTTGTAATATAGTCTCAATTTTTCATACTTATATGTAACGTTTCCATGGTCATGATAAATAATATCTCTGTAAAGCGTGTTATACAATTCTCGTCAAATTTTCATACTTATTTCTTTGACTAGAACTTGTACTAGAAATAAATCAGTGAAATTGTACAGCGTAGAACACTTTATGTAGTCAAGGTCAACTTTATTCAAAACTAGATTTGGACAAACTTTTCTTGAAAATATTTTCAAGTTTAACAACAGTACCAACATTAAAATTACGCTTGTAAATATTTTGTATTACCACGTGTTTAATAGTGTTTTGTTGATCATTGGTTTGAATAGGTGAATATATAAATTGTGTTTTGTACGTAAATCAATAATTTTACAAATCTAATAGCTAGGTTATAAACACTTGACAAGATAAGAATTATATATTTATGTTGGTACTTTAAATGAACTGAATCACGTGTAAGAATTTCATTCTCTACCAAAAAATTTAAAAATATATTGTATTAAAACTTTGACAACTTCTAGTTCAAAGAAAAAAGTTTAGAAAATTGACGAATAAAGTATAATGTAGAACACGCTTTAGAAAATATTAGGCCAAGTTATTTCTACTCTGCTGCTAGAATGTATTTTATATAAGTACTTTATGATGGCGGTCGGTCCTGTGGTGGCCACAGCTGATTTTTTAATATTATTAACAAAAATCAGCTTGATCCACGGCAAAATTTTCAGTCAGGGTAAGCTTGATCCACCCTTGCTTGTTGGGTTACAAAAAAATTTTGTTGCGGGCCACATGATGCCCACAAGCCAAGCCTCCCCCCGTTCTTATAGATAAGCATCATAAGTGCCCCCCCTAACCATGAGTCCTAGATACACCACTGGGTTAACTTGCCCTTTAACAATATATATTCTAAAAAACATCTTTCGCTGTAGTTATTTTAATAAAATATAGACACTTAAATTTTGAAAAACAGTTTAAAAACATAAAGTTAAATAAAAAATAAACAAACGCATGCGCTTTACATAAGTGTAAATGATTTGGACAAACTCCAATATATATACGTATCCACTTCTGTTCTCCTGATACTGTAACCAGTGACAAACAATAAAGTCTTTGTTCTACACAACTGTGCAGCTGAAACTGAGGTCACACTGATTTAGGTACATACGTAGGTCGATAATGACTCCCTTATTATCCATTATTCTGTTGTTCTTTCAGATGTTTTTGATTTCAGTTAATAGAATTGGGTTTTTGGAACATGTTTTTGTTAAAAGATAAATTGCTTTAGGAGGAGTTTAAATTGAACTAGAGTTTCGTAAACATAGATATAATTTATGTTTGTAATAGACTGGATAGAAAAGATAAATTGGATATTTAGAACACATGAAATACTGTTGAACGTTATCGAATACACGTTCTTTCTAAATTTTATTTATAATTTGTTTCTCACTGTAGCTTCGAAACTAAGGTCAGTAAGGCTTCACTCCGGTTTTCGTCCGGAGACCAGAGCTCGAAATGGCAAATCTCACGAACCGGAAGACCACTGCAAAATTATTGTGCAATTATACAATATAATATCATTTCAAAATGTTCAAATTTCACGAGACGAAACAATATTTTGTATAATTTCACGAACTGATACACTGTTCCGTTTTGCTCCGGTATATTCCGAAGCCGGTATTTTTGTCTGGGCTCCGGCCTTAGTTTTAAATATCCGGTTTTTAGGGTTTTGTCGGTATGACCAAAAAACTTTTATAACGTCACTCATGTGTCTGTCTGTCTGTCTTTCTGCCTGTCTTGTCTGTCTGCTTGTCTGTCTGTACGGTAGGAATTGTAGCCAAAGGTTGATCATAGAAAATTTAAATTTGGCATTACGTTGGCAAACAATAACCGAGGGAGGAACCAAATTTTTCCAGTGATGATCAGAGGTGATGAGAAAACTAAAAGTGCCGACCACGGCTCCAACAACAGTTTACTGGCCCACGAATAACAATTAATTCGACCCTTGTACGTCCATATCGACTACTTTAGGGACCTTTGATATAGACAGACGGACGCAATTGTTTGGATGATGTGATGGTATAGGCGGTTTCTTTGGTTTAAGGCGGCGCACAACCCTAGAGTCATCAATAGTTTCTTATACAAAACTAATAATCGGAAATAAAATTAATAACAATCTATATATCAAAATTTGCAGCGAATTTTTATCTATCTAATAGGATAATTTTAATTGTAGAAAAAACTGTTAGATAGTTGTAAATAAGCAAATTGCATTATAAACGCCATCTTGTAAACCAATCAACGCATATTTGCGTACGATGCAGAAAATTGTACCTAAAGCTTCATTCTACAAATATGATTCTAGCTATGTTGTTGTATTGTGAAAATTACTTATAGTTATTGTACTTGGTAATCTATTTTTGCCACCCTCTTGAATCTGCCGCGGTTTTCAAAATTGGTGTTACGGGTAAAAATGATTTATTTTTCGTGAAGAATACGTGTACCAATTGGCATTCTATTATCTTTAAGTATAATATTTTTCGACGAAGGCTCTAAATTATAAGTAATCAAGTCGAAAAAAAAATTGACGTATTATTTGAACATTTCTACACAAAACTATATAAATATAAAAGTTATTCGAAACCCACAAATAGATTTAAAAAATTACAGAACAATATCGCTGATGTCTATTTTTAAGTTATTGAGCGATAATATTTTTACTATAAATGTTTCTACAATTAAAACTATCATATTAGATAGATACAAATTCGGAGTAAAATTTGATGTATAGGTTGATACTAATTTTATTTCAGATTGTTAGTTTTGTATAAGAAACTAGTAACCTCCGGGGGTTATACGCAGCCTTAAGCTGAACTAGATTTTCAAACCTAGTAACTTGGACCGATTGATTGAAGCTTTTGATCATTTTGTTTCGGAAAAGCCTTCTTCAATATATAAAAGCTAGTGACAACTTAAGAAAATTTAAATTCCATTTAGTTCCGTTTACAAGTTTGGATACTATATAATATGTTTCATTTTGCAATACGTTACTAGATCTGATGATTTTTGTGACTTTGCGGTGTAAACGGATTATGACGTATCTTTGTGAACCGATATGAGATAATATTATAAATATATTGTAAATATACAACATAAAAAATAAACTTTCCCTGTTAGTTACGAATTACAAAATGAAACATGTAATAAAAGCCGAATTGCGTATAAATATGAATTATTATATAAGCTGCTCAACATTTTTTAGGGTTTTGTAGGTATGACCACCAAAAAACCCTTATAACGTCACTCATGTGTCTGTCTGTCTGTACGGTAGAAATTGTAGCCAAACGGCTGAACATAGAAAGTTGAAATTTTTGACCCACATATAGGAAAACTACTTAGAGTTAAAAAATGCAGCGCGGGTTAAATATAAACAAATATGTATTTAATGGAAAAATAAATATTTTTTAAAAATTTTGAGTGGGGTATCAAATGAAACTTTTTAATGCGTGGATGCACAAACAAATTTTTATTTTTGAAAAATCTTTTATCTTTACAGGGTTTTTGTCAATATAATGGCAAAAAACTTTTGTCCCCCACCCAATCTCCCAGAGGGGTTTAACTAAAAATCTGAAAAAAATCTCAATAATATACATTGATGGGAACCAGAATAATTCAACAGGAATTTTTTTTTTTTTTTATTTATTTTTTTTTTTTTATTTAGCAAAAAATACATCGGCAACTAAGGCCATTAGTATTACAATACATTTCTATAATTTTACATAGTGTTTAACATTACTAATAATACATTTGGGAAAATATATATATTGAGTTTAGATTATTGTTCGCTTCGGTTTTTAGGGTAGTTATATTTTGTTTTTTAATGATATTTCTTCTAGGAATTTTAGTACAGTTTCTATTGTTTTGTTGTCGTTAGCAAGGGCTTGCTGTAATGTGGGGGGAATTTTATGTGTTTTCCTTTCGTTATTATGTTTCTGGCAGGTCATCAGGATATGTTCTACTGTCAGTTCTGTGGCACATTCTTCGCACATGGGCGGTTGTAGTCTGTGGAATACGTATTGGTCTGTAATCGCCGTATGTCCAATTCGTAGTCTCGTCAATATAATTTGGTCTCGTCGGTTTCTGGTTAGGGTCCATTTCTTCGTGTCCTGTTTTATATGTCGTAATTTGTTGTTGTTCGTCAGTCTCCATTCTAGGTCCCAGTCTTCTTTAATTTTGTGTTTAATCCAGTTCTTGAAATCATAGATTGGCATCGGTATTTCTGTTGTAGCTGCTGTTGTTGCCTTTTTTGCGGCTTCGTCTGCTATATTGTTGCCTTCTATATCTACATGGGATGGGATCCATAAGATGGTTACTTCTTTGTCTTGGGCTAATGCGTTGTGTATGTTGTCTTGAGTTTCTTGTATCATGGGATGTTTCGAGTAAGTTTCTTGGATACTTTGGACAGAACTTAGAGAATCTGTTATTATCATGAATTTATTTCTATGATCTTTATTGATTAGACTGGTTGCTTCTAGGATGCTGTACACTTCTGCTGTGTACACACTGCTTACAGAAGGTAAATGGATCTTGTACTCCTGGTTATCTATGATGATTGCTGCGCCAGTATTATGTCCTATTCTTGATCCGTCTGTATAGATGTGTACATGGTTGTTGTAATTGGTCATGATTTCTTTGAATCTTTCCCGATAGACTTGTGGGTCCGTTTCTTGTTTCGGATATTTGGCTAGTGTTGTGTTAAACTGCGCTCGATTTAGACTCCATGGTGGAAATTAACAGGAAATTTTGATCAAATTGGTTTTTAGCAAAATATTGATTTTCTTGTGTCGTCGAAAAAAAAATTTTTTTCTTTAAATTGATTGTCTGGTTTCAAATGAAAGCCCTTAAAACGTAGATAAATGAACGGGAAGTAGTCCCGCAACTTTTAACCCAAAGGGGTTAAATTAAAAATCTTAAAAAATTTTAAGCAATGTATATTGCTATGAACCGGAAACGTACGAGAGGAATTTTTTATCCGATTTCGTTTTTGGAAAATATTACAATTTTGTGTTATTGAGCATTTTTTTAATTTAAATTTTATTGTGGGGATATTAAATTGAAGTTATTTAAGTGCAGATTAAGGAACGGTAATTGATTTTTGATATACATCTCATTTTGACTAAATTTTTCCAAGTATTAAGTTATTCGTTTAATATCTTAACTAAAATTAAAAAAATATATTTGTATTATATATACATGGATACATTTTGTTATGGATAGAGAAGAGGTACATAAATTTATTTTGCAAATATCGACTAGGAAAATAAATAAATAACTGGCCTGTTGCTGGGACTCCGTTTCTAGTAGAGAATCTGTTAGTTTTTCATATAGTCACAATGTAAACAATGTCTCTGTAGGCGTTATGCTCTTGCGTGACAAAAGATCGCCCGCAGTGTTGCCAGGTCTGGATTTGAATGATATTTTTGCAATGACAGAAAAAAAATGCGTTAAAATATATATTATGGTATTATTATAGATATATGATACACGGTAGAAAAAATCTAACTGCAACCTTCTTATCGTGCCTATTGATTTAAAGGATTTAAAGCCAACACTTGTAATTGTGTTATGTAGTAATATGCACTCATCGTTTGGCCGTCTAATAATCATCATTCATCACTGACTAAATACCTACAAAATCCTGAAATGTGCGATAATTCACACTTCACGTCAATTTTTTATTACATCCAGCGTCCGGAGCAATTACATTTGTTAAAGATTAGCCGTGAAAAAATGAATATATTTCGGTTATATTCAGGTATTTATAAGGAGGCGCCGATACTGTCACTATGTTGTACGTTTCGGGGATTAGTACTAAGGAAAAGGGCGCCGACGAGCTTGACTAAGGGGCGCCACATTGCGAAGGTGAGGACCTTTTTGTTTGCTCATCACTTGGATTTTGGGAGGTGGGGACCTTTTTAGGGTTTTGTAGGTATGACCAAAAAACCCTTATACCGTCATTTTGTCGTCTGTCTGTCTGTCTGTCTGTTCGGTAAAAATTGTAGCCAAACGGCTAAACCTAGAGAGTTGAAATTTGGCATGCTTATACAACTTTTTGACCCGCACATAGGAAAAATACTAAAACATCTAAAAAACATATCCCCTAAAAATATAAACAAATATGTGCTCATCGAAAACAAAAATATTTTTTTTAAATTATGAGTAGGGTATCAAATGAAAGCCCTTAGTACGTGGATTAACGATCAAATTTTTATTTTTGAAAAATAAATTATTTTGATGTGATTTTTGCCAAAATTGTGCAAAAAAAATTTTGTCCCACACCCTGTAGCCCAGGTGGTTTAAACTAAAAATCTAAAAAAATTCTAAGTAATGTATATTGGTGTGAACCGAAATAGTACAACAGGAATTTTTGATCAGATTATGTTTTCGGAAAATAACGCATTTTTTGTGGTTTTTGGTTCACAAAGTACAAAAGTTATACCAATGTAAGACACTCACATGCAAGGCGTACGATGGCGTTATTGGTTAGAGCACTGGTGTCGTAAGCTAAAACTCGCTGGTAAACGAAGGGTTTCGAGTTCGAGTACTGAGTGAATTTTATTTTTTCTGTTTTTTTTTTTGCATTTTTATTATGTTGAAATTATTTTGTCGAAATTCTAGTTATATTTTGACAAATGTTGTATTTAATTTTTAAGAGCGTAAATTTAATAACCAGTCTTATTATATGATTAACAGACGATAAATTATTTTAAAAATATCGTTCATTTTGCCGTGATTACTACAAAGTAAAATTAGTCCTACACACTCAGCATACCGCCTTCACTTATTATATACCTGCGAAACCCTGAAATGTGTGAATATTCACACTTCACATCAATTTTTTTTTTGCTCATCACTTAGATTTTGGGAAGTAAGGACCACCTTTTTTTGCCAAGGGCGCCAAAACACAGTTTTGCCCCTAGCGCAAGTTTTCCTTACTGCGGCTCTGAGGACAGACACCAGATTCAAGCTTTGCCCCAGGCGCAGCTTTTCCTTCGAACTGCCGTGGTATTATTTTATGTAAGGTCCCCATTAAATTATTTTCAAAGACAGATAAAATATTAATTTGCTACGTGCGTAAGACGACTGAAACAGTTTTTTTTTAAATGTTGTGCAATATTTTTAAAATATAATTTAAATTACAAAACTATTGTCCTGTAGCAAAATATGTGCTCATATTTTCTTTTCTTAATTTAAATTTTTATTATTTATGACATTTTCTCGCTTTTAATTTGAACGTAAAAGCTGTTATTAATCTAGAATTACAATAAATGAATACAAATTAGTGCACAGTACTAATCTAAATATTGAAGTGTTAATTTATATGGTAAATATTCCCTTTAAAGTTTCCGAGTATACATATAATTTTCTGTGACATTTAAAACTTTCATAACTGTCTTTAACACTGTAATATTATAATTATCATATGGTGACGATCTTTACGCACTCGGTTGTAACTTATGCAACTAAAGAGAGATTTTTTTTTACTTTATACCCTTCCTCTCTCTTTTGCACTGTCAGTTGAGTTGACTTTTGGTCAGGTTCAAATTCTCCAGCTTGATGTGTTGCCATAAATTGTCAGGTATCTTGCACTGGGTGTCTCATTTAACCAGGTTTGTATGTCTCAAAAACTACATGAGATACGACTTCGGCAGTGGCGTAGCGTGGTATTCCTGCGCCCGGGGACAACCAGGTAAATCAGCGCCCCTAATTGAAAATCACCAGGACTGGGCGAGTGTCTCTAGTTGTTCACTTCTAAAGTTCAAGTGATGACCTAAAAAAAAAGGTCTTCACTCCTAAATTTCAAGTCAAGACTTAAAAAAAAGGTACTCTCTTCTAAATTTCAAGTGAAGACCTAAAAAAAAGGTCCACACTCTAATCTTGGCGCCTCCCTGACATCAAGCGCCGACTGCGTTCCTCCGGCCCTGAAACCTTATCGTTCTTAATTTCGGCGCCCCATGAATGCCGGCGCCCAGGTCATTTATGCCCCCTGCCCCCCCATCGCTAGACCACTGGACTTCAGTTAAGTTATATTGCATTATTATTGTAACTAGTGCATCTGAAATAGCACTTCAGCTGACTGGTGTAGCGTAAAAAACAATAATAGCACTTAATTTTTTTTTGATAAAATGCATAACACACTTCATTTAAGCAAAAAAATTAAACTCGCCAAATTTAATTTTGCCTATAATTACCGACCGCCAACATATATAAGAGAGGTATTGTTATCATACCGATTTTGACATTTAGAGATTTCGATGGATCTCCACGAATTGAAGTCCCTACATAACGTTTTGACTATTTTTAGCATGATGTCTGTCTGTCTGTCTGTCGGTCTGTCTGTCGGTCCGTGTACACGTGCAGAGCAAATTTGGCTAAAAGGATTTTTATGAAACTTCATATTTAAGATTTTGACATGGCACGAGTTCACCAACTTTTGGTAATTATCGGTTAACTAGAAATGGAAGTTTACTCGTGTCGGTTTTAAGATTTTTGCGAATATTTCACAACAGAGAAATATTTCGAAAAAATTTGTTTAACAAAAGTTACTATAAAAGTAATAACTAACAACTTTTATTTGAGAAATTTTTTGATAAAGCAGCATACATTAAACAAGTACTTTGTGATGGCGATCGGCGGTCGGAAAATCTGTCGTGGCCACCACAGGAACAGCAGATTTTTTTTCTTTAAGATTCCGCGAAACACTTGGAAAATTTTGCGGCACACTCTTTGGGAAACACTGGCCTAAAACATTTTCGGGATATCTCGTTTTACAAATAATGCATTTTTTTAAATCCGAGAAGAACCAAAAGATATACCTATTGCAAGGAAATATTTAAAACATTCAAAGAGTGCTGCATTTATAAATTTTGATTTCTCTGTTTGTTTAAAAATAAAAATAAGGTAAATATGTATAAGGAAAATAAAAGTATTAAAATATAGAAGAAATAAAAATGGTTATGGTAATATTAAATAGTTATGGTAATATTATATTATTTACTTTCTGCAGCCACAATTATTTATATATAAATATTGTATATTTCAGCAATATAAATTTATTATACCTATTTGAACGTTATGGATTCACGATGCAACCACATGTTTACATTTAAACCACACTTACAACATAAAAGTACGCTCCCTTGTAGTTAATTTCACAACACATTTTTAACCTAGGGTGACCATTTTCTTAAGAAGGCAATGCGTGACGGAGCAAAAAAAAAAGGTCCTCACCTCCCAAATCCAAGTGAAGAGCAAAAAAAAGGTCTTCACCTCCCAAATCCAAGTGAAGAGCAAAAAAAAGGTCCTCACCTCCCAAATCCAAAATGCGGGACAATGCGGGACAAAATGTTAAAATGCGGGACGCATCGCGGGACAAAATGTTAAAATGCGGGACGAATGGTCACCCTATTTTAACCATAAGGTTAAAATAATAGAACTTAACGGTTGGGTTATAACCTAATAAACAAGGTTAAAATTTTAGCTCCCAGTTAAATTGCTACTTTTTAACCATCATTTTTAACCAAATCTTTTTAGCCACAAAATATACAGAATATACCCGACTCACTGTTCGTTTATCATGTGCTAATATTTTTTAAAAACTTTTCTGCACTTAAATAAACACATTTCTAATATTAATATACATTTTATTTTGTAAATTCACCATAAAATATCAAACATAATCCATTTTCACAAGTTCCTTTCATCTGCTCCATTTGCCAAAACAAACATTACTAAAACTTATAACCTGTAGTTAATAAAAAAAGTAAAATTCGCTCATATATTGCTTACAAGATGTAGTGTGCTGGCTGTAAGCCAGCGTCTAATTGTAGGTCAAACGTAACTCGCTGCACGTGGTCTTGTAAGATGTTAGTGATTAGAGGTGCCGGGTGCCGGGTGTCGGACAATGCTCAGTAAAACACATGAGCTTGTTTTAATTTTAGTTAAAACTAAAACGAGCTTAAAAAGCTTTAATGATCTACTGGTGTCAGTGATCTCAGTGGTTAATACGCAATAACCATTTCAGGGACGGCTCTCGAACAATACCACTAGTGTTAATATTTTAAAACAGTTCTAGCTAACTTCAAAAACTGCGATATCTTTGTAAAAGAAGTGAAAAGTAAACAAGTAAGAATAAATCTTAAAGAAGCCGTAGTATTGTACATTGCTCGACAAAAATAACGACACTTGAAAACGAACTTCTTGTTGATAATACACAGTAGGAATGACGAGCACTAGAAATTTATGGAACCGGGTACCCGCAACCATTACCCGGATACTACCCAGTACCCATTAATTACCCAGTACCCGATAATTACCCGTTAATTACCCGCTATCAGATAATTACCCGTTACCCGTTAATTACCCGCTACCAATTGATATATGAAAATGAAAAGTAAGTATAGCAAAATTGATGTGAAGTGTGAATTTTCACACATTTCGGGTTTTGTAGGTATTTATTAAGGGTAAAATTAACATCAACAGAATGCTGGATGTCTAGGAATATTGGTCTTAAATCACATTAAAGTCAACAGTTTTTTGATAATCACTTTTATTCGTTATTTAAGAACTAAAAGAACCCATTTTTTTTTTTTTTTTTTTTAATTTAAATAATTTGCCAAAAATTCCAGCGTTTCTTGAAAAATTCAGCGAAGTAAAAAAATTTTTCATTCGATTAAATAAGAAATATATTGATAAATGGTTTAATTTTTTTCAATTTCAAAAATGTATTTCTCACTATTAACTGTGTTATTTGATTTATAAGTATTTCATTACTATAAATAATATATTTCTCTTTGATACCTCATAAAAAAATCTAAAGCCATTCAAACAAAAGGTTGAAGCACAACGTGTAATAGTATAATAAAATAACTGAACACTCCAACACTACACTCTGTAGAGTCGAGTATAGTGCAGTGTAGGGATGGGAAAAAACATCGATGTATCGAAAACATCGATGTATCGAAAACATCGATGTTTGTTTTAAAAACATCGATGTTTTTACCATCGACGGTCAGCTGGCGATAGTATCGATAAAACATCGATGTCTACTACCGATGGCGATGTTTAAACTTTGAAATTCAGAAACTACCGCTAGAGGCGCTGGAATCTTAAAAATTTAATTTTTATTAAAATTAGTACACAAAATATAAGCGCCATCTATTGTGATATAACAATACTAATAGTGTTAGTTCTTATTCTTCTTAGCAGTTAGCAGAATACGCAAAAATAAGAAGAAACTTCTAATTTTTGCAAAGAATGCGAATGACCAACGACGCCAACACAATTTTTATTTTTGAGTCTTGTTGACACTTTCCCAGTTGTTATTCCTCCAATCCCTGGATTTTTGTAAGTTGTCATTAGCTATTTTTTTATATATCGAAGATGGCTTTTCCTGAACAAAATGATCAAAAGCTTCAATTAATCAGTAAAAGTAACTAAAATTGAAAATCTAGTTCCGCCTAAACCAAAGGAACAGACTTTATTTCAACTTCAAAAAGTATAAAAATAATTGTGTTTGACAGTGTTATTTTTATGTTAAATAATATAAAATTAACATTAAGATTACTATATTAGTATTGTAATAAAATCCAATATTTCATTTTAGAAATGTAAAAATAGTAAGGTCTGTTCTTTTGGTTTAGGCGGAACTAGATTTTCAATTCTAGTTACTTTTACCGATTGATTGAAGCTTTTGATCATTTTGTGCAGGAAAAGTCAACTTCAATATATAAAAAAAATATCTAATGACAAATTACAAAAATGAAAATTGCGGTTAGTTCCGCCTAATCGTTTGGAACAGACTGTAGGTACAAATTAGGATTATTATATTGGGTATAATAATATTAATGTGAAATTAATTACTATTAAAAAGGAATATTTCTATTTCAAAATCTAATAAATGCTTTTTTTGTATTATGTGTTACTTTTTTCGTATTTTATCTTTACATTATTAAATAAAATATAATATAAATAAATAGCTTTTTTTAATATTAATAAAATATCGATGTTTCCGATACATCGATGTTTTTCCTTCGATGTTTTTTCAACATCGATAGTTAACCGCCGATGTTAACATCGATGTCAAACATCGATGTTTTGCCTTCGATGTACAACCCTAGTGCAGTGTGTCTAACTCAGTTCGGAACTGTAAAAAAAAAATATTTAATTTTTTTTTTAAATATTTTTTAGATTTCAAAAAAAAGACAGGCTCTATCTTAGCTAGAAATACATCTATAACATTATAAGTCATAATTTAGCCATGAATTAAAAAAATAATTAATTTTGTCAAAAACACAAAAACTGCTATATTTTTCAAAAATACAATCTGATCAAAAATTCCTCTCGTACGTTTCAGGCTCAAACTAATGTACATTACCTATAATTTTTTCAGATTTTTAGTTTAACCCCTTTGGGTAAAAGGGGGCGGGACAAGAACTTTTTTAGAACATTTTTGGTTAAAATCGTGTTAAAAGAAACAAATTTAAAAAAATTAGTTATCGTTCCTTAATCGACGTCTTAAGAGCTTTCTTTTGATACTATATAATAAATAAATAATAAAAAAAAAAAAAATACCGACTAAACAAAGTCGATATTTTTTGAAAAACTTATCTGATCGAAAATTCCTGTTGAACTATTTCGGTTTCCACCAATGTTCATTGTGGAGATTTTTTTTCAGATTTTTAGATCAACCCCTCTGGGAGATAGGGTTGGGGACAAAAGTTTTTTGACACATTTGGCGAAAATCTCATCAAAAAAATTATTTTTCAAAAATAAAAATTTGCATGTTGATCGCTCAAAATTTAAAAAAAATATTTATTTTTATTTATCTCAAGATGTGTTTTTTTGAACTCTCAGTATTTTTCCTATATGAGGGTCAAAAAGTTGTATAAATTTTGTTCAATTTTCTACGTTATAAGGGTTTTAAGGGTAAATAAAATAATTTAAATCTACTTTTGTTGATAAACATTTATTCAAATCAGATTTTATCCTTATTTTGTTCATTTAAACCAGTGATACTCAAACTTATTTGGCCAACCGCCCCCTTTTCAGAAAAAAATTAGCTCAGCGCCCCCTGGAAATCTATATTCTTTAAACGAACAAACAGAAAGATATATGTATCTATATTTCTACCTACGTTCTAAAATATAGTAAAGAAAGTTGTTGTAGAAAAGACACCTTGAATATTTAAATTAAAAATTATTTATTAAAATCATATTCTCATCTAACGAGAAGGATGAACCTGGTGCGTTGCTTATCAATGTATCAGTCCTCGGCTCTATTTTTATCGGCAGTATTCTTAAATCACCTCGATTAGCTATTTGCAGTCGGTTTCTTTTTTTTTTTGTTAATAGATTTGTGACCGCAGTGAACCCACGTTCCACTAAATATGACGAAGAAAATGCAATTACCAACTTTTGTATTATAGCCCATAACCCAGGAACGCTGTAGGAATCTGCTTTTGCAGCCAGAACTGTTGGTAGCCGTCTTTGAATTTAAATTTCAATTCGTAATTTGTTGTTACTTCCATTAGTTCTTCTTGTAATTTTGGAGTGTTTGCATTTGAAAAAGGATCCAAAACCCAATCGGGTATGTTTATTTTAAAAATATCTTCAAATCGTTGGTTGAAGTCAGAATGGAGAGCATCCAAGTGCTGACAATAGGTAAGCAAATCTTTATCATTTTCAATGGTCCCCAAATGCACCCGAGGCTACTATCGCCCCCCTGGATTGTTCCAGCGCCACCCATGGGGCGATATCGCCCACTTTGAGAATCACTGATTTAAACCATCATTTGTCCAGAAACTTATTTAAAACTTTATTTGTCCAAATTTAAAAAATCGTTTTTTCATATTTTTGCTTATTAAAATTTTAATGACGTGTTTAAATTCAATATTTGGGATCTTTGAAATAGGTAGGTTGAAAAATTATGTACCCAACTTATTACAAGCAAGATTAAACAGGATTATAATGTTTTTTTTGCAATTATCTCAAAATTGCATTACTATGACAAATCATGTTTTGAATGTTACCTTCTCATATAGAGGGCCCCCGTGTTTGAGACCCTGACTTACGCAGTCACCCTAATTTATAACGATGGGTAGTTAAATTGACACATTTTGTCAAAACCTGCAATGCTTCTAGTATTTAGCTACTTCTTATCTACAAGAGTAAAAATAGTAAAACTGGGCAACATTTGAAAACTTTTTCCACAATGAATTATCATGTTTAAAATATGCAAAAAAAGTTTTAACAACCTAAATGAAAAATTGTTTAATGACATTCATTACAACATAAATTAACATTCCTAATATTCTCTCCAAAATAACTATTGCGCATATTTGAAACCTTGAAAAATTGCTGAGCTTATAATTAAAACAATGACAAAAGGTGGCAAAACTAACAACCCTGAACAACATAAACAACATTTTAAGATGCAAAAAGAACAGGATATAAGAGTTGAATGTTCGGAGAGAAATTCGAATGGTCATTTGTAATGGTGGTATTTCGTGTAATTTTTACTCCACAAATATGACATCTATACGAGCTAGAGAAAACAATAATGCTGAGTATTCGTTTAATGTGACACCTTGTTAATCAGCTACGGTTTTAGCAACTACAATAAATTACAATACAGGATTGTACTCAGAAAATATTTTTTTTTCTTCCATAAGTTATTTTTACCACCTGGGCGACCTACGAAACGATGAAGTTTTGTCAACCCAGAGCCGAGGCAATGGGCAAGGGGCAATCTTGATAGACTCGCGGGGCGCTCCAAGTATCCAAGATCCAGACCGAGAGTATCCTCTTGTACAAAAGATCTGGTTGCTACTCCATAATTTGAATGCTCAGAATGTAAGGGTAAAGCTGTTTTGGATACCGGGACATGTTGGCATTAAAGTTAATGAATCGGTTGATGTGAGTTTCATATTTTCAGTAGTGGCAGGTGGCAGGTACAACTTTTCATATTTAAGAAATAAATAAACTACTTACTTGTCTTCTAATCTTCTTCTTTAATTGCCTTAAATTATTATTAAATGTCAGGTATATAATAAAAAAATCTAACAAAATAATAATCAAAATAACATTATTTTTGTGTTTCTTCTTTAATCGTCAATTAGGTAGGAAAATTACTACCTAATTGACGATTAAAGAAGAAACACAATTATTATCCTGACTCGTCAAGATCATTCAATCATATATATATATAATAAATGTGTTTTTTCTTTAATCGTCAAATATGTAGGTTAAAGTGAAAAAATATTTACTCACCGCTGAGGCCCATGGTCTGCAGTTCCTTCTGGGTCTTGCTCTTTACAAACCCATATTTGATTTTTTAAGACCATTTACATTATTTGTGTTTTAGATTTAATTATTATTCTCTAAGATAATATGTAATTCTAGGCTGAAGATGCATAAAACTAATATATGCGAAACGTCCCAATGAGTTCAACTAACTTATTTTTTTTTTCCTACCTATCTGACGATTAAAGAAGAAACACATTTATTATCTTGACTCGTCTAGATCGTTCACAATTATAGAGATACGAGGGCTACCTTTAAAGTTTTTACAAAAACTAAGAAACAAATTTTTTTTGAAGCATACTGTTTTATTGTTTTTCAAAATATTCGCCTTTAAGATTTATACACTTTTGCATGCGTTCAAACCAATTCTTGAAACATTTGTTCTACTCTGAAGTTGGTATCTCAAAAACATGGTTATCGAAGGCTTCAATGGCTTCTTGAAGTGATGAAAATCGCTGTCCACGCATTTTTTGTTTGACATTGGAGAACAAAAATAGTCGCTAGGGGATAAATCAAGTGAATATGGCCAATAAGACATTAATTTGATGTTTTTCTCCTTCAAATAATCAATTGTTTGATGTGTTGTGTGCAGTGACGGCCTAAGGAAAATTGGGGCCCTAGGTAAGAGTCTCATTGTGGGCCCTATCTGTCAAATAAATCATAAAATAACGAAAATCGATATAATAAAACAGTTTCATGGGCCCCCAAAAAATACGGGCGCTAGGCAACTGCCTAAGCCTTAGTCCGCCCCTGATTGTGTGGGAGCTTGCGATGAAGAATGATGCGACGTTTTTGGTTGTTTTTCCTGATTTTTCCGATTACTTCTGGCAAACAAATTGTTGTATACCATCCAGCATTTATTGTTCTCCGATCGTCTAAAGGAATGGTTGAAGAAAGAAGGAAGGAACAAGCGATCATTTTCTAGAAAGTGCTTCGTGAACGAACAACTTTTGTGTGTTTCGACTCATCTTGGAAAACCCAAACAGTGGATTGTTGCTTAGTTTCCGGTCCATATGAATAAATCGTCAGTTTCGTCACCTGTAACGATGTTGTATACGGATCTTGCAGTGCCTAGGTTGAATTTTTTAGAATTTCCTTACACCAATTAACACAAGCCTTTTTTTGAACAAATTATACGGAACCCATCGGGAACAGATCTTTTTCGCAGCTAAATGTTCATGCAAAATCGAATGTATTGCAGTCTGCGATATGCCAAAGGATACCTCTATCTCACGGTAAGTCACATGCTAATCTTTTCCAATCATTGTGCGCACAGCATCGATGTTTTTTTGAATCACAGCCGATTTGGATCGACCTTCACGAGATTCATAACCGACGGACGCACGACCACGACGAAATTCTACAAACCAATTGTAAACAGTCTTTTCTGATGGCGCTTCATTACCAAAAGTTGAAAGAAGCGAATCTATGCATTGTTGTTGAGTTAGGCCTTTTCTAAAATCGTAAAAATCATCCAACGAAAACCTTCACGAGTAATATCCATTTTTTCACAAATTTGTTTTTTGTAAACGCTCACTGTCGACAAACTACTCGGTCAATTTATAAGCTGCCACTGATTTCACAATAACAAATGTCAAATTTTACGAATATAGTAATAACACATTTCAATATTGCCATCTAGTGGTCGTTTGTAAAAACATAAAAGGTAACCCTCGTATAGGAAAATTATAGAGACACTATAATAAAAAAATAAATATTTTTTTAAAATTTGGATTGAGGTATCATTAAAAACTTTAATGCTTGGATAAACAAATTTTAATTTTTGAATTTTTTTTATGGGATTTTCGCCAATATGTCAAAACTTTTGCTCCCACCTTATTTCAGAGAGCAGTTGATCAAAAAATCCGAAAAAAATTTCAATGGGAAACTGAATAATTCAACAAGATTTTTTTATCAGATTAATTTTTTCTAAAAATGCCGACTTCATTGTGTTGAAAAAAATTTTTTTTTTTAAATTATTTTGTGTGGTATCAAAAGAAAACTCTTAAGACATAAACTTGAGGAGTGGAAAGTAGTTTTTAAGTTTTTTTAGTTTTTTTCCAAAAAAGTACTAAAAAATAATTGTCTCACACCATTTATCCCTAAAGGATTTAAACTAAAAGTCTACTAATTTTAATTCAAATTTTAATCCAGATCAATGTAATTCTAATGTACATTGATCTGAACTGGAGTGTCCGATCTCGTTAAATCACGCTGTTTGGCCTGGTAAAACAGTCTAAATTGTGAGGTGGCTGGTTCAAGTACCTGTTGGTGATATTATTCGAGCAAGAATAATATGTTAACATTATTTATATTTTCACAAAAATTCACCCCTCATCCAGTTGTAGGAGTTCGTCTCCTGGCATCCGCCATTAGCCTCGTTGCAGAAAAAAACACATTTAAATAAAAAAAATTAAAAAAATAATAATAATAAAAAAATAAATAAATAATAATAATAATAATAATCCAGTGTCTAATACTAAAATAATTCAAATAAAAGTTATTGAAAAAAATATAAAAAGTATCCTAAGGCAGCGGTTCTTAAACTGTGGTTAGCCCCTTGGGGGTCCGCGTAGCCATTACCGGGTCTCCGCGAAACCATTTTGACATTAACTTTACATCCCCCAACTTTTCGCTCCATTCTTATAACTTATTCAAATAACTCATTTAATAAAAATCCTACATGGTCAAGACTTTTTGTATTTGTTGTTATCTGACTAGTTACTGACCTAACCAAACAATAATTGTAAAAATGTACATATTGTTATTCAACTGCAAATTATTTACAGAAAACATATTATAATACGATCTATTTTGACCAATGTTTGACCAAGAAATGTTTGTATGAGTTTAACGTATTATAATAGGGGATAGGCATGATTTTTTATTTTTTTTTATTATATTCCTCTTGTTGCATATAAACCTGAAAAACAGTTTTTAATTTTTTTTTTTTTGTAATTTGAAGGCTTAAAAAAATCATAAATGTATGTAGCGAGCGAAAACGACGTGTGACGTCATACCCCTTCTAACTGACGCATGACACTACTAGCTTACCGGCGTACATAGTCTGTTGTGAACTTATTTGTTTGTATAACTTTTATAGGTTATGTAAAGTTAGAGTGATTTTAATTAAAATAAAGTATAATTCTATAAAAACAATTTATACATGTTTACCGAATTAAATTTTATATTAAAATAGATAACTTATATTGCAGTATTTCAATTATGTCTCTAACGTTTTGTAACTTCATGTAATCAATGTAGTAAAATTCTGACATCTAAATTACATAAATATTTACATTTTACAGAGTTGCAGCGTTTGTTTACATAAAGTTATAGAATATAAAATAAAAATTACTTACAGGTCTGCTTTGACACCACGTATTTCTTCAGCACTGTAGCATTCATTATTTTTGATATATTCCATGAGCATAAATGCATCAATGTTGGGTAAGTTATCACTCTGAGCCCTAACAAAATCATTATCTGCCATTTTAATAATAAATGCGTGAAAAATTGTTTAAAAACAAATACAAAACTCTCGAACAATACAATATACACACGTGTAAAGATTATGTTGTAGCTGTATCTGTGACGTGAAACCCCTATCGTTTGACGTCATACTCAGTCGTTTTTACTCGGCAACCTTCGCTCCGTGGTCGGCTTATTTCAAAGTTACAATATTTTAATTCTAAAATTTGGCTATAATATTAATTAAAATGTAATTTTTGTTTTGTTAGGTGACATAACTAACATTAACATATCAAAATAATGTAGTTTTAAGGAAATACAAATTTGATGCGTATCCCCTATTTGTAACATTTTAAATTATTTTTACTATTTTTATTCATTTTATGTTTTTTATTCTATATGCTAATAAAAATGTTCATCTCTATAAATGCGCAAGACCATTTATTAAAATAACCAGCGATACATTTTTACCAATATTTATTATAACGTAGTGCCTATGAGATTATTGAGTCAGAAATTAAGTCTCAAAACGATATAAAATGCCTAGCGATGGGATGGGGTACGCAAAAAACATGTTGTTCAAGAGGGGGTCTTCGAATTACATAATTTTAAGAACCCTGTTCTAAGGTACACCGCTCCCCCCTACAATAAAAAGATGACAACTTTTTATAACCAATTTTTTATATATTTATCAATTTTAGTATTCATCAATTGAAAAAGCAAAACGATGTCAGCTGTTATTAAAGCATTTCTTTTTGACGTGTAACAAAAATAATACATTAAAATTATCTTCCCCATTAAAAAATTAAATTATAAATTCAGCAAAAATAATCTAACTTCAACACGTGTCAAAAACATGACGTTAAAATATGTATGCTTAAATCTAAAATCATGCGAATTAGTAATTAGCTAAAATACAACCCTGTACATAATATTGCGTATCTGTTGTCCTCGGGGATCAGTGACTCCACTAGGCATTAATACTAAAATTATACCATACCCATATGTTGAAATATATTGCTTACCCTTTAGTTTTGAGAGAGTGGCGCGATGATTGTATTATGACAATGTTGCAATTTGTTTTAATGTAATGATGCTTTGAAATTTTAATGTCAGAACATGTGTAGATATTTTTAACTCGGTTTTTATGGCTTATAAATTTAATATGAAAGCAATATGATGGTGCAATGTCACGATCTTGATATTGAAACGACGAAACGCATTATACATTTCGTCGTTTACATAAAATAAGCGAACGATAGCGAAGGAACGTAAATAACAGCGAATTCGGTATATGTAATCGTTAAAAAAAAAAAATCCTAAATAATTCGTTTACCTTCATTGCAGTTTCGAACAATTTTGACAGTTCAAACAAAAGTTTTGGTTAATGTTCTGTATGAGTCCAACAGAACTAGGCTGCAGGGACGTAGCCAGGATTTCAGCTTGGGGGGGGGGGCAAAAATAACAAAATATTCAAAATTGGTCGATACGACCTTAATTACATGACTTGGGTAGAAAATAACAGCGTTCTAGGTCTTTTGTAGTACAGTAAAACCTCCATCTATCGTTTTTGAAGGGACCTATTGAAATAAACTATGGATGCGGGAAAACAATGAATGCGGGATTATAGAAAAAACACATTGATACATATTTCAATGGTTAATGTGTACATACATACATATTCTAAAAATGATACATGTTTCAGGTATAAATCAATTTGTTTAAATGAAAATACAAAATAAAAAATCAGCTGTGGCCACCACAGGACCGACCGCCATCATAAAGTACTTGTATAAAATACATTCTAGCAGCAGAGTAGAAATAACTTGGCCTAATATTTTCTAACAAAAATATTATTTATCATGACCATGGAAACGTTACATATATGTATGAAAAAATTGAGACTTATACAAAAAAAAAAATTGAGACTTATACAAAAAAAAAAAATAATTTTACACAAATTTTTCGAAATTTTTCGTTTTATCAAAAAACGTCTCAAATAAAAGTTATTAGATATTGCATGCATAGTAACTTTTGTTAAATAATTTTTTTCTAAATATTTTTCTGTTGCTAAATATTCGCAAAAATCTTAAAATCGACACAAGTAAACTCCCATTTCTAGTCAACCTATTTTTACCAAAAGTTGATCAACTCGTGCCATTGATGTCAAAAGCTTAAATATGCAGTTTCATAATAATCCTTTAGGCCAAATTTGCTCTGCACGTGTACACAGACGGACGGACGGGCGGACAGACAGACGGATAGACAGACGGACAGACAGACCGACAGACATCATGCTAAAAATAGTCAAAACGTTATGTAGGGACCTCAATTCGTGAAGATCCACCGAAATCTCGAAATGTCAAAGTCGGTATGATCACAATACCTCCCTTATACATGTTGGCAGTCGAAAAAAATTACTTTGTATTGTATATAATGTCAACCAACTACTCGGTCAATTTATAAGCTGCCTCTGATTTCACAATAACAAATGTCAAATTTTACGAATATAGTAATGACACATTTCAATATTGCCATCTAGTGGTCGATTGTAAAAACATAAAAGGTAACCCTCGTAGCTATCCTCTTCACTAGCCCAGCGGTTCTTAAACTGTGGTCCGCGGACCCCTGGGGGTCCACGTAGTCATTACCGGGGGTCCACGTAGCCATTACCGGGGGTCCGCGAAACTATTTTGACATTAACTTTACATCCCCCAACTTTTCGCTTTTATTCAAATATCTCATTTAATAAAAATCCTACATGGTCAAGATTTTTTGTATTTGTTGTTGACTAGTTATTGACATAACTAAACAATAATTAGTAAAAATTTAATTATTTTTATTCAACTGCAAATTATTTACAGAAAACATATTATAATAAGATCTATTTTGACCAATATTTGACCAAGAAATGGTTGTATGAATTTAACGTATTATAATTTGTAACTTTTTTTTATTCTTTTTACTACTATTTTTATTAATTTTATGTTTTTTATTCTATATGCTAATAAAAATGATCCTCTATAAATACACAAGACCATTTATTAAAATAACCAGCGATACATTTTTACCAATATTTATTACAACGTAGTGCCTATGAGATTATTGAGCCAGAAATTAAGTCTCAAGAACGACGTAAAATGCCTAGGGTTGGGATGGGGTCTACAAAAAAAATTTTGTTCAAGAGGGGGTCTTCGGACTACATAAGTTTAAGAACCCCCGCACTAGCCTAAAGGCCTTATCACACTAGAACGCTATCCAAGTCTTGTTTTTGTAGGTTCTTTTTCAGGATCCAAGTCTTCAGGTCTTGACATATCACACGGTATTTGAATATTAGTTAAGACTTGGAAATTGTTTGTTTACCCATGCGCACATCGTGAAATTATGACAGTTGACAGTTATATTTTGACATAAACAAAAGACAAAGACGCGTCAGCTGTAAGACCTGGGTAAAAAGACTGAGAAATTGTATCCTGTTTCATTTTCCTGGTCTTCAAAACCTAGGTTTTTTCTTCATACTATCACACGCACAAGACTTCGATTCGAATGCAAAGACTTTAATTTTCCAAGTTTAGACTTGAATAATAACTCTAGTGTGATAAGGCTTTAATGTAAATACGGTATAAGACCGGAAAATATCAAAAACCGCATAACTTCTTATTACTACAAATGACGCAGATAAAACTACTCAAATATCTAAATAATTTGTAATAAAAATAGGAAACATAAATTATTTTGGTCCCTGTTGCATAATTCACCAATAGTTGTTAAACAAAAATGCATCTTTGAAGTTATTTCTACCCACTGCAATTTTAATGATTTATTATATTAACCTTGTAACATTATGCCAAAAATTTCCGTATTTACTTTTCTCTGTCCTCTCTCAACAATCTCTATAATTAATTTCTCTTTCTTCTTTCAACATTTTATAAAATTAATTCAACTAAATTAAATTAAAACAACAGATTCGAAAATAAAATATTATGAAGGTCATATGCAAGGTCAAAAAAACAAACATCCTATGCATTATGAACAATGTAACAATGTACGAATTTCAAAATATAAATAACAATTTCTATGGGAGGTCACATTTGATGCAAAATAAACAAAAAAAGAATATCAAGCCTAGTATTGCAGTTTGGACGTGTGAGATTTGGACCACTTCCAAAAAATAATTGTGGGTCAACATATGAGATACTATTCGGAAACTACTGCTATTTTTATGCAATATAGCTAAGAATATTTGTCTCTTATACCAGTCAATTGAAAATTTGGCAGCCTGATAACGAAAGACTGCATTTTTCTTTTTAAAATTACTTTTATTTTGTAATAGAATCTATTTGATTCTGTTGATGTGGCTATCTATCTTTTATATTAATCGAATTGGAGGTTTTTTTTTTTTTTTTTTTTTAATTTTTAATGGCCTTTGCTACTGTGGAAATTGGAGGTTATATCTGTTGTTTAAAAAAAAAATTGCCTTATAATTTCCACAGGTTTCAGGTGATTATAAAGTGAAAAAATTGATGTGAAGTGTGAATATTCACACATTTCAGGGTTTCGCAGGTATATAATAAGTGAAGGTGGCATGCTGAGTGTGTAGGACAAATTTTACTTTGTAGTAATCACGGCAAAATGAACGATATTTTAAAAATAATTTATCGTCTGTTAATCATATAATAAGACTGGTTATTAAATTTACGCTCTTAATAATTAAATACAACATTTGTCAAAATATAACTAGAATTTTGACAAAATAATTTCAACATAATAAAAATGCAAAAAAAAAACAGTAAAAATAAAATTCACTCCGTACTCGAACTCGAAACCCTTCGGTTCCACCGCATTTTAGCTTACGACACCAGTGCTCTAACCCATTGCGCCATCGCACGCCTTGCATGTGAGTGTCTTACATTGGTATAACTTTTGTACTTTGTGAACCAAAAACCACAAAAAATGCGTTATTTTCCGAAAACATAATCTGATCAAAAATTCCTGTTGTACTATTTCGGTTCACACCAATATACATTACTTAGAATTTTTTTAGATTTTTAGTTTAAACCATCTGGGCTACAGGGTGTGGGACAAATTTTTTTTTGCACAATTTTGGCTAAAATCCCATCAAAATAATTTATTTTGCAAAAATAAAAATTTGATCGTTAATCCACGTACTAAGGGCTTTCATTTGATACCCTACTCAGAATTAAAAAAATATATTTTTGTTTTCGATGAGCGCATATTTGTTTATATTTTTAGGAGGGTATGTTTTTTAGATATTTTAATATTTTTCCTATGTGCGGGTCAAAGAGTTGTATAAGCATGCCAAATTTCAACTCTCTAGGTTTAGCCGTTTGGCTACAATTTTTACCGAACAGACAGACAGACAGACAGACAGACAGACAGACAGACAGACAGACAGACAGACAGACGACAAAATGACGGTATAAGGGTTTTTTGGTCATACCTACAAAACCCTAAAAATCAATTGATATAGTCCGTACCAAATTAGTTTTGAAGATCGGCATAAAACAATTATCCCGTATAACTATTAATCACATTGTTAAACTACAAAAGAACTAGGGTTCATGTTTACAACCACGTTGTAAACAGTCAACGGTCAGTGGCGCATACATAAGTATAAGTACTAACTATAAATAAGTTTACTTGTTTTTGTTAATCCTTTAAGTAAGATGCGTAATGTGAAAAATGCACTTCTATTGTAATTTTATGATTTCCCAAACTTTTATTAATTTATTACGATCTTCAAAACTAATTTGGTACGGACTATATCTCTCTGTCTGTTTGTCCGAGATTCACTTTAAACGGCTGGACAAATTTTCACGTAATTTCCCAGCAAACATTTTTATACGGGCCAGTACTGGTAAAGCACATACTCCCCGGCGTTGAAAGTAATGGGCCAGTGCTGGCATTTCGTACTGGGCCAGTACCCCGGTGTCCCGTGGCCCTTAGCTGGCCCATTGATGTATCAGTTGCTGGCCCAGCAACGGTAAAGTGCATTGAAAGTAATGGGTCAGAGCTGGCATTTCGCACTGGGCCAGTGCTGGCATTTCGCACTGGGCCAGTGCTGGCATTTTGCAAAATAAATACTCTTTTGGCCATTTTCAACATCGTTGAATAAATTTATTTAACAAATAAAGTTGACAATATCGCATCGGTTTTAAACTATTAATGAAGAAATTAACATTGCTGTCAATAGAATGATGCGATATTGTTAACTTAAGTTGTTAAATAAATTTATTCAACGATGGTAAAACTGGCCGATTGTAAATTGTATTAACAGTTATAATTTATTGATTTATTTATAAATATTAAATATATATAATTTCAGGAATAACAGGAATTAGTTTATTTAATTTATTAATTTAATGAAGAATTTTAAGAAAATGGTTTTCTGCCATTTCGGCCAAACCAATTGCATCCTAAAGATAAGGGGTGAATAATAATTTTCGCCAATATTCGTCTTGTATTATCTACCACATCTTTCCCCCCTGACTTGAAGAGTGCCAACCTAAAGAAATCATACTTGTTAAAATAAATTCAATAATCAAATTTTATAAGCATTAATGCTATAAGCTGTTCACTTTTGTAAGAACAAACTAGATCTGGTTATTTTGGTGATTTTTATAGTGTATTACTGACTTTTAGAAACTTGGTTATATTGTAAAAAAAGCTTTACAGTTTTGGATTAAGTTTGTATTATTTCAGGTTGGTATTATATTTACAAAATATTTAAGATGTCACTATTCAAAATGAAATATGACAAATTATATTTTTTAAATGACATATTTATAATCTTGTAACAGATTTATTAATAATTGAAAATTTTATTACATGAAAAAAACTCTGATTGAACTAAACTAAAATTTAAACAATTTCACATGAAATAGTTTGTGTAAACTACGTCCTTAAATCTAACACAACACACACAAATCACAATAAAAAACTGTATAATGTTCACAAAACAATAACTATTTAAATACACTCTTGACAAACTGTCAACCAACACGTATCAACTTGTACTGACCCTCGAGGGGGTACTGGCCGTTAGGGCGTTTTATGACTAAGAACAATCAGACTTTTCAAATTATTACATTCAAAAAAAGTTTAGTTTTAAGTAAAAAGTATAAAAATGTTTGCTTGGATTAATACAAATAAGGAGTGCTTATAAAATGCTGGTAAAGTACTTCGTATAGGCGGAATGCGAAATACAAATGTGAAGTACATTATTAATACTGGCGTTGCACTTACTTTTGGTGCCAGCAGTAAAAGCAGTTTGCCGGCATTCGGCCGTTAGTTAAATGTTTGCTGGGTTGGTATAATTATACGACTAGAATAGAACCAGGATTTTAACATAGACTATAGGCATTTAAAAATTTTCATGCGAGGTGTTTCGGGGTTAAATCTGTTTACTAAAAAAAACTTAAAATATCTCCCTTATTACACATGTAACAGCAAAATGTTTATAATAAGAATAAAATCTTTTTTGTTTAATGCATGTTTTCAATTGGTTGAATTTTTTTGTTTTTTTTTTTTCCTTTAATCGAACGTGAGCCCGCCAACATTGTAACTACTTCCTGAAGTTTTGGACCCCAGTTATTACCTTCAGTGGCGCAGTTTGTTTTAAATTAAATTGTTTCTTCTCTAAAACCAAACAGTAATTGGAAATTTTCTAATATTTTTTTCTTATAATACGAGGGCTACCTTTTAAGTTTTTACAAACACTAAGAAAGAAAAAATGTTTTATTGCTTTTCAAAATATTCGCCTTTAAGATTTATACGCTTTTGTATGCGTTCAAACCAATTCTCGAAGCATTTTTTCTACTCTGAAGTTGGTATCTCAAAACCATGGTTTTCGAAGGCTTCAACAGTTCTTGACGTGATGAAAATCGCTTTCCACGCATTTTTGATTGACATTGGGGAATAAAAAAAAAAGTCATTAAGGGGTAAATTAGATGAATACGGACAATGAGACATTAATTCGATATTTTTCTCCTTCAAATAATCAATTTTTTGACGTGCTGTGTGGGAGCTTGCATTGTCATGATGAAGAATGATGCGACGTTTTTGGTTGTTTTTCCTGATTTTGTCGATGACTTCTGGCAAACAAATTATTGTATACCATTCAGCATTAACTGTTCTCCGATCCTCTAAAGCAGAGGTTCTTAGCCGGAGGTCCCGAAAAGATCTTATGGGGGTCCCGAAATTACAATAAAAATTAAATTTTTTACTTTTTGCTTTTAAAATTACAATAAACTTAATTATTAAACAATAAATTATTAAAATATTTAAAATATTATTTCAAAAATTTTCTTGGGGGGTCCGGAAAATAGTTTAGACTAATTCCCGCAAATGAAATGAAATAATACTGCATAATTAAAAAAATATTTTAAATAATGTATTTCAAAAAGTTTAAATATAAGTTTAAACTTATATTTAAACTTATATTTGTACTTAATTAAGTACAAGAATTATTTGAAATACTAGGAAAAATTATAAATAAAATATTTGAAATGATAGGGAAATATTTGAAAAATGTATTTCAGATAATTTAAGTGCATTGTTTAAGTGTATATAATACTATGGAATGTTTAAAATATTAGGAAATATTTGAAATATTTACTAAGGAAATATTTGAAATATTTACTAAGGAAATATTTGAAATACTAGGAAAACATTTGAAATACTGGGGAAATATTTGAAATACCAGGAAGTATTTCAAATATTTCAGACAATCATTTTCAGACAACAAATATCAAGTACACCACGGAGAAAATATTTGCAAATCCAAATCCCAAGAGCATTTTTTGAAGTACCTATTTGAAACAGTGGCGCACACATATTTTTGGCTTGGGGGTCCAATTATACATAATTTTTATAAAGAAATATTATATATTTAAAACTTATTATTAACACAGGGCAAAATTTCAATTTCAAGTGAAGACCAAAAAAAAACATCCTTACTTCTAAATTTTAAGTGAAGAGTAAAAAAAAGGTCCTCCTTTCTGAATTTTAAGTCAAGAGCAAAAAAAAAGGTCTTCACTTCTAAATTTCAAGTGAAGAGCAAAAAAAAAGGTCCTCCCATGTAAATTTTAAGTGAAGAGCAAAAAAAAGGTCCTCACTTCTCACGGTACGGGGGGGGGGGGGTCCAGACCCCCCCTTGTTTGCGCCACTGATTTGAAATACAATATTGGAAATAACAGAATTGAAATACTTTTTCAAATACTTCATTTCAAATATTTCTAGCTCTGGCTGTGATAAACAAGGAGCGGAATTTGTTAGACCAAGTGAAATAAAGGCAATACATACAATCAAACATTATTCCACTCAGCCTAACAATTTTCGATCTTTAGTGATAAAAGAAACGAAAATTACATCAAGAAATTAGTACAGAGTATTAAATAAGTTCAATTTGATATTTAAATTTGTAAAAAGGTTGTGTATTTTAATTCTTGTAAACTCAAAAATATTTCTTCAAAGGTTTTTCCAAGTAATAAAAGTGAGTTTAAGTCCCAGCTGTCGATAGTTTTATGCCAAGTGTATGTAATAAAACTACGTAAGCCATTAAAATGTTTAAATGGTTGGCGTGATGTGACGTATGCAAGCAAAACGACTTAAATAAAACAATTATAATAATTCAATTAAAGGTATGTAATTAGCAGCTACTTCCTTGTGCAAGCAGGTGCTCTGCCGTGAAATGTGAATCACGGACTATGGCTATAACATTCTTCAACATAAAACGAGATATTAGATTACATATCCAAGGTGCGAATCTGAAATTTCACGTGTAACACTCGAAACAAAAGAAAAATAAATGTAGAAAGAAGATACTTTATACGTTTCCGTGAGATGTTTTAATTTGAGGTATCGCCCAGTATAGCACTTTGAATCATGTGCGCCCACAGTAAGTGGAAAGAGGCACTTGCCCCCCCCCCCTTCCACCGAAGTGTCTGCTTTAAGTGTTGTATTCCAAATCCCTATGCTTTTTTGTTCTCAAATTTATTTATATTTATGTTTGTTTATTTCATATTATAACCAGGAATGGGGAGTCGGCAGAAAAATTACCGACATCCCGACTCTCGACTCCGGAGTCAGTATTTTTGAAAACCGACTCCGACTCCGACTCTCGACTCCTTTCACTCGTAAATTGTAAAGTCTGTTCCAAATGTTTAAGCGGATCTAAATGGAATTTTTAGTTTCTTTCGTTGTCACGAGTTCACTTTTTAACGATCAAAGTGGGATTTTGTTAAACAAAATGATACAAAGCCTCATTCAAATTTTATAAGTTAGCAGATTTCGATGTCTAATTCCGCTTAAACCAAAGAAACAGACTATACTTACATTAAATATCTTGGGTTGGGCTCAGCTGTTTTTATAAAATGTCATTTTCAATACAATTTTTCGAATATAGTTTTAAAAAAATTTGTTTTGTATTTCATATACTTTATTTTTCATAACATGTCACTTTTTTCTTTTGACATTTAGATTTTAGCTGCCAACATGAAACATGAAATAGTCACAAAGCTCGTTACAACTTGAGAAAATAAAAATCCAGTTTAGTTCCGTCTAAACATAGTAAACAAAGTATACAGAAAAAGAAAAATTAGATATGACTAAAAACAAAAATGTTTATCCTACATCATTAATCTGTTAATACTATAATAATAATATTAATTAAATTTAAACTGGAAATCATGAAGGAAAGCGTGTAAAACCGGTATTGAATATTTTTAATTTCATTTTCGTTCATGAACAGAGAACAAAATGTCGTTCCTGTTACCGAACTTTAAAAAATTCTGGTAGTATGGTATTTTGCTTTCGTTTTCGGATTGTTCTCATCCTTAACAAAAATTTAATCAAAGAGTCGGGAGTCGATAACTTTTTCCGACTCCAGACTCCGACTGCGACTCCGACTCCTTCAAAAAGCTTCGACTCCTCGACTCCCGACTCCCGATTCCGACTCCGACTCCCAATCGCTGATTATAACTACTTTTATTATGTCTTTATATTTGCAATCAAATGTTACACAAATTTTCATTCATCTGCATTTACTCGTTTCAAGTTCTCATTAAGAGTCCTCGCAACACTGGAACACCTCTGGTCTCGGGAAGGTTAAGTAGGGGCCCCGAAAGAGAGCCCGAGCCTCTGTAATACAATAAAGCTAGACCCGGGAAGACAATAATTCGAAACGTACTTGCAAACAAAAAAAAAAAAAAAAAACGCTAGTTGTATTAATGTAGTCTCCTCCAGGGGTTCTTAAACTTATGTAGTCCGAGGACACCCTCTTGAACAACATTTCCTTTTGCGGACCCCATCCCAACCCTAGGCATTTTACGTCGTTCTTGAGACTTAATTTCTGACTCAATAATCTCATAGGCACTACGTTATAATAAATATTGGTAAAAATGTATCGCTGGTTATTTTAATACTATAAATGGTCTTACGCATTTATAGAGATGAACATTTTTATTAACATATAGAATAAAAAACATAAAATGAATAAAAATAGTAGTAAAAAGAATTTAAAAAGTTACAAATTATAATACATAAAATTCATATAAACATTTCTTGGTCAAATATTGGTCAAAATAGATCTTATTATAATATGTTTTCTGTAAATAATTTGCAGTTGAATAAAAATAATTAAATTTTTACTAATTATTGTTTAATTATGTCAATAACCAGTTAGATAACAACAAATACAAAAAGTCTTGACCATGTAGGATTTTTATTAAATGAGTTATTTGAATAAAAGCGAAAAGTTGGGGATGTAAAGTTAATGTCAAAATTGTTTCACGGACCCCCGGTAATGGCTACGCGGAACCTCAAGGGTCCGCGTACCCCAGTTTAAGAACTGCTGGTCTACTCTATTATTTTACGATAAAACCACTGCTCAACGATTTTTGATGTTGAATACTAGAATACGAGAAGATTATAGGGAAACTGAAAAAAAAATTAATCAGAATATTATGTCAGCTGGTGATTAAAGACATACCTAATATACATAATAAAGATACATAAAATAATATAAAATATATAATATAATACATAAAATACACAATTAAATTCGTATATCAAAATAATGTTTACAGCAATACACGGTTAGATAAAATAGTTACGCAAAAAATGGACTTGAACCATTTCTCAGGATTAAAAATAGTAAGTATGATTGTTTTTCTGCGAGTGACGGATGGGATTTGGTCCTGTGATCGCGGTTTCCTGCAGCACATGTCTAAACCGCAACACAGACGCCAATGATATTTTTTTGTAGGAGTTATTGTGACAAATAAATAAAATGTAGTGTGCATGAATCATCTTTATCAAATGTTTTATGTTTATTTAGTTTGTGGTTTAAAAATCTTTACTGGCAAAGAAACTCTTAAAACGGTGTAAAGCACTAAGAACTGCCAGTCTGAGCTTTTGAGAACAGCTTTTGGAAAAGATGCTCCGAGTCGAATTGAGTGTTTTGAATACTTACTTCCTGCCCATAGACTGTTCGTAACACATGTATTGTGTACATAGGGTTGCCACTTTTGAAATGGATCTCGCATAATTTGACCGAAGCTCAAGAAAAGGCTCGTGTTGATTGGAGTAAGGGAATGCTAAAGAAATTCAACCTAGGACTTCCAAATCCGTATACAACATCGTTACAGGTGACGAAACTTGGATTTATTCATATGAACCGGAAACTAAGCAACAATCCACTGGTTGGATCTTCCAAGATGAACCGAAACTCACAAAAGTTGTTCGTTCACGAAGCACTTCCAAGTAAATAACCGCTTGTTTCTTCGGTTGTACTGGACATGTCGCAATGATTCCTTTAGAGAATCGGAGAACAATTAATGCTCAGTCATCGACAAAATCAGGAAAAACAACCAAAAACGTCGCTTATTCTTCATTCTTCATCATTCTTCATCATGACAATGCAAGCTCCCACACAGCACGTCAAACAATTGATTATTTGAAGGAGAAAACCATCGAATTGCCTGTATTCACCTGATTTATCCCCTAACGACTTTTTTTTGTTCCCCAATGTCAAATAAAAAATGCGTGGACAGCGATTTTCATCACCTCAAGAACTGTTGAAGCCTTCGAAAACCATGTTTTTGAGATACCAACTTCAGAGTGGAAGAAATGTTTCGAGAATTGGTTTGAACGCATACAAAAGTGTATAAATCTTAAAAGCGAATATTTTGAAAAGCAATAAAACAGTTGTTGCAGAAAAAAAAATTCTTTCTTAGTTTTTGTATAAACTTACAGTGGGTGGCCAAATTATTAGGGACAGTGCAGATTTTCTGTAATTTTCTAATGAATTTAATGAGGAAATAAGTGGCTTTGGGTCTCGTATTTATTTTTATTCATTAGAGTGCTTTATTTAGTATATAAAACGACATAATTGCTTATTCATAATCATTTATTTTTGTATAAAAAGTGTTAATTTAACAAATTAAGTAAAATCTTAATATTTTGTAATGCCACCCTTTGCTGCGATTGCGGCTTCCAGGCGTTTGGGCATGCTTTCTATGCAGTTTTTTGCGTTGTGTCGGAGATTGGGGTTGTGATGACACTCTCTGATAAGGGTTTCTATAAATTGCCGCTTGGTGGTGATGATTTCTTTGGCGATCTCCCGCTTTAAAAATAATAATGATACCAGCAACAAGAATATAGAAGAAAAATTATTTAAAAACAATTTATTTTCTCACAAAATGCATTTAAACTTGAAAATTACAGGGGGGGTGTGCTGTCCCTAATAATTTGGCCACCTACTGTAAAAGGTAGCCCTCGTATCTATTATATTTTGAATGATCTATTTAATGATGCAAGAATAAACTTGCTATGTTTATTTCTACATCCGTATTTCAAATCTTTCCTAGCGCCGTACGTATTACTATCGATCAATGTAGCCATCAGTTTTACATATCTAAAAACTGTGAAAAGAAATGTTAATGAATAAAAGTGCCCAAATTTGTCCCATCCTTCTCTATTTGGTTGAGTAAAAATATTTCCTTGGTGGCCGAAAAACGACCCTTGCCCGGTTCAGCCCGGTGATTGCAACAAATACTTATATAGCCAGCCCACCCCTGGTGGCAAACTTAGTTATTACTGCATTGAAGACAAAAATTGATATACACAATGTAAGATTTACAGCATTTTTTTAAATGCCCTGAACGTGTAAACTAAAATTTACTTTAGCTTATTTATAACAGCGTTTCAAGTCAATTTCAAAAATACTCTACCATTACCCAATTAATCTTCCAAGAGGGCAAGTATTTTAACACACATAAACCCCTCCCCCTTGCAGCAATTGCGTCGTTACAGTGCAGATAGGGTTATTTTAAACATTAAGATTTACAGAGCAAGTAGATCAGCAGCAACTTGTTATCCAAGCTTTGTTCTGCCTCTCAATATTGGAAAGATGCCAAACCTAGAATCAGATGTTGCCACCAAACGATACATATAGATTGTATGTTGACATGATTATTTCATATGTGTACAAAATACAAAAATACTAATTAGTGACAGCTTTTTAAAGTTGCCAGATGGATAGAATTATTTGAATTGAATTGGATGATCTATACGAATGTTATGGAGGTTGTAATTAAGATAATATATTAAATGAAGTAATAAAGAAATATACAAATTCTCGGTTGCTTCCTCTAAAGTTTGTTTTCAAATAGGTAGGTATTAAATTAAAAAAATATTAATATTATCCAACCTTATTATAATAAAAATATTTTCAGGTCGTCAAGGATGAAATTTGTTGGTTAATAATATTGCCAACTTATAATTTGACAGCTTATAATTTGACATTGCCTTAATATTTTATCGTTCTTTTATTTATTTATTTTTTTGTTGTAAAGTTACACATCTTGCCTGTTTAAAGAAATCATTGTATGCTCTAAACATATCAAAAACTTTTTTTTAAGTTAATTTTGTTGAAAATGGAACGGTCGGAAATTCGCACTATTATGAAGTATGAGTTCTTACGTGAAACTATGGCATCGCAGATCGCGCAAAACATTAATAGTGTATTTGGCTCTAGTGTTACTACGCAGCAGACAATATCAAATTGGTTCACCAAATTTCGTACAGGTAACTTAAAAACAAAACAAAACAAAAAAATTGATGTGAAGTGTGAATATTCACACATTTCAGAGTTTCGCAGGTATATAATAAGTGAAGGCGGCATTCTGAGTGTGTAGGACAAATTTTACTTTGTAGTAATCACGGCAAAATGAACGATATTTTTAAAATAATTTATCGTCTGTTAATCATATAATAAGACTGGTTATTAAATTTACGCTCTTAAAAATTAAATGCAACATTTGTCAAAATATAACTAGAATTTTGACAAAATAATTTCAACATAATAAAAATGCAAAAAAAAAAAACGGAAAAAATAAAATTCACTCCGTACTCGAACACGAAACCCTTCGTTTTCTAGCGAATTTTAGCTTACGACACCAGTGCTCTAACCCATTACGCTATCGCACGCCTTGCATGTGAGTGTCTTACATTGGTATAACTTTTGTACTTTGTAAACCAAAAACCACAAAAAATGCGTTATTTTCCGAAAACATAATCTGATCAAAAATTCCTGTTGTACTATTTCGGTTCACACCAATATACATTACTTAGAATTTTTTTAGATTTTTAGTTTAAACTATCTGGGCTACAGGGTGTGGGACAAAAATTTTTTTGCACAATTTTGGCAAAAAACGCATTAAAATAATTTATTTTGCAAAATAAAAATTTGATCGTTAATCCACGTAGTAAGGGCTTTCATTTGATACCCTACTCAGAATTTTAAAAAAATATTTTTGTTTTCGATGATCACATATTTGTTTATATTTTTAGGGGGGTATGTTTTTTAGATGTTAGATAGTATTTTTCCTGTGTGCGGGTCAAAGAGTTGTATAAGCATGCCAAATTTCAACTCTCTAGGTTTAGCCGTTTGGCTACAATTTTTACCGAACAGACAGACAGACGACAAAATGACGGTATAAGGGTTTTTTGGTCATACCTACAAAACCCTAAAAACCTGGCTCATCGGTCACAGCAGAAATATACTGCAACCAACTGGACGAAATGATGCAAAAACTTAAAGAAAAACAGCCTAGACTGGCCAACAGATCGACTCCTATCTTATTGCATGATAACGCTAGACCACACACTGCACAAATGACTGTGGCAAAACTACAGGAATTGGAGTTGCAACTTCTTCATCATCCTCCATACTCACCAGACCTAGCCCCCACTGACTACCACTTCTTCCGCAATTTGGACAACTTTTTAATAAGAAAACAGTTTTATACCACCGTCCTAAACAACCTGCCGCTTAAATGCCAAAAGTGTATAGACAATATGGGTGCATATTTTGATGAATAAAATTATTCCTTATATTTGTAAGTTATCAACCAACTTTGCCTTTTTTCTACAAATTTCATCCTTGATACCTAATATAAAACACAACCTAGTAAAAAATGCTCCCTGCGTCCGAAAATATGATATATTTTTACAATTTTAATTAATTAGAATGAATTTATTTTTGAAATAGTTACAAATATCTAGTAAAATAAAAGAATAATACAAAAAGTTTTAATCTAACAAGGACGTGGCTGTCTCCACAGCTTGTATTGAACACAATAATGTTTGTAACCGTCCCTTATGATAAAGTTTTGTCTTATTAATGTTCGGAATCTTACAGGAATTCCCTGCTTTTGCTAACATGGTCGCTTCTAGACAATTTAGAAAAATATTATCAAGGATTTGTATGTGTAATGCATGTTGTGCGCATTCAATTAATTCGTCGATTGTATTCGGTGAAGCTGTATGTTGTAAGGATTGTATAGAATTGAAAAAAACAAGATCCATTATATTAAAATCTGGACTATTTGGCGGTTGTGATGTAAGTTGATTTGGAATTTCTTCCGTGCAATTAAACACAATTTTGATCAAAATTCGCTATTTTGTTAGAACAGCGGGTGTCACTTTAATCTGTCTAAAATACGCGTTGTTTTCTGTGAATTACTTTTGACATAATATGCAAAACTATTTGCGCGCCATTTGTTAATTAGTTGCCTAGCAACCACTTATTTATAAATAAAGACACAAAGATCAAGATAATATTACTTTCGTTAATCCCTCATTTTTTTAAGTAATGTGTAACATATTTTCGGTCGGAGGGAGTATTACGAGGAATACCTTCTAGGTTTTTACAAAAACTAAGAAAAAAATTTTTTGGAACAAACTGTTTAATTGCTTTTCAAAATATACGTCTTTAAGATTTATACACTTTTGCATGCGTTCAAACCAATTCTCGAAACATGTTTTCCATTCTGCAGTTGGTATCTCAAAAACATGGTTTTCGAAAGCTTCAACAGCTTCTTGAAGTGATGAAAATTGCTGTCCACGCACTTTTTTTTGACATTGGGGAACAAATACAAGTCGTTAGAGGATAAATCAAGTGAATACGGGCATTGAGACATTAATTCGATGTTTTTCTCCTACAAATAATCAATTGTTTGACGTGCTGTGTGCGAGCTTGCATTGTCATGATGAAGAATGAAGCGACGTTTTTGACTTCTGGCAAAAAAAATGTTGTCTATCATTCAGCATTAACTGTTCTCCGATCCTCTAAAGGAATGATTGCAACATGTCCAGTACAACCGAAGAAACAAGCGATCATTTTCTTGGAAGTACTTCGTGAACGAACAATTTTTCTGGATTTCGGTTTATCTTGGAAGACCCAACCAGTGGATTGTTGCTTAGTTTCCGGTTCATATGATTAAATCTAAGTTTCCTCACCTGTAACGATGTTGTATACGGATTTTGCAGTGCCTAGGTTGAATTTTTTTAGCATTCCCTTACACCAATCAACACGAGCCGTTTTTTAAGCTTCGGTCAAATTATGCAGAATCCATTGGGAACAGACCTTTTTCATAGCTAAATGTTCATGCAAAATGGAATGTATTGCAGTCTGCGATATGCCGAAGGATGCCTCTATATCACGGTAAGTCACAGGCCGATCTTCTTCAATCATTTTGAGCACAGCATCGATGTTTTTTTGAATCACAACCGATTTTGGTCGACCTTCACGAGAATCACGGACGGACGTATGGCCACGACGAAATTCTGCAAACCAATTTAGACCGGGAGCTCATGACAGTTTTTGGTCTCCGATTTCATACAGCATGCCTTTTGGAGGAGAGAATATTTACCCTGTGACAACAAAAAAGGGATGATACTAAACCCCTGCACGCTTCCCGGTCATAGGGAAAATTGCATTTCCACTTAAACACAAAATTTTTGTGCTTTTCTCTGATTTAATATTGCTTGCCCTTTTGTCAAAAGAAAGTTATAACAAATTTAAAGTCTTTTAAATATATGCATGCGATTCGGAGGGTCCCAAAGGGCTCAAACGGTCATGTGATCTTGTAATAAAAATTAAATATTAATTAAAAGATTATAGCCTATAATTAAAAGACTTTAAATTTGTGATAACTTTCTTTTGACAAAAGGGCAAGCAATATTAAATCAGAGAAAAACACAAAAATTTTGTGCAAGTGGAAATGCAATTTTCCCTATGACCGGAAAGCGTGCAGGGGTTTAGTACCATCCCTTTTTTTTTGTCACAGGGTAAATATTTTCTCCTCCAAAAGGCATGCTGTATGAAATCGGAGATCAAAAATGTCATGAGCTCCCGGTCTAATTGTAAACAGTCTTTTCTGATGGTGCTTGATTACCAAAAGTTGAACGAAACGACTTTATGCATTATTGTTGAGTTAGGCCTTTACTAAAATCTGAAAAAATCATCCAACGAAAACCTTCACGAGTAATATCCATTTTTTCAGAAACTTGATTTTTTTAAACGCTCACTGTCAACAAAGTCAATTTATAAGCTGCCACTGATTTCACAATAACAAACGTAAAATGTTAGGACTATAGTAATGACACATTTCAATATTGCCATCTAGTGGTCGTTTGTAAAAACATAAAAGGTAACCCTCGTATATAGAATTATTTCATTTTCGAGCACTGCCACACAGGAAACAGTTTTACCCGGAAGCGTGTGGGTAGAGTGCACATTACCTGGGTTAGCCCCGGTAAAAGTTCTATTTCATTTATCGCTTTGCCCAAAACGGTCCAGTAAAGTTCGTTTTACCCGGACAAAGCTAGGCGTATTCCCGGTTCTACTCGTAACATTTATGATTACAAATTTTTAACTCTTTTCTTTTTAACTCTTAATTCTTTTCGCTTTCCTATTTAATTTTTATATTTTGAAGTTGCACAATATTGCGTAAAATTTTATCTAAAACCACTGAATTGCATAATTGCACTTATATCTATATATGTAGGTAGTTGAAATGCTAAGCAATTTCCCTATATGTTCTTACATTTGAAGGTTTTCTATATTTTATGAACTTTACATATTATTAAATCTTGCTTTCTCACAGCCTTCTTATCCCAGAATTGGCAACAAGGAGATTTTATTCCCACAAATGTGTAAAAAATAAAAGAATTAAAATTAAAGAAATTACAGAAGGCTGAGAAATATATGTGCGAATGAAATTATTTGTCGAGCGTCAGATTTGCTGGAGTTAAAATGTTATTGACGTGTTCAAATTTTAATAGTCCACGACATATTTTCATTTGACGCAATTACATTTAGAATTTTCGCATTTTACTGACGCAAAACTCTCTAATTTAATACGTTCTTACACAATGCTGGAGTACCCGTACTTTGTACGGTTTTTGTTAAGTACATTTTTTCTGTAACGTAAATGATAAGTGAGATATTTCAGTTTCAAGTGGCACAATATAATCGTTTCTTTGTTCTAAACAACTATTTTGTATATATTTTTGATGTCAAGAATAATAAGTGAGATACTTGGTTTATACAAGGTGTCGCAAAAGAAATTTTATATTTAGTGGATCGATTAAAAAAAAAGTAAGCCGTATATAGAAAAAATGTTTATTAATTATTAAAATACACTTTTTGGGGATTTATTTCTTAAAAATAATATCGTCTAAATGTAGACCCTCGCGTTCTCGGCACTCATTTAATCGAACAGTAAAATTACTTATGACGTCTCGGCAGGTGGACTCAGGGATGGCTGCTATTTCGTGACGGATATTTTCTTTCAAATGCGCCAGTGAAGTCGGTTTATTGGCGTAAACTTTAGATCTAAGATAACCCCATAGGAAAAAGTCCATAGGGGTTAAATCTGGACTGCGTGGAGGCCAATTTATGTCACCTCTCCGGGAGATCAATTTGCCTGAAAAAATTTCACGAACACGTGGCAGAGACATATTGGACGGGTGTGAAGTTGTTCCGTCCTGTTGGAACCATGTTCTTTGGTTATAGCCAGGAAAGTTTTGCAGTTCAGGTACCAAGAAGTTGTCTAACATCTCCACATAACGCTCTGAATTCACTGTAACTGCACGCCCCCTTTCGTCTTCAAAAAGGTAAGGGCCGATAATTCCTCGCGCCGACATCGCAGCCCATACGGTCACTTTAGGCGAATATAGGGGTTTCTGATGTTTGCGTTTCGGATTCGTTGCACTCCAGTAGCGGCAGTTCTGTTTATTTACGTGGCCATTAAGATGAAAATGAGCTTCATCCGAAAACAAAATGTTGGTAAACGTTGAAAATCGCTCAATCACCTGATTTACGAAATTAAGCCTCTGACTGGCATCTTGGGGCTTTAATTCTTGCACCAATTGAATTTTGTAGGGGTGCAGCTTTAGGTCTTTATGCATAATGCGATGTAATGATGATCTATGCACATTTAAAGCACTTGCGCGCTTCCGAATTGAAAGGTTCGGGTCGTCACGAACAGACTGATTAACATTCTCCACGTTTTCTACCGTTCTTGATGACCTAGGTCGCCCGGATTTTGATTTATCCAGCGTTGTACCAGTCTCTTCAAACTTTTTAACCCAATGTCGAATGAGAGGAATGCTTGGCGCATCATTTAAGTGGCGAAAACCTCGAATACTGCAGAATTTTCTACGCGCTACAGTCGCTGAATCACCGTTTTTGTAAAACTCTCGCACGCATCACGCGCGGTCTGCTCCCGAGAAACGCTCCATAGCGACTGAATTCCCAAGAGCCAGGCTACCGATTGACATAACCCCCGCGCCCCTCGGATACGTTGCGTTCACGCAGTAAGCTAAATAAATATAAAATTTCTTTTGAGACACCTTGTAGTAGGAATGACAACGGGTACCCGGGTACCCGCTTCCGAATTTTAATACCCGCTGCCCGTTATCTACCCATTACCCGTTAACTAACGGGAATAGGGTATTTAGCGAGTAGCCGGTAATGAACAATTATCAGATTACAAACTAAAGAGACCTATTTTGGTCGTAAAACGTCTGTCACAGATAGGGCATGTTAGCACGGCCGGGCTGCTGTTATCCGATGTTTTCTGTTTCCTTGCTATTGCTTTGGCTCGTACGGCTTGTGGTCTTTGGTTTTCATACATGGATAATGCCTCCCGTGTAGTTCTTCTCCATATATTCCGGTTTTTTGCCAATTCTTCCATTTATGGCAGCTTAAGTTAGCATTTTTAAGTGTCTGTAGTATCACGTCTTTGTATCTTTTCCTCGGGGCTCCTACATTACGAACGCCAGTTTGCAGTTTAGAGTAAAGTATCTGCTTCGGTAGGCGTTCTCCTGGCATACGTATTACGTGGCCAACCCATCTAAGTTGGTTTTGCATGAGCAAACACTCTATACTGGTGGAGTTGGCCCTATTGAGAACAGATTATTGTCGACGTGATCCTGCCATTTTATTTTCAATATTGTTCTTAGGCCATTGTTGGTGAAATCGATCCAAAGTGCGATAGTGTCGGCGGTACGGGGTTTCTGACGCGTACAGTAGGGTTGGTAGCACCACAGCTTTATAGACAGCAAGTTTTGTATCGAGTTTGAGGTCGTGGTTTAGCCATACTTTTTTTCTCAGACTACCAAATGACTTAGCAGCAGCTGATAGCCGATTATTTATTTTTGCATCGAGACTACCGTCACAGCAAATGATGCTCCCAAGGTATTTAAAAGCGTTTGTTTCCTTGAGAGCTTTATCCTCAACAAAAAAATTAGAAATTGCATTAATTGTGTTTGGAGCTCTTACCATAAATTCAGCTTTTGTTCAACTTATTTGCAGACCAAAACGCTTGCTTGTTTCAGATAGTCTTGATATTGCCTCTTGTAAGTCATTTGGATCACTTGATAACAGTGCACAGTCGTCCGCATAGAGCGCATGCTGTATTGTAGAGTATTGCAACTTAGAGGTGGCTTGAAATCTTGATAATTTGTGTAGCCCTCCGTCCACTCTACAACGAATGTACACACCACCCAAGTAGTCACAGTAGGCAACCTCTAAAACTGCTGCAAGAAAGATGTTGAACAGTGTAGGTGCAAGAATACATCCTTGTCTGGTGCCAATAGTAACTGGAAATGAATTCGACTAAGTTCCGTTTAAAGAGACTTTTGCTTCCGTTTGGTTATGCAAATTACGAATGAGCTGTAGGAGTTTTGGAGAACACCCGAATTTTTGCAGTATTATCCAGAGCAATGGACGAAAAACTGTGTCAAATGCTTTGCTAAAATCGACGAAACAGATATATAAGTCCCTATTTTGCTCGATACATTTTTTCTGAAGTTGTCGGATGACAAATATTATATCGTTGCACCCCCTGTTTCTCCTAAAACCAGATAGTGGTTCTGGATTATGAGCTTCCGATATCGAACCGAGTCTGTTATTTAGTATCTTTGCGAGCACTTTCCCTGTAGTTGATAGAAGGGAAATATCACGGTAGCTGTTACAACAGTGTCTGTTTACTTTGTGTTTATATATTGAAATTATTAATGCATTCCTGTAGAATATCACCAGTTTCCCAAATTTGAATTATAATATCTGTAATTTTTGAAATAAGTAAATTTCCGCCGTATTTAAGAATTTCTGTGGGTAAACCGTCAGCCCCTGGCGACTTTTCATTGCTAAGTAGCGGATAATTAACGGGTAATTGTGAGAGGTATTTTGAGTATTTATTTATCTGTGAATATTTTGTTCTCGATTACAGTAGTAGGAATTAAGTATGCGTATTCCATAATGCACCTCTGCTTATTTTTAGGTTTTTGTAGGTATGACCACCAAAAAACCCTTATAAAGTCACTCATGTGTCTGTCTGTCTGTTCGGTAGAAATTGTAGCCAAACGGCTTAAGATAGAAAGTTGAAATTTGGCATGCTTATTTAACTCTTTGAAACCCACATATAGGAAAAATACTAAGAGTTCAAAAACCACATCACGAAATAAATATAAACAAATAAATATAAATATTATTTGTGAGATTTTCTCTATATATGTATATGCCAAAAAACTTTTGTCCCCCACCCTATCTTCCAGAGGGGTTGATGTTGTTGGGGTTTGTGTAGTTGAAAAACTTTTTTTATTGTTTTCAAAGCTTGCTACGTTCAACTTTGTAAAACTTATGTTGATTATTATTTTGTAAATAAATGGTCGCCATTTTGAAATGGTTGACATAAAAATATGATTTTTTGGTGTCATTGTAAAGCTAATTTAATGTACTTTTAGGAAAAAAATATATAATTATCGATTCCCTATGCTAGATCAAAAGTTGACATCATTTCCGGTGAAACCGGAAGTGCCTTAGAATTCTTATAGTAACCTTTGGATGGGCCTTTTTGCCTAGTTTAAGTTTTATTCTGAAGATTTTTTGTATCTTTACAAATAAAGGAGATTTTCGGGGTGCCCCGTTTCAAACAAACACCCTGTATACTCTCGTCCATAAGTTTAATCGCACCTATCCTAATAGTAGTTTTTATAAGCAAAATAGTCGGAATATCTTTGACTTAGGGTTCCAATAAATAATAGATAGATAATTTTAGGTCTGTTTGATAAAAATTAATTTAAAAAACTACACATAAAATTAAATAATAATATTCAAATTGAATTTTCGTCAAAATGGTCACCTCTGGCTTTCATAATCGCCTGACAAATACGCGGCATGCGATCAATTAATTTGTTTAAATATTGGCCATCAATGTTGTTCCAAATATTTTTGATTGATGTCCAAAAGTCATTTCTACTCCTTGAAGGTTTTTTTCGCACCTCCCTCTCTAAATGATCCCATAGAAATTCTATGGGGTTACAGTCCGGACTTTGTGGTGGCCAAGTCATTAACTTTAAGAATCCTTCCTCAGATTTAATTTTAGGTACTCTTTAACCACTTTGGCAGTGTTTTTGGAAACATTATCTTGCTGCAACACGAACCTTTCACTAATCAGTTCTGCTCCGAAATTCAAAACATTCTCGTCTAAAATCGCCAAATACACCTCTTTCGTCAATTTTGGCGATTCTTCCAACTTGAACACCACCAAAACAACCCCAAATCATTATATTACCACCTCCATGTTTTACAGTTTGGGTAATACATTGTTCCAGCATCCTTTCCCCTGGCCGACGACGAACAAATGATTGGCGTTTTATTGCCAAAAATTCCAAATTTTGATTCGTCAGACCAAAGCACTCTGCTTCATTCTTCTACCGTCCAATTTTTATGCTCTTTGGCCCAGGCAAATCTTTTTTGTTTATGGACGGTCGTAAGACGTGGCTTTTTAACCGCAAAACGACCTCTCAGGCCTACTTCAAGTAGACGTCTTTTAATTGTGGTAGTGCTTACTTTTGTAAGGTGCGATTAAACTTATGGACAGTAGTGTATATTTTTTTTTACAAAAATAATATTGTGTATTTTAATATTTTACTTACATAAGTCAAAAAATTAAAATATTGAGTGACATCTTCGTAGGATGGGTCGAAAAAGTCTCGGTTGTCTCGGCTTCTTTTTCCCGGGTCAGGAGACACGAAAAAAATGCTTAATTCCCAGAACTTTCGACCCGAGACTATCCCGGGTCAGAAACCCTAATCGCAATATATATTTTTTCCTTCATCATTTCATAAATATACATGTGTGATGGTTATCGTAAGTTATATAAATTCAATTTTTTACGCCTGCATGTTTTAATTCGGCGCCCCCTGTTGTCCAGATGTTTTTATCTCTAACGGGATCAAATTAAATAATTTCAAAATATTTCTATCCACGATATGTGTGCAGATGTTCTAACCTCACGCCCATATGTGGCGTTTTATTTTCAAACACCAATAAAAAATGGAAAATATATGTTCAGATCGCTAGTACTAAAAATAAAATTCATGCGTGTTTTTTTTGGACGTGCAAATAAATCAGAATTAACCGAAATAATTTTATAATGGGGAAGTGTCAGTAATAATACACAAGTTGGAATAAATCGTGGAAAAAGCTTAGTGCAAAAACCAGATTACTCCCAAAATGTAGTTTGGAAGAATTAAGAAGCATTTTAAGATTTGAAAAGAATGAATAAATCATTTTGGAAAATAAAGGTTGTGTTGTTATACGCATGTCCTTGATCGTTTAAGCTCGCAGTAAACTAGTTAGAACATGCTACACACAATTATATGTATGAAAGTGTACTCAACTCAAAAATTAAAAAATTGTGTTTCCTTGTTTTTACAGCAAATCGACGAAAAAGAACACAAAGTCCAATATGCAGGAGGTAAGGGCCACGGTAGAAAATTTTCTAAGGAGGGGCAAAACTTGAGAACAAATAATTAAATCTCTCTCTCTCTCTCTCTCTCTCTCTCTCTCTCTCTCTCTCTCTCTCTCTCTCTCTCTCCAATTTGCCGTGTTTAGAGAATATAAAAAAATAGCTGTGGCCACCACAGGACCGACCGCCATCACAAAGTACTTATTTAATTTATGCTGCTTTATCAAAAAATTACTCAAATAAAAGTTGTTAGTTATTGCCTTTATAGCAACTTTTGTTAAATAATTTTTTTAGAAATATTTCTCTGTATATTCGCAAAAATCTTAAAATCGACACTTGTAAACTCTCATTTCTAGTTAACCGATTTTTACCAAAAGTTGATCAACTCGTGCCATTGATGTCAAAAGCTCAAATATGAAGTTTCATAAAAATCCTTTTAGCCGAATTTGCTGTGCACGTGTATACGGACTGACAGACAGACCGACAGACAAACAGACAGACAGACAAACCGATAGACATCATGCTAAAAATAGTCAAAACGTTATGTAGGGACCTCAATTCGTGGAGATCCATTGAAATCTCGAAATGTCAAAATCGGTATTGTACTAGCGTCGGCTAATCAACGCAGTTATGTCACACGCCGTAACAAACGACTGTATTGTCTGGAACAATGCAATCGTTTGTTACGTCGTGTGACGTAACTGCGTTGATTCGCCGACGCTAATATATCACAGTACCTCCCTTATATATGTTGGCGGTTGGTAAAAATTGATGTGAAGTGTAAATTTTCACACATTTCAGGGTTATGTAGGTATTTGATGAGTGATTAGGTATAAATTGTGGGTACATACTAAATATCATAAATTTTGAAAGAATAAGCCACGTGCTTCCATTTAGAGATAACAACCGTACAAGTGATGATCTAAAAAAATTGATGTGAAGTGTGAATTTTCACACATTTCAGGGTTTTGCAGGTATTTAGTAAGTGAATGATGAGTATTTGGGATGCCAAAACAAATTTTATGTTAAAATATTTTTTTTTTTTGTTAATTTTAATTCGAATGCCTAATACCATTATTTAGGTTTCTAAATATGTGCAGTATTTTTTTTTATATAACAAGGTTCATTAAAATTTTGAAAATTGCGCCTATGGCTTCCATTGGTTATTTTAAGTCATAACTCCGCCCCTCTGCTTTTGTGTATTCAATTTTAACAATTTCCACTGGTTATAAAATTTACCTTAAGATTTTTGATCGATACTTTATTTTTATACCATGATACCGAGCTGATATAATAGTTTGATTATAAATTGTCTTTTAAAAATTAAATGCAACATTTGCCCAAATATAACTAGAATTTTGAAAAAGTAATTTAAACAAAATAAAAATGCAAAAAAACAGCAGAAATAAAATTTTCTCGAGACCAGAACCCTAGTTTGCAAATTAGAACACGAGAATGCTAACCATTACACCATGAAAGCATGCTGTTTTTTTTTTGTTACATAAGTTATTAAATATTTTACATGGTCAAGCAAAAAACACAAAAAATGCGTTATTTTCCGAAAACATAATCTGATCAAAAATTCCTGTTGTACTATTCCGGTTCACACAAATGTACATTAATGATTTTTAGTTTAAACCAGTTAGGCTACAGGTGTGGTACAAAAAATTCGTTTACACAATTTTGGCAAAAATCGTGTCAAAATAATTTATTTTGCAAAAATAAAATTTTGATCGTTAATCCTCGTACTAAGGGCTTTCATTTGATACCCTACTCAGAATTTAAAAAAAATATTTTTGTTTTCGATGAGCACATATTTGTTTATATTTTTAGGGGGGTATGTTTTTTAGATGTTTTAGTATTTTTCCTATGTGCGGGTCAAAGAGTTGTATAAGCATGCCAAATTTCAACTCTCTAGGTTTAGCCGTTTGGTTACAATTTTTACCGAACAGACAGACAGACAGACAGACAGACGACAAAATGACGGTATAAGGGTTTTTTGGTCATACCTACAAAATCCTAAAAATGCAATAACTTTCGAAATAATTATCAGATCAAAAATTCCTGTGGAATTTTTTCAGATTTTTATATTTATACAAAATCGTAATTCATGATATAGGTATGAATGTATATCAAATTTGAAACATTTTCCGGGACAATTTGTAATGCGGGATAAACACAGGACAGCAAACATCTGCATCACGTAATAAAACGAGAAAGTTATGTTTTGAGACATATTTTTGTCATAAGACGATTTGCTTGAGGATGATAAACAAATTTAAACAGGTTAAGACTTGCTTATGTAAATCGTTATTGGAATTTGTTATTGATAATATTTTAAGGTAAAAATGTTAAGGAACAAATCCCTGTAAAGTAAATAATTTACGACCTTGTTTACTAAAACTATCCATTTAAGCAAGACCTTCACAAAAACAAATTTAATACATTCTGACCTCTTTAAATAAGTTAAATCCTACTTTGGGAGGTCCAAATCTTCAACTATATTATCTAAATCCGCAAACAAAATCCAAAACAAATACAATCTTTAATCTTCGTTTTTCTAAAGTATTTATGATTATTTATAATAACCAAAACAATTTTTACATGAACGTTCTTTGTTTAAATATGTTATCTATATGAAGTAAATATTTTATTTAACATTTTCTAAAACATTTAAGTCTTATCTAAATAGGATATTGGTATAACGTTTGATAACATTTTCTATATAACAAAGACATTCAAGGACGGTTTAAAATTCTTTCATTTTTTATGTGCATATATGGTAAATTTTACCAGCTAATTAATGCAGCTGCCATAGCCCTGTGGTAAGACAGTTGCCTACGGAACACAAGGATGGGTTCAAATCCCGGAAGCCCCTTTGGAATTTTCATCTAAAGGTGATAAACAAATACATCGCCTCATCTGAAAGTGAAATAAAAATGTTGATGTGAAGTGTGAATTTTCACCAGTGTTGTAATGTATCTAGTTACAAGTATCTAGATACAGTATCTAAATACAAATTAGATACTTTTTGAAATTTGTATCTGTAACTGTATGTAGATATTTAAATTTAAGTATCTTGTATCTGTATTTCATACGAAACTATTTTATAAAGTATTGAAGGAGGCGAGATGTGAAGAAAAAACAAAATTACCACAGATAAAAAGCAAAGACGGAACTATATTAAGTGATAATGTGGAGATCATGGAAAGAATGAGAAATTATTTTGTGGAGCTGTTAGAAGCAAATGCACAAAGCAAGTGCAATACTATGTACCTCAAAACTAATAGTAGTTCCACAACGATTAATAATGAAAGGGGCGGAATCAGTAAAGAAGAAATTTGGTGCAGTCTAAAACAGATTAAAGTGGCAAAAGCAGCAGGACATGATAACATTAGGCCGGAAATGCTAAAATATCTGGGAGAAAATGGAGTAGATTTGCTATACAGAATACTCAATGAAGCTTGGAAAACTGGGAAAATCCCGTATGACTGGGATAGCGCAGTAATAGTACCAATATATAAAAAGGGAGATAACAGAGACTGCAAAAATTATAGGGGCATATCTCTGCTGAGCGCTGCAGAGAAACTGTATGAATTGATACTGGTGGCGAAGTTAAATAAACTTACTGAAAGCAAGCTAGAAACCTCCCAAAGTGGATTTCGAACAGGACACAGTACCCAAGACCACATTTTCTCTATTTGGCAGATCCAATAAAAGTTGAACAAACATAATAGAACTGCATACTTATGTTTCATTGATATGGTGAAAGCGTTCGACAAAATTGTAAGAGATCAGGTTTGGGAGGTATTAAGGAAACTCGGAGTAGAAGAAAAATTAATCCAGGCAATCCGTAGCCTCTACACAACCACCAGAAATTACATCAGGCAAGGAAATATGCAGTCCGATGAATTTATAACAACAGAAGGTGTAAAACAGGGGGGAGTCCTGAGTCCAGTACTTTTCATCATTCTAATGGATGATATCATGAAAGAAGTTAAAAATAGAGTGAAGAAACTTAATATTGGATACAGGGTCATTCCATGTCAAGTGGTCTAGGGGTCCCTGCTCGACCATCTCCAATTTTGCTGAAACTTTATGGGTGTATACATATATGTTTGAAATGATGATCTGTAAAGTTTTAGCTCCATATGTAGTATAGGTGGGGCACCAGGGGGTTGCCTATGGAAGTCATTCGGCCGTGGTGTGGCTCGTTCGTCAATAATCGGCAAAGTTTCACATGCTTCTGTTGCACAACTAAAGCAGCTAGCACTCTGAAATTGCATACTCTTGTTCAACTTTTTCTGCTGAACACAAAAACTATAGTATCAAAGCTTATTAATGTGTGTACTTGACACAATATGACCTGGAAGTGGCCAAAAAAATTCATCGTAATGAGTTTAAGCCATACTTTGACTTTCCATAACTTAATGAGAAAAGCTTTTGACAGCTTTATTTCAAACCAGCTTATTATTCATATGAACATCAAAGCATTGCTTAAGTATTAGCTTCCATGTTCATTTGCTTGCTAAGATATTTGCCTGCAAAAATGCCACCAAAGTCAAAATGAGCAAATCTGACCTATTTTCAGAGCTAAATATCACAAAATGGGTCACCTTCGATTTTATTTTTTCTACCACCATTGGATAGAGCAGGTTTTTTGCTGCTAGTATAAGCTTTTTTCATTTTGGAGTCTTTCTGTTTAAGGTTCAAAAAATGACTTTAAACATGATGCTCATATTCGCGCAAAACGGAAAGTTCGGAAAATGTACATTTCACATGCCTTCATTATTAAGACCACTCTAACCAGCAGATAAAAATTTGGCAAACTAATTCAAATTTGGGGGGTCAAACACAAAAAATATGTGGGAAGATTACAGAGCCATTCATCTGTCACAGTGACATTTGAATGTGAAACTGGACGGGAAACTTCACCGTGATTAGCATAAGCCATGCTTTTTTGCATAATAAATTTCAACCCTGACCAACCAGTTTATATATTGAGGAGAATTTTAGAGGAGAAACACCAATAGCCGTTAAACTGGCATTCAATTTTTCAGAAACCTCCAGTTCCTCACCACAGTTTCATTCCGATGAAGCTGATGCTACTGTTGATTTAATTTCTGTAAACTGTTTTCTGCAGGAGGGACATAGTTTTTCACCAGGCCTTATGTCACACCTTGTTAAGTCCTTCAACTGATTTGCAGTTGACAAATCAATTGCTCGTAAACCCTTCTTCACGATGTGATTCTTCTTTTCAAAAGGATTACAACATGATCTTTGCAAAAATTCAAATTTTGTCAAAAGCAAAGCTTCATGATGCAGACAAATTTCTGATGTTTCGTCGAACTTCAATCCAGAACGCTGGCTAATTAATAATTGCTCATTTAATTCAAAGTTTTTTATTAATTTCAACTCTTTTCTGCTTGAATAGGATGTTAAATGGCAAGTGGAATTCTCCACACGGCCGATGCTGCAAGGAGCAAGATCGCCTTCACAATTTTGTAATTCCATAAACAAAGATTGCAATAAAACAATATATGATTCAATAAAATATCCAATATTCTGAAAAACAAATAATTGTTATATTCAAAATAATTTTGCACGATACATTATATTAAAACAATTATTAAAATTTGTTTGACAGCAAAAAAATTTACCCCACACAAGAAACAGGAAACGTTAATTATTCTTTTTGTAGGATTTGATTTTGAAGCTCAAATTTTGACAAAGTTTAATTGAAAATGTATCATTATGCAACTAAGCCTAAGAGTTTCAACTTAAAACAGTTTTAAAATGCAACAGGGCTCATAAATTGGCCAGACAACTAATTATATAAGACCTTTTATTTTAAAATTGTGGTTTTAGAAAAGTTGGGCTTGATTCTAGTTATGAAGCTCCTTCTGCAGTTTCACATGTCACTGGGACAGGTGAATGGCTTTATCTTAACACACTATTTTTGTGTTTGACCCCCCAGATTTGAATTAGTTTTATCTGCTGGTTAGAGTGATCTTAATAATGAAGGCATGTGAAATGTACATTTTCCGAACTTTCCGTTTTGCGTCATTTTTTGCACCTTAAACAGAAAGACTCCAAAATGAAAAAAGCTTATTCTAGCAGCAAAAAACCTGCTCTATCCAATGGTGGTAGAAAAAATAAAATCGAAGGTGGCCCATTTTGTGATATTAAGCTCTGAAAATAGGTCAGATTTGCTCATTTTGACTTCGGTGGCATTTTTGCAGGCAAATATCTTAGCAAGCAAATGAACATGGAAGCTAATACTTATGCAATGCTTTGATGTTCATATGAATAATAAGCTGATTTGAGATAAAGTTGTCAAAAGCTTTTTTCATTAAGTTATGGAAAGTCAAAGTATGGCAAAAACTCATTACGATGAATTTTTTCGGCCACTTCCAGGTCATATTGTGTCAAATACACACATTAATAAGCTTTGACACTACAGTTTTTGTGTTCAACACAAAAAGTTGAACAAGAGTGTGCAATTTCATGGTGCTAGCTGCTTTAGTTGTGCAACAGCAGCATGTGAAACTTTGCCGATTATTGACGAACGAGCCACACCACGGCCGAATGAGTTCCATAGGCAAGCCCCTGGTGCCCCACCTATACTACATATGGAGCTAAAACTTTACAGATCATCATTTCAAACATATATGTATACACCCATAAAGTTTCAACAAAATTGGAGATGGTCGAGCAGGGACTCTCTCAAAAATTAGACCACTTGACGTGGAATGACCCTACAGTAATCTACAACCAGTGAACATTGCCGAATGTGCGTTTGCAGACGACATAGTAATATGCGCAAAAAATAAATATAGAAGGAGGCGTTACTTAAAAGAAATATGGAAATAAACCACATTAAAACCAAGGTAATGGTCATTGGTAAAGAGGAAGTTGAGATAAATCTAACTCTGGACGCAGTGAAAATTGAACAGGTCAGCAGCTTTAAGTATTTAGGAGTTATATTAGAGAGCAAAGAGAGATACGAAGAAGAAATCAACAGTAGAATTAAAGATTCAGCAAATGTATTCCAGGCCCTCAATAAAATCTTAATAAATAAGAAAGAAATAAGTAACGACACAAATCTCCTAGTATACAAAACGATTTACCTACCCACATTAACATATGGTTGCTAGTCATGGTTACTCTCCGATCGGCTCAAGAGCAAAGTTCAAGCTGCAGAAATGAAATTCTTAAGAAGAGTTAAGGGTGTCACTAAACTTGACAGAATAAGAAGTGAAACAATACGAGAAGAGCTACAGATAGAAGCAGTGGATAAAAACAATAGACAGACAGATATTAAGATGGTATGGACACATCAAAAGAATGAAGCAAGAAAGACCGACAAAAAATATATGGCTAGCCAGAACTTCAGGAAGTAGACCAAGAAGATCTTATAAAACATGGAACCAAACAGTGTCACAAATCCTAGATAAAAAAGGACTGACATGGAAAGAAGGAGAAAATAAGGCTCACAATAAGACAGAGTGGCGCAACTTCATAAAAGAATTAGACTGAGAAGAACAATCTTTACACCGAATGGTAGAAGAGGTTTCTGACTATTTGCTATTTTGATGAATAATTTACTAAAAACATTTGGGAGTGGACCGTGGTTTTGTGAAGCCTTGGGCAAGACAAATTAAGGCCCTTCAAAAGTATCCAGTGATTGAAAATACACTTTGATAATTTTTTTGAGGCATTTCATCACTTGAGGCCTGGCTCTAGCCCACCTCACCCAAGGGCTGGCCATGTTAGTGTGGATATTAAGTTCATTTCTTAATTGAAATCAGTAAGATAAGTAGGTGTGTTTCCTAAAAGACGTAAAATTGAATAAATTATTAAACGTTCATGTAAATTTAATTTGTGAGCGTGAGAATGTCAACTGAAATTTTGTTTATAAATTAAATTTGTATGGAATGTAAGTTTTTATTAGTGATCAAAAATGATGACATTACACGAATTCCACTTCAATTGGGGCTAAAATTTGGTTGAAAGGAACATCCTCTTAACAAGAATATAGCTGCGTATCTATAAGACTAACATTAGTCTTATATATACGCAGCTCATACGTTAGCACATATGGCTAACATAATACATACGTTATTTAGTACAAATTTATTCCGTAGAATAGTGTTTTACCTTGAATTTAGTGGGCTTTTTGTGACGGCACGGTCATTTTTTAACAGCCTCAAACGATTATTTGAAGGAGAAAAATTTACGACTTTTTTTTGTTCCCCATTGTCAAACAAAAAATGCGTGGACAGCGATTATCGTCACCTCAAGAAGCTGTTGATGCCTTCGAAAACCATGTTTATGAGATACCAACTTCAGAGTGGAAAAAATGTTTCGAGAATTGGTTTGAACCCATGCAAAAGTGTATAAATCTTAAAGGCGAATATTTTGAAAAGCAATAAAACAGTATGCTTCAAAAAAAAATTTTTCTTTCTTAGTTTCTGCACAAACTTAAAATTTAGCCCTCGTATTCACGGCTCGTGCCCATATCTACAATAGAATAAAAAGATTGCATGTATCACAGGGTTCATTTATACCAGCCTAAATGACTTTCATGTAAGTAGATTTATTTCAAACTTGAATTCTTGTTAAACATAAACACCCTTGTTACCAAATAACCTAATTCCGCTTAGTTCATGAACTTCTTGTTTTCGTTCCCTGAAACTTAACCAGTTGACAAATAACCTGAAGCATAGTGAGTTACGAGCGACGATGTAATTTAAGAGGATTTACTAGGTAATCCTGCGGGGGCATGTTTACGCTTCCTTGTCTAGGGTAAGCCTTATACAAAAGGGACAAACTTAACTTATGGATGCTCTATTTGTCAACAACTACGTTCTCACGATTCTTAATATAACCTCAAAATGAACTTTATAGAGAGGTCAAGTATTCAACTTGACCTAAGAATTTGATTTAAGAAGAAAGTTAATTTGTCTGAAAACATCTAATCACTAGATAGGCGGACAGTTTTGCGAGAAGTGCCGGGAATGGCAATAGTTCGAACAATAGTTCGATTAAAACATAAGTTTTGAGAAGTAAAGCCGCATTCAGAGCTATAATTAACAATTAATACCCTAATTAACAAGGCATTTTATAGCTTTGACGAGTATCTTAACGGACAATTTTGACAAACTTTAATAAACCTTCTACGTGACTGCAGCTTTTTCTCGCAATATATGCCTCTTAACTTTTAATTTGTTATTTTAATATGTCTTATTTTATTGTTAAATGTACTAATATTTTTTATATTTTAATATGTCCTTTTTTTATTGTAAATTGTAATAATATTTTTTATATTTTAATATGTTTATTTTAAATTGTACTAATTTTATTTTATATTATGACGAATGTAAAAAAACTCAAATTTTATTAACATGAATAAATATTATTATTATTATTATTATTATTATAAATTAATACACTGTGCTTAGTGAATTGTTCACTGTAGATTTTTACTACCAGTTTGTATATGATAACTCAAACGACCGTCCACATCTCCAAATTTAATCCACTATACTTTGTGGACTATAGACAGTGTTTCCAAATTTATACTTAATACACTGTTTTAATGAGACAGATATCTAAACAGACCTTAGCTATTTCACTTTACATAACCTAAAAAATGTTGCCGCACAAATTTTAACAAATTTTAGAAATAGTGAAACGAAATAGAATTGCTGTTGTTGCCGCTACAATTTTGTTATTAAATCAGTAAGAAATCACGATTTCGCCGATCGCGGGTTCGTAAAAAGTATACTCTATGATCTGTTTAATATTTTTTAAGAAGAATTAATTGGGATTGTTGTTTTCTCAAGTTGCAACGAATACCTTGATTCTTGTTTGTTTCATGTTGGCAGTCATAATCTAAATGTCAAAAGGAAAAGTGACATGAAAAATAAAATATATAAAATACAACGAAAATATTTTAAAAATATTCAAATATTTGTATTAAAAATTGTCTACTTCAGATCTATTAAGCAGACTATAATTCGCGACTCCAAATAACAGTGAGACATCTGGTGGCGACTTGGTAAATTAAACAGAAGCGTATATTTGTATAACATTTTTAGTGTGTTGTGCTGCAGTTTATGTGATTTAAGACGTATTTTTAAATATAGTGGCTTAAATACAGTGCTTTTTTGCCGAAATATTGTTTGAACAGATAAATATTAAAAAAAACTTCTGACATATACGCTTCTCGTCGGCCATTAACTGTCGTACGTAGCGCCGCCAACGTTAGTTTGAGTCGCGAATAGTATATTATTATACAAGTTTTATAAGACGATGTACTTTGTTACTTTGGAGTACTCCTCGCTTCGCTCGTCGTTCTCCAAACAACTTGTGTGACAATACGTCGTATAAAACGAGCATAAAATAATATTTTTTATACTTTGAATCACTTATTTTATAGAAATTTTAAAATTTCATTTATAATATATATCGGAATACAATCTAGGGCAGTGGTTCTCAACCTTTTTTAGGTGAAGGCACCCCTATGCAAAATGAGAGATCTTCGCGGCACCCTACTATTAAATATGTCACTATTCAGTCAATTTAAAGTATAATCAATCAAAAGTATAATAGGGGATACGCATAAAATTTGTATTTCCTTAAAACTACATTATTTTCATATGTTAATGTTAGTTATGTCACCTAACAAAACAAAAATTACATTTTAATTAATATTATAGCCAAATTTTTGAATTAAAATATTGTAAATTTGAAATAAGCCGACCACGGAGCGAAGGTTGCCGAGTAAAAACGACTGAGTATGACGTCAAACGATAGGGATCACAGATACAGCTACAACATAATCTTTACACGTGTGTGTATTGTATTGTTCGAGAGTTTTGTATTTGTTTTTAAACAATTTTTCATGCATTTATTATTAAAATGGCAGATAAAGATTTTGTTAGGGCTCAGAGTGATAATTTACCCAACATTGATGCAGTTATGCTCATGGAATATATGAAAAATAATGAATGCTACAGTGCTGAAGAAATACGTGGTGTCAAAGTAATTTTTATTTTATATTCTATAACTTTATGTAAACAAACGCTGCAACTCTGTAAAATATAAATATTTATGTAATTTAGATGTCAGAATTTTACTACATTGTTTACATGAAGTTTCAAAACGTTAGAGGCATAATTGAAATACTGCAATATAAGTTATCTATTTTAATATAAAATTTAATTCGGTAAACATGTATAAATTGTTTTTATAGAATTAAACTTTATTTTAATTAAAATCACTCTAACTTTACATAACCTATAAAAGTTATACAAACAAATAAGTTCATAACAGACTACGTACGCCGGTAAGCTAGTAGTGTCATGCGTCAGTTAGAAGGGGTATGACGTCACACGTCGTTTTCGCGCGCTACATACTTTATGATTTTTTTAAGCCTTCAAATTACAAAAAAAAAAATTAAAAAAATCATGCCTATCCCCTATTGTGATGTTGAAAAAAAAAACAATAATATTACAATTACATAATATGTATTTAAAGATCATTCGAAAATTTCTTCGATTTGGTCTTCGGTCTTCGATTCCGAGAATAGCGGCGAATTTATTTTGAAAAGCTCGCGGCACCCTGGTTGAGAACCACTGATCTAGGGATTATTGTGAAATGCGGTCATCATTGCAACAATGTAAAATAAAACAATTTCTGTGATAACACAACACAACAGTAATTTGACAGATGCAAATCAACAAACTATCTTTTTGAATTTTCTTAATAATATTATAAAATAATTATCTGACATGGAAATACTTACAAATTGTATTAAATAAACATTTTAAAATATTTGAGGTTATAAATAACACGCCGTAGACGAGTAGTACTGCCTATCTCTCAAAGTAAAAAGTCTCCAAAAACAGTTTAACAATAGCTTCTATTGTTAAACTGTTTTCAGTGTAACAATGGTATTATTGTGATCTCAAAGTATAACAAGTAATTTGTAGTGCATTAGTGGAAGGAGTTGGGAATCGGAGTTGGTTTTAAAAAATATCGACGGGAGTCGTTTATTTTTCTGCCAACTCTCCAAGATTTATCAACGTGGATAAAAAAAGATGAAAAGAAAACGATGTACTGAATTCCATATTTATTTTATTTTATTCATTTAAAGTTATATTAATAAATCAATGACGGTTCTATTGGTAATGCCTAGTCTCAAAACTACAAGTGTCATTCAAAATATACTCAACAATCAGAATAACAGTATTTATGTATAGCAATATCAGTCGGCCTCTAACAATTAAAACGGTTTACCTCAAGGGTTAGTACTTGCTCCACTAATATTCAACCTCTACATCTATATGCTGATGATCTCGTCTTGGCGGTTCAAGATAAGGATATTCAAAATGATACTACAATTATTAGCAATGATCTATCTAGTTTAGAGAGATACTACAAACAAAGGTGGCTCCTACTTCTTTTTCATGAGCCTTCATTTATTCAATTTTAAACATAGGCGTCCCTTATTTATTTCCACTCTTCTCTGTTCTTCTCTCCTGCTTAATCCATTGAAATCTGAGTGCTGCTCATTTCGTCTGAGCAATTAACATAGAACCGGAAGTTTATTTTATGGTGCTAAACTAAAATATAACCCTCTGCCAGTCTAGCTTAGAGTTACTCTTGACTAGGGATGGGAAAAAAACATCGATGTATCGATAACATCGATGTCTCTCCTGAAAACATCGATGTTTTTACCATCGATGTTCAGGTGGCGATAGTATCGATAAAACATCGATGTCTGCTACCGATGTCGATGTTTTGAACTTTAAAATTCAGAAACTACCGCTAGAGGCGCTGAAATCTTAAAATTTTTATTTTTATTAAAATTAGTGCACAAAATATAAGCGCTATCTATTGTAATATAACAATACTAATAGTATTAGTTTTTATTCTTCTTAACAGTTAGCAGAATAAGAAAAAAATAAGAAGAATCTTCTAATTTTTGCAAATAATGACAACGACGAACGAAACCAACACTTGTTGCTCTTTGAGTTTTGTTGTCGAGCCATTTTTTGTATTGGCATCTGACACTACCGATAGAGGCGCTACTGAATTCACATCATGGCTGACTTTGGTAGGATATTTTTGACAGGTTCATTGGTATCTTCATGTGATATTTATTGAAACACACGGGAGCACACTCTAAAATGGTCTTTAACTGTCTTTCCACTTCTAAGAACATATTCCCATGCTTGTCACAAACTCGACTATCCTACAACCGTCAGTTTCTCAAAATCTCACTAGAGGCGCTTCAGTTATTGTCAGTTGACAATAAGTGAACGAGGTAAATAAAGTGAAATTTAATAGAAATAATCTTATTACAGAAAAATAATTTGAAAAGTCAGATTATAAATATGTCATTTAAAAAAATATCGTTTGTCATATTTCATTTTGAATAGTGACATCTTAAATATTTTGTAAATATAATACTAACTTAAAATAATACAAACTGTAAAGCCCTTTTTACAATATAACCAAGTTTATAAAAGTCAGTAATACACTATAAAAATCACCAAAATAACCAGATTTAGTTTGTCCTTACAAAAGTGAACAGCTTATATAAGCTGTTCCAAACGGTTATAAGCAGCGGCGGGACATTTGAACGTGTCTGTTACACAATCTATTTAAAAATTTAAAAAATGCTTTTTGTGTATTATATGTTACTTTTTTTCGTATTACATGTTACTTATTTCGTATTTTATCTTTATATTATTAAATAAAATCTATATAATATAAAAAAATAGTTTTTTTTTTTTATATTTAATAAAACATCGATGTTTCCGATACATCGATGTTATCCCTTCGATGTTTTTTCAACATCGATGTTTCAACGCCGATGTTAACATCGATGTTCAACATCGATGTTTTGCCTTCGATTTACAACCCTACTCTTGACAGATCGCTAACTTACAAATATCACGCTATTAAATTCGCACAGAAAATCAAGACCAAGAATAACAGCCTGCAAAAGCTTGCTGGTACTTCATGGGGAGTAGATGCTAATACTTTGCCCACTGCTGGTATAGTCTTGTCTTAAGCCTCATTCAGAGCTCTTTAAATTAACACGTTGTAGACTATTCGTTGTTACGCTGTCACTTATGTTTCTATGCATTGTTTTAACGTTCTACGTACCGTTCACAGCAAGATAGAAAATAATGTGCTACAACATATCATAGAAATTAAAAAGTATTTCAAATGAAAAAAAAAAAAAGACGCGATAAAGGCATAAATTATACAGAAATTGGAAAAGAAAAATTAATAGATATAGAGAATAAATCTTCTCCAGGCTGACGTATTCTTGAATTTTCATCATTATCTCTGTCAGAAATACTGCTTACGGATGGTGATGATACACTACTGACAGATGATACTGATGACATAACTTGTAAATTTTGTGTTGTTTATATATATATAAATCTATTCAAATGTATTTTTTTTATGTACAATATTATTAGTTACTTTGCAGATATTAATTATCAAATATATATTTTAGTTTAAATAGTAAAAACAAATTATTTCAATGTAAATAAAATGCTTACTATTTAAATGTAATATGTACAAATATAGTTGCCAACTATAATTTAGTACCCAGAAAATCTGTCAACTAATTTAGTTTGTAGATTTACTTGGGAACTTTTTTAAACCACCTTTTATAATACCGAAATCTATGGGTTAAATTAGTTTAACTCTTAACCAGTGGCGGATTTAGGTCAGTTACGGCCCCGGGCGCAGTAAGAATATTGGGCCCCTCAATTAGAAAAAAGTGTAAAATTAGGTTTTTGCGGAGCCCTTTAGAGGTCGGGGCCCGGGGCGCGCGCCCGGTGCACCCGCCGTTAAATCCGCTTCTGCTTTTAACTAAAATTTAGTAGCAAACTATTTTGCTTTATAATACCGGCCATAACAGTACTTTATAAAAATAAATTAAATGCTTCACATTTCGCGTAACCCGGAGAAATGCCTTTGAAACCCGAAGCCTCCAGGTCAAACATGAAGAGGTGGCAACCCTAGCCGTGATACATGAAGATGTCGCGACACACTTGTTGAAAAGCACTGGTCTAGCGTATTTGTTCAGCCTGCGAGGACTGGGATTGCGCTAGCAAACACGATAACTATCATTAACCAATATACATGTAATAAGGCGTACTACGAAATTAGATAAATTATACTATAAAGAAAATATTTCCTGGAAAATAGTTTATTTAATTAAATTACAACCAATATGATATCAAAATTGTTTACACGTATTGTAAACCGAATACAGGAAATTAAAAATTTCACGGAAAGAAGAAAAGGAAGCCTCAGAGATATGAAAACCTTTAGTTCCGGTTAGTTGTATGTCTATGTGGTAGCCAAAGAAGTCAATACCGCAAGACAAAAATTTGTATTGGTTGAATTTGTTTATGATTAGATTAGCTGTTCGTGGATAAGACTTGAGAAGGTTTTTGAAATTTGCGACAGTATATATGTATATGTGTATGGTTTTAAAACCTTTTTCAGTAGTGGATAATACTTTACATGTTCCTTTATCCGTATTTTCCTATATCAGCCATACAAAAATATAGAAAATTGGGGGCGCTGTATAAAATATTGTACAAGGACGCCAAAACTGCTAGGCGCGGACCTGCCTGAGCTAACTGAAAAATAGTTGCAACTAAATCAAATAAAATTACCATTTTTTCTTGAGTTAACCTATATAAAAACATGGCCGTGCATTACGTGTCAAAATCCATGTAGACAAAACATTAAAATATCATAAAACATTTCCTGAACATGGTTTTAAAGTTTCATTGGCCAAGTCCAAATACCATATTGGACTTTGATTAGTAGGAATATGTGTTGATATGGGATATTAAAGTGCACGTGTTTTTCTAATTTTCTTTGTCCGAACGTTTGATTAGTCACAAGAACAGACCATACATTGCGATAATGCAACTACTGCAAATGTTATGATCATAACATATCATATACCAGGACTGTACTTTTGATAATTGACAATTCATTACATATATAATCAAAAACAACGGCGTAGATTGTTTCGATTTTGATTTTTAACCCTTTCGTTACGGACTTTGTTTAAGGTTGCAATGCCCCAAATACAGAGTACATTTTGTATAAGTACATTCTTCGTATTGAAAGCAAATACGACGTCCCTGCGAACCTACATATATATACGTTTTCAGTTTCAGGGAATTAATTTTAATACCGTAATAATACGATCTTCGAATCTTGAACCCCGTTAAACCATGGGGTTCTTCCTGCAGGATTAACCGCAGGGAGGAAACCGCCATCACACGCTTCCGTATAGGTCACTGTTGGTGGACCCATGGGCACCTCCTTCGAGGTGAAGAGTCCCCTATCTGTGAGACACAGATTTGTCTGTCTTACACGTTTTAACCGAATGTGCGCAGTTCGAGGATATCAGGGAGAGGCTAGGCCTGTGCTATGACCTGTCAGTTGCTTTAGGTGACGACAGAGTACTCATGGATAGGCTGATACTCTTCCTGAGAGAATCGAACTTACTGTTTTATGTGTGAAGTCTTGCACCTTATTTTAATGTGTTCTATTTCTTAACTGTGATATTCGATGGTAATTGGCCCCTTTACAGCCTCTTACCATCACCCTGAGTCTGTTCAAATTTTCGAACAGACATTTTATCTTATTTATTTGTGTTTGTCTGTGCAAAATTTCTTTTATTGAGTATGTGTAATTTTATTGATTTTATCTATTGATTAATTGTTTAATTTATTGTTTTTAATATCTAGTGTAGTAATTTAGATGGGCTGCGTTAGGCGCAAATAGCCTTTGTTGCTGTGCGCCAAAAACTTTAACTAACTAACTAACGAATCTTATTATTTATTTATATAATATAGAATTATTTATTTATATTGATATAATATAGAAAAACACTGTTTGGTACAATTTAAGAAAAAAAAATCAGCTGTGGCCACCACAGGAGCGACCGCCATCAAAAAGTACTTGTATAAAATACATTCCAGCAGTAGAGTAGAAATAACTTGGCGTAATATTTTCCAACAGATATATTATTTATCATAACCATGAAAACGTTACATATAAGTATGAAAAAATAGATACTTTGAAAAAATTTCGAAAATTTTTTTTCGTTTTATCAAAAAATGTCTCAAATAAAAGTTGTTAGTTATTGACAGTTATACCCTTTTCACACTAGAACTTTAAGATCGGATGTTAAAGTGAATGTGTCTTTAAACGCTAATGTGAAACCGTATGGCCTCGTCTAAATACAAGCGATGTTTAAGACAGAGATCTGCGTCTTAAACATCGTCCGCATTGCTAACTTAATTTCTATTATAAAAAAATACTCTTTGAATTTGTGCTGTCAACATTTTATATTATCATAAACAAGAATACTGTATTATATCGACGTTATAAGAAGTTTATACTTATTGTTATAATAAAATTATTTATTTTAATAATGTGTTTAATAAAATACAGAGCTACAATAATTGAGATAAAATGTATCGACTTACATGTTAATACAGGTGTAATATATTCTTTATTGTAGTGTCTTTATTGTAGAATAAAATGAAATATCCATATTTGTTTATAATAATTCAAAATGTGCGTCTGCGCAGACAGTTCAAAACTGGTAATTTCATGACGGTAACTTAAGGACAAAATTACTGTAGCTGATGACAGCACCGGAGATTTAAACATCAAGTGTGAAAGCATACCGATGTTAAACATCGGTGAACTTTAAGTTCACTCGTCTTAAAGTTCTAGTGTGAAAAGGCTATTATCCACTGCTTACGAGGAGCGTGTGCCTCATATCATTAATTACCGACCACCAACATACAGAGTGATTATTTAATGGCGAGACGACGTCACCGAATTTTACGTACCTCCTAGCAGAATACTATGACTATAATAACCTTGAAGAAAATTTGATTATGAAGAAAAAAAGATTATGCGCATGCGCGCATAATCGCCTGCTACGATGTGTATGAAACGGTAAATTATTAAAACTTCCAATGGACGTCGTCTCGCCATTAAATAATCACTCCGTATATAAGAGAGGTATTGTGGTCATACCAATTTTGATGGACAGGAGGAAGGCATGGAAATATATTTTGAGTTAAAAAATAACTAATACTATACGAGTTTGTGCATTACATTTATCGCAGAAAAACGAAACTGCACTAATATATTAATAATAATAGCTAATAATATTAGCTGCTTCTGTCCAACTAAAAATAATTTTATTTCATGAAGCAATGAACATAATGCACTTGTTTACAAACATAATCCATATATTGTAAATTCAGATGACCGACACTCAGATATACCACATAAAATTAAATTCCCGGCATTTAACACCTACTCAACTACAAATTACACTTCAATAAATCTACTGAAATTAACTTTAAATACTGTTGCAAAAAATTTGATGCCCACCTTCTGTTATACACCTCAAAAAGTGTGTAGCGCGTAAAAATTAAGAATTTCGAAAATATTTACTCGCATTTTCATAAAATAAAAATGTACTGTGCTTAAATTAACCTGTTCGCTGTTAGCATATTGACAGCTGAATACTAGACACGACAGCCATATTGCCTTGGAATACAGCGCCGCCAACGGTAATGCCACTTAATAGCCAACATCTGAAATGGATAGGCACTTCGAGAATCATAATATGCTTTGTAGGAACCAATGTCTCGCAATAAAATATTAATATTCTGGACACTTTAACGTACGCCACTGCTTTATGACAAACTGTCCAGCGTGTGTTTATTTCTAGAGTAAAATATGGCAAATAAACTTCCATAATTACAATAACAAACACTAAATAAAATGAAATTCATACGATTTTATCATTTATATTGTTTATCAAATCAAAGGTACCGACATGCGTATTTAACATACAATAGTGTAACACTATTGTATTATGCAATAAACAGCTGGGGCATATTTTTATCATAAACTATCGAGGCAAGAATAAACATAGTATATGTAAAATTAGAAATTAGAAAAGTGTTCTGGGTTTTTCTAATTTGCAAGTGAATCATTTTGTCAATTTATTTTAAGGTTCGTAATGACACTGTGTTAATGAAAAATAATTAAAGTTAATGTTTATTATTTAAACATATTTTCAAGGCAAAATAAGTTAATTTAAAGACGTAAAATGACTTAAGTACTATGCTTTCTCTTCTTTGAGTCCATCAGTGGGTTCGCTTTGGCCTTTGTTAAGTCCTCTATGTTGCTGTTCAGGTATTTTGTATACCAATACTCGCTAGATCTTCTGATAGCTAATCTTTGCATCTCTTGCTAGTTGTTTAATTTGGCGCGCGATGTTTGATACAAAAATTAGGGACTACACGTGTTGCGCAATACTTAATAAGTAGAGCCCTGCCCAACCGCGGATGCCTGCGGATTATCTGTTATTATTTTTTTTATTATAATATATTATTAATTTTCTACAGATGCCGGTAAACTATCATTTAAATCGTGTGGATGCAATTCGGTTGCGGAATAAAATATCATATCCGCAATATCCGTGTGTTACCCCAAATTATTATAGTTATTTTTATTACAATCATTTTAATAGACATTTTGACAGAACGTATCTTACTTTTATTTTTGAGTCTTTGTTTATAAAATAATAAATACAAAATGTTTTTCTATTTTTATCAGAGCCGGCGGAAGATCTTTTGCCACCAGGGCATAACCAGCCAAACTGCGCCCTTTTAATAAAATGTGCGGTAGCGTACCGAAGAAAGGGATTGGGATCACGTGCATCCCCCCAAATTGTTCAAGGACAACAATATTAACAGAAATAAAGAAATATTTTGAAAAAATTTCAGTCGAGAACTGCTTATCCGATTTTCATGCGTTTATTCTTTTTAGGGTTTTGTAGGTATGACCAAAAAGACTTATACCGTCATTTTGTCGTCTGTCGGTCTGTCTGTCTGTCTGTCTGTCTGTCTGTCTATCAGTCTGTCTGTCTGTCTGGCTGTTCGGTAAAAATTGTAGCCAAACGGCTAAACCTAGAGAGTTGAAATTTGGCATGCTTATACAACTCTTTGACCCGTACATAGGAAAAATACTAAAACATTAAAAAAACATATCCCCCTAAAAATATAAACAAATATGTGCTCATCGAAAAAAAAAAAATTTTTTTTATAATTCTGAGTAGGGTATCAAATGAAAGCCCTTGGTACGTGGATTAACGATCAAATTTTTATTTTTGCAAAATAAATTATTTTGAAGCGATTTTTGCCAAAATTGTGCAAAAAAATTTTTGTCCCACACCCTGTAGCCCAGATGGTTTAAACTAAAAATCTGAAAAAATTGTAAGTAATGTACATTGGTGTGAACCGGAATAGTACAACAGGAATTTTTGATCAGATTATGTTTTTGGAAAATAACGCATTTTTGTTTTTTTTTGCTAATAATGTACACAAGTTATAGCTTTGTAACACACTTCACTGGGAGGTGTGTCCTGGTCTAGTGGCTCTTCACCCAACTAACTCGATCGAAAGGGATCGAACCCTGCGAGAAGAGACAATATTATTTTTGTTTTTTTTTTGAATTTTTATATTGTTTAAATTATTTTTTGAAAATTCTAGTTATATTTTGGCAAATGTTGCATTTAATTTTTAAAAGCGTAAATTTAATAACCAGTGGAAATTGTTTAAATTATAATTTAATTCTGTTTCAATGTACACGCAATCAGATGGAAGCCATAGCGCAATTTTTAAAATTCTTAATGAACCTTGCTATATAAAAAAAAAATACTGCACATATTTCGAAACCTAAATAATGGTATTAGGCGTTCGAATTAAAATTAACAAAAAAAATATTTTAATATAAAATTTGTTTTGGCATCCCAAATAATCATCATTCACATACTAAATACCTGCAAAACCCTGAAATGTGTGAAAATTCACACTTCACACATTTTTTGTCTTCTGTGTATAACAACATACATCATCTGGTCAGGTTTTCACCAAGTGGCGGCGCTAGCTCTTAAAATTTGGAGGAGCCAAGAAATATATGAGGGCACGAAATTTGGGAGGGCACGGAAATAATTGAAGAGGTCATCATCATCTTTTATACTTTTATCGGTACTAATGGATTAACAGACAGGTGAAAATACCAGTGATGAGCAAAAAAAGGTCCTCGCCAATAAAATACAAGTGATGAGAAAAAAAAAAAGATCTTCATTTCCAAAACATGCTTGATGACTTCTTTAAAGCACAGAAAAATCCGTGAGCACATTTTTCTATAAACAATTCTGGGGGGGACAACTGGGGGCCAGAGCCATTTGGGGAGCGGGCTAGCATCGCCACTGTTTTCATCTGTGTTTTATTTAGGTCATTTCAGTAGTTCCAAAGTTATAATGAAGATTCTGCCCGGGTGGAATGAAATTCATGTTTTCCATTCATATTTAACGAATTTTCTTGAAATTATCAGCAAAAACATACGTATCGCCAGCATCAAAGTAGGTACATGATTCATACACTATTCAGAAGTCGCAGGGTCAACCCCTGAATATAACTGGCGTTGTTTTGCGGAGTCTATGCTTCTCGAAAGGATAATTCTTTGCAGCGCGATCGCGTGTCCAGCAACAATTTTTACTTGCTAACGCCTAATACGAGGGCTACTTAAGTTTTTACAAAAACTAAGAAGGAAATTTTTTTTGGAACCATCTGTTTTATTGCTTTTGAAAATATTCGCCTTTAAAATTTATACACTTTTGCATGCGTTCAAACCAATTCTCGTAACATTTTTTCCAGTCAAAAACATGCAAACATGGGCAATGAGACATTAATTCGATGTTTTTCTCCTTCAAATAATCAATTGTTTGACGTGCTGTGTGGGAGCTTGCATTGTCATGATGAAGAATGATGCGACGTTTTTGATTGTTTTTCCTGATTTTGTCGATGACTTTTAGCAAATAAATTGTTGTATACCATTCAGCATTACGTGTTCTCCGGTCCTCTAAAGGAATGGTTGCAACATGTCCAGTACAACCGAAGAAACAAGTGATCAGTTTCTTGGAAGTGCTTCGTGAACGAACAACTTTTGTGGGTATCGGTTCATCTTGGAAGGCCCAAACAGTGGATTGTTGCTTAGTTTCCGGTTCATATGAATAAATCCAAGTTTCGTCACCTGTAGCGATGTTGTATACGGATTTTGCAGTGCCTAGGTTGAATTTTTTTAGCATTCCCTTACACCAATCAACACGAGCCTTTTTTTGAGCTTCGGTCAAATTATGCGGAATCCATCGGGAACAAATCTTTTTCACAGCTAAATGTTCATGCAAAATCGAATGTATGCAGTCTGCGATATGCCAAAGGATGCCTTTATCTCCCGGTAAGTCACATGCTGATCTTCAATCATTTTGAGCACAGCATCGATGTTTTTTTGAATCACAACCGATTTTGGTCGACCTTCACGAGATTCAGCACTGACGGACGCATGATCACGACGAAATTCTGCAAACCAATTGTAAACAGTCTTTTCTGATGGTGCTTCATTACCAAAAGTTGAACGAAGCGAATCTATGCATTGTTGTTGAGAAATTATAAAAAATCATCCAACGAAAACCTTCACGGGTAATATCCTTTTTTTCACAAACTTGTTTTTTTTAATGCTCACTGTTAACAAATTACTCGGGCAATTTATAAGCTGCCACTGATTTCACAATAACAAATGTCAAATTTTACGAATATAGTAATAACACATTTCAATATTGTCATCTAGTGGTCGTTTGTAAAAACATAAAAGGTAACCCTTGTAGTACAACTAAAAACATTATTTTTAGGCTCACTGATAAGTAATAATTTTCAATTTAATCCTGACCTTTCACTTGTTTACAGTATTGTCTTCTGTCCTGTCATCTAATTAGTTAATTACAAGTAAGTATATTGTAAGTTCCAAGAAAATATAAATCAATAATAACGAAATAAGATCTCTGAGCGAAACCGGCCGGACAGCAAGTACAGTCGATTCCGCTTAATTGGGACACATCGGGACTTAGGCATTTTGGCCCAATTAAGCGGCTGCCCCAATTAAGCGAATTTCACATAAAATTAAACTATGCATATTTTTCTTTCAATAATTTTATTTTATAAAATCTTGGACAAAACTATAAATTACATATAGCCAAAAAATATAAACTTTTAAGAAAAAATAATAATAAATTCCAAAATAAAATAATAAATAGGTACATACAATTTAATTCAATGCAAAAATGCGTCAAGTGTAGTCTGTCTTTTGATTTGTAACATTTCACTTCTACAAAATCAGCACAGGTATTGAGTGCGGATGTAGGGCTCCCTTCATTTCCTTCCTGCATAAAATAACGCTGTAATATTAAATTCTTTGTACATTTTCTTGAGAATATGTGTAACATAATATGTACTGTGATCTTAACTGTCCCAATTAAGTGGAATGTTGTCCCAATTAAACATGTAAATTTACTGTTGGTTCCTTGGTTTGGTTTCTGCTCTTTGAGATTTGTCCCAAATAAGCGGCTGCCCCAATTAAGCGGTGGCCCAATTAAGCGGAATCGTCTGTACTTACATATTTTGACAGCAATAAAAAATTATATTTTTGTTCCAAACAAAAATAAGAGAAATCATCTTTTGCAACTCCATTTCATACATTTCTGGATACGCTACTGAGGATGTGTATATTTGAGCACTTGTTTTGGCGCCTCTAACAGCGTGGCGCCCTGGGTCTGTGCCCCTCTCGGCCCTGCCGCTGCTGATTTATATGAACCTTTTTCTGATTTGTCCTTTATGTTTTCCACAAAAATATGGTCACCGTAGTTATGAGTTATAATATACCTGTATTTCTCTCAGATCTTGTAGTCTTATTTTGGAGCCATAGACTTCATCAATATGTGTTGGTCTATTGTAAATTTGGTTGTATTCCTGCACTAACCGTAACGCCCCCTCCACCAAACATGCCAGATAAATAAAAACAAGTTTAAACAAGTCTACAAGCAACATTTGCGCTTAAGAGCGTAATGTACCTAGGTTACGCTCAACGGAAACGTGCATTTGGAAGGGCCAAAGAATTTGAACCAAATGTTGTCGGATCAATTTGATTTTTTTTTTAATTTGAAGATAAAGATTGGCCCCGTTGGATTTCAGAGTTAAAATTTGGTTTTATTTTTAATTTTCAGTTTTACAATGTCCTAAACTTTGTGTAACTTCACATCACTGTTACTCCGTAAATCAATAACAATTGCAAATTCCATAGCTGAAATCCTATAGATTGTACTTTTATCTTTAAAATGAGCCCTTGTTTATGAAAATTAATTAATATTTAGCACCAATTCTTTGACCCACACCGAAACACTATTTATATGAAATACTGGCATTTACAAGCATCGAGAGATGTATCCATCTGGTAGCGTGGTTTTAAACTAATCTAGTCATAGTAGAGGGAGTCTTAAGCTCCGCCTTAATTTTCTACACATATCTTTGTATTTGGTGTTTAATTAGTAAGACATAAACTGTTGACTATGCTTATTCAATAATTTTCTATTGTTTTATAAAAATTGGTAACTGAAGATCTTTGGAATAAAACAGTTTGTGATGTCAAATTTACGTGTTTTATTTTAGACTTTGCTCTTTCCGTGGTAGAATACAAATTCATATTGACCGTTTTTTTTAATTTCATCCCTAAAGGGTGATAAGGGGTGAAATGTGAATTCAAAGATTCCTTAATATCTCTTAGGACCAATAAGATATCGAATTGGTTTTTGCTTACAAAGATAACCCGTACAAATACCGAAAAACTTATTTCAGAATTTTGTCCTAATCAACCCCTGAAGGGGTGAATCTACAATTGGGGCGAATTATACATCCTGTCGTATTTCCTGTGTTTGTCGGGTATTAACATTCCTTTTTGGCACTTAGGTGTCTTTTTAAGATATCTCGAAATAGTTTTGACTGTTTCGTTAAATTTCACCCCTAAAGAGTGAAAAGGGATGAAATGCGATTTCAAGGATTCCTAATATCTCTTAGGACCAATAAGATATTGACTTGGTTTTTGCTTACAAAGACTACCCATGAAAATTTCGAAAAACGTGTTTCAGGATTTTATCCTAATCAACCCCTAAAGGGGTGATTCTACAATCGGCGTGAATTATACATCCCGTCGTATTTCCTGTGTTTGTTTGGTTGCAACATTCCTTTTTGACACATAGGTGTCTTTTTAAAATATCTCGAAATGATTTTGACAGTTTTTTAAAATTTCACCCCTTAAGGGTGAAAAGAGGTGAAATGTGATTTCAAGATTCCGTAATACCTCTTAGGACTAATAAGATATTGACTTGGTTTTTGCTTACAAAGACTACCTATGAAAATTTCGAAAAACGTGTTTCAGGATTTTATCCTAATCAACCCCTAAAGGGGTGATTCTACAATCGGGGTGAATTATACATCACGTCGTATTTCCTGTGTTTATTTAGTTGCAACATTTCTTATCGGCATATAGATGTCTTTTTAAAATATCTCGAAATGGTTTTGACAATTTTTTAATATTTCACCCCTAAAGGTTGAAAAGGGGAGAACTGCGATTTCAAAGATTCCTTAATATCTCCTAGGACCTATAAGATATCGACTTATTGTTTGCTTGCAAATATTATCCATACAAATGCTGAAAAACTTATTTCAGGAATTTGTCCTAATCAACCCCTAAAGGGGCGGATCTACAATCCGGGTGAATTATACATCCCGTCGTATTTCCTGTGTTCGTTTATTTGCAACATTACTTTTTGGCACATAGGTGTCTTTTTAAAATGACTCGAAATAGTTTTGACAGATTTTTAAAATTTCACCCCTAAAGGTTGAAAAGGGGTGAATTGTGGTTTCAAGGATTCCTTAATATCTCTTAGGACCTATAAGATATCGACTTGCATTTTGCTTACAAAGATTAGCCATACAAATAACGAAAAACTTATTTCAGGATTTTGTCCTAATCAACCCCTAAAGGGGTGGATCTAGAGTCGGTGTGAGTTATACATTCCGCCGTATTTCCTGTATTTGTTGAGTTATAAAATTACTTTTTGGCACATATGTGTCTTTTTAAAATATCTCGAAATGATACTGGCAGTTTTTGTAAATTATATCGCTTAAGGGTGAAAAGGGGTGAAATGTGAATTCAGGCATTCCTTAATATCTCTTAGGACTAATAAGATATCGACTTGCTTTTTACTTATAAAGACTACCCATACAATTGTCGAAAAAATTATTTCAGGATTTTGTCCTAATCAACCCATAAAGGGGTGAATCAACAATTGGGGCGAATTATACATCCCGTTGTATTTCCTGTATTTGTTGACTTATAAAATTACTTTTTGGCACACATGTGTCTTTTCAAAATATATCGAAATATTATTGACAGTTTTTTAAAATTGCATACCTTAAGGGTGAAAAGGGGTGAAATGTGAATTCAGGGATTCCTTAATATCTCTTGGGACCAATGAGATATCGACTTGCTTTTTACTTATAAAGACTACCCATACAATTGTCGAAAAACTTATTTCAGAATTTTGTCCTAATCAACCCCTAAAGGGGTGAATTTACTATTGGGGCGAATTATACATCCCGTTGTATTTTCTGTGCTTGTTGAGATATAAAATTACTTTTTGGCATATATGTGTATTTTTAAAATTACTCGAAATGTTATTGACAGTTTTTTAAAATTGCATCCATTAAGGATGAAAAGGGGTGAAATGCGAATTCAGGGATTCCTTAATATTAGGACCAATGAGATATCGACTTGATTTTTGCTTACAAAGATTACCCATACAAATGCCGAAAAACTTATTTCAGGATTTTGTCCTAATCAACCCCTAAAGGGGTGAATCTACAGTTGGGGCAAATTATACATCCCGTTGTATTTCCTGTGTTTGTTGAGTTATAAAATTACTTTTCGGCACATATGTGTCTTTTTAAAACATCTAGAAATGGTATTGACAGTATTTTAAAATTGCATACCTTAAGGGTGAAAAAAGGTGAAATGTGAATTCAGGGATTCCTTAATATCTCTTGGGACCAATGAGATATCGACTACAATTGTCAATACAATTGTCGAAAAACTTATTTCAGGATTTTGTCCTAATCAACCCCTAAAGGGGTGAATTTACAATTGGGGCGAATTATACATCCCGTTGTATTTTCTGTGTTTGTTGAGATATAAAATTACTTTTTGGCACATATGTGTATTTCTAAAATATCTCGAAATGTTATTGACAGGTTTTTAAAATTGCATCCATTAAGGGTGAAAAGGGGTGAAATGTGAATTCAGGGATTCCTTAATATTAGCACCAATGAGATATCGACTTGATTTTTGCTTACAAAGATTACTCTTACAATTGCCGAAAAACTTGTTTTAAGATTTTGTCCTAATCAATCCCTAAAGGGGTGAATCTACAATTGCGGCGAATTATACATCCCGTTGTATTTCCTGTGTTTGTTGAGATATAAAATTACTTGCTATTTACTTATAAAGACTACCCATGCAAGTACCGAAAAACGTATATCAGAATTTTATCCTAGCCCTATTAACCCCTAAAGGGCTGAATCTACAATTACTTTTTATTTTACTAATTATTTTTTGAATTTCTTATTTATCTCTCCTACTATAATTTTAGGGGTGCTTAGAAAATTTCTGACACGCCAAGGGGTAAGTCAAAAAAAATGTTGAGAACCACCGGTCTACAATGATGGTCAGAGGCGTAGCAGGGGGGGGGGAATTGGAGAGAAACTTCTACACACATATTATTATTATTACATTAATGATTATTAACATAATTTTTTGATGATAAAAAAAAATATTATTTCTACAAATGTATCTGTAAAATCAGAATTGGTAATAAATATTAATCACTTTTCACATACAAGGGCTTATTTTAAAGATAAAATTACTATATAGACTGGTCCAGTGTTAACATTTGTAATTTTTATTCATTTACTGAGTAACAGTGATGTGAAGTTAAAAAAAAGTTCAGCATTGTAAAATTGAAAATCAAAAATAAATCAAAATTTTTCTTTCATATCTAGAAGTTTAAAAAAAAACCTCAAATTGATTTGAACATATTTAGTTTATATTTTACGGTTCCGAAAAATCCTGGGTTGTTTTATAAATATGTGCACTTTTCCCTCTCCCTGTAAGCTACTTCGAGGTGGGAGAATTTGTTATCACACCTCCTGTGACGTATTAAGTCTCCTGGCCACCGCACCCCGCGGACAAACTTGACTTTTGAGTTCGCTACATTATCACCTTAATCTCCAACCAGCATACATTTAGCTATTTTATTTAATTTACTAAACCTGAAACTGTCCACATTATATAACAAGTACCATAAAAGGAGATGCATTTAATACAAAAATGAAGAAAAATAAGTTACGATCATTCGGTGTTCAATGCATTGTGGATCTCCTTGACCGAGATTTATCGAAAGGTAAAACATTTTTATTATGAACACTTGGAACAGCTGTGCTATGCTAATTCAAAGTACAGAGCAATACTTTGTACTTTGATTATGAAAATTAAATCATACTAATGAATTTGCAAATACAAAACAGTCATAAATGATTTAAGAAATAGAGTTATGCATTCGATACAGTGGTTGGTATTTGTGTAAATAGGTTAGGTATGATTTGTTCCATTTTGCGTTCGTAACCATGGGATTGCTGTGGCATAAAAAAATACTATACTAGCGTCAGCGAATCAACGCAGTTACGTCACACGACGTAACAAACAATTCCATTGTTCCAAACAATACAGTCGTTTTTTACGTCGTGTGACGTAACTGCGTTGATTCGCCGACGCTAGTATAGTCAGTTTTACTATGTACTGGCTGGAATACCCGTACTTCGTATAGTTTTTGTAACATATATTTTTTTTGTTAGTAAATGATAAGTGAGATATTTCAATTTTAAATAGAACACAATACGTAGGGGCTGTTCGCGTGCTACTTCAAATTGTATTTTTTATTTGTTTTTTATACAAAATAAAGAGTATAAACAATTGTTGATGCTAAATTTAATTATTACAAGCAAATATGAATAAATTAATAAATATATTTATATATCGACAAAAATAGGGGGTGTTGCAGTTCCGCAGTGCCTATACACGAGCCGCCCCTGTTTCAAATGCCAGAGAGTAATTGAAATACTTATTGTATATATTATATAGCGTTATTGTCGTCGTATCTTCTAGATCGCAATCTATCTGTTTGCTATTGTGGTCATACAACCTTACCTTTTAAAGTCACTTCTGGAGTCCCACAAGGTTCAAATTTAAGTCCACTTCTTTTTTTAATATTTATTGATGATATTAATAATGTAATAGTCAGTGAAAGATTAGTTTTTGCCGACGATCTCAAAATTTTCCGCATTATCTCTTTAAATAATGATTGCCACATTCTTCAAAACGACTTGGAAAATATCTCTAATTGGTGCACCTTAAACAAACTTAACCTCAATCTTTCTAAATGCAAAATTCTGACATTTACACGAAAATGTAACCCCACTTTTTCACTCCTATTCGATACTTAATCAGTTGCTTACTCGTTGCGAAAGTACCCGGGATCTGGGCATCGAGTTTGATAGTAGACTTACTTTCAACTCGCATATAGATACGATTTGTTCTTCGTCCTATAAAATGCTAGGATTTATTATCAGGAATTCACGCACTTTTTCAAACATAAACGTTATCTTCATACTTTATTATGCATTCATTCGCTTTAAAATTGAATATTGTTCAATAGTATGGGATCCCATTTATGAGATTCAAAAGAAACCCATTGAAAAAGTGCAACATAAATTTTTAAAGTTCATCTACTTTAAAGTTATGGGATCCTACCTCCCTTTCGATCTCTCATATAGTACCCTTCTTAATATTTTTTCCACCAAATCTTTAAGTGAGCGTCGTGAGTTAAGCTCCACAAACTATCTTAAAAAATTAGCATCAAATCTAATTGACGATCCCACTTTTCTTTCAACAACTAAATTTCCACATCCCATCTTTCCGTACAAGGCATTCCTCACTTTTTTATCTTCCCCAGGCACATACCAATCTATTCCTTAAATCCCCATTGAACAGGATGTGTTCATATTATGAGCAGAATACAAAAATTGAACTGTTCTAATAATTCTAATAATTTTCATATAAAGTTCTATAAATTCATTCATTTTTAGGGTTTTGTAGGTATGACCAAAAAACCCTTATACCGTCATTTTGTCGTCTGTCTGTCTGTCTGTCTGTCTGTCTGTCTGTCTGTCTGTCTGTTCGGTTAAAATTGTAGCCAAACGGCTAAACCTAGAGAGTTGAAATTTGGCATGCTTATACAACTCTTTGACCCGCACATAGGAAAAATACTAAAATATCTAAAAAACATACCCCCCTAAAAATATAAACAAATAGGTGCTCATCGAAAACAAAAATATTTTTTTTTAATTCTGAGTAGGGTATCAAATGAAAGCCCTTAGTACGTGGATTAACGATCAAATTTTTATTTTTGCAAAATAAATTATTTTGATGCGATTTTTTCCAAAATTGTGCAAAAAAATTTTTGTCCCACACCCTGTAGCCCAGATGGTTTAAACTAAAAATCTAAAAAAATTCCAAGTAATGTATATTGGTGTGAACCGAAATAGTACAACAGGAATTTTTGATCAGATTATGTTTTCGGAAAATAACGCATTTTTTGTGGTTTTTGGTTCACCAAGTACAAAAGTTATACCAATGTAAGACACTCATATACAAAGCGTCCGATGGCGCAACGGGTTAGAGCGCTGGTGTCGGAAGCTAAAATTCTCTGGAAAACGAAGGGTTTCGAGTTCGAGTACGGACGGAGTGAGTTTTATTTTTTCTGTTTTTTTTTTGCATTTTTATTATGTTGAAATTATTTTGTCAAAATTCTAGTTATATTTTGATAAATGTTGTATTTAATTTTTAAGAGCGTAAATTTAATAACCAGTCTTATTATATGATTAACAGACGATAAATTATTTTAAAAATATCGTTCATTTTGCCGTGATTACTATAAAGTAAAATTTGTCCTACACACTCAGCATACCGCCTTCACTTATTATATACCTGCGAAACCCTGAAATGTGTGAATATTCACACTTCACATCAATTTTTTGTGTATTATGATTTTTTATGTTTAATAGTTTTTAATTTTTAAGTCGCAATATTGTTAATTATGTTCCTGTCCAATTTTGGCTACGCTGTTGGGACAGATGTATTAAATAAATAAATAAATAAATAAATAAATAAATAAATAAATAAATACTTTTTCAAATACTTTATTTCAAATATTCCCTGCTCTGCCACCATTGTTAAGAGAATTTAATAGACTTTCGAATAAGAAATATTTTTAACTGCACTGACATTTAAGCTTAATTGGCTTATTGCCCCACTCAGTGTTTATTGCCCCCTCGACTCCAAAGTTGACGTATTTTTGGGCTTTTTGATATTCTTGATATATTTACGAGAATACGAATGTTGCCTTTTATATTTCGGGATTTGAGATCAAAACAATTATTTATCAACAAAAGTGGCTTTATTGTTTTTCAAAATAATCTCCATGAAGATCAATACACTTTTGCATGAGTTTAAACAAATTCGTCCTTAAGCGAACTATGACCACGATTGAAGTCGACCAACCATCGATAAACATTAGTCCTTGATGGGGCTACATCGCCAAAAGTTGAATTAAGTTCATCGATGCACTGTTGTTGGGTTAATCCACGTCGAAAGTTGTAAAAAATAATCGCTCGAAAATGTTCACGATATAATTCCATTTTTAGCCGGAAGTTTTTCAAGTTACTGTAAACAACACAAATAGCGCTCGTACGTTAAAACGTTCTGAGTACCGTATACCGTCAAAAATGACAAACTTTACTATAGAAGCGTGAGTTGCCAGGTGGTAGCACTAGTTTAGTGCATACCGAAATATAAGAGACAACCAGAGCCGGCTCTGACGGGCATGCAAGGCATGCGGTGCATGGGGCGTCACTGGGAGGGGGGTGCTGACGTGAGATTCGAAAGGGCGCTAAATGACCAAATGAATATAAAAGTAAGGTAGTGAAATGTAATTTTAGAAGTGAGGACCTTTTTTTTTAGGTCTTCACTAGTAATTTAGAGGTGAGGACCTTTTTTTTAGGTCTTCACCTGAAATTTAGAAGTGAGGACCTTTTTTCTTTAGATCTTCACATAAAATGTAAAAATAAGGACCTTTTTGTTTTAGATCTTCACTTCAAATTTAGAAGGGAAGATCTCGAAAAAAGCTAATTGCGCCCTACTTAGGGGCGCTCAATTAAATCTTGCATACGGGCGCCGCAGACACTCGCGCCGGCTCTGGAGACAACCCTCGTATTTAGGGTGAAAACTTTTTTGATGAACACACGGTATAGAATTTTTGTGTTAATTAAATAATTAACATAAATGAAGTTATCTTTTAGATTTTATGAAAACTAATAAAATAAGTGTTTTGGTTACATGAAGATTTTGGCAAAGCTTAGCGACTCGATGTCGAGTGTCATAATAAATTAGTCGATTTATAAGAGAGACCAGCTTTAGTGGACCACCCAAAATCAGATTGTTTCGTAAATGTCCAAATGTTTAGGTTACTTTTTTCGTGTCATTTGTCATGTTGCATACAAATAGACAGAAATAAATTTTGAGTTTTTAATGACTATAAATGAATAAAAAATTGTGACAAATGTGTTCTTTGTCAGTTGTAAACTTTTTTAAATCATTTATCTCTTTTTCTAATATTATATCAGGTCCATAAATTCGTAAGTATTTTTTGAGAATATTTAAAACAAGGTAGGTAAATAAAACACAATTTATTCATCTGATATTTTACTTCATTATCAACAATTGTTGTCTTCTTACTGACTTCTTTAATTCCATTTGTGTGGAAGGACACTGATTTTGATATAAAAAAATTAGACATTGCTCTTTCCGCATTGTTGTCTAATTTATTTCCCGATCAAAAAGAAAAAAAAAGACCTTCGATACTGTATAGCATCCATTTTTATCACCTGTCACAGTGCGGTCAAAAAAAGATTCCTGCTCATAGCGGATTAAAGAGAATTGCAAAAATTTATTCGTTTGCTGGCAATAGAATTCCGATTACTGGTGCGACACCCGCTTTCCAAGGTTGGATAAATTTCGTATCTCCTGAAAGAAAGTGCATGATGAGATTAGCCTTTTTGCAATCTGATCCTCATTTAATTTTGACTCTGCATCCACAAGGGTATTTAGAGCAGGGGTCGGGGTACATTTTTACCCATTACCCGAAGATATATTTCTTTACACTGACGTTACCCCATTGGCTTGTAAAAAAAAGAAATTAAGTGACAAGCAAAAAAAAAGGTCCTCACCTAACAAAATCTAAGTGATAAGCAAAAAAAAGGTCCTCACCTCTTAAAACCCAAATGACGAGCAAAAAAGGGTCCTCACCTCCCAAAATCTAAGTGATGAGCAAACAAAAAAAGGTCCTCACCTCCCAAAATCTAAATGACCAGCAAAAAAAAAAAAAAAATTGGTCCTTACCTTCGCAATGGCGGCCCTTAGTCAAGACCCTCAGCGCCCTTTTCTTTAGTGCGCTACTAACACGTTTATAAAATAGCAAATTGGAAAAATTTCTTTATTACCCCCAAAAATTTCATTTTTACCCCATTTGGGGTAATTTACCCCGGTTCCCCGACTGCTGATTTAGAGAGTTTTTGAGCGTTTTAAAGCGTCCGGAAAGGGGATACTCCTTTACACTGTTTTGTCTAACTTTAAAATTTAGAAACCATTTTTTACCAGTTTTTACAATATTCTATGATAAACTGAACACTTGAGTGTACAATCAAACAACAACTAAACTCTCCATTCCATTCTGTTCTCCCATTCTCTTTCTTCCACGCATCTTCTTTCTATAGCTTTTTTCACTTAATCTCGTTTCGATATTCTGGGTCTCTTCCTCTTTTAATCCATCGCGATTCGTTTGCCCTAATGACATAACCTTACACACTAGTTCCTTTTCTTCTATACATTTTAAGGTATTTTTTTTTGAATTCATATTTCTCTTTATTTCTTCATTTGGTAGTTTTTCTATTCTTTCATTTCAAAATTTCAACTCTGTAACAATGATTTTGATCTTCTTTATGAATGACCCAGTTTTCTGCACCATACGTCAAACCACTCTGGATCGGTAACTAGGATTTTGGCGCCCCTAGGTTTTGCACTCCAAATTCACCCCTTTTGTAAATAAAATTGTTCCTTTTCCAAATCAAATTAATCCTTTTTCAAAACAAATACAATGCGCCAAACCTCACCAGGCCCGGAGAATGGAAGGATTGGCAGATTGAGAGCTCTTTTTTGATTTCTTTATTCACCCGATATCTGATAACGAACGAGACTCCAGCTTGCTAACTATAGCCCGTTCAAAGGTTAGAATGCAGTATTGCTCTGATGGGAAATGGGAACGGTGTTGCCAAATATTGTAAAAGTGTTAAATATGTCAACAAACCCAAAATATTGAACGTAATTTTATGATAATTTATTGAAATTAAATAATAATAATAATTTATTCAATGGTAATTACAACATACAAAATGGAAAAGTGTGAAGGAAAAATGAATAAATATTTGTACCACGTTTTCAATGATCAGCGCGTTTTAATGGGAAAACCCATTAGCGAGTAAGGAAAAGAACTTTTGGCTTTATAAACGAATTTATTAGAACAGTTGGGATACGTAATGAAATTTATGAGATGTACCGAAATAATGACACTATACCAACATCTGTACGTGAATAAATATTATATTATATCATATTAATAAAATATGTTCTATTTACATTTGTTACGTTCATTATTTTTTCTAATTTTAACCTATAGTTCTGTTACATAGAGTCATAACGGTTTATTATCATCTAATGCAAGCGAAAAGTAATTTTAGCGTACTCGTGAAATCTACACTTGCAGCTAGTGGTAATAAACTGTTCGAACTAGCAATAATATTTGAATATTCATTATTCGCAGCAAAATTGTATCGAACATCTGAAATTCAAATATTCAAAAATTTCTATTCGAATAATAATAAATTTGACTCTTTATCATTGCTTTCCGATCTTTTTAGGTGGGTTCGGGAAGCAAGCTCGGAGTCACTCTGTTTAACTCTAGAGCGTTCGAGGAAAGGCCTAAACACGTTTCCTTGAGCAGTAACTCGGAACACTCCGAGTTTGCTTCCCGAACCCATTGTGTTTATGTTACACCAGGCGAAAAATTAAAGTAAATTGTATAAAAAGGATGAAAAGAACACGACACATTTCTAAAAACAATTATTTCTGATGATTCTTATACACTGAAATTTTCATTTTATTTTATTTAGTATTACATTACACACTTAATATAATTTAAACCATAAATTTCGCGACAAATCGGTTGGAAAGAACTGCTCTGCATTATAATTCACATTAAGGGTGCGCACAACCGTACAGTTTCTTATACAAGGCTAACAACCTGAAATAAAATTAGTAACAATCTATATATCAAAATTTTCAGCGAATTTTTATCTATCTAATAAGATATTTTTAATTGTAAAAAGAACTGTCATGTAATTGTAAATAAACAAATTGCGTTATAGACACCATATTGTAAACCATTCGACGCATATTTGTGTACCATGCGGCAAATTGTAGCTAAAGCTCCATTCTACAAATATGTTTGGAGATAATTTGTTCTATTGTGAAAATTACTTATAGTTACTGTACTTGGTAATCTACTTTTGCCGCCAACTCGAATCTGCCGCGGTTCTTAATATAGGTGCTGCGAATAAAAACGATTTATTTTATGTAAAGAATACTTTTACCAAGTGGCATTTCATTATCATCAAGTATAATATTTTTCGACGAAGGCTCTAAACTATAAACAATCATGTCAAAAAAAATGTTGACGTATTATTTGAACATTTCTACACAAAACTATATAAATATAAAAATAATTTGAAACCCACAAATATATTTAAAAAATTACAGAACATTGTTTTGTGTTAGCTATTATTAAGTTATTGAGCAATAATATTTTTACAATAATTTTTTCTACAATCAAAAATATCCTATTAGACAAATAAAAATTCTGTGCAAAATTTGATGTATAGGTTGTCACTAATTTTATTTTAGTTTGTTAGTAGTTCGATATAACCTAACTTTTTTGACAATTAGCGAATTGGCAACACGGGAAGTTTTTCAACTGTGACGTCATGTTATGATAAATGGACTCTAGCCGCAGGAGGTTTAGCAAGAATAGATCTGCGTTGCCTTTTAGATGTTTTGGGACGCACGTTCCGTACACTGCGGGAATAAGCGTGTCCTCCCTAGCCGAGCGATCCGAATAATGCACTGAACCACCTCCTTTGTGCTAGGGTTTGGGATTTGCAATTATGATACTTGTTTCGGTTTCTCATATTCAATTTTATTTGTTAAAGGTTGAATTTGATTTGCAAAAGGGTGAATTTAAGAAAAAAGGGGTTCATGGGCTTGCGCCCTCGCCAGCCCTAAAAAAAAACACATTTTTAAAGGACAATTTTTTAAGCAGCATATTTTTAAGACACACATTTTTAAGAGACACATTTTTAAGAGACGCATTTTTAAGGGACACATTTATCTTATAGTTAAAAGTGCCCGCCTGAGAAAAATGTATGGCTTTCGAGTCCCCATAAATCCAAAAAACATTGGGTTTATAGTTTAATACAGTGTTTTTCAACCCGTGGTCCGCGGCCGGTGCCGGTCCGCGAAATATTTTGACCGAATCATGTAGATGCACACTTCTATTCATGAGTATATAGCACATTATTTTAGTCGACGCAGAAGCTAACTTTTGTCCGAACCATGATTTATTTAATATTTACTAGCCCCAATACAACGCCTCTCGCGGCTATTTTTCATACTTCTGAAGAAGCTAGCTCTTTGGGTAGGGTGACCAGATTTCAGTGAAGGGAAACCGGGACACAGGAAAAAAAAAGAAGGTCTTTGTTTCCTCCCAAATCCAAGTGAAGAGCAAAAAAAAAGGTCCTCACCTCTCAAATTCAAAGTGAAGAGCAAAAAAAAAAGGTCCTCACCTATTCAAATTCAAAATGAAGAGCAAAGAGATTCAAAAACCGGGACAATCGGGCGTCCCGAGGACAGTCTTCGGGACACCGGGACAATTGACCGAAAACTGGGACGGATGGTCACCCTATCTTTGGGACAGTCGCTTACAAGAGGAAGATATAGAAATGTTTCCACTTTTGGAAGAATTTTTGATTGCTGCTGTTGTCAACCAGAAAGTCATATTCAACAATAAGTCAACATTTAAGAGCTTAGCTGAAAATTTTAATAATTATTTCCCTGAAAATGAAGAACCTCGTAAAGGTAAACTTTGGATTAATAATCCATTCTTGAAAGATATAAAGTCATGTATACCTGATCCTCGTGAAAAAAAAAGCTGATCGAGTTGTCTTGTGATGTCACTCTGGTGTCCAGACATAAAATGCAATCATTGTCTCAATTTTGGAAATCGCTAGAAAAAGAATATTCATCTTTGAGTTATAAAGCTATTAAATTATTAGTCATTTTTTCGACTTCCTATTTGTACGAAAAGATTTTTTCAGCCATGTCAATTATAAAAACCAAACAGAGAAATCGAATGGAAGTTAACGCACCGCATCGTCTGTCAGAAACAATTCTAACTGAATAACATATACCTATATAATAATAAAATACTATATATATTGGTTTTTATTTGTGTCTTAGCTTTCAGCTGGTCCGCGAAATATTTATCCTATTTTCACCGGTCCGCGGGGGCAAAAAGGTTGAAGAACACTGGTTTAATACACGTTTTGGTTCATGACCGAATCTAATCTTGAATCCATGAACGACGATGATGATGAAAATTGAGTTTAGTACTCTTAATTTTTATTTTTGCGTCTACTTTGTTTATTTTTGATATTTACATTTACAATAGTTAAATTATTTATGTTTTGATATCGCTAATAATAAATTATATTTATAAACAAACAAAACCTTTCTATAATTGTAAAAAACAGAAACTGATAAGAGTTTATTTCTTATTTGTGACCTTACACAATCCTAAAGCACATATCTCATATTATCAATGACGTATCTACAACGTATAGATCTCACGTTATTTTTATTTATTAACAGAAATTATATAACAATAGCGTACACATGCAATACGTTCTCCGGTTAAAAGCCGGATTAATTGAACCGTAGATGCATTATCTGAAATTGCGCCAACACCTTTTACTTCACAAACTGCAATTAGAAATTATTTATAAACGACATAAATCATTGATTTGATATTTTAGTTAGAGAATGGATTTAATGGAAATATTTTAAAATATGTTTTGCTTTTTCTTGCCTTTTATAATAATAAATTTGCATTATATAATTAAATAACATCCTCGTTTAGGGAATTTTGTATGTGAATGTAGCGGTAGGCCGGACTGGTTTGATAGTTCTATATTTTGCACGGTAGCTCTATATTTTACAAGGTAGCTGTTAAATTAAGAGTGGAAAAAATTAAGTGGTGGTATTATTTTGATGTGGGGTTGTTCTTTTGGCATGGCGCCGAAAATTTGGTATTAATTGTTAACTCTGAAAAATATATAGACATTATTTCTGAATATTTAGAAGAATCAGGACATAAATCAAAGTAAGCCATGAAATTTTTTGTTGCCAATGATATTGATGTACCTACTCATTGAATAAAATATTAAAGGAACAATAGTATATAATAACAGTATATACTAGATGTAACTTATAATGAACGTAAAATAATTGACCTAAGAATAGTTTAGATCAGCGATTCCCAAACTGTGCGCCGCGGCGCCCTGGGGCGCAGCAGATAGGTTACAGGGGCGCCGCAAAAATATTACGATATTCCTCCAACTGCGTTAGTTAGACCAGTTTTTACTTGCGGCACCGCGGAAGAATTGTGATACATTAAGGGCGCCGGGAACTGATAAGTTTGGGCACCACTGGGTTATAGGCATCTAAAAGTCTCCGTAATTTATTTAGTATAGAAAAAATTTGGGGCTTTAATCGTTTAACGCGTTTTGAGATTACGACTTTTTTTAATGGTATAATATACATTATTTGTGGAAATTGTGAATTAAAAAAAAGCACAACTCAAAAACAGTTTGAGACAGCGACCTCCGGTTAAAATTTTTGGATTCTCCGTAGTTTATTTAATCTAGAAAAATTTGGGGCTTTAATCATTTAACGCGTTGTAAGATTACGAAATTTTTTTTAATGGTATAATTTACATTATTTGTGAAATTGTTAATTGAAAAAAGCAGAACAGAAAAACAGTTTTTTAACAAATTTTTGGACTCTCCGTAATTTATTTAGTGTAAATAATTTGGTGCTTTAATCGTTTAATGCGTTTTGAGATAATGACAAATATTTGTAATGGCATAATATAAATTATTTGTGAAAATTGTGAATTAATAAAAATTACAACTCAAATAACTGAATAAATATGAATTTTTGGTCATAGATCAACAAAATTTGGTCCATTTTGAAGAAAGTTTATAACATGCTGTCACTATATTACAAAGGTTTCGGGTTTGAGTCCCGTTGAAAGCATAGGTGTTTTATAATAATAATAAATAATTATATAACTTCATTTTAGGATGCGAAATAAGTTCGTAATAAATAAAACATATTTCGTGATTGACGGCCATAATTGCTATGAAAAAAGGTTTATAAGACTAGTAATAAAGCCTAAATAAGAAATTAAGTTTAAGTTATAATTATTATATAATCGATTAGAAAACAATTATAAAGCCAGTTTATAAATTTTTTCTGATATTTTGATGTTATAAAAACTGCAATAGATACAATGTAAGAATGTCTTATAAATATTTTATATTTTTTAAAGAGAATAATTATAAAATAATTTTCAGACTATGTGGTTCTTGCAATTTATTAGAATACTGTATAAAGAAAAGTAAATCTAAAATTTCAAGAAATGATAAAACAAAGCCAAAATTATTTGTCACTTTTTCATGATTACTAAAAAACAACATGTCAATGTCAAATAAAGCATTTTTAAACATGTTAAGGCCTAATAAATGCTTTATTTAGAAGGCAAGCAAATACATCGGTGCAATAATGCGACTTTTTAATAACTTAACCTAATAATAAATGAAAAATATTACGATCTAACTACTTTATATCAGCTTATAGCTGCGAAGCTAGTTTTATTAAAATTCATATAACACTGTAAGCAATAAATAATCAAGATACGAGCAATGTATGAGCCAAAATTTTCGTCTCGAAATACGAGCATTGACTCGAATTACGAGTAACGAGCCAGGCTGTTGGTATGCGTGGCGCGTTTTCCGATCCGGCCCAACTCGGGGATTCACCCTAGCGGGCAACGTCGTGGGAAGAAGTGAAAACATTTTTTGAAGAAAATCACCCTAATAAAACAGTGTGTGGGCGCACCCATAACTTGTGTAATGACAATGTAGTGTTGCATTTTAGAGGCATCTTAAAAAGGAGACAGAAGCAAGTGTTATTAGCTAAGTTTTTGGTAAAGAAACCTGCAACTAAAAGAAAGGTAAGTGATTCTGAACCAGAACCTGCTTCCAGTGGGGTAAAAAATTCCCAAGAAGAGAGAGCCTTCCTGAATCAGAGGGATACTCTCCTTCCCCACAGTAACCCGTTTCGTCTTCCCCACATCCCTATCGCCAGTCAGGACTCTTCATAAAGGTAAACTACGGTTATATTATTTACCAGTGTTATTTATTAGGAATATTGATTTTTATGTTGATATTTTTGGGGGTTCCGGAACGGATTAACTGGAATTTCTTTATTTTCAATGGGATAGTTTGTTTCTAGATACGAAAATTTCGCCATACGAGCTCAATGCTGGAACGAATTTAACTCTTATCTCGAGGTTCCACTGTAAATATTTTTTTTGAGCAACATTTTAAAATAAGCAACAGAACTTATAGTATTGTAAAGTGACACAGTTTTATATGAAAATGTCCCTTTTTACATGAACGATCCTCCTATATTTTAAGTGCAGTGTTTTCATTTTTTTTTTTTCAACTTTAGGTAAAAAGGATTATCTGATTAGCGGTTGTGGGTAATGTAGGAAAAATAATGCGAAAATAAATGCTAATAATGCGAATAAGTCATGTCAACACACATAAATCATTACTTATTTGTTTGTTGCGAATTTGCATTAAAATAATATTATTAAATTTAGTAACTATAATTATTCATTATTATTCTTTAAGATTTAATAGTATACACGTGTATCTAATCACTAAACATAAAGTTTTTTTTATTAATTTAATTTCTAATACTGCGATTTTGCACGCGGTTACTTTTTATAGAATTTCATTAACTTGACACTTTTAAGTCAAATAATAAATTTACTTTTACGATGTGGTCTGAATATTAAATTAAATCATAAAATAAGATTTATTATTAAGAATTTAGAACCAGAAACCAGTGTGAAACTAAAAAATCTCATGGATGTAGTGTCAAACGACACGAACTAAATATTTACAAAACTGTAAATAAAATATTTTATTTCAGTATTTATATTATTGTGCACGCAAGATATTATATCACATTGTTGAAATATTTATTAACTATACTGTATGATATCAAGGGCGCACTTAACATTTTCAGGAGCGCAGAAAATAGATACAGTAAAAGCCTTATCACACTAGAGTTATTATTCAAGTCTAAACTTGGAAAATTAAAGTCTTTGCATTCGAATCGAAGTCTTGTGCGTGTGATAGTATGAAGAAAAAACCTAGGTTTTGAAGACCAGGCAAATGAAACAGGATATAATTTCTCGGTCTTTTTACCAGGTCTTACAGCTGAGGCGTCTTTGTCTTTTGTTTATGTCAAAATATAACTGTCAACTGTCATAATTTCACGATGTGCGCATGGATAAACAAACAATTTCCAAGTCTTAACTAATATTCAAATACCGCGTGATATGTCAAGACCTCAAGACTTGGATCCTGAAAAAAAATCTACAAAAATAAGACTTGGATAGCGTTCTAGTGTGATAAGGCCTTAATACAGAGTGTTCCAAATTGACAGAACATCACGTTACTAAGCAACGTCTTCTTCTAGCTAAAATTGATTTCTATGTTGTTCAAAAATGCAAAACAAAGTACAAAACTTCTTTCTATTAATTTTGTATGAATGTTATGATAACGATCAAGAAAAATCGGAAGACTTTAGATGACACAGCAACACAAGACCAAAGAATATGGAACTACGAAAGCAGACCCTACATAACAAATATGTCTACGACAAAGAAGAAAACTCTTATACAAATGTATGTTCGTTTATTTTTTATTTGGTGTTTTTTACTGCGCCCTTTTCAATACGTATTAATTCCGATGTTGTGAAATACCCCCTCCCCCGAAATATTTCTCTGCGTACGCCACTGCTCTTAGGACGTAGAACAAGGAACAAAATGTAGTTTTTTTAAATTAATTTCTTTTAACACGGTTTTAGTGCAAAAATGCTAAAAAAGTTCTTGTCCCGCGTTCTTTTACTCAAAGGAAAAATCTGAAAAAATTATATGTAATGTACGTTGATCTGAGCTAGAAAAGCAAGAGAGGTATTTTTGATTAGATTGTGTTTTTGAAATATATTGCAGTTTTTGTGTTTTTGACAAAATTCATTATTTTTTAATTTATTGCTAAATTATGGCTAATAATGTTATGGATTTTTTTGTATTGATGGTTAACCCTTTCGAGCCCACTTTTGCAGGATGATGTTACAAACATTTTTATTGGCTTTATATAGTCAGAGGAGCATATGAAAGCATATATGTTTGATTTATAATAAACAATACATTTTACAATAACTTTTAGGCCCTGGGACATACAGGTCCCAATGGGACTTTTTGGTGGGACACTTTTAACCCAATGGGATACAATGAAAGACAAGATTATAAAGACAAATATTATTTATTATTGCAAAATGAACTACTACACAAGTACAAACTAATACTTTAGAACGTAAGCAATACAAAAATGTTTATAAACTAGGTGTGAAAAGGGCTGAAACAATTCTTGCACAATGGTATATTGAATTTTTGATAATATTGTTTGGTCCTTCTTTCAATGTATCGCTTTGCACATCGTCCACAACGCCTTCTTGTAGGTCCAAATAGTGGCAAATGGCTTCTCACGTCAAACATTTGTTTGTTTGATTTAGAAGGTCTACCCAAAGAGTCGCGTCTATCCTTGATTTTCGTTATCCGCTTTCCCCATTCATCCATTTTCTCCGCTAATTCTGCCAAGAAATCAAGAAAGGGTGCCTTCTGTTATTTTTTCTCTATAAATAATCCAACTGTTGACGGCTGCCACCATTACCATTCTGTAAATAATCTTCTTCCACCGTTTACAAGGTTTTCTTTTCATTTCATATAAAGTAGACATTTGATCGGCAAGATCTACTCCACCCATATATTGGTTGTAAAAGGAAATTGCTTCTGGGCATTTTTCCCCCATTCTTTTGCTTCCGCTTTACAAGTACAGTGTCATCATTATAACAATTAGTCAGCACCAACCCTTCTTTAGTATATCGCCATTTTATGAATAGCGTAAGCAACAAACTGTGAGGAAAAAGCTGTTTGAAAACATGCAACCTTGTAGAAGTTCTTCTTATATTTTCATGAATCTTACATCCTCCGGAAAAACAAGAAATTTTGGTACAAAATTTCGAGGTACATACGATCTACTACATTTTTATTTGCATTGCTACATTTGTGTTATCCTTGACTTCTTCTGGACTAATTTCTGCTTCAATGTCAGAGTTATCTTCCTCTTCTTCAGAAAAATCACTTTCATCTGACTCATCTGAATCATTTTCTTAGTCTGAATCCTCATCTGTAGCAGCAAAGAACTGCAATTCATCATCTGTCAATTTTCGTTTGGCACTAAAAAATACCATTGGGACAATTCTATACCACCGAAAAATACCACTGGGACAATAATGTCCCGCAATTTTTTAGTTGCAAAAAGAACCATGGAAACGTAAGTGATTTCTAAACTGACAACTTTAGCATCAAAATTGACATGTAATATTGACTTACCTCATTTTATTTTGCATAAGATAAACGAAACACAAGAATTTTTTACGTAAAACTGTAACATCGACTGAAGAAACGTCAAATTTTATGTTACAACAGTACAATCAATGCTACTAACACAAACTACAATACAAAAATATACTTACAGCACCACTTTCAGTAGTTTGTATGTATTTTCGGGTTAAAATTTTCCCAGTGAAATACGTTAAACATGTCTTGGGACACAGGTGTCCCTGTGGGCACGAAAGGGTTAAGGTAGTGTGTGTCTTTTTATGAAATTAAAAAATAACAAAAAAAATTTAACAGCTGAGAACCGAGTCCATATGTGTAGACTCTACGCATATGAACACCACACTACACTGTAGAGTGCAGTGCTCAGTTATTATTATCAAAAAACTGTTGATTTTGATGTGATTATAGAACAAATATTCCTAGACATCCAGTATTATGTTGGCTGCTTACTCTTATTAAAAACCCACAAAACCTGGAAATGTGTAAAAACACTTTACATCAATTTTTAATACATATTCTAGTCCAGCGGTTCTTAAACTGGGGTCCGCGGACCGTAAAGGGTCGCGTAGCCATTACCGGGGGTCCGTGAAACATTAACTTTACATCCCCCAACTTTTCGCTTTTATTGAAATAATTCATTTAATAAAAATCCTACATGGTCAAGACTTTTTGTATTTGTTGTTATTTAACTAGTTATTGACATAACTAAACAATAATTAGTAAAAATTTAATTATTTTTATTCAACTGTAAATTATTTACAGAAAACATATTATAATAAGATCTATTTTGACCAATATTTGACCAAGGAATGTTTACATGAGTTTAACGTATTATAATTTGTAACTTTTTAAATTCTTTTTACTACTATTTTTATTCATTTTATGTTTTTAATTATATATGCTAATAAAAATGTTCATCTTTATAAATGCGCAAGACCATTTATTAAAATAATCAGCGATACATTTTTACCAATATTTATTATAACGTAGTGCCTATGAGATTATTGAATCAGAAATTAAGTCTCAAGAACGACGTAAAATGCCTAGGGTTGGGATGTGATCCGCAAAAGCAAATCTTGTTCAAGAGGGGATCCTCGGACTATATAAGTTTAAGAACCCCTGCTCTAGTCATTTAGATGGGATGTGAGCCAGAAAATTTAACTATCTAGTGATTTGCAAAAAGGTGAATTTGGTGTGCAAAACCTGTTTATGTATCTACCATATTGGGAACCAATTAGATGTCAAATAATATTTTACCGTTTTTTAAACTGTTACTTTGCATTCAAAAATTAATAGTACAGGAGATGGTCAGCAAGAAGCTGCAACGACACAAATTATGCCTAAAACGCTTTTATTATTTTTATCTGATGTAAAGTTTGACATTTCTAGTAATTACGTCTGTGTTTGTAAACACAACAGGTGGCACTTTTATATCAGTCTAAATAGGGGTTCCCAAACTACGGCCCATAGACCACTGTTCCAGCAAGAATTCAAATAGTCATAAAATCCCAAAATAGAAAATAGTTGCAACTAGAAAATAACAAATTCATAAAATTATTATTTTTTAAAATTAATAATACTAAATAAATAGGTCCTCCACGCCTAGGTGGTGTAGGTATAGGGACAGAGAAGGTAAGTTCTCAGTTTCTAGACGTAACAAAGAAATAATATTACTATAATTATTTAGGTCAGCGTTTCCCAACCTTTTTTCATGGCGGACCGGCAAGCGACCTAGAAAAAATTCGCGGACCGGCAAGTTTAGAAAGTAAGGTGTATCGCAAAAGTTTTATATTTTTTATTGCACTGATTACAAAAAAAAAACAAATAAAAAATCCCATAAAATTAGTGAAAAAAGAAACAAATTATTACTTAAGGGTGCGCACAACCGTATAGTTTCTTATACAAGACTAACAATCTGAAATAAAATTAGCAACAATCTAAACATCAAAATTTTCAGCGAATTTTTATCGATCTAATAAGATATTTTTAATTGCAAAAAGAACTGTCATGTACCTAATTGTAAATAAACAAATCGCGTTATAGACGCCATCTTGTAAACCATTCAACGCATATTTGTGTACCATGCGGCAAATTGTAGCTAAAGCTTCATTCTACAAATATGTTTGGAGATATTTTGTTCTATTGTGAAAATTTATAGTTCTTGTACTTAGTAATCTACTTTTGCCGCCATTTCGAACCTGCCGCGGTTCTCAATATAGTTGCTGTGCATTAAAATGATTTATTTTATGTATAGAATTAGGGATGGGAAAAAAGCATCGATGTATCGAAAACATCGATGTTTGTTTTAAAAACATCGATGTCTACTACCGATGTCGATGTTTAAATTTTGAAATTCGGAAAGTACTGCTAGAGCGCTGGATTCTTAAAATTTTAATTTTTATTAATATTAGTACACAAAATATAATAGTGTTAGTTCTTATTCTTTTTAGCAGTTAGCAGAATAAGAAAAAAATAAGAAGAAACTTTTTTACTAATTTTTAACTAAACTTGTTGCTTTTTTAGGCTTGTTGACACTTTCCCAGTTGTTATTCCTCCAATCCCTGGAATTACCGCATTGGGAAATATAATTATAATTTATTTATTAATAAAACTATTATTAGGATTATTATATTGTAATGTTAGTGTAAAATTAAGAATTGCTATGTTAGTGTTATAAAAAATGTAATATGTATTTCAACTTAAAAAAGTGAAAAAAAAGTGTATGATAGTATGTTATTTTTATATTAAATAATATAAAATTAATATTAAGACTACTATATTAGTATTATAATAAAATGCAATGTTTCATTTTAGAAATGTAAAAATATTAGGAACAAATTAGGATTATTATATTGGGTAATGTTAATGTGAAATTAATTACTATTAAAAAAGAATATTTCTATTTAAAAATCTAATAAATGTTTTTTGTGTATTATAAGTTACTTTTTTTCGTATTTTATCTTTACATTATTAAATAAATTGTATAGTGTATAAATTGTAAGATGTATCGGAAACATCGATGTTTTTTCAACATCGATAGTAAGGTGCCGATGTTAATTGCCGATCAACTTAAAATTATTTTATAAACTTAATAGAATAAGTTGAAAATTACATACCTTACATATCATGTAAAGTAATATAAGTTCACTCATTTTCTTTATAAGATGAAATACAGATATTAAATTTCCAGTAAAAAAATTATAGAGTATGGGTTGGTTGGACTGCACTGATAGAATAATGTTAAATGAGTTTTATACCTACTGTGTATTATTATTACATTTTGGCACCACACACACTTGCACAAATTAATTTTGTTAGTCCTTAGATCAGTCCAGAAATTTTCATTTATAAACAGAAGTATTTGTGTACTCTGGTCTAAATGTAAACAAAATAACTTCTTTCATATTCAGCTGAAAATAAAATAGGTTGTTTTTATAATAAAAAACATAAATAAAATTGTAGAATTTTTAATTTCAAAAATAAAATTCATTCGTAAAAAAGGCTTTACATAATCTACATCATATATATATAAAGAGTTGTAAAGCTAAATCACATATCCATTCACAACAGGCGCTGTATATTTACAAAAAGCAGCTCACTCGTTTAAAACAGGGGGTGTATTGTCCCTCAGGTAACTTTCGTATTCTGGTGAAACGGGGGGATAGAGGGGTTACTGCTTTGTATAACAAGGCACATGAACTATATAACAACTAATTCAAAAGCCTGTACAGAAACCTGAGTAAAGTATTTTATATAGAATTTGTATTTTCAATATAAAATCATATATAAAAATTACAGCAATGGCATTTCATAATAAGCACTTAGTTTTTTATTACAATAATATAGTTATCTCTTTTTTCTAATATACTATAATCATACAAAAATTATCATCACATTTGTTTAACACCGTGGAACAACAATAGAATCAAACCCACAAACATATGGAGAATATTTTTTAGACAATTTGGACAATTGCAATGGCTACTAAACAAGAAGACGTAACAACAATGTCTTTTTCACAATTTAAAACATATTGCAGTAAAATAAGAACATAAAAATGGGTTTTATTAGTTCTTATACGACTGACAAAACCAGTTTTTATGTTATTTTAATGTAGTACGCCTTTAATTGCAAATAAGTAAAACAAAATGTAAAAAATTATATAAAAATCGTCTTCTTTTTAGTTAAAACAATGTTTGAGCAATAAAAAAAGTTCTACTCATATGTTTTTGTGTGCGATTCGATTGTTCTATCCCACGTCTGTGTCGTCTGTCCTTCCATCGTCGTGAGACTAGAGATGCGTGGAGAATAGTTTAGCTATTAGTCTATTTAGCTATTCGTTTCTATTCTGCATCGGCGCGGTTTGACAGGGGTATATTGCTATCGGCAAATCACTTGCGACATCGCTGGCCTTGAGGGCATTTCGCCGAGGACTGTGTTGAATGTTCCCCTCTTCCACCCGCAACAACTGTCCATTTTAGTTCAATGTGAATTTCATCACGAAATACTTTTATAAAACAGTTGCCTCAAAACTGCGGCGCTATCACTATTTGACAACCTGCTTCCACGTGTTCCATCACTTGTTCTTTTAAATGGCACACGTGTTCTTTTAGCTTGTTGACAACTGAACTGAGTTCTGAATTTTCCCCTTTGAGCAATTTAACCTTATCCTCAAGCCGTGATATTCTTTCTAGTTTACGACGGCGACATTTCGACGCTGCGACTCGGTTCCTCTGTCTTTTTCGTTCCAATTTGATTTTCTCTTGTGTTTCCATATCAATAGGTGACATGGGAGGTGTGCTATCGAGACTTGGGACGGTCTGGGGTTCATCTTTAACGATAATATCGTTCTCGAGGAAGCTGGTTGAGAGGTTGAAGTTCGCGTTGGTGGTATGGTCGAGATTCAAGTAGGTGCCGCCGCTTGATGACGTTGTCACGGGATAGTCGGTTTGTTGGAGGCCCCCTTGGGAACTGTCGCTGTTGTGTAACACGCTCAGCGCCTCTACGAAACCTCTGGCGTATATTTCCTGTTCTTCCGTCACTGTTTTAGGGAATAGAATCTGCGTGGTTGGTGTAGGTGTTGATGTCACTAAACCGTTCTGTATTATCAACTTCTCTAACTCAGGAGATGCCAATTTTAACATGTTGAGATCCGGGGATGACAATACTGGCGCTGCAGAAACAGCTGGATTAAACTTCATTTTCTTCGCCTGGTTTCGATTCGTATTCAAATCCAGGGTTAGATTTCTCTTCATTTGATTCATATCGTTTCCAAGCCGATGGTGATGAAACAATTGTTCGTCATATAGTGTAGTTTCCATTCTAAGCGGTGCACAATTGCGAACCATTAGTTCGTTTCGCATTAACTGCGTAGTCACTGAACTTTTAACAAATTTTTGTCTATGTGCAAGTTGACACGTCGACGCACAAACGCTAACTGAACTCACGAGTGGTTGTGCTCTTGCTTCACACTAACTACCACCCCTCCGAAGTACACAAATAACAACAAAGATGATTCAGAGAGATCAATATATACACGGTTACTACTCGTTCCGTATAACGTCTCTACACCTCAACAACAAAACGAATTGTGGATAAAAGTCTACGAGTAGACAGATTATATCCGTGACTCACCTACTTTATTTTTAGAAACGACGTCATTTTACTGTAATCTTATTGGCTACCGATGACGAAATTATTTCTCCCAGAAAGTTGTTTCTAGCGTTCCCATTGGTTGATTTACGCCGCGTGTGACGAGGCGCGATACCGAGAATTGGCACGCATGCGCATTGTGACTCCGTACATTACTTAAAAGCGCGTTAAATTTCAAACTGCATAAAGCGTGATAATGTATTTCTTTTCATTCATGAGACCATAAAAATAATCCTTTTACTACTGGAGGTATTAAAGGAGATTAGCAGGACAATACAATGTTAGAACTTTCTATAAATATTAATAATAGGTAATAAACTAAACTAGAAACAATAATAATGGTTAAAAATACTTAGTGATGCAATAATAATAAAAAATTAAATACTTTATTTTGAAATTACAAATTACTTAACAGTTATTGATACAATAGTTATTTCATCGTATGGTTTATCAGTTTTTGGATTTGTTTTAACGTTGCTAATATTTTGTACCACTTCCATTCCTTTCACAACTCTTCCAAAGACGGTGTGTTTATTGTCAAGCCATGGCTGTAAAATATTTCAATTAGTAAATTATAAATTAAAAATAAGCAAATAAAATTATTACCGTTGGTGTAAGTGTGATAAAAAATTGACTTCCATTAGAATTTGGCCCTGCGTTTGCCATACTAACTGTGTAAGGTCTATCATGTCGTAAATTTGATCGGAATTCATCCTCAAATTCGTGGCCCCATATACTTTCTCCTCCCGTTCCATTTCCTACAAAAATATATATTTTAAACTTAGAAAATTCAGTTACAAAATCTTATGTATAATAACAAGGATATTACAGTAAATATGAAGAGGCGTCAGCCTACAAAACAAGAAGAAGACAGATATTTTATCTTATATACATATTTTTATTCCCTATTTTTTTAAACAATTAAATCTGTGCGATTTACACTAAACAAAATGGCCCAAGGATATTCAATTAAATACCCAATGAAATCAACAAAAGAATGTTCATTTGTTACCCCCATAAAAACAGGATTGTTCCTGCAAAAGGTGCCTGTAGATCATTTGTGTTGTGGCAAATAACCTGAATGGACTTGCATTATTAAACGAAGTATGTATTAGGGAAATATTTCCCACTTCTACTAAACCCTGAATTACTTTCGAGTACATAATTGACATCTGACACTACCGATAGAGGCGCTACTGCATTTTACATCATGGCTGACTTTGGTAGGATATTTTTGACAGGTTCAATGGTATCTTCATGTGATATTTTTTTAAACACACGGGAACACACTCTAAAATGGTCTTTAACTGTCTTTCCACTTCTAAGAACATATTCCCATGCTTGTCTTCTATCAATACCAACACGTGCACCACCACGTAAATTCAGAAACACGTAAATTCACGTTGCATTTAATTTTTTCTTGCAATTTTAAAGACATTTTTTTAAAAACTTGCTATGAAAACAACAGTAAACAAACTCGACTATCCTACAACCGTCAGTTTCTCAAAATCTCACTAGAGGCGCTTCAGTTATTGTCAGTTGACAATAGACAATGAATTAATATCTTTCCAATTTTTTGTTTTTTTTTTATAGCTTTAAGAATTTTGTTATCTTTGCCTGTGACTATAACAGAGAAAACGATTTTTTCTAAATTGAAATTAATCAAAAATTACCTCAGGTCACCAATGTCACAGGAAAGGCTAACTGATCTTGCATTATTGTCATTAGAGAAATATATTTGTGGGAAATAAGATTTATCAAAAATATTTTATTTTATTTTCAATATATATGTAATATTAGTAACAGTAATATTAATAGTTTTGTATTTATATATGGAATATATTAGGTGTACCGGAAAGTTTTTTCGTTTTTATTATTAGTGCAGTATACGAACTAGTCACGACTTATCCGCTTAATTAAACAGATGTCTTTTGCGTTTTGATTAAACTCTGTAATCTTGAGTACCTAATTATTGTTTTCTTTTCATTTTAAACCCTTGCATTTTAAAATGGCGGAAGAATTATCATCAAAACATTTTTTATGCTGTTTAATGTTGTATGAGTACCATAAAAAAAATCTGCTGTAGTTGCTACATAAAACATTTGCACTGTTTATGGTGATAAACTAAGTGTATGCACATGTCAAAGTGGTTTAAAAAACAGGAAATAATGCTTAAATCAGGAAATTTATGCTTGGATGATGAACTTAGATTTTGAAGGCCCTATAAAAGAATAATTTATCATGAGATGTTAAAACCGGGACAAAGTATTAATTCTGATCTCTACTGTGAACAATTGGATCGACTGAATCAGAATTTGACCAGAAATCGGCCTGAAATTGTGAATAGAAGAGGAGTTATTCTTCAAGGCGACAATGCCTGAACTCATTCATCAAAAAAATACACGTGAAAAAATTTCCGGGTTTGATTAGGAGGTTCTAACACACTCACCCTACTCACCAGACATTTCACCCTCCGACTATCACTTATTTCGGTCACTTGAACACATTTTAACAAACAAGACACTTATACCCTTTTCACACTAGAACTTTAAGACGAGTGAACTTAAAGTTTCTCGATGTTTAACATCGGTATGCTTTCACACTTGATATTTAAATCTCCGGTGCTGTCATCAGCTACAGTAATTTTGTTCTTAAGTTACCGTCATGAAATTACCAGTTTTGAACTGTCTGCGCAGACGCACATTTTGAATTATTATAAACAAATATGGATATTTCATTTCATTTTACTATAAAGACACTACAATAAAGAATATATTACACCTGTATTAACATGTAAGTCGATACATTTTATCTCAATTATTGTAGCTCTGTATTTTATTAAACACATTATTAAAATAAATAATTTTATTATAACAATAAGTATAAACTTCTTATAACGTCGATATAATACAGTATTCTTGTTTATGATAATATAAAATGTTGACAGCACAAATTCAAGGAGTATTTTTTATAATAGAAATTAAGTTGGAAATGCGGACGATGTTTAAGACGCAGATATTAGCAGATTCTGTCTTAAACATCCATACGGTTTCACATTAGCGTTTAAAGATACATTCACTTTAACATCCGATCTTAAAGTTCTAGTGTGAAAAGGGTATTAGAGATATGAACCATGTTAAAATGAGCCTTGAACAATTTTTTCCTTAAAAAAATCAGGAGTTTTATAAATCGGGAATATTTTCTCTTCCTGATAAATGTTATAGATCATAAAGGTAACAATTTTACTCAATAAAGTTCCTTTTTTTTTTTATTTGTTTCTATTTTAATAATACCAAATAAACGAAAAAACTTTCCGGTGCACTTAATATAAATATTCATCTTAAATAGAATCGTTAATTTTTAAAGATCTTTATATTATTTTATGAAAATGAATATTTTTATTTTGCATACCAAGTATTTGAAACTTTGTATATACAGATATAAAAGTAAACATAAATTATCAAATACTTAATTAATTAATATTTATTTAATAAGGTCGGGGATATTGTTTTTGTACCTAGGTGGCCAACAATCCAGGAACGACCCTGCAAAAAACCCTACTAATAGCATGTAAACTGGGTTGCCGTGTGTGCGTCAAACGCCTGTGTGCAAACATTCACAGTGGAGGGTCACTAGAATCGAATCCAATTCGCGCAGTTTGCATACTTTCATCAGAACTTGCGGCATTTCAGCCTAACTTCGTAAGCCGCTATTTAATACAAAATTTATTTAATAGTATGTATGGTAAAAATCAGATTTAAATCAAGAATACGATTTATCGTTCTGAAAGTACAAATTTCTGAAAAAAAAAAAAAAAAAAAAATACGGAACGCAGTTGCTGAAGTTAGATAAATTGATTACTAACCAAAACAACCAAGATCGAATTCTGTAAAGAATTTAATAAATATTGTTGATACATATTTACATATAGCGACTAAAATCCTGCACAATCATGTTTTTAATTTTTTATTCCGTCGCACAATACGCAGCTGTGATAATTTTGCGATAATAAGACAGGTTGAAACTTGTCTGTGACAAAACATTACTACTGCGCATTTGACATTATTTGGAATAAACAAATGTTTAACAAAACTTTCAGTGATCTCTACAAAATAAGTTTATGTACAGTAGTCTCTCATAATATAGTTTCGTTGATTCTCATACCCCAACTACTCTCCTTCTCCTGCAATTACACGCAGTTTCTCGCAATTTGCGCAATATTACGAAACTGAATACAATTTTAACTACAGACTGTTCACTCTGTGACAGTGGCATAGCCAGAATGTTTTCATGGGGGGGGGGGTAAAAAGGATATATATATATATATATATATATATATATTGATACAACCGACGTGGTCAGACCAATGATATCCAACAGGCGACCTAAGACCTACCGTTATTTAAAGGATTTCGCGTGTATATATGCCAGATATAGAATCTACCAATTATAACTCTCAGGGCACACTGAGAGGGGTAGGAAAATCTCAAAAAAAAAATTCGCTATGTTTAATAAACATTATTAGACCCAGTATATGGAACCGCTTTTTCAGTATCACCTGTATAAAATAGTGTTGTTCAATCGACATTGTCAGGCCTTGCGACGTTGCCAATTTTATCATAGTGTATAATATGATTTGTAAAGCTGAAAACATTCAAACCGACTCATTCAGTCCTACTGTTCAGGAGTATGTTTACACTCAAGAGTGCATTTTAAATAAATAATAATAATATTATATGTGAAAAAACACTTGTTGATAATTCATATACGTATTTGCAATGTAACATGTGGATCAAAATGTCCTTTCTTCGGGCGGCTATGTTTTATATAAGAAAATCTCCTTTTTTTTCGACAAATGACACGTGCATTATGAATACTCAATTAACAAAAGAAGATCTGCGATTTATAATCTGAGACTGAAAGACTTTTTGATCATAAGTTAGTAATTACATTTAATATATGCCGATTATTATTTTATACATAAAATATATTCGGGGGATCCTTCTGTGCTGTTTTTTTCACGCGTTTTTGAAAATGATTACACTTCAAATTAAATAATTTTGTTACTCAATAAAATGAAGAAATATTAGTCAATACTGTCGCATACCTGACCCGAAAAGCACAGCCACTAGGTTGTACTGCGCATTAAAATATATTTTTACAAATTGTATCTTGGTTTTAATTATATTGGCGTATTATTTACGTATTTTGTTATTAAGGACATTTATTACTGTATAAATTCAGTAAACTATTACTGTCGTGATAATAAAAGGTAATATTTACAATTATATTTCTCATATGAAAAATAAAGAGAAGTCATCATCATCATTGACGCGACAGCGCGAGATGAGTCTAGATCTCTTGATTTCAAGTTTTGTGACCACATTTTCAATCTGTGTACATGTAGGAGTAATATAGACAGGATTACGTCTATTTTTTAACGCACACAGAAATGCCCGTACAGCTTATAGCCGGTTGCTAAGCAGAGCCCGTAATTTGTCTAAATATTTTTTACACAAATTATTTTAACAATTTAATTATTATCTACTTGCGAGCGGTCAACGGCAAGCACAAACGATTTTTTGCTGGCAGCCACAGGCTTGCTTGTGATAAGTAAAATTAAGCACGATCCTTAGAATCACCGATAAACGAAATTCTATACACCAAAAAGAAGTATGCGTGTCAGGTGGATCATAAACGAGAAAAAAATAATATTTGTAAAAGGTTGTTTAATTAGACCTTTTTGTTATATCTCACTGTTTTTTTTTTTTTTTTTGAGTGCAGTTTCGGCTCTGGCAATTCTCAAATTTACGGTGAGCCGAAACTACAGTCAGTGAACTAATCTGTGAAACGTAACAACAAGCATCATTTAACAACCTTTTATCTTCTAAGTGAAATTTACAAAGTTGTGGAAAATTTACATATATAAATAAAATTGGAGGTTAAATCTGTTCTTTTTTAGGGTTTTGTAAAACCCTTATACCGCCATTTTGTCGTCTGTCTGTCTGTCTGTTCGGTAAAAATTGTAGCCAAACGGCTAAACCTAGAGAGTTGAAATTTGACATGCTTATACAACTCTTTGACCCGCACATAGGAAAAATACTAAAACATCTAAAAAACATATTCCCCTAAAAATATAAGCAAATATACACTCATCGAAAAAAAAAAAAAAACATTTACAATTCTGTGTATGGTATCAAATGAAAGCCCTTAAAACCTGAATTAACGATCAAAATTTTATTTTTGCAAAATAAATTATTTTTACGCGATTTTTGCGAGAATTGTGCAAAATTTTGTCCCACACCTGTAGCCCAGATGGTTTAAACTAAAAATCTGAAAAAATTCTAAGTAATGTACATTGGTGTGAACCGGAATAGTAAAACAGGAATTTTTGATCAGATTATGTTTTCGGAAAATAACGCATTTTTTGTGTTTTTAACTAATATATGTAAAATATTTAATCCGCTATTTAACACAGTAAAGGAGTGAACGTTCGTAGATCAGTGGTAACGTTCTCGCTTCGTAAGTTGCAAACTACTGTTCAACTCCCGTCAATTTTTATTTTTTCGGTTTTTTTTTTGCATTTTTATTTTGTTTAAATTATTTTGTCAAAATTCTAGTTATATTTTGGCAAATGTTGCATTTAATTTTTAAAAGCGTAAATTTAATAACCAGTGGGAAGTGTTGATATTATAATTTAATTCTATGTTTCAATGTATACGAAATCAGAGGGGCGGAGTTTATGACTTAAACAACCAATGGAAGCCGTAGGCGCAATTTTCAAAATATTAATGAACCTTGCTATATAAAAAAAAAAAATACTGCAAATTTTTAGAAACCCAAATAATGGTATTAGGCATTCGAATTAAAATTAATAAAAAAATATTTTAACATAAAATTTGTTTTGGCTTCCCAAATAATCATCATTCACTAAATACCTGCGAAACCCTGAAACGTGTGAAAATTCACACTTCACATAATTTTTTCTTGGTACCCATTTTTCGTTTCTACATGTTCCAAGTGAATGTAAGACAAAATTCACAAAAAAAATCTCTCTGTCTGTCTGATATGCTTTTTTTCTATGGGTTTATTTATCTGACATTCAAAAAACAAGAGCTATATATATTTTCTCGTAATTTAATGTCATGACAGAGTGAAACCAGGTTTCGAGCCTATGATATGGCATCTTAAAATTTGAAGTTAAGAGGCGAATGTAGCCACCTCTAAAGTCCATCGTTGCACGCGGGGTGCGGTGGCGAGAAGTCGTATTACGTCATTGGGGGAGTGACCAAAGTAGCTTACAGGGAGAGTGAAAAGTGCTAATATTTATAAATCAACCTGTATTTTTGGGAATCATAAAATATAGATTAAATATATTCGAATCAATTTGATTTTTTTTTTAATTTCAAGATATGAAAGAAAATATCAAAATTTTAATAAGTAAATAAGTAAATAAATTTTAATAAAAAATAAAGTAAACAAATTAAATATATTAATAAGTTTAAATTTGTATTTTGATTTATTTTTAATTTTCAATTTTACAGTGCTATACTTTTTTCAATTTCACATGACTGTTACTCAGTAAATGAATAAACATTACAAATGTTAACACTTAACCACTCTATATTGTAATTTTATCTTTAAAATAAGCTCTTGTATGTGAAAAGTGATTAATATTTATTACCAATTCTGATTTTACAGATAATTTTGTAGAAATAATAGTTTTTTTTTTTATCATCAAAAAATTATGTTAATAATCATAGATTCACCCCTTTAGGGGTTTATTTAACCTTTTGGTTAAACTCGATTACAGTATAACAATCCCATACGTTACCATAACAACCATGTTCTGACCATTTGGTTATAGTTAACTAAGCTTTCAGAAGCCGGCCATAATTATTTAACTTAATTTTTGGGACCATTTTTTTGTGTCAATATGAATTTGTATTCTACCACGGAAAGTCTAAAATAAAACAGGTAAATTTGACGTCACAAACTGTTTTATTCCAAAGATCTTCTGTTACCCATTTCAACCGAATTCAAAGATATGTGTAGGAAACGAAGGCGGAGATTAAGACTCCCTCTACTATGATTAGATTAGTTTAAAACCACGCTACCAGATGGATACTCTCGATGCTTGTAAATGCCAGTATTTCATATAAATAGTGTTTCGGTGTGGGCCAAAGAATTGGTGCTAAATATTAATTAATTTTCATAAATAAGGGCTCATTTTAAAGATAAAAGTACAATCTATAGGATTCTAGCTATGGAATTTGCAATTGTTATTGATTTACGGAGGAACAGTGATGTGAAGTTAGACAAAGTTTAGGACATTGTAAAACTGAAAATTAAAAATAAAATCAAATTTTAACTCTTAAATCCAACGGAGCCAATCTTTATCTTCAAATTAAAAAAAAATCATATTGATCCGACAACATTTGGTTCAAATTCTTTGGCCCTTTCAAATGCACGTATCCGTTGAGCGTAACCCAGGTACAGTACGCTCTTAAACGTACACATAAATGTTCAATACTCAAAATGAAATGGGAACTTTTGTTTTTTGCAATTATTTTAATTTTTTACAATTAAGAAAAGTAATTGTTCAAACGAGTTATTTGTAATTTGAAACCTTTTGTGTTCTTCTTTGGAATTAAGAATAAATTATGGACATTAATGTCCGTATTAGAATAATTTTCTGTGAAATATATGAACAAAGTTCAAACTTATTAAAATGTACATTTATTTGGGATTCTAATAAAAATATTAAATAAATTTAACGTCTCATAAAAAATCTATAAACTATAAAAATGTAATTATTTCTAAATTGGAAAAAAAAGAAGAATTTCATGGCGCAAATACCAAAATTTTAATTTGAACAAATTTGATACAAATCGGTTATATGCATTGTTTTCAAGCATCTACTTCTGTAAGACAAATTGAAAGAAAATATTTAAGTTCTTACAATGAACTAAAATTATCATGACTGGAATGTTTATCTAGCTCATTCTATACAGTGTTGCCAGATTTAAGGCTTGACAACGTCGACTGAATTGTGCTGGTCTGACAAAGTCGGAATCGTACATTTTTTGTATAAAAAGTTATATACAAAAACTACTGGCGCGCGCTCTTCACGACAAATCAGTGAACTAAATTTGTATATAAATATACGATCTACCCTCGTATTCAGACCATTTGTGAAATTTTCTCTGTCATCGCTGCTATATAATCAGGGTGCAAGAGCTCCAAAAAACATGAAAAACGTTTTCAGACCATTCCCCTGGTCTGAAAACGTCAATTTTGGTTTGACACCGTCCATTGAGTACATAGAATTGGCTTGCATAAGCGGTAAAACAAATATATATATATATATATATATATATATATATAAACTAAGGAGTTAAAATAAAACCGGATTGCTGAGGGTGAATTGAAATTATAACAAAATAAAAAGAGAACGAATTGAAGTGGCGACCAAAACAATTCGACTTCATAGAGGGGTTTAACCCCCTAAACCCCTATTTTCCTACGCCATTATCCTGTGGCATATAAACAAGAAGGGGACAAGGCAAAAGTGAGACTAGAGATACGCGGAAAATAGTTTAGTTATTAGTTTATTTCAATGATGGCGAACAAATGAGCCACGGGTCACACAGACACAGACGTGCCCCCAGAAATTTATCCTAGGGGGAGCTCAAAAAAAAAACTCGTAACTTTGGAAATACAAGTGATGACAAAAAAGGTCCTCACTTGTATTTTAACCCAAAAACCCATAACAACCATATGTTTTTGGGGCTCACCACCTATATTTTGACAAAAACACGTAAAAACCATTTGTTTTTCGAGCTCATGGGGGGAGGAGGCAAGCCCGCAACCCCCCTTGGGTGCGCGTCTGCACAGACTCGTGTGTCACTTTCAAATGACCCATACAAAAGAAGATCTTTGTAGTTCGGACTAAAGAGAGATTCTAAGATAACTAAAGTTGGGTCTAAGCGAGCGCAATCACGAAACATGACAGAAATCGACAAATATGATAATAAGAGCGAGATGGAATTCAACTATTACCTGTTGTATACCTATATTATACATGTCAAACACAAGGCAGCTAGCTCAGGTAGAGCTAACGAGATTAGCAGGGTACTCTTTACACCCTAAAGCAGCAGATTTTTATTTACGCTATATATTTGACCCGCAATTACGGCCTTGGAGGCATGTTGGGGGTATACATTTTGTTTATTTCGAGAAACAATTCATTTAACTTAGATTCGCTGCATACCTACAACTTTGTTTTAAATTCTTATACATTTAATAACAGCTGAAGAGATATGACTTGCTCTACCATTGCATTTAGATTTGTATGTCTATTTTGTGCTACCACATGTATTAATTTTTTTTTAGTGTGACTAAAGGAGTAAAAGCGTTGTACTTTTACCCCTGTATATGTACACATGTAAATAAAAAATGGCGCGTTTTATATATCTCTTTTTAAATGGCTACTCAGTTTCTATAATTCCATTACAAATATGAAAGCCATGTCGACCACGTGAATTTTCTACCAGTCTATTTATCCCTTTATAAATAGATATTCATTTTATATATTAAATAATTAAGGCTGTGTCGACTCGTGATCTAACGGCACAGCTCGGAAGGTGTAAGCTCAGGGATCGGACATATATTCCTGTGATTCGTAGATCATTTTACAACAGCAACCTATTTATATTTATTCAATTGGTCTAAAATCTTTTACCTGTAGGGTCACCAGTTTGAATCATAAATCCTTTAATTACTCTATGAAATATGTGACTATTATAATATCCATTTTTGCTGTGTACGCAGAAGTTTTCAACAGTCTTCGGACAATCTTTTACAAACAGTTTTATGTGTACATCACCCAAGGCTGTGTGTATGATGGCATTTTCATATAATCTTTGGACAGCTGAAATAATAAAAAATATTATTTATAACATTCATTATTCAAATTTAATTATTATACAGGATGTTTTTGGGAAATGTTTAAACATTGCTAACTTCTTTATTATATGAGATAAGAAGGAAGTTAAATTAGGAAACATGAAGTATTTTTTCTACAAATAAAAATATTATATTGAAAAACAATAATTGAACATTATTTATATTTTCAATTGAAAAAAGTTTTTTTTTAAATGACACCTGTATTTTTTAGTCTATCGTAAAGAAAATATATTTCTCTATAATAAATCGTAAGGGTATTATGGGTTCAAACACAATAATAAAAAAGTTATTAAAAAAAAAATAACGCATAGTGTTCCATTTAAAAAATGTATTATTTTGAAGTAACTCGTTTATTTGACGTCCAATTGTTTTTCCTATTTATTACTGTTTGTAGAAGAAAGAAAAAGTTAATCTTTCCTTAATCACCTTCGTATTTCTTATAATAAAGAAGTAGCAATGCTTACATTTCCCAAAAACATGCTATATAATTAGATTTATTAGTAAGTCTTGTTAGACAAGTGGTGAGGATGAAGGAAGATCTTAGAAAGATTGAACACTTGAGAAATCTAAAAGATGGAGAGATCAACTAACAGATATCCTAGAGAGTATATAAATATGTATATACACTGGTATACAACAGTGATTCTCAACCTTTTTTAAATGCAACTCTAATCAGCATTGCTACATAGCTAATTAAATACAAAGAAGAACGCAGCTGTTAGGTGCGTTCGCGGATAAAATGCCCCGCGGACTGGAGTAAGACATACGTGCACATTTTTTAATTTTTTTATTGCGATTAAGATTTTGATTTGATGTTTGTTTTTTGGAAGACATAATGGGCATTCGCGTTTTACTCTAACCTGTTCGGGATTTCATACACGAATGCAGCTATTAGCAGAGGCGTACCTGGGGGTATGGCAGGCATGGCACGTGCCCTGGGCGCCACTTGATAGGGAGCGCAAAATGGCAAAAAAAAAGAAATAAAAAAAGAAAACAAAACAAAAAGAATAAAAAAAGTGAAAAAGCATTTTGCCCCTTTAGGGGAGAAATTATTTAAAAAAAAACTCAATAAGTTTCTAAAGATTTTAAAAAGACGTTTATATGCCAAAACGGAATGTTATCTCAATAAACATAGGAAATGCGAAGCGTTCTACAATTGACCTCGAATGTAAATTTAAGGGTTTAGAGCAAAATTCTGAATTACGTTCATAAATATTTGTAACCTTTATAAGCAAAAACTAAGTCGATATGTTATTGGTTCCAAGATACATTGAGGAATCCTTGAAATCATATTTCACCATATTTTACCCCCTTAGGGCTCGAATTTAAAAAAATGTCTTGTTTGTGGGTGCTTACATCATAGAGAAAATATGCTTTCCGAATTTCATGACTATGTCCAAGGGACGTTTTATAGAATAAAAAATAGCAATTTACTCCTTTCGGGGTGCAATTAAAAAAATATGTTAAAAAGATATTTTAAGTTTTTAAGTTAACAGTTTTAATCCCGAAACACTCCCTTAGAATGAGAATTTTGAGATGCTATATGGCCTCTGTTCGAATCCTGGTTTTAATCTATTATCATACTAAATTTGTTAAAATTGTTTTTAAAAAAGATTCGTCAAAAGCAAAAATAAATAAACCAAAATAATAAAGGTCATAAATATCGGCAAAAATAAAAAAATATAATATATGTAGATGTTGTCTCGTTCTACATAGACTAATCATAGTTTTGGTAAATAACTGAATAAAGATCAGTGCTGTTTACCGACAATATTTGAGCCGAACATTTCCGATGCCGCCCGAAGAGCCACTAACAGAATATAGTCATCCAATCAACTATTGAACGAAAATTCCTGTCCTCTCACTGCATATTTAATAGATATTCCAATGGTCCAATATAATTAAAAACAAAATTATTAATTTCTCGTGGGACTTTTTAGAGATTTTCGATTTTTATAGTTACGATGAAGGCATTTCCTACCTGTATGCAAAATTTCAACTCGGTAGCATATCTGGAAGTGGGTTAGAATTTCCGGACATACCCACAAATATTCAGTTTTATATATAAAGATTTCCAGCCAAGTTATTTTAAATTATAACTTTCAAAAAGTGGATGTGACATGTTTGGATAGGGGCACAATTTTAATGTTTGCCATGGTCGGCATTTACCCTAGGTACACCCGTGGTAATTAGTGCTGATAAGCAAAGTATGTATTTTATTCTAAAATATTAATAATAAAAAAATGGCATGCCATTGGTTGACACAACCGCATATGTTCTTATGCAATTTCATTATAAACACCTAACAGTTAAATATGTCTTATGCAACTGTGATTTGCGACAATTTTATACGCTTATGCTAGGCGTCCATTATAGACCAGGATTAATATTTATAGTTTGCTGATTGAATGTGCACCTGCTAAATTCTGTTCAATTAAAGTGAGATAAAGTAAGTAACTACGCTCGAGTTGCTGGAATATAGACGGTAAAAATACGCCGAGTACAAAGAAGGTAATACCTTGTCCTTCTGTTGCTGATATAATGTCTTCCTTCGATGGTTTTTCATTGAAAACGTCTCGTTCCGCATCTTGGCTACCCTTTTCTTCAGGTTCTCTCCTTGAGAATAGGTAAAATCTATTTTTCTTATAAGCTGTACATATTACAGTAGGATCCGGAGCTATTGATTCTAGAGTTGGATTTTCAGACGCTTCCATTTCAAAGGTGATTGCCGCTTTAGATTTTCTCGCTCTACCCTGAAAACAATTTATATAGAGAAAAACTTCATAAATTCATGACTCGTGTGATGTTTTTATTATTTAATATTTGGGTTCAACACCTTATATCGGAATCAATGGAAAACGCAAAAGCCGCAAAAATGAAAATAGCCACGAATCGCTTTCATAACGGAATTTTAACAATGTAGAAATTAATATCAAAATTTAAGCCTTTTTGGGAATTGAATCCACAACCTTTGGATTTCGCAGCCATCTTATACCAATGAGCCATTATGTATGTATGTTCTCTTAGTATCACTTATCAATTCTATTAAATCATGCTTTAAAAAATCCAAAATCCGAAGATTATGGAAATGATTCCTACGGAGGAATACTTGAAACACAATACAGTCGATTCCGCTTAATTGGGACACATCGGGACTATGACATTTTGGCCCAATTAAGACGCTGCCCTAATTAAGCGAATTTCACATAAAATTAAACAATGCATATTTTTCTTTCAATAATTTTATTTTATAAACTCTTGGACAAAACTATAAATTACATATAACCAAAAAATATAAACTTTTAAGAAAAAATAATAATAAATTCCAAAATAAAATAATAAATAGGTACATACAATTTAATTCAATGCAAAAATGCGTCAAGTGTAGTCTGTCTTTTGATTTGTAACATTTCACTTCTACAAAATCAGCACAGGTATTCAGTGCGGATGTAGGGCTCCCTTCATTTCCTTCCTGCATTAAATAACGCTGTAACACGGCCATACATTTTTTTGCCTCCTGGTTGAGAATTGTGTAGCATAATATGTACTGTGATCTTAAATTTACTGTCCCAATTAAGCGGAATGTTGTCCCAATTAAACATGTAAATTTACTGTTGGTTCCTTGGTTTGGTTACTGTTCTTTGAGATTTGGCCCAAATAAACGGCTGCCCAAATTAAGCGGTGGCCCAATTAAGCGGAATCGTCTGTATTTCAAATACCAAAAAGTAATTGAAATATTTTTTCAAATACAGTGCATATCTTTTATAACGACATCTGATATAATGACATATCGGTTTTTGCGACGAAATTTCAAATTCCTGGTCAGAAACTAAACTTTTTATACGTGAGACTTATCGCTTATAACGACATCGGATATTACGACGAAATTAATATAACGGCAAAAAATAGCTTGATATTTGGGTCAAATTATTTTTATAACGACGGATTACCACTGCCTAACGCGAAAACGCCGGGGAAGTACCGAATTGGCTAAGGGAATTGCCGAGTTATGAATAGGCAAGGCGAAATGCGACAGATAAACATATTCATTCAATGGTTAACTACGAGTTGAAGGTACGTCATCGACGTCGATATGGCGAAACGAAAAAAAATAATGTAAATTTTTCTAATATTGATGAAGATCTCGAAACGGAGGAGAATATGACGGAATATGAAATTTTAGCTGGGTCAGATCCAAATTTGGTTTCAGAAATAAACAACGACGATGTGGAAATGGAAGAAACAACCGAGTTCCAAACACCTAATATAAAGGATTCATTTTCAGCAGTTGAAACAATTCAGCATTTTTCACGTTTAATCAAAATTTAAAAGAGGCTAAAACATTTTTGCATTGCTACATTTGGGAAAAATTATGGAATAAAATGTTTAGAAAACCAAAAATCACCAAACAATCCATAGTGACAGGGTTTTTTTTTTGTTAAAATTAAAATATGTATACATATATACAGTGCGATCATTAAATCTTGACTGTTATGCAATATACTTGACAGAAACATTTAGTTATCAAACTTATTTCCAAGGACATGTACACATAGGCGTACATTCTATTTATATTAACCTTATCCGAATTGATTATTAAATGAACACTATTTTTCTCTACACGCCCATGAGTTGATAAGAGATATTAAGTTAGCAACATATAACGGGTGTTTTTTTAGAGTAAATGGCATTACTGTTCAAGATGGCGACCGATTTAACAGCTGTCAAGTGATTTATTCTCAGTTTGGTTTGGCAATTCATCATGAATAGACTCACGCCTGAACAACGCTTGCAAATAGTGCAATTTTATTTCGAAAATAATGGTTCTGTGCGGAATACGTATCGCGCACTACGTCCATTTTATCGTCGACAAAATCGTCCATCAGAGCAGTTAATTCGATTAACCATGGAACGTTTTCGCACCACGTTTACTCTTATTGATAACTCGCATCCCCAGAGACGCCGTACGGTGCGTACAGAAGAAGCTATTGGTACTGTAGAGCGTAGCATTGAGGAAGACCCGAATGAGTCCATCCGCCATCGAGCACAGGAATTGGATCTGTGTCCATCCACTTTATGGACAGCCATGATGTCCAGGAGCTGTGGTTCCAACAAGACGGCGCAACATGTCACACAGCTCGTGCCACAATCGATTTATTGAAAGACACGTTTGGTGACCGCCTAATTTCACGTTTTGGACCTGTGAATTGGCCTCCAAGATCTTGTGATTTAACACCGCTGGACTACTTTCTGTGGGGCTATGTAAAGTCATTGGTCTATGCGGATAAGCCACAAACGCTTGACCATTTGGAAGACAACATTCGCCGTGTTATTGCCGATATACGGCCACAAATGTTGGAAAAAGTCATCGAAAATTGGACGTCCAGATTGGACTACATCCGAGCCAGCCGTGGCGGTCATATGCCAGAAATCATATTTAAAATGTAATGCCACAAGATTATCTTTCGAATAAAAAAAAATTCATGTCAATCGAATAATCCATCGTTGTTTTATTGCAATTTAAAGTTCTATACCTCTAAAAAAAAACACCCTTTATTTCCGTTGTTCCTGGGGTGAGTACGGGCAAACCAAGTAATCTGATTGGTTCTTTGTTAAATTGGGATTTTCAGCTGTGAATTAGAATACAGTTTTGATATTTTTAAACTCATTGTTTACTGTGATGTAACGGTCAAGAAATAATGATCGCTCGGTACATATGTAAAATAAGTTGGATTGATTTTTTTATGTTTTGTAACACTTAAATATTGTTTTTTTTTTGCTTAAGATTCTTGCACTCATGTAAATGTACCCTTTTCTAACATAAATAAAATGTACATATTTTTCAACATTATATTTAGAGTGTTTGGATATAGCGACCTAGGGTTATAACGACCGAATTTAATTGGTCCGTTCAACTTCGTTATAAACGATATCCACTATATTTCAAAAATTCCCAGCTCTGACTTAGATAAATATTTTACTTACTTGGTACAGTGCAAGGCAGAGTGGTCTTAAATTTTCTGTTTTTCCTATAATTCTCATACATCTATTCGTGTGTATGTTTATTAATTTTATTCCTAATAAAGTCGAATACAGTAAGAAGTGTCCACTTTCATCGAACACAATATTAGCGAAAATCATCGATTCTGATTTTTCTAAATCTCTTTCTACCGCCATCCTAAACAATAAAAAAAAAAACAGTTATAAAATTCACTAGCAGAATACTGGAATTGAGGCAAAGAAAAGGTATTACAGAGAATAAAGAAACCTAGAGTGTATAGGGATGAATAAAAGCAATATCATTGAAGGAAACATTGAAGGAAACTGAAAAGGGATAAGATGAAAGTGGGTACAGGAAGGAGGGCGGTTAAGTACGAAGAGAATGTTAGAATAGAAACAGACAAAAAAATAATGAGGGAATGCTGGGAAGAAACAGCCAGAGAGGAACAGAAAGGAAGATGGTACGCATGGGGGAAGATGAGAAAAGAGTATTACTGGAGATGCGGAGTGGACGCGACAGAGGTGGAAAGGAGAAGAAAAGACGGGATAAGCGTGATTGAAGAGTTGTGGAGGAGGGATAAGGAAGTGGGGGAGCAAGAAAGGACAGTCAGAATAGACAATTCAAGGAGCGCAGGGAGATATAAGGAGGTCAGAACTATAGGGGTACCAAGCTACTTGAGGGGAGAAAGAGGAAGGTCAGGAGGGAGAGTTAGGAGGATTGCGAGGCTAAGGTGCGGGAATGAAGAGAGAGGAAATAGATATTGGAGGAGACAGGAGGATAAGATGTGCAGGATGTGCGGGGAGGAGGAGGAAGATATGGAGCACCTCGCGAAGAGGTGTAGAGAGATGACAGTATGGTCGGGGAGCACATTAGACCTGTTGCACGAAGATGGAAGGGGGAGAGGTGGGCGAGGGAATTATATCTCTCCATTCTTTAAATAGTCTTCAAAATAATAAATATATACATATAAACGAATTATTAAAAGAAGCTGATTAACATAATGATTTGTTTCTTTCTCACTCATACTGGCAGTGTAGAAGAATTACAAGTGTGTAATTTAACTATTAGACATATATAAATACTTTAAAATTTTATGCAAGTCTTCAAATATAAAACAAGTTCGATTCTTTCAGGAATAAAATCAGCCAGCCAACCCAAGTGCTTTAAAGACAATAGACGTAATCCAGAACTCCGCAATCCGCATAGCAAGAGGAGCACTAAGAACCCACAGAAAAAATAAATAGTGAAGCAAACCAGCCACCACTTAAATCCCGTAGATATCAACTCACCCTATCCTATTTAGCAAACCTAGCCTTAAATCCAGATATTCCCACTTTTCAACAAATATTCCACAAAAAAAATAACCATATCCTCATAAAAAATTTATGTGAAGTGTGAATTTTCACACATTTCAGGGTTTCGCAGGTATTTAGTAAGTGAATAATGATTATTTGGAATGCCAAAACAAATTTTATGTTAATTTTTTTTTTTTTTTGTTAATTTTAATTCGAATGCCTAATACAATGGTATACTGCACATATTTAGAAACTTACATAATGTGTAAGTTTTTTTTTTTTTTAATTTTAATTCGAATGCCTAATACCATTGTGTAAGTTTCTAAATATGTGCAGTATTTTTTTTTTATATAGCAAGGTTCAATAAAATTTTGAAAAAATTCCTCTTAGATAGATATATAATCTAAAAATATTAAGTGAAGGCGGAATGCTGAGTGTGTAGGACATATTTTGCTTTGTAGTATTCACTGTAAAATGAACAATATTTTAAAAATAATTTATCATCTCTTAATCTAAGAGCTTTAAAAACAAATTTTATGTTAAAATATTTTTATGTTAGTTTTAATTCGAGTGCCTAATACCATTATTTAGGTTTCCTAATATGTGCAGTATTTTTTTTATATAGCAATGTTCATTAAGATTTTGAAAATTGCGCCTATGGCTTCATTGGTTGTTTCTAGTCATAGCTCTTCCCTTTGATATCGTGTACATTCAAACAGAATTAAATTATAATTTCAACAATTTCCACTGGTTATTAAATTTACGCTTTTAAAAATTAAATGCAACATTTGCCAAAATATAACTAGAATTTTGAAAAAATAATTTAAACAAAATAAAAATGCAAAAAAAAAAAAAATAATAATATTGTCTCTTCTCGTGGGATTCGAACTCATTTTCTTGGGCAGATCGCTAGTACCGTAACCATTGCACCAAGATACACGTTACAGTTTAGTGTGTTATATAACTATAAGTTTCCAACATTATTAGCAAAAAAACACAAAAAATGCTTTTTTTTCCAAAAACATAATCTGATCAAAAATTCCTGTTGTACTATTCCGGTTCACACCAATGTACATTACTTAGAATTTTTTTCAGATTTTTAGTTTAAACCATCTGGGCTACAGGGTGTGGGATAAAATTTTTTTTGCACAATTTTGACAAAAATCGCTTCAAAATAATTTATTTTGCAAAAATAAAATTTTTATCGTTAATCCACGTACCAAGGGCTTTCATTTGATACCCTACTCAGAATTTTAAAAAAATATTTTTTTTTTCGATGAGCATATATTTGTTTATATTTTTAGGGGGATATATTTTTTACATGTTTTAGTATTTTTCCTATGTGCGGGTCAAACAGTTGTATAAGCATGCCAAATTTCAACTCTCTAGCTTTAGCCGTTTGGCTACAATTTTTACCGAACAGACAGACAGACAGACAAACAGACGACAAAATGACGGTATAAGGGTTTTTTGGTCATACCTACAAAACCCTAAAAACGAAATACCATTCCATAAACAAATCCAAAAACACCTGTCTAATATGAACGAAACCTTCCCTCAATTCACCCCACAACAATACAACAAAATACCATCTTGGCTTCTCCAACAACCGAACATCAACCTATCCCTTACCCAATACAATAAGAAAGAAACCCATCCCATGATCATCCTACAATCCTACAATAAAATAATCACAAAATTCAAAAATCACCATGCCATCTTCACTGACGGGGCCAACATTCAAAGTAGTATTGGTGTCGCGCTAGTTACAGAAAAAAATTCCACCTACCAGATCAAACAAGCGTTTTCACTGCTGAAGCATTTGCTATTCTGCAGGCGACAAAATACATAAGACTCCATCCAGGCCAAAAGTTCATAATACAGACAGACTCTCTAAGTACCATCACCAACATACAGCAAACATTCAACAGAAACACCGTAATCCAAAAAATCCAGGACAATCTACACGACAAATCAGAAGAGAAAGAAGTCACAATCTTATGGGTTCCGTCGCACCAAAACATCCCAGAAAATGAGAGAGCAGACATAGCGGCAAAAGAAGCCATACACGAAGAAATCTACCCCTATCCACCTCAAACTTACGACACAAAAAGCCACTACAAAAATAAAACAAAAGAAACATGGTACAACACTCGCATCCACATACACCGAAGTAAACCCCAAAACAACATTACTAGAAGAGAACAGATAGCATCAACCAGAATAAGAATCGGGCACACTCTATTAACCCACAAACACCTGTTCCAAAGAGAAAACCCCCCAAACTGCCAGGCCTGCAACACCAGACTAACAGTAAGACATATTATAATAGAATGCCCTCAATATCACATGGAAAGAAGCTCCAACCAATTACCAACAGACCCAGACGAAATTCTGTCAAACCAAAATGAAAGCAAGATCATCAAATTCCTAAAAGAAGCCAATTTATTCAATAAAATTTAACATATATACCAGGGATGGCCAAGACGTCGACCGCGGTCGACCGGTCGACCACAAGGCCTCTGGAAGTCGCCCGCGAAGCTGACTTGAACATTAACAAATCATAGTCATAAATTCAGAGCGTACTTAGATAAAAAAAATAATAATACTAAATTAAAAAAAGTAAAAATTCAAAATTATTCTCTGCAATAAGTAGATTTTTTTGAAAATGTTTTCAATAGCAATTTATTTCTACAGAAAACACAGCTAAAAAGAATTATTTCAGTTATATTAAATGCGATGTACGTTTAAAATCAATGGCTTCAAATGTGAGCTTCTGGAAAATAATAAGCAGGGATAAATATCCAAATATTTGGAGAGTTTTTGCATATTTCAATGCCTTTATCGGTTCAACATATTTATGCGAATCAACATTTTGCTGCATGAATGCGGCAAAAACTAAACAGATCACAATTGTCGGATCCACATTTGTAATCGTGTTTAAGAATTAGTTTAAGTTCATACGAGCCAAATTTTGACAAACTTGTCGAAACTATGCAATATCAAGTGTCATCAAATTTAAAAAATTCCATTGTTTATTTTTTTTTTTTACTGTAATATTATTATTATTTTTTTTTTTTTGAAAAATTAACTCTAATTTTCTTTTTTCCCCTATATTTTCTTATTTTTTTTAAAATTCAGGACCAGTTCTAGTAAATAGGTATTTATATTTAATAGCAGTCATAGTGAAATGTCTTCGTCATCAGCTCGTAAGTATCTTCTAAAATCGTCACCAATTCGAAAGTATTTAAAATTTCATAAAAGAAGACACCAGTTCGTAATTATGTTCCAATAAAAAAAAAAAAACCTCGATTTGTGTGTACCTAAAAAATCCTAAAAAATAACGCTAATTCGTAAGTACCTTCTAAAAAAACGTAGTCGTCCGCGGGACCACCTTCACCAAAAAAGTCGCCCCCAACGTCTAAAAGTTTGGCCACCCCTGATATATACCATCTTCATAAAATATAACTACAAACATATCACAAATTATTGTAAAATATATAAATGTAACTAAACAAATAAGTACAATATCAAATGTAAAATAATGTAAACCAATGTCCCGAGGTGCTAATAACCAAGCTGTTGAAGCACCCCTAAATAAACGTAATTAAAAAAAAAAAAAAAAATCAGCCAGTCCACAAGAAATCTAGTGATCCCATAAGATTATAAAGGATGTTTATTATACCTTTTCTATTATTCGTTCATAAGGATTCAAGTAAGTGTTTAATTTATAAAAATAAACTTAATTTCTACCACACTCTACACTATATAAATGTGTGTCGATATCAAATACCAACATGTAGCGGTTGAGGGTTAAGCAAAGCACAAGTGTAATTTTATTAGAATAAGTTTAAAAAAAAAGACAAATTATAAACAAAAAAATTTACCTTCTACCAAATTCCATGTTTGGTAATTGTTGCGTAGCCTGCTGTAGCTCCGTAAATCTTGGCAAAGTCTCATCCAAAACCCTCATCAATTTACCGGTAAAAAAATTAAAAACCCTAACTCTCCGATCCACAGAAATCGTAGCAAACTTCTTTCCATCTTGTGAAAAACATAATCCAGTTGGATAAGTTTTCTTCTTCGCAAATTCATATAAATCTGTATCTAATTTAGAATCAAATTTAACACATTTTGGAAATTTGTACTCTGTTTTTGGTCCAGTCCAATATTCTAAAATTCCTGCTTTATCAACAGAAATTGTAACGTCAAACGAAGGGTTGTATTTCATTATAACGATGGGTTTAGTGTGTAGCTTATCAAAGGTGTGAAGCGGTTCGTTACTACCTTGTCCATCGTAGACATATATTTGGTTTGTTGTGGCTTCAGATCTACAATTATTATAAGTAATATTAAAGTCATCAAAACATTCAGAATAGTTTTAAAAAAGTGATATGATTTATCATACATTTTAGGGTTTCTGCTGAGCGAAGGCAGTAAATAAAGAGTCTGAGTACTGAATATTTGGGACAATATTTGCTGTAATGTGTCAAAATAAATAACATTTTAAATTTTTTCTTTGTCTGTTAATCTTAATATTAAGATCTTTAATTTAATATGCTACATCAGAGTTTCTCAAACTATGGTTAACGATCAGGTACCGGTTCTCGGGAGAAAAATAGCGGTTCTCAGAAAATATTGGAATAACCGTTTTATGAAATATAAAGTTATCAAAATTATGTTAAGGCGCAAATAGCCTTTGTTGCTGTGCGCCAAAAAAATGCTGACTAACCAAAAATCATGTCGATGTGTTGGTGTAATAACAAGTAGGTATATGTACAAAATTGTACAAAAAAATGTATTTGAGAAGTTATAAAGCTACAAAATGTTATATGATTTCTATAAAACTGGATACCATAAAATAAACAGAATGGAAATTTAAAACAGGTAACATTTTCATTACTCATAGTATCATTGCATTTTTTTTTTTTTTTTTTGGATCTCAGGTTTGTAATTGTTACTTTTAAAACTGTTTTATTATACGTCTTAGGAAGGGACGCGAATTTTTTTTTTTTTTAAATAGTCTGGTCCTTTCCCTAAAAAATTTGGAAAATGCTGCCATATATGATAATTAAAAAAGCTATTTTGTTAGATGTTTTTTGATAATTTTCCTTAAATATCACAATATAGTGCATTACTCCAATATTTTTCAGATATTTAGACCAATCATTTTGGGTTGAAGACAACATTTGCAATCAAAAGAAATATAAAAAAAAAGTTCCTTCATCTATGCTTCAAGAGTTTTGATTGGATGAAATAAAAAATCTCATTCGTGGATCGAGAATTTTATTTATACTGCAAGTTTTTATTTAGTATGTTAAATCATCATCATCATCACTGGCGCGACAGCCCGAAATGAGCCAAGCCCTTCTGTTTCCAGGTTTCGTGACTATGTTTTCAATCTATGTACATTCAGGAGTAATATGGTCAGTATTACGTCTATTTTTAGCGTTCACAGAAAGGCACCTACAGTTTAAAGCCGGTTGCGAACGGCTAAGCAGAACCTGTAATTTGTATAAATATTTTTACACAATTTATTTGACATAAGCAGGAATTGAATTCACGTCCGTGCCCTTGCTCAGCGGTCAAGTAGCAGGTACAGACGATTTAACGTTTGCAGCTACAGGCTTGTTTAGTTTGTTAAATAGTTAGTTAAAATAGCGCTCGGCAACGATGGCTATTTGCGCCAAACACTGGAATATGATTGATAAGTTAAAATAAATAAAACAATAAATAATAGCATTTTAAACATTATTCATCTTGAGGTCGGTTCTGAAGTTTTTTAATTGGCGCTCAGAATTTGTTTTTAAATTAAATTAACTATTTTTCTAATGATAAAACTAAATAGTTGTAAATAAAATGAATTTTTGTTCCTTCATCTACATTGTAAAAACTTTACCTTTCATACTCCATAATACTTTTTGAATAATACAAAAAATTCGATAACTTGAAAAATTTGATCAACATTTTGGAATTTATTGGCTAATCCATACATTTAAGAGGAACTAAATGGAATTAATAAAATAATACTTACACTGCTAAAGCACTTATTGCATCTCCTGCTGAATGAACCCATTCCGCACAATTTGGTACATATTCCAGTCGCATCATGTTAATCATATCTAAAATTTTACTAATTATTATATACGTTACACATAAAAAATTCTAATACTCACCAAAATTAATAACGTCAAACACTTTTAGTGATTTATCATTAGAAACAGAAACCAAAAGCGTTCCCGGACTATTTGCCACTAAAGCTGTTATTGCACCTAAGTGACTTCTAAAATGTTTCACAAACTCTATACCATCTTCCATTTTCTTCCAAAATTTAACATGCCCATCGCAACTACCTGTTATTAAGAAATCTGTCGATGTCATTACTAAATGCGTTATGACATCTCGATGCATGTAACTTTTCTCGTATGAGGTCGAACATGGTAGATTGTCCAGATATAGTTTCTCGTGTGGTAAAACTATAAGGAATACATAAATTTTGTTTATATTCAGGCATAATTGCAGTAAAAGTTGATTATAACCTTAAAATTTTTGATATTTACCCTTCTTTTTCTTTGGCTGGACGGCTTCTGAAGGCATAGGCCCTACCCATTCATCATCACTGCTTTCGCTACTGCTACTATATTTTCTTTTCGAACTTTCACCTTCATCAGTCATTTTTATTAGCTATTTTCTTTCAAATTTGACAAATCTGTCACATTAAAATTTCAATATAGTTCGAACATATACCGTTAACTGCTTGGGGGCAGCACATATCAATTTATCCAGAAACTTTCATGGAAAATTGAGGTGTTTTGCGGATTGCCTATCTATTATTAAACAGTTTTTAATTAATTTAATTTGATGGTTTGTTGTTTTTGTATTATTTATTTATATCCTATTTAGAGTATTTTGTGCTTATATTTTATTTATAGAGCTGGCAAGCGTTATAAAAGGATTATTTTTGTATTATTTACAAGTTCGGATTGGCAATAAAAACAATTTCCATGTGCTATCAATTTATTTAGTTCGTGACTTGCGATTCAATGTTTTTGGACACTTTATTTATTTTTTAATACATTAAATTTTAACGCATCTGCGGCGTTGAACTATATATGTTCATTATCATTCTGAAAAGCATTTATATAGACATCATTAAAATAAGTTACAGAAAAAATTCATTTATTTCGTATATGTTATTAAAATAGCTAGATGAAACATTGTGGTTATACTTGTTTTATTTGGAATTTAATTAAGTCTAAAATTTTTTAATATTTGGTTCAGTTCTATAGCATCCTCATGAATTTTTGAAGAAAAATACCTTTTCCATGCGATAGACTAAAAAATACCGGTGGTTCCATTAAAAAAAAAAGTATTTTTTTTGAAATAAACGTTTATTTGATGGTCATTTATTTTTGCACTATGATATTCTTAATTATACAGTAAAAATATTTCTTTTCTAATTTAACTTTATTTGTAGTTCTTATGATAAAGAAGTTAACAATGTTTAAACAGTTCTCTCTCACACTCTGTGTCAGTGCTTTGTAACATTTTTTCATCCACTGCACACCAAAGCTCTTCCCAGAATTCCGCAACCATCAAAATTATCCTCATAATTTCACACAAATTGCACAAGCAAAAAATATAAAAAATTGGAGTTATAAAAATCACACAGAAATTTAAGATTATAAAAATTCTATCGTCAACATCATTATCATTTATCAGCCATTGGCATCCACTGCTTTGCATCTCTGCTCCTCTTTGTCCTGTGCCACCTGCAGCTAATTACCGACTAGTCTCTTGATGTCATCCGTCCACTAGGTAGGAGATCTGCCTCGGTTTCTAGTACTGTCTCTAGGCCACAATTTCGGTACTTTCCTGGTCCAACTATCATAATTGGTTTTGGTAACGTGGCCTGCCCACTGCTACTTCAGACGTGAAATTCTTCCAATTACATCCCAAACTTTTGTTTGCTGCCTGATCCACAAATTTGTATTTCTATTCAAAAGTCAATCATCGCTCTCTCCATGGATCTTTGAGCAACAATTTTTCCGCAAATTTTCTCGTGAGGGTAAGAGTCTAAGCACCATAGGTGAAGACTGGTAATGGGGAAATCACCTTTTAAAATGTGCCTCAGATTTCCAAAGGCTGCCCATCCCAAACCAATTCTTTTGTTTATTGCTATGGTTTGGTTGTCCCGGCTGATAGTGATTTCGTGTCCCACGTATTTGTAGTGAGAAACTTGATCAATAGGTTTACCCGAGATTGACAAATTACCACTCAGCAGTAAGTTTGTCATTACTCTGGCCGTAATCTCCTCGGTTTCACTATTTCATTCTTTCATCTTTTGGCCCATTTCTCCTAAGTCGTTAGTAATTAAAAGTATATGTAAAGGAGCCCTTTTCAGAATCAATTTCTATGGCGGAGCCCCTTAGGTATACCCTATGTCTTCAACAGATTTTTATAAAATTAAGCAAATAATCAAATAAACGCAGATTATTCAAACAACAATGCATATCGCCGATCACATTCCAACTAGTCATAGAGTCATAAACCGGATAGAGTCAGAAATCACTCGGACATACATTCAACTTGGAAAATTTTCGTTCTGAATGTAATTTCCAGTTTTCTTATTTTGATTCTGTTTTTTCATTTCTAATTATTTTATTTTTATTCGATTTTTATTTATTTTATTTTCTGGAACGGCTGCAGTGCCCCCGGGAAGTGCACGCGGAGCACTTAAGGCTCCGCGGAGCACAGGTTGGGAACCAATGGTTTAGACGATCTCCATTAATGTTTAAGCCTCGATCTGTCTAAATTAGTCTTTTGAAAATTCTATACATTTCGTTATATTTAATTTTGTTGTACAGCTTTACGACAACTACACAATTATACTGAAATGGAAAATCAAAATAAATATAAATAAATGTCAAGCCGTATATTTCACCCATCGTAAAAACAAACCAATAAGATGTCTTTATTACAATAATAGAGTAATTAAATGGAGCTCCAGCGCTAAATATTTAGGTTTAACCATTGACTGCAAATTAACGTGGAAAGATCATATTGTCAATGTCACTAAAAAGTCAAAAAAAAAAAACATGCACGAGATCTATGCCTTAATCAATACTAGTTAGAGATGGGAAAAAAACATCGATGTATCGAAAACATCGATGTTTGTTTTCAAAACATCGATGTTTTTACCATCGATGGTCAGCTGGCGATAGTATCGATAAAACATCGATGTCTACTACCGATGTCGATGTTTAAACTTTGAAATTCAGAACCTACCGCTAGAGGCGCTGGAATCTTAAAAATTTAATTTTTATTAAATGTAAGTAAAAATATAAGCGCCATTTATTGTGATATAACAATACTAATAGTGTTAGTTCTTATTCTTCTTAGCAGTTAGCAGAATACGAAAAAATAAGAATAAACTAATTTTTGCAAACAATGTGAACGACCAAAGACGCCAATACATTTTTCTTTTTGAGTCTTGTTGACACTTTCCCAGTTGTTATTCCTCCAATCCCTGGATTTTTGTAAGTTGTCATTAGCTATTTTTTTATATATTGAAGTTGGCTTTTCCTGAACAAAATGATCAAAAGCTTCAATTAATAGGTAAAAGTAACTAGAATTGAAAATCTAGTTCCGCCTAAACCAAAGGAACAGACTTTATTTCAACTTAAAAAAGTATAAAAATAATTGTGTATGACAGTGTTATTTTTATGTTAAATAATATAAAATTAACATTTAGATTACTATATTAGTATTGTAATAAAATCCAATATTTCATTTTAGAAATGTAAAAATAGTAAGGTCTGTTCCTTTGGTTTAGGCGGAATTAGATTTTCAATTCTAGTTACTTTTACCGATTGATTGAAGCTTTTGATCATTTTGTTCAGGAAAAGCCAATTTCAATATATAAAAAAATATCTAATGACAAATTACAAAAATGAAAATTGCGGTTAGTTCCGCCTAATCGTTTGGAATAGACTGTAGGTACAATTTAGGATTTTTATATTGCGGGTATAATAATGTTAATGTGAAATTAATTTCTATTAAAAAGGAATATTTCTATTTCAAAATATAATAAATGCCTTTTGTGTATTATATATTAATTTTTTCGTATTTTATCTTTACATTATTAATTAAAACCTATATAATATAAATAAATAGCTTTTTTTAATATTAATAAAACATCGATGTTTCCGATACATCGATGTTTTTCCTTCGATGTTTTTTCAACATCGATAGTAATGCGCCGATGTTAACATTGATGTTAAACATCGATGTTTTGCCTTCGATGTACAACCCTAATACTAGTAGCTGTCTAAGCGCTAAAAATAAATTATTGCTATACAACGCAGTGATAAGACCAGGATTAACTTAAGAATCTACGGCATGGTGTAGCACAGTGAGAAGTTACCTGAATATTGTTCAGATTATTCAGAATAAATGCCTAAGGATGGCCACAAAACTTCGAAGATACACTAAAGTAACTAACATTCATGAAGTCGCAGTTCAACCTACAATTGAGGAATTTATTATCAAAATTGCAAGGAAGTTTTATGACAAATGCAGTTACCATGAAAATCCGCTAGTTAACCAACTAGGACAATACGATTTTGCTGAACTCCCAGTTAGACACAGTAGAAGCATCTACTCCAGGACCGCCTTATGTGACCATCTAAACGCATAATATACATATTTTATTAACACACTTACACATTCACAAAACACATCTCACACATTACTTTTTAAGTTTTTCCAAATTTTCCTTGAATTAATCAGTGAGCTTAAAAATGTATTAGATAACACTATATTATTATTCTATGTACAAATACAAATAAAGTTAATTGTAACGGGCGCTGTGTTTTAATTAATGTACTGATCCATGTATGTAAAACAATATCTGAATAAACTCATTTATATATAATTTTGTTGTATTAAACTGTGTTTCGTGAATGAAAAAGATTTTACAAAAAATTAAATGAGATATATAATGGCACATTGAGTCTGTCTTCTGCAGGCATGGCTCAGATTTGGAGTTTATTAAAAACATTTTTCAATTAAGTAAGTATTGTCTGTTATAAAGAAATTATTTGTGTTTTTCTCTTCTCCTGGGTGCTTTGTGGTACACCGATTGCGGAGCTCTGCTGTATATGATAAAGAACCAGAGCTTAGAATGTATTTATGTTCATGTATTTCAATACTGTACTTAAATGCATTGTTCAGGTAATTGTACTTGTACTTAATTACTTTTTTCTGAAGAAGCATTTATAACTTTATAAATACTAATACAAGTACACTTTCATGTTACAGCATGCAATGATGCTCGCTACGCATATTATTCCGTAAAACGAGGACGTACTAGCAACTACAGTTTTATGAACTGCTCGAGTTCAATCAGAATTCTGTGCCTGTGAGACACAGTACGCACTATAAAATAGAAAAAGAGCACGCCCCAATGGTGTTGTACCTTACGAAGTTACTCGTACAACGGTTGAGCGTGGAACGTTCAAGTAACTTGCAATTTGTTAAGACTCGCCAGCGCAATGACCTAACAACAGAGTGACGGGACTGGCAGACGATGCAAACGTTTTTTGAAACCGTTCAACAAGTTTTATTTATTTTTTGGACATAGCATCAAAAGGTGGAATATCTTATCAAGTTTTATTTCTGGTGCACAAGATGAGTCTCCAGTCACTGTGACATTAAAAAAATTGAATCCAACACGATGGGTAGGACGATACGGTGCCATTTTTGCTTTAAAAGTCCGGTTTGTTGAAGTTCAAAAAGCACTAACAAACACTATTCTATTAAGTTCCAAAGCAGATGAGAGTAATGAAGCTTTTTCACCGAAGAAGAAGATTGAATACTATGATTTTATTATGTTAGTGCTTTTCCACTACAATATTTTACAGACAGTCGACGTAGTCTCTAAAGCAGTGTTTCCCAACCACCCGTCCGTGAGATTTTTTCCCGGTCCGCGAGATTTTTTTTTACCATGCATCTATTCGCCTAATAAGTTATAACCCACTTAATTTTGAGATGAAAATCTCGGTCCTTAATCTGTTAATTGCTTAAGTAATAATTTGTTTCTTTTTTCACTAATTATAAATATGTGATTTTTTATTTGTTGTTTTTTAATAAGTGCAATAAAAAATATAAATTTTTTGCGATACACATTACTCTCTAAACTTGCCGGTCCGCGAATTTTTGAGGAGTTATATTGCAGTTCCTCGATATTGTTAATAGGAATCTTGCATACATTATTTTTCAAATAAGGGAATATAAAGTAATCAAAAAAAGTCAAGTCTGTTGATCTAGGTGGAAATTCAGATTTGAACGTAAACTAATTATTCGATCGTCAAAAAATTCACGAAGGTAATTGATGGTCTCTTGAGCGGTGTGGGCAGTCGCGCCATCCTGTTGGAAGTAGCCTTGCTGGAGCTCATCCTCATGAAGCTGATTAATAAATTCACGTACAATATTCTGGTATCTGTGAGCAGTAACAGTTTCGTAGAAAAATATGGGTCCGATAATACGTCTTCGAGACCCAGTAATCCAAACACCAACTTTTAACGTGTGAAGGGGAGTTTCAAGAAAAGTATGAGGATTTTGAGTACTCCATAACCTTATATTTTGTGAATTAATATACCCCGAAAGGGTGAACCAGGCCTCGTCTGAAAAAAAATAAAAACGTTAAATTTAACAAATCATCATTATTAATTAAATTTTGTCGGAACCAGTGGCATTACACAGTTCGCCTATTGTGATCTGCTGGCAGCAACATGTAAAGCAAGAATTTTGTATGGGAAGAGCTTGAAATCTTTTTTGACAATAGTATGGCAAGTTCCTAATGATAAACCAGTCTCTTGCGATAGTGTACGTAGTGATGCAGCGGGTTGCTCGTTCATACGTATTTTGAGTACGAATTCTTGGCCTTCCAGTTCTATCTCTATGAGTAATGCTCCCTGTATCTTGGAAAAATCAGCACATCTTCTAAGTGCGCTGTAAAAATCTCCTTCAAGGAAAGCAATATCTGGAAATTGTAGACAAAATTCCTCTAGACATGACACCGCACTGTAAATCCATTCGCCGTTCACTCGAACACCATTTCGAAAATATGATTCAAACATGCATTTTTTGTGTTCTATTGTATAAACCATTCTATTTGTTGGTTAATTGAATTTTCAATAGAAACTTATGACAACAACAGTGATGACAGTTAAAGCTTGCAGTACACATTATTTTATTTTTCCACAGCCAACCCTTCTGTAATTTCTTTTTGAGTACATGGTACAGGTGCAAGCGGGGAAATCACCACGATCAGAGTGGAAAAATAACATAACCTAGGGTTTCCCAAATGGTGGGTCGCGACCCAGTACCGGGTCGCGGTAAACGAAATGCCGGGTCGCATAAAAACTCGCGAAACCTAGGTGATAAATTGTCGTCAGGAATACCCAGTTATAGCGGAAAAAGCAATAAAATTTGTAATGCCTTTCCTCACGACCTATAAGTGCGAAGCAGGTTTCTCAACATTAGTCTTCCTTAAAAATAAGTACCGAAACCGATTGGAAGAAGAACCGGATCTAAGGATAAAGCTATCATCGTTTTCTCCTAATCTGAAATTATTAGTAAAAAAATTGATGTGAAGTGTGAATATTCACACATTTCAGGGTTTCGCAGGTATATAATAAGTGAAGGCGGTATGCTGAGTGTGTAGGACAAATTTTACTTTGTAGTAATCACGGCAAAATGAACGATATTTTTAAAATAATTTATCGTCTGTTAATCATATAATAAGACTGGTTATTAAATTTACGCTCTTAAAAATTAAATACAACATTTGTCAAAATATAACTAGAATTTTGACAAAATAATTTCAACATAATAAAAATGCAAAAAAAAAACATAAAAAATAAAATTCGCTCCGTACTCGAACTCGAAACCCTTCGTTTTCCAGCTTACGACACCAGTGCTCTAACCCATTAAGCTATCGCACGCCTTGCTTGTGAGTGTCTTACATTGGTATAACTTTTGTACTTTGTGAACCAAAAACCACAAAAAATGCGTTATTTTCCGAAAACATAATCTGATCAAAAATTCCTGTTGTACTATTTCGGTTCACACCAATATACATTACTTAGAATTTTTATAGATTTTTAGTTTAAACCATCTGGGCTACAGGGTGTGGGACAAAATTTTTTTTGCACAATTTTGGCAAAAATCGAATCAAAATAATTTATTTTGCAAAAATAAAAATATGATCGTTAATCCACGTACTAAGGGCTTTCATTTGATACCCTACTCAGAATTTAAAAAAAATATTTTTGTTTTCGATGAGCACATATTTGTTTATATTTTTAGGGAGGTATGTTTTTTAGATGTTTTAGTATTTTTCCTATGTGCGGGTCAAAGAGTTGTATAAGCATGCCAAATTTCAACTCTCTAGGTTTAGCGGTTTGGCTACAATTTTTACCGAACCGACAGGCAGACAGACAGACAGAGAGACAGACAGACAGACAGAGAGACAGACAGACAGACAGACGACAAAATGACGGTATAAGGGTTTTTTGGTCATACCTACAAAACCCTAAAAATAAACAGCACCACACTTCTCATTAATAATTTATTGGTTCTCATTAGAGATGGGAATTTCGGCTCAGTTTGCAGAACCGGATCAGTGGAGGTCGTTCAGTTTGTTGAGCCGGTTCATTGATCCGGCTCAGTGATCCGGTTAAGTAAACATGTTTTCGAGACACAGGTCGGTCGTTAGTTCGTAGGTAGAACGTCGCTTAGAGCCGGTCAGTTGTCGGTCGTTCGCTTGTAGGTAGACGTCGCTTAGAGCCGGCTCTTTCTTAGACCCGGTCAGTTGTCGGTCGTTCGCTCGTAGGTACAACGTCTCTTGGCCCCGGTTCTTATCTAACATTTTTGAAACAGACAATTCACTTTATGTAGCTACTGTATTTTAAACCAGATGTGTTAAGTTTATGGCGATGTTTATTGCCCTTATAAATCGGACATCTGGGATTTGGGCAATATTTTTAATATTTTTATATAGTATGGTTGTAAGAAAATACAGACTAAGCCTATTAGTTTCAAATAAACTGCACTACAAATTGATGACAATAAATAATACACTTTATGATAATACATTACACGCCGAGTTCTCGCGAAGTTCAACATGACATAGATCCAGATCCGGATCACTCCGGTCACTGCTCACAATCGCCCGAACAATCATATCCTTGAAACTTGAAACTATACAGTGAGCCGTGAGCCGGCTCATATCAATTTGGTGACCCGTGTCACTTCGGTCAGTGTACTGAGTCGGCTCAGTGAGCCGGTTCGTTCATGAACGACCCATCTCTAGTTCTCATTAATAATTTTTGTTTATTTTCTACAAATTTTTATAACGGTTAATGCTTTTTTATTATAATTATTATGTGAATAAATGAAAACTGTATGGATACCCATATGTTTTAGCTTACCTATGGGCTATTATAGGCGGAAAAAATTTAGTGGGTCACGAAGAAAAAGTGTAAAAATTACCGGGTCACGAAAAAAAAAAGTTTTGGAAACGCTGACATAACCTATTACTAATCAGAATACTTGTCAATATTGTACTATTATTTATCGTATAAATTGTCAATAAAAAAGTGCAAAAAACAGTTAATCTTAATTATTGATTAACCTTACTTCTACAATAGTGTTTACATCAGCTGTTCAACTGTCCGCCATGTTTAATAATAATAATTAAATACCACCCAGTGCATATAATATTACCGAATCCCCTGATAATTACTGACCAAGAGAGAGCCCTAAATCAGCTGATCAACCGTAATTTAATCAATTGGCAATTTGGAGATGTAACCAAGTCTCCCCCACCTCCAATTACCTATCATTAACATTCCTTCAGTATTGAATTACTTCTAGGGATATTTTGTCTGGAGTAAGTAGGTGGTTATTATTTATTAATACTGTGAAAGGTTATGCGTGGGAGTATTAGACATATTTATGTATTAGTATAACGACCATTTTTATGAGTAATGAGAAAAATTATTTTATGAAAATTTTATTAGTCCAAGTATAAAAATATGTTTATTACAAGCATTATTTAGTTTTTATTATATTTCATGGATTATTAAAAGTAATGTGCTATTAAAACTGACGATTGAGTGTTACGCCGGGTTTATATTAAGGCGATTACAGACGATGGGTCTAACGTTCGCCAACGTTGGTACTGACGCCGGTGTTGCCAACTTGACTTTTAAGAAAATAGCTAAAGCATTGATGAAAAGTCGCTATTTTCAAGAAAAAGTCGCCAAATTTTTCAATACCAAAATAAAAACACTATTTTATACCTACAATTAATTGTGTTTATAGTGTTTGGGACTTCAGATATACAATGCTGAATATCTATAATGAATAATAATAATAATTTTTATCAAACTATTTGAAAATAATAAATTATAAAATTATATAATACAGTATGCACTTATAAAAAACAAATTTATAGATGATAAATAAATATAATTAGATACAAAAATACAGAAAAAAATAGTACAAAAATAAAAAATCTCTATAAAGAAAATACAGCAAACCCTCTTCTCTAACAAAGTTATAAATATATGGTAAATTATTGAATTCATCGAGATTTTTAAATTAGTTCTGTTAATATGTATCATGCATATACTTGTGTGCAACGAAACGCTGAACATAGCAGTTTAACATGGGATTTTAAATAAGTGCGATTGTAAATTGGCTCTCCTGTACATTTTTAAGCAAAAATACATGAACAAAAAGTCGAAATTTGATGCAATAGATGTCTAGATATTTGGAAAATACAATATGTTTTCGTCAAAATTCAGATAGCCGTGGAAATAAAACATGAAACAAAATTTGGACTGGAAAAGGCTAATTTAGATAGACATTATGTTGGAAATACTTATTTTTCTGACGAAAGTTCTTATACACTGAAACTATTTTGACGAAAACATCATATTTTATTTTCCAAATATTTAGTATACACGCATTCTATAGCATCAAATTTAGACTTATATACGTTATATAATAAAAAAAAAGAAAAACAGAATAAGTGAAATCCTAAAATTCTCCAAATTTGTCGTCAGTTAACTTTAAAATACTCTAAAAATGTCGCTAATCCCAAATGTAGTTTTCTTGTCGCTAAACGTCCTCTCAAATACCCTATATTTGGCGACTTTTCCCCGTCTTTGGCAACACTGACTGACGCCGGCCGTAACCAGTGCTGTATTGGTAAAATTAACAGAATGTGGTCCGTATACCTTCTGTTAATTTTGAGTATATGAGTGGATCATTCATCGTAAAAATCAGCAGGTATACGCTATAAACGGGGGAGGGTGGTTAAAACATGGCCAAAATTTAATTTGAATTAAAACGTAGAACATAGTGTTATAACTTACTGTTATATTTCTTGAAATATATCCTGGCTTGGCGAGATCAATCAGCACTAGTCTCACTCGAACACACTTTCGACTGCGTCTCTGTTGCTGAGCGGTGGTTTACTAACCAAGATCGTATATATTTTTTTGGTTGAAACTTTTCAACTGGAGGTTCATTAGCATTAATGAACATTAGATTCGACACATTTGAAATAAGATAGAGACGCTCGCAAGTCAATGATATTATTCATTAAGCTGAAACCGCGTTCACATTCGGCTGTTGAACAAGGTAAAGTTGATACTGCTGTTAAAAAAGGTTTTAATTTCTCCGGCACAGATTCTGTATTTTCTATAAAGTCTCTTAATCCTATAAGGGCTTCTAGCTCATCGATATTAAATCGTCTACAAATTCTCATTACTTCTGATTCTTCATACCGTATATTATCATTGTTTATATTAATTGGATTTAAAGCAGAAATATCCTTAAGAAATTGTACATTTTCAGTATTTGAATCAGAACAAAGTCTTGATTTCATCCTATCAACCATGCTTTGAATAAATTGGTTTTTATTAATCGGTATAATTTTGGTATAGCGAACCAAAGAGATATTTTTAAATGTTAATTCCGCGTTTGCTATTAAATTTAGTTTTCGCCAGGATTTTGTTTGAAGCTCTCTATAATTCGTATGGTTCTTTTTATTAAATGTTCAGCTCTTGGTAGTGTTGTTGTTCGCGACTGTAGTTTTGTAGATAATATTGACAATTATTGAAGGATGTCATACATGATCCCTAAATCTAATAGAAATTCAGGACTTTCAAGTTTTTTCTTTAAACCCAGAAATGTAGTTTTAGAATTTTAATCTTTACATGAGTTTTTGAAGTGGCGGTGTATCGCTTCATATGAATCTCATATAGCTTGCACTGTTTTAAAACTACTCGCTACCCATCGAATTCCAAGAATTCGTCCTACCTTTTTAAATTTTAGCCCTAGTTCATGGCATATACACTCTAACGCATGAGAATTTCTAGGAGACTGGCTACATAACGTATATAGTTTGTCTAGAAAAGATTTAAAATGGTTCATGTCACGTACATCTTTTATAGCATCCTACAACGCTGATAATTCGAATCTTCAAGTATTTGAAAATTTAATATCTTCACATGTTTTGATTTTTCAATAAGCACAGGGTATACGTTATTCGTTAAGATCAAACCACAAGGTATACGCCGTATACCCCCCTAATACAGCCCTGGCCGTAACATGTACAACTGGCGGACACTTGTACAAGCGTATCATACCGGCGATGTGTAGAGCCCTGCAAATCCGCGGGTATCCGCGGATTATCCGCGGGTATCCGCAACTTTTCTGCGGATGCGGATAAATTATCATTTAAACCATGCGGATGCGGATCGGATGCGGATTAAATGTCATATCCGCTTATCCGCAATATCCGCGTGAACATTAAATCTTCGGTTACTTTCGGGGAAACAAGCAATTGTGTTCTGACTACGCAGTCCTCGGTTATTTTCGGTTGTCTGTATATACATGATATTTTGTAGCATTCAATCTCACTTTATGTTATTTTTATTAAGACAATTGTCCATGATCAAGACTGAGTTGAGAAAATCAACTTAACTTTCTTTTTATTATTGAATATATTATAGAAAATAATATTTTGGACAAAAGTTTGGTACACTTTCGACGTAATTCTTCCTACCTCTGCTCTAATTCTGGCTTTAAAATCTGATAAAGGTTTTTTTTTACATAAAACTGATTCTTAAGTTTTATTGAAATACCAAAATTTACCTACATAATTTTTTCTCGAAAATTTTATTTTGTAACCTGCCAATTTTTTTATACTACCCGAAGTAAAAAGTCTTGCAGATCCCAAAAATTTGAAAAATGACACATGTTGCTATTTGAAAAAGTTGCAACGCCTAACTCATGCGCGAAATGGCGTAAGAGAATTACTTGATCCTAAAAATATGAAGCACCTTCTATCAAGTAACTTTTCTGATTTTTTTTTTTAAATTCAATATTAAAAAAAGCAGCACGTCACTTACTCCCTACGAAAAAGAACGCTTAGGCCCCCCAAAATTGTTATCTCTCTCTAGATTTAAATAAGTTATTAGCGCATCTAGGCCTTAAAACTTTTGGGGTCCCTTAGGTTAGGTTAGTAATAAATAAGCTGGTAAATCCAAAAATTTTCAAACTGACAGCAAAACCTGTAGTGCGGATAGTGCGGATATTTTTGCGGATGCGGATCGGATGCGGATTTGTTATTTACAAAAGCTGCGGATGCGGATCGGATGCGGATCATGGATGTGCGGATGCGGATCGGATGCGGATACAGAAAAGCTTATCCGCGCAGGGCTCTAACGATGTGTCGATGAAGCGTTAGTGATAGCCAAGTATAAAAATAGCGAACATGGACCAACGTTTGTAAAATGGCGTCTGACAGGGAAAGTGAGGTTATTGTTGCAGCTTCGACCTTTCTTTTGATATTTAAATTAGATTAAAAGTATAAAAAATTACTTTTTACTTTAAATAATAGGGCCAGGAAATATTTTTTTATCGTTTACATATGAAAATGCAAGTAATGACATAAAAAAAGGTCCTCATTTCTGAAATATATTTTTTTCCAAGCAATTCTAGGGGGGGGCAACTGGGGGTCAGAGCAACTTTTAGCCCCCCCCCCCCCGGCCCCGCTAGCGCCGCCACTGGTTACACGTTTTTAAATATTTTTATTGATTATTTTCATAATAGATATTTATTTCAAGACAGTTCTACTGAATAAATTATAAATAAAACCTAAGGAAATTTTATACTGATTTATATAAAATTTACGGTGATGGGTATTTGTATTATAGTTAGGGTTACCATTCGTCCCGCTTTATGCGGGACTGTCCCGCATTTTGATTGGGCGTCTCGCAAAAGTCCTGCATTTTATCATTTTGTCCCGCATTGTAACTTGTATTTGAGGACCTATTTTTTTTTTCTTCACTTGGATTTTGGGTGGTGAGGACCTTTTTTTTTTGCTCTTCAGTTGGATTCGAGATGTGAGGACCTTTTTTTTTGCTCCGTCCCGCATTGCCTTCTTAAGAAAATGGTCACCCTAATTATAGTTAATGAAAAATCTTTGAATTTGAAATAATAAAAATAAATATATGCAGATATATTTAGCCAATTTAATGCAATTTTTAACTATAAATGAAATTTTATATTCAGTTTATTTATTAAAAATTTTTAGGAGGTCACTGCCCCAGTGCTACTCTGTCTCAGCCGTGCCACCTCTTATGGCCAATTCTCGTATTTGGTGTTTCTAAAATTATTATAACTATCTAATCGTATAAAATATTTGTGAATATTATTACAAATTGTTATGGCGATGTTAATGCCTCAGCTTGCATTCTACTTGCAGTAATAGTAGTAGTTCGCTAAGTCGTAATGTCTGAACATCTAGTAATGCCCCTGGATGATGGCAACACTCTTTACATTATAGTTATTTGAGTTGCATCTAGCAAAGCTCAGTCACGCTCGCCTGCCGCTCGCATGAGCTCTAATGACTTCACGTAAGCTTTTAAGAAATAATAAGTATGTCAGGAAACTGTTGAATGATTCTATTTTGTAAGTATAGTGAAATGTGGACTTGAAGGTCACGAAATAAATTTTAATGCTCTATTTAACGTTCAGAATCAAGTTCTTTTTTTGTCGATTATCAAAACATCCAGCCGAACAACACAATACATCTTTTATACCTTGGAGTATCACTAGATAGAATGGCATCTTTTAAACAGCATTTAAGTAATACTGTCGGGAGATTGAAAACTAGGAATAATATTCTTCAAAAATTGTCCGCAACAACATAAGATTTAATAGAGTTCCTCATCATAGCTTATTTGCTAAACTAAAGCATTACGGCCAGTGGTGGCGCTAGCTTTTAAAATCTGTGGGGGTGGGTGGAATCATTTGAGGAGGGCAACATTTTTCTTATCGTTATATATAATGAAAATATGATGGTTTTGAATTTTGGAAAGATGAAAGGGGGCCGCATGCGACCATTTGACCCGATTCCATCTTTCATAATTTTAAATATTCCCAAAATGAACCCGCCACTTAGTTTTATATAAATTATTAAATTTTATCGAAGTACTTATATCAGGGGAACCCAGAACAATTTTTAGGGGGAGATCGCCCCTAGGAGGGAAAGTATGTATGGAATATGTATGGATTGAATTTACTGAGACATATCTGGATAAACTTGAACCGAATAGACCGAATCATGGAAGGTGTAGATATATAGTGCATAAATGGGGTATTGTTGAATCGCCAGTCTGTGATTGTGAAGCCCAGAATCAAGTATTCTTCATAAAGTTTTTAATTGTCCACTTTGTTCTTTCAAATGAAACGTGACATTATTTATTAAATTTAAAATCTAATGTAAATGTAATATTATCGACTGGATTAGCAATTTAGATATACAGCTTTTAGCTGAATAATTCCCTTTTTTTTCATTTATTTATTTAAAGACACATCAGCTACTTGGCTATTAGTGTCTAATAAGGTTACATTATTGTTACATTTTGTTTGATTTATATATATAGCTTATATTAGGTTATGTATGTTGGCTGCCTGTAAGAAATTAAGTACGTTGTTAGTCATTGTTGAGTCTAGTCTAGTCTTAGATGTCTTTAAGGTCTTGTGGTAAGTTGTACTTTATACGTAGGTTAGTGTGGAGTTGACAGTCTATTAGTATATGGTTAACAGTAAGTGGTTCGTTACATGTCTCACATATTTTAGTATCTAGTCTTGGCATGAGGTGTTATGGTTGGTTTATATACGGAACAAGAATAAGGAATAGGAAATAAGAATAGTACACAAGATGTTATGGTTGGTTTATATACGGAACAAGAATAAGGAATAGGAAATAAGAATAGTACACAAGAATAAAAAATATTAAACCGTTTATATAGGACATAACATTTCGTCGCTGCGCCTGCGTACTTGCGTTGGCCTGTGTTTAACATTTGTCACTTGACAGGTTCTGATTCATAAAACCTTTTAAAAAATTTCGTTTATTACCGTTAAAAACATTTTATTGTTGTTTACAACCCTCTGATCACAACTGAAAAACATCTGTTGACCACACTTTATTACGGCAGACATTTTGATTGCTGTGCGCAGGCTTATCGTGTCTTATTCTTGAAATAAGAATAAAAATGTTGAATGTTACCAACTATTCTTATGTTTAAGTTAAATTTCATTCCTACATCATCCTTTCATTCAAGCATTAATGCTTGGTTTATATACGGAACAAGAATAAGGAATAGGAAATAAGAATAGTGCACAAGATGTTAAAACATGGCTGCGCCGTATATCGGTTTATGTAGGAATGAAATTTAACTTAAACATAATAATAGTTGGTAACATTCAACATTTTTATTCTTATTTCAAGAATAAGACACGATAAGCCTGCGCACAACAATCAAAATGTCTGCCGTAATAAAGTTTGTTCAACAGATGTTTTTCAGTTGTGATCAGAGGATTGTAAACAACAATAAAATGTTTTTAACGGTAATAAACGAATTTTTTTTTAAAGGTTATATGAATCAGAACCTGTCAAGTGACAAACGTTAAACACAGGCCAACGCAAGTATGCAGGCGCAGCGACGAAATGTTATGTCCTATATAAACGGTTTAATATTTTTTATTCTTGTGTACTATTCTTATTTCCTATTCCTTATTCTTGTTCCGTATATAAACCAACCATTAGTGTGTGTGTCTGGTGTGTCCGATTCTAAGTCTTGTCATTATTATTTGTTCTCGTCTGTTGGTGCCTGAGTTCCAGTTCTGTATGTCGTCCTTGACGATTCGTAATTTGTTGTTAGTGGTGTCACGCCATTTGGTCAGTCTGGTTATACTGTGTTTCTTCTTAATGTTCTCTTTTACATAAGTTTTGTTAGGGGGAATAATTACGTGATATGTATTTTTTAATCAGTAAAATCCGAACGATGTTGAAAAATCAAAACTATAACAAAAATTAGAACAAAGCAAAAGTAGAAATATATGATGTGAAGGGTTCGGTGACATACCCGCACAAGAAAAATGCTCACGCGAAAAATGCTCACAGAAAAGTGCGCAGAGTCATAATTGCTCACACGAAAACTGCTCACACGAAAATTCCTTACACGCAGATTGATAAATGCTTACACGAAAATTGCTCACAGTGAAAAATGCTCACACGGAAAATTACCCACTTCTATAAATCCTCACATGGCCAATAAAATTGTTAAGATAATTGGATGTCTTACATTCTTGCTCGTTTTATTTATTTTTTTTATTTTTCAGATGTATTTTCTAATAATTTTGAAAGTATATTTTGTAAAAACGTCTGCAAAAAAATGTGTGTTTTCTAATATTATTCTTATCTTATATCTTTTTTTAGGGTTTTGTAGGTATGACCACCAAAAAAACCCTTATAACGTCACTCATATTGTAGAAATTGTAGCCAAACGGCTGAACATAGAAGGCTGAACATTGATGGGAATCGAAATAGTTCAATAGTAATTTTTGATCAGATGAATGTTTCGATAAATGTCGATTTTTTGGTGTCGTTGATGAAAAAAATGTATTTTTTTTAAATTTATTGTGTGGTATCAAAAGAAAGGTCTTAAGATGTAGATTACAGAACAATAGATAGTTTTTTGAAATTTGTTTTTTTAACACGAATTTAGCAAAAAATATGCAAAAGTCCCGCACCCTTTCGAATCAGAAAATCACCAAAAAATTTTGATAACTTTTAAAAAAATAATTATCTAATAAAAAAATCGTACTATAGCGGTTTACATTACCAATCGTACTATAACGGTTTAAGTAATTTGTAATATTCTGATTTTTTCAGATTTATAACTAGTCCTTCTGAGTGATATGATGTGGACAAAAGTTTTGTGACACATGTTTCTCAAAAATCGAGTCAAACTTATGTCTTCAAAGTTGAAGACATAAAATCAAAAAATTAATGTTTAATACATTAATTTTTATTCGTTTATCTACGACAGGAGTCGGCAACTTTTTTGTCAATAAGGGCGCAATATAAATTCAAATGTTATTGAGGGCGCAAAAAAACGTAAAAAATATAAACACTCGTGGTTGGCAAGGTCATCCCAAAATCCAAGTGGTGAGCAAAAAAAAGATCCTCACCTCCTAAAATCCAAGTGATGAGCAAAAAAAAGGTCTTCAGCTCTCAAAATCCAAGAGTGACGAGCAAAATAAAAGGTCCTCACCTCCTAAAATCCAAGTGATGAGCAAAAAAAAGGTCTTCAGCTCTCAAAATCCAAGAGTGACGAGCAAAAAAAAGGTCCTCACCTCCTAAAATCCAAGTGATGAGCAAATAAAAAAGGTCCTCGTGTGGATATTGCTCAGTATATATGAGTCGATAGTGAGGGCGCCGGGGGCGCCTAAAAAATCCCACAGAGGGCGCTGTGTTGCTGACCCCTGATCTACGATTTTATATGAAATTAAATGATAGATATATTAAATGAAAAAAAAATCAGCTGTTGCCACCACAGCACCGACCACCATCACAAAATCACAAAGTACTTGTATAAAATACATTCTAGCAGCAGAGTAGTTATTATTGTAAAAGACAATAACTTATTATATTACTTTGACAATTTCATAATGTGTATTTATAATTTACGATAACCATGGAAAAGTACTTGCATAAAAAAAAGTCTTAAATAAAAGTTGTTAGTTATTGATTTTATAGCAACTTTTGTTAAATATTTTTTTTAAAAATATTTCTTTGTTGTGAAATATACACAAAAATCTTAAAACCGACACGAGTAAACTTCCATTTCTAGTTAACCGATTAAGTTGATCAACTCGTGCCATTGATGTCAAAAGCTTAAATATGAAGTTTCATAAAAATTCTTTTAGCCGAATTTATTCTGCACGTGTACACAGACCGATGGACAGACAGACGGACTGACATACAGACAGACATACAGATCGACAGACATCATGCTAAAAATAGTTAAAACGTTATGTAGGGACCTCAATTCGTGGAGATCCATCGAAATCTCGAAACGTCAAAATCGCTATGATCATATACCTCCCTTTTATATGTTGGCGGTCGGTAAAAAATTAAATTATACCAAAATATTGATAATTTTTGTAAAAATAGTCAGATCAAAAATTAAGAGTGTACTATATCGTTTCACATCAATGTACATTACTCTATTTTTTCAAAACTATTTTCTTTGAGAAATATGGTGTAGCACACCGTTTCAACATTTATTATTACAATTTAAAAGGCTTAATAGAAAATGAATTTAAAATAATGTTAAAATTTAAACTATTCTCTTATGCCAATTTTAATTTGAACCAATTTTCATTTCGGTTTTTAAAAATTTTACACATTTTTATTATGTTTTCGTTTATAAAGTATTAAATATTAAAACTTTCGTACGCCGTTTTAACATTTAATACATAAATAAAATTGGTATGAGAATAATTCTGCATCATTTCAAAAACCAAAATAAAAATATTTCAAAATTTAACAAGCATGACAAAAATAGTCAACAGAAAAATAAAGCACTATTATATATAAGCTGATTTAGACCGGGAGCTCATGACATTTTTGGTCTCCGATTTCATACAGCATGCCTTTTGGAGGAGAGAATATTTACCCTGTGACAACAAAAAAGGGATGGTACTAAACCCCTGCACGCTTTCCGGTCATAGGGAAAATTGCATTTCCACTTGCACAAAATTTTTGTGATTTTCTCTGATTTAATATTGCTTGCCCTTTTGTCAAAAGAAAGTTATAACAAATTTAAAGTCTTTTAATTATAGGCATGCTGTATGAAAACGCGGAAAATCATATTTTTTTATTACAAGATCACATGACCGTTTGAGCCCTTTGGGACCCTCCGAATCGCATGCATATATTTAAAAGACTTTAAATTTGTTATAACTTTCTTTTGACAAAAGGGCAAGCAATATTAAATCAGAGAAAAGCACAAAAATTTTGTGTTTAAGTGGAAATGCAATTTTCCCTATGACCGGAAAGCGTGCAGGGGTTTAGTACCATCTCTTTTTTGTTGTCACAGGGTAAATATTCTCTCCTCCAAAAGGCATGCTGTATGAAATCGGAGACCAAAAACTGTCATGAGCTCCCGGTCTAATTCTTTTAAATTTTCAGAAAGGAACCTATTGAATAAACTATAGATGCGGGAAAACAATGAATGCGGGAATATGTACATACATACATATTCTAAAAATGATACATGTTTCAGGTATAAATCAATTTGTTTAAATAAAAAATATCGTAACAAAATAAGAAAGGAAGCTGCATGAAGACAAAAAAAAAACACTTTGTATTGTATATAATCTTTCATCATTTGCTTTTTAGCTTTTTTATTGCCGTAAGAAATCAATATTTTTTCGGTGTTACAAATTACATTTTTTTCGGTATCAGTTATCGAATGTGCATAAAAAAAAAGTTTTCAATTTGAAAAACCACGAAATTTGCTGCGTAATTTAAACGATGAATGCGGTAAAATGCATAGAGAAACGATCGATGCGATCTGTTTTTGCGTGTTTTGTATGACATTAATTCGGAACCGCAAGAAATAACGATACATACGGGAAAACTATTATTCGAGGAACGATAGATAGAGGTTTCACTGTATTGTCTATATATTTTTTAGAGTTAAAAATACCGGCGCCATGCCATAAAGAAAAACCAGAAATTCTAATAGAACCATCACTTAATTTTATCCACTCTTAAAAGATATGTACTTGTTTATTTCTTATTACATATTTGTATATATTCTTTATTTCGTCTAAGTCTTGCGGCGTTTGGGTATTAACTCTTACAAAGTAATAAAAATAAAATGACATTACAATATCTTAATTTCTTCCTCCGGTATCCTTCTCTTTCTTTCTATTCTCCTTCCAGCTTTTCGCTCCGATCTCCTTCCTTCTTCCCAGCAAACATTCAACTAACGGCCGAATGCCGGCATTCTACTTTTACTGCTGGTAAATTGCTAGCACCAAAAGTAAGTGCAACGCCAGTATTAATAATGTACTTCACATTTGTATTTCGCACTCCGCCTATACGAAGTACTTTACCAGCATTTTATAAGCACTCTTCTTCACACATACTTTTTACTTAAAACTAAACTTTTTTTGAATGTAATAATTTGGAAAATTTGATTGTTCTTAGTCATAAAACGCCCTAACAGCCTGGCCTTCAAGGGCCTGTACAAGTTGTTACGTGTTGGTGAACAGTTTGTCAAGAAGTGTATTTGAATAGTTATTGTTTTGTGAACATTATACAGTTTTTTATTGTGATTTGTGTGTGTTTTGTTAGATTTAAGGACGTAGTTTACACAAACTGTTTCATGTTAAATTGTTTAATTTTTAGTTTAGTTCAGTCATAGTTTTTTTCATGTAATAAAATTTTCAATTATTAATAAATCTGTTACAAAATTATAAATATGTCATTTAAAAAATATAATTTGTCATATTTCATTTTGAATAGTGTCATCTTAAATATTTTGTAAATATAATACTAACCTAAAATAATACAAACTTAATCCAAAACTGTAAAGCTTTTTTTACAATATAACCAAGTTTCTAAAAGTCCGTAATACACTATAAAAATCACCAAAATAACCAGATCTAGTTTGTTCTTACAAAAGTGAACAGCTTATAGCATTAATGCTTATAAAATTTGATTATTGAATTTATTTTAATAAGTATGATTTCTTTAGGTTGGCACTGTTCAAGTCAGGGGGAAAAGATGTGGTAGATAAAACAAGCCGAATATTGGCGAAAATTAATAGTCACCACTTATCCTTAGGATGCAATTTTTTGGCCGAAATGGCAGAAAACCATTTTCTTAAAATTCTTCATTAAATTAATAAATTAAATAAACTAATTCCTGTTATTCCTGAAATTATATTTATTTAATATTTATAAATAAATCAATAAATTATAACTGTTAATACAATTTACAATCGGCCAGTTTTACCATCGTTGAATAAATTTATTTAACAACTTATGTTAACAATATCGCATCATTCTATTGACAGCAATATTAATTTCTTCATTAATAGTTTAAAACCGATGCGACATTGTCAACTTTATTTGTTAAATAAATTTATTCAACGTTGGTGAAAATGGCCAAATGAGTATTTATTTTGCACTTAACCATTAATTTATTTTAATACTGGGTAAGTACACATATGTTACATTTGAAACACTAGAGAGTGGGTATAATATATGCACTGGCCCAGTGCGAAATACCAGCACTAGCCCAGTGCGAAATGCCAGCACTGGCCCAGTGCGAAATGCCAGCACTGGCCCATTACTTTCAATGCACTTTACCGTTGCTGGTCCGGCAACTGATTCATCAATGGGGCAATAACGGCCACGGGACACCGGGATACTGGCCCAGTACGAAATGCCAGCACTGGCCCATTACTTTCAATGCCGGGGAGTATGTGCTTTACAAGCACTGGCCCGTATAAAAATGTTTGCTGGGCTCGCTATCCTCCTGATTCTACCCCCTGAATTTCCTCTTTTCCCCTTCAAGTATCTTGCAATTCCGATCACCCGGATCTCTTTACGTCTCTTCACACTCCGCGATTTGTCTCTTCTGTCTGCTCTTTCCTGTTTCTATACCACCTTATCTCTCCTTCTCAGTTCTTCTACTATATCTGTTCTTCCGTTTCTATTTTTCTTTGCTTTTCTTATGTCCATTTCACGTCTCCAAAAGTACTCTTTTCTTATCTCTCCCCATGCCGACAATTTGCCTTTATGTTCTTGCTTCATTCTTTCATCTTAGCATTCCCTTAGTTTTTATTTTTTATTTGTTAATAAATATTGTCTATGTTAACCAAAAATATGTTTTATTCATTAATTTTATGATACAAATACGAGTATGTATAAAATCTGAATTAAAAATTGAAGAAAGTTTTGTAGGAAACTTTAGCAGAAATGCAGATCAATTCTGTAAAAAGTTACTGTGTAGTAACGTTACTACAAGATAAAATATTATAAAAGTATGATGACTTTCATTCATGATAGTAACTGACCTGGCTCATAGTGACATATTTAGTTACTATCAGTGGCGCAGCCAACGGGGTGCTGACGGGCCTGGGCCCCTCCCAAGACCAACAGATTACACGACGCTGCTCGGAGAGTTGAGGATAAAATTTGTTAACCACAACCAGTGGCGCAGCCAAGGGGGGGGGGCGACGGGCTTGGGCCCCTCCCAAGACCAACAAATTACACGGCACTGCTCGGAGAGTTGAGGATAAAATTTGTTAACCACAACCAGTGGCGCAGCCAAGGGGGGGGGGCTACGGGCCTGAACAACAGTGGCGTATTCAGAAGGCGCAAGCCCCTTCTGAAGGTCCGATGAAATGAAAATTTAACAAAATTATCATAATCGTACAGCAAAATAACTTATGTATTTTACAATAATAATAAGCTATAATTTATTATGATCAGTGTTGAAATTAACATAAAATACATATTTACATCTTATTTTTAGGTTTTCGTAGGTATAATCAAGAAATCCTTATTCCGTTACATGAGTCTGTTCGTTCGGTACAAATTGTGGCCAAGCGGCTGATTTAGAGAACTGAACATAAGTAAGAGAAATATTGAGAAAATATATCCCGCGAAAAATATAAATAAATATGTATTTATCGAAGAAAAAATCAAGTGAAAGTTTTTGATACATGGATTAACAATTAAATTTTTTTATCAACAAATAATGGAATTATTATTTGATATAAACATCAATATCCAACAGCAGGGGTGTCGAACTGATTTGAGTCGCAGTCTATTTTACGTACAAAATGAAATGTTGTTTTGTTTAAATACAAAATGTTTCTTGACATTTTTTTATGAACAGAAAAGGGGAAGAGAGTAGGTATATTTTACATTTTTAAATATATTTTCCCCCTAAATAAGCTCAAGTGATTTTGATTCACGATTCCGCTTCAGGGGCAAAAAAAATGATGTTGAGGGCCGTATGCGGCCCGCGTGCCATAGAAATTTGATTCGGCCCTCCCCAAGACAAAATCCTGGCTGCGCCACTGGTTACTATGATCACCTGAGTTATAGAATTGGTCTGATGGTGTGTAGGTACTGTATATCGAAATATTAAACTATAGGTGCACTATATAAGAGTATCATAGACAAAAGGATGTACAAATGTCTATTTTAAAACAATATCTGTACTAGACTGAATCATTTTCAAAGTTAAAACCTCATTACTGAAACTTTGAACATGGTTCAAGCCGGAACTGTAATCTTAATAAATAAAAATGTTAGTAAAACTTTACCAAATGTCTCATTAAAGACCCTATTACCCAAGGATTCATGTTCCAGTTTACATTTAGACATGGTCAAAAGCAAAAGGTTTAATTACAGTGAATTAAATTATACAGAAACAAGTTCACTTGCTACTGTCAAATATCAAAACAAGAAGCAATATAAACTGTCCTCACTGAACCTAATTATTCTAGAATCGCAAAGAAGCGTTTATATTTATTACCATATCAAAGCAGAGAAGAGTAAATTACACCAAGAGAATTCCATGATAAGTAAAGTATTTAAAAAGATGTCTTCTTGAAAGGCGGAAGTGACAAGAAAACCTTAACCATAGCATGGCATTTAACACCGAAATATAATGTTTAAAATTGCACTCTAACAAGTGGTTTCTCCGAGACCTATCCTCATAAACAAAAGGTGCGGCTTTATGCGCATGCTCAAAGGACGACCGACGCCCGTTTGGACGTCTGATCAACGTCTCAGTATCTGGGTACGCTGCCGGCGAACGTCCCAGTGTGTAACGACGCGCCGCGACGACTGTACCGTTCGGTTATAACACGTGGTGTTTAGTGTATCTCTCTTTCTCTTTCCTATAGGATACATAGAGGATTTTTATAGTTGTTGATAAAAAAGTTTGTACAAATGTTTAGTTACCGATGATTTTGTTGTTTGTTTTTAACAATTGAAGTGTTTTCAATTGTTTCATTGCTTGTTTTAACTGCTTGATTTTTTTTTATATAAATCCCTGACGAGTACAAGCTATTATTTTTAACGATACATATGTTCAACATTTGTTATTCATGAGATTTGAAATATTTATGTGCATACATCGTTTGGACGCTTCTTTATTTCTGTTATTTAAAATGTCGTTATAATTTTGACAAATTTGAATATTTTAAATATTTTACTGTGCATATGTTTTAAAAATATTAACATACAAAAAATATTTACGAGTTTACAATATCCATTTTTTTAAATTTTGATTAGTTAAAAAGTATGTTATACTTTATTTATTTTAAAGACAGTTTAAATTGCTTCTATATTCTAATATCGACAGGTGCTTCGTTGTTAAGACGGTTTTAAGTGCTTTAAGACTAAAGTTATGGTGAAGATTAAATTTGGACAAATTAAAAAATATGTTATAAATTGCGTTCAGTTTTGTCAAGGACAAACCAGATCTGGTTATTGTGGTTACTTTTATATTGCTTTACTAACTCCAAATGTCATTTAAAAAATTCTCTTGCGCTGTAAATCAGACTTCCGATTTGTTGGTTATGATTATTATAATCATTTTTACCGACCGCCAACATATATAAGGGAGGTATTGTGATTTTGACATTTCGAGATTTCGATGGATCTCCACGAATTGAGGTCCCTACATAACGTTTTGACTATTTTTAGCTGATGTCTGTTGGTCTGTCTGTCCGTCTGTCTGTCTGTCTATCTGTCTGTCTGTCCGTCTGTCTGTCCATGCCTGTGTACACGTGCAGAGCAAATTCGGCATAAAGGATTTTTATGAACCTTCATACTTAAGCTTCTGCCATCAATGGCACGAGTTGATCAACTTTTGGTAAAAATCGGTTGACTAAAAATGGGAGTTTACTCGTGTCAATTTTAAGATTTTTGTGAACATTTCACAACAGAAAAATATTTCGAAAAAATTTATTTAACAAAAGTTGCTATAAAAGCAATAATTAATATAACTTTTATTTGAGACGTTTTTTGATAAACGAAAAATTTCGAATAAGTCTCAATTTTTTTATACTTCAATGTAATGTTTCCATGGTCATGATAAATAATATCTCTGTTAGAAAATATTAGGCCAAGTTATTTCCACTCTGCTGCTAGAATGTATTTTCTATAAGTACTTTATGATGGCGGTCAGTCCTGTGGTGGTCACAGCTGATTTTTTATTATGACATATGTCAAATTAACATTTTTTAACCATTTTTACCGACCGCCAACATATATAAGGGAGGCATTGTGATCATACCGATTTTGACATTTCGAGATTTGGATGGATCTCCATGAATTGAAGTCTTTACATAACGTTTTGACTATTTTTAGCATGATGTCTGTCTGTCTGTATGTCTGTCAGTCTGTGTACACGTGCAGAGCCAATTCAGCTAAAAGAATTTTTATGAAACTTCATATTTAAGCTTTTGACATCAATGGCACCAGTTGATCAACTTTTGGCAAAAATCGGTTCACTAGAAATGGGAGTGTACTCGTGTCGATTTTAGGATTTTTGCGAATATTTCACAACAGAGAAATATTTCGAAAAAAATTATTTAACAAAAGTTGCTATAAAAGTAATAACTAATAACTTTCATTTGAGAAATTTTTATAAAGCAGCACAAATTAAACAAGTACTTTGTGATGACGGTTGGTCCTGTGGTGGCCACAGCTGATTTTTTAATATCAACGTGACATTTTCCTCTTAGTTTGTTTTTACAAAAGTGAACAGCATATACTTTGCTTCAGTGATGGCATCTTACCAGTTCGGACCGGTTCGCGCGAACCGTTTCTTAAAATTATTGAAACCTTAGGGAACCGGTTGTTAGATTTATTAAAAATAAATGAATTACTCTGACTTCAGTTTTGAATCGTGCGCCGTGCCCTGCAGTGTTGCAAATGTAATATTTATTTTATAGGTTATTAATAATACGCTCTTAAAATGTTTTCCTTATATTTAATAAATGGTAAGTAAGTTAATAGAAGTAAGTGATTTGAAAATACAGAATAGGTTCCTAGATATCACATGACTTTATAGAACCGCTTCCTGAAAATTTAGGATGCCATCACTGCTTTGCTTATGTTGATAATATTGAGTGATAAAACAAATTTATAATCATGGGAAGTCATGAATTTTCGAATGCATGTCTGTTATTATATCGTATGATTAAAAACAAATAATAATAATAATAAGCTTAAAATACGCCGCTTATAAGACTTGGAATAGAAAGACACTAATATAAGGCATGTTAGAGATAATTGATCAAAAACAAAAACTATTAATTACTGTCATTTTTGATAATTCAAGAAGATTAAAGAATTTGTGTATAATCTTTTATATCAATTAACAGAAGAATCAGCGTCAGTATTGATACGGGCGGTGGTCAAATCATCTTGTTTAGTTTATAATTTTATTATTTTCTTTATTTGAGGTTGTTTTTAAGTGATTATGTCCATTTACGATTTATTTTTAGATAAACTAAAGTTGCGTTCTGAGCTCTTTAAATTAGTTGACTTTTTAGTTGCTTGTGATCCTAATGTGTATTTTTATATAATTATACAAATACAAATATGTATATCCTTTTACAGATATATATTTGTATATACAGCCTACGCCAAACGTTTAAGCGGACCTAGATTTTGAAATTTAGTAATTTTTAAAATTTTGGTCATTTTGTTTAAGCTTTGTCACATTGGAAAGTCTAGGTTAAATTGACTGTCATTATAAAATGTCATTTTCCTTAAATTTAGATATTTTGTGTTATTCTTAATACAAATAATGTAAAAAAAATGTTTTATAATAAATGTCATTCGTTTCCCTGGTTTCACTGTTGAAATTTGAAGATGCCAATACGAAACACGAAATTAACTAAGCAAGGTCTCTTCTCGTGACAACCAAAAAGAACAAAACTCCCATTTAATTCCGCTTAAACCAAAGAAACAGGCTATATTGAATATAACTTTAAACTCGGACGGAAGATATCAGTTAAATAATACTGGAGAAGTGATATTGCCAACCTAATTTTAAATTAATAAATTCCATTGCTATCTATATAAGCAGTTCACTTTTGTAAGAACAAACTAAGAGGGAATTTTGTTTTCAATAGTTTGCACGTTTGAAGCTGTATATGACATACAACATGACGTTGGTATTAAAAAATTTCACTTTTTTAAAATGTCGATCCATTTGACATATGTCATAATGAAAAATGATATCTTAATTATAGTGATCATAACCTTATCAACCTAAAGTCGGTTTTACAGCGTAAGGAATATTTTTAATTGACATTTAAAGTCAGTAACACACCATAAAAGTAACCAAAATAACCAGATCTATAGTGCGTTCAAAGGTGAGTTTGCAGTACAGGACATATGGAGTAGTTCTTTTTCATACTCTCTAATGGGTTTACACAATGACACTATCCTTTTCTTGCTTGTCGACGTTGCCAGCTCTAAAACGCGCTGATCTGTGAAGACGCAGTATTCTACAAATGGCCATTTGTTTTTGTTGAGTGTTATTTTGAGTTTTATAAGAGTTGATTTTTGTAAATCATACGAGTTTTGCATATTATTATAATTGACACATTTGACACTTTTACAACATTTGGCAACACCGCTCCCATTTTCCATAAGAGCTATACTGCAAACTCACCTTCGAACGCACTATAGTGTGTTCTTACAAAAGTGAACAGCTTATATGTCTTATTTCTCGATCATTTTGTACTTCTTATTAATTCAGTATTATGTGAAAATAGTTCTTGTTATTATACATATATTCGGTGTTAATAGTTATCGTTTTCATCCGTTTTCTTGTTTGCCCTAAGCTAATATAAATTCGATGTTACAATATATCCTTATTTTTTCGTTAGCGAGTTGTCATAACAAATTGTGAGTTACTAATTCTGACAAATTTCGATGGTTGCTATCAGTGGCGCACCTAGGAATTGGGGGGGGGGGGTAGACAAAAAAAGTGAAGATATTAAAGAAAGCTCATCGCTTCTGAAATACAAGTAATGACAAAAAAAAAGGTCTTCACTTGTAAAATACAAGTGATGAGCAAAAAAAAGGTCCTCACTTGTAAAATACAAGTGAAGAGCAAAGAAAAGGTCCTCATCTCTACTTTTAAATCCATATCTATATATTTACCTAAGATCATAATGCTAAAATATTTAAAAATTTGGTATTTCCATCCTTCCAGGGGGGGGCAGGCCCCCTTCTGGGTGCGCCACTGGTTGCTATTGTGGTTATACCAGAAAGCCATGAATAAATATCTTTGGTAGGTGTGGATGTATCAACAAAAACAAACGAACGTAAGCGCGTAACGTGGAATATGAACGATTAATCGTTAATTCATCGCTTGTAGGTACTTCAAAAGAAACTTTAGTTTGGAATTGTGTACGTGTGATAATTGTAATGGACTGAACAGGTGGAACATTAAGGAATGCCTAATATTTGTTTGTTTCTGTGCGTTCTTGCTTGTTCATATTTGATTAATATTGTTGATGTTTGTTCGTGCTTGTGGACTGTAAAACAGGTGAACATTTACGTATAATTTTAGTTTATTTCTCTTTATCCTTGTTTGCTCATGATGTTGACTTTAGTTGGCTGGCAAAAAAATTACAAATGTGAAATTTTTGATCGTTTCACTTTATTCTTGTTTGTTCATGTGTTATTCAATGCTCGTTCGTGTTTGTGTTGTAGTTTGTTTATAAATTTGTTGTGATTTCTTTCGTTCTTATTTGTTCGATAAATGGCAGTAAAACTAAAAAATAAAAAAATGGAATTGTTTAGTGCAGTGCAATCTAATTGGGTGTTGGATTTGGTAGCCACCGGGGGCTGTGCACAAAAGGGCACTGGGACAAATTTTTTATGGTCAAAAAATAAAAAAGAGGTACAAACTAAATTTTTTGGTAAAAGAAAAGCCCAAAAACCATCACAAAGCACAATGTCTAGTTTGAAAACAATAAATCCAGAAAAAAAATTGTTACATTATTAAATTTAATTTTTTGAGGGGTCCCATAAATCTATACCGCCAGGGGGTCCCCTGGCGGTTTAACATTATAGCTTTAACATATAGCTTTAACATTATATGTGTAAAAATGTGTGTTAACAATATTTCATTTAATTTTATTTTAATTTCAACGCGGTTTGATTTCAATTTATTGTAATAAAATTATTTTTGTATTTAATCTTTAAAACATAATTTATAACAGTTGTTTAAACAAAATTTATTTCATTCTTTATTTGTTTATGGATTTTATTGCATTTATTATTCATACACACAAATATTAATTATTTTAACAACAAAATCATCGGTACATCAGAATTGAATGTTTAAAAATATGAATTATTAAAACAAAATTTTGTAAAATAAAGTGGTATAAAAATATATTATCTGAATTATTATTTCAGAATGAAAGAATTAAATTTTGAAAACATACAGATTATTTTGAGTTGCTGTTGCTTCTTGATAATACGGTTGTCTATGAAGCATAGGGAAGCAGGTTCAAATCCCGGATACTACTTCGAAATTTAAATTTTTTCTTACTATGTAGTCAGTTCAGAGGTTGACTAAGGTTACATTATACGTGCTGAGTTTATGGTTCTGTTAATAATAGTTGTCAGGACCGTAATAATTATTTAAAATAAACGTGTTTTCCTATATGCTATTTAGAATGAACTGTATATACTCTCATGACATTCCTTCACATTTTTATCAGGCTTAGGACTGGCTATATTTGAATTATAAATATAGGCATGTTTAATAATCGTTTTGTTTTAAAGTCTTTATAGACTATTTTAAATACTTCAAATTTGCACAAACAAAAATCATTCTTTTTTTGCAATAAAAATAAATCCTAGCAACTTCAAATAGTTATACATATGGCTAACTTTGTATGGAATTCTACTTCTATTCCGTCTTCTTCCAACTTTTTTATTAAAAGATGCACAGTCGGCACTATATTTTTCGAATAAAAGTCGTATATTTTATTTATAATTGTTTTAGACATAAAACTATCTATTTCCTAGAAAACTTGTATATCGGGTCGTTTTTGCTGTTGATTTTTGCCCCGAACAATGATACGTTGAATTGTTCTGTATGGAACACTAGTTAATTCCGCAGTTCTAAGTATAGGTTTCTTCCGAAACTAACTTTTTAGAAACGTTCAGTATCAGAACTTGGCAATCTTCTGACAAATGACATTTTTCTTTAGTAGCCACGTCCAAATTTTCGCATTCCACGTCATCGTCCACATTTTCGCACTCCAAAACACCTTGCACAGATTCACTATTTCCACTACAGGAATTAGGAATTTCTTCAAAATCAAATGGTCGTCAAACAGCCATGTTGTTAATGTATGTACGCTATGAACGTTGAAAATTAACTAACAAACAAGTATAACAACCTCTAAAATTTAGAAACAATAGAATTATAAATTTGGAAAATATACTTAATGGTTTTGAAGAAACTTCAATTGAACTAGTGTTACATCTATTCGATTTAAATTTATAATTCTCTAAATACCTCTTATATTCTTTTTACAGCAATAAGTCTAGTGATTACTGCCATAAACCGATTTCTGCTTTGTTAAGTTTTTTAACAAGAGTGGCCATTTACATTACCCTCTTAAGAGGTTTTGTTGGTCTTAAATGCATTTGCAAGCTAAATAAAGGCTATACTTTGACTTTCGTACATTTTTGACTTACATTTGACCTCTAGTTTCTATCAGAATTTATTATAAGTTCATGCTTCCCTAAGTGAAAAGAATAATTATTGGTGAATTGTTGCTGCAAGATATTATTCCGAATTTTAACGAACCATTTTAATTTAGAATACATTTTTATTAATAAAGTATATTGCTACCGGGTATCAAATCTTGTATTATTAAATATTCTGTATTTGTAGAGTAAACATAAATTAAATGCCAAATAAAAAATCAGTCAGTTTTGTAATGAGTATTTACTTTTGGACGATTAAACTAAATTCTTTCATTTTAATTTGTAATTCAGTATATATTTATTTTAAATTAAAAATGATAATTTAAATAATGTTTATTTTTGGTGAATAATTTTTATACAGGGTGCTTTTGGGAACTGTTTAAAAGCATTGATAACTTTCTTTATTATAGATGGTGCAATTCTGCGCATACCTGTAAACTTACAGGTAGAATCTGTAAGAAACTGTCCAAAACAACACATAAAATAACTCCTTAAATACGATCGTCTGTAGCTTACAGATTTGCTCAAAATTGCACTAAATATTAGGATGGAGTATTGTATTCTACCAATATAAGTATTAAATTGGAAAAATAATTGAACATAAAAAAAGATTTTCTATTTAATGGAACACCCTGCATTTTTTAAAATCTATCTCATAATAAATGTATATTTATGTAATAAATCATGCGCTAAAGGTCTAAACCTAATATTAAAAAAGGTATTAAGATTTGATGAAACAACTATATCCCAAGTAAGATGTATATAATCAAAATGTTTCATAATCGCTTATTAAAATAAGTTAATAAATGAAGATGAAATAAATGTTAAAAATGATTTAATAGTTTATTATATATAAATAAAATAAAATTAAACAGTTAGACTTGATTTTTAATATTTATTTCTTCTCAATAAAATAAGTGACTATGAAATGGAATATTTTCTTTCACTAGGGTTTTATTTCATCAACTCTCAATAACTTTTTAATATTGGGTTTACCCATAGTTAACTCAGGATTTGTTAAAGAGAAATAAATTTTCCATGCGGTAGACTAAAGTGGGTTTTACACGATTCAATTTGTTGATCAATTAATTGGAAAAGTTGGCATTTTTCGTCAATTTTTCATCAATTTTTTAGAGAATTCTAGGTATATTTTTATCTGTTAAGATATTGCCAACTGTTTAGTTGTAGCATAAACTCGAAATATATTATTTGTGTTTCGTTTTCAAATCTAACGTAACCTCAAACGTTCTAATTTATCATCATCTAGGTTATTTCTCTTGTTTTTATTCACAGCTCGTAATTTTGTGAAGATTTTTTCAATATTTTCATTCTGATAAATATGTCAACATGTTTTACAGTTGGTAATGTAAAAATTTTCAAAAAAATTGATAAATAAATTGATGTGTGTAAAGTGAGGTTTTTTTTCCAAGGTTACCAATAAATTTTTCAATTAATTGACAAAAAACTTGATCAATTTATTGATCAATTAATTGAACTGTGTAAAACCAACTTAAAAATGAAGGATATTCCATTAAAAAATATATATATTTTTTTAAATAAATCGTTTATTTTATGTTCAATTGTTTTCCTTGTTCAATATTCTTATTTGTAGAGTAAAATACTTCATTTTTCGTAATTTAACCTCCTTCGTATTTCTTATAATAAAAAAGTTAGCAGTTCTAAATCCGTTCCTAAAAATATAGTGTGTAACCGTACACTGAAATATGTACTTTTGGTATTTCAACACATGTCCTCTGTGTCAAGGCGCTCAACAAATGTCCTGCGCGACACAGAAAAAAAAAAATGCCAATTTAAGATAATATGTGGCAGAATTTATGCGGAAAAAATCTTCTCCCTCTTCGAAGGCATGTACAGGTAGTCCTCGGTTAACATAGCATTTACGTTTCTTAATGACCCGGTGTATACTAAATCGGCGTAAAACGGGGTGCCAAACGATAAATACACATATGTAATATAATATTAGTAGTATTATATTTAAAGCTTTAATATTAATGTGTAATTCAATTAGAAATATATAACTGCAAAAATTACTTATATTTTTTCACTAAAAATGTCAAATTTCTAATACCCGGTTACTAAAGAATGTGTCAAATGTTTTCTGCGTTCTTGTCTTTAATTTTGCGCTTCTGAATGGGCGCAAAATTTATTTATGTCGACATATAATTCGGCCCTGTTACCACCTATGCAGTGACGGCGCCCGCGTTGTAGCCTAGAAGGGGCACCCTTCCAAAAACTGTTGTACCCCTCCCCAGACATGCTTGAGAAAACTCCATTTTGACCGTCTTTCACTTTGAATTGCGGAAGATGGAAGCGGGTCAAGAACCGCTTACTTCTTTTGATTCAAAGTGAATTTAAAAAAAAATGTGTACTCCCCGTCAATACAGGGTGATCCAAAATGATTGAGGACGGTTTAAATTTCCCGGCACGTTAAATTATTGTCATGAAAGCTTGGAAAAATATAAATACACGTCAACGAGTCGCCTTATTGTCCGCCATTATGATTTTATGCAAATCACTAACAACTGCCAACCTAATATCGTGAAATACACTAAATTCTATGCCGGGAAATTTAAACTGTCCTCAATCATTTTGGATCACCCTGCATTTTACCCCTTCCCCCAAATTTAAAAGCTAACGCTGCCACTGCATCTATGTCATGATGGCCAGCCAAAGTTACAAAGCAAAACGTCTGATTTCGGAGGTAGTACACAATATTATTGTATGATTTGATACCTAAAGTTGGGGCAGGGCCTTTCGGTCCACCGAGGATTCCCCCGTAGGTCATGCGTCCTGCGTGTACCAAATTTTCATATTTGCCCATAACTTCCTAAAAGTTGAGTACCCCTGCATTAACAGGATCGAATATTAAGTTGTAGCATAAGGTAGGTCACACGTTGAACTTGATAACTTTGTTATATAAAGATCTTAACTCGGTCGCACATTAGATTTAGGTTAAGATAAGCTGGGCGAGGTTTTTAATGACTAGATAAATGTGTCAGAATCCAACAAAAACATCTTTTTACCTAAGTATCCAAATATTTCGCTAATATCTTCTATGCAACAAACAGTTTTTTAGTTTCTATATGCGGTTTAAGATATTTTTAACTTATATTTAAATTGTACGCATGAATTTGTGTTACGGTTGAAGTATGAGTATTAAAATGTACGGTTACCATGCTGGCAAAAATAGTTTGCCTAATTACCTTGTTTCCTAGCTAAGTCTGAGCTAAGTTATATCCAATGCTTTTAACAGGGTTCTTAGAAATATATTCGAATTATAAAAGTTATTCACCAATTAAAAATACTCTTGAAATAAATGTGTTTTCAAACCAGAGTTTCTCAAAATGTTTTTCGAATTCCAGAAAAAAAAATCTTTATATTATCATCATCTTCCATCGTCTTATCAAATAGATGAATTGTGATCAATCACTTTGAGATTAGGAAACTTGTTCCTTTGTAAGCAACCTTCATTTGTCTTATCTTGTGCAGTTTTTAAGGTTACTTTTATTTATTTGTTCATTCGGGTATATACGGATTAAATGGCAGAATTAAAATTTTCACAATCTAAGCCACAAAAAGTAGAAAGAGCGTAGGGCCGAGATCGAAACCCTGAGGAACACCCAAAATCGCATGTATGCTTTTGGATAATGTATCGTTGACCCTCATAGTTTGTCTTCAGTGTTGGTCCACGCCATGTGTTCTTAGGTCCTCCTTTTCTCCTGTAGTTGGATATGTGGTGGTACTCTTTAACCAATCAGATTTCCTTGTATGGTAAATTTATATTTTTTTGATCTGTAATTTCGAATAAATACTATCGTTTGAGAAACTCTGATATAAAAGATGTGTTTTTCAATATGATACACATTTTTTTCAGTAATCTAAATATTTCTTTTAACCATCAGGTTAAAATACTTTTTAAACAAATATACTAAAAAAAGTTCACAAATAACATAAAACTTATTCATATAAACAAATTCTTCAGGTATCGAAAACAGTAGTGTTGTGATTTGTGAGTGCTACAATGTCAATGTCAACTCGAACGACCGCCACAGTGGGCACAGAGGGTGGAAGTAGTGCCCATCATCATCATCATGGAGGCTCCAGCCAAAGGAAACACAGATCCAGGTCCACTACGAGGTATGCTGACCTCGAGAAACCAAAGAAGAAGAAGCATCTTAGTGGAGCTAGCAGTTTGGTTTCTATACCGAATACGATTAAACTTAGCATGCTGAACAGTGGACTTATATCTTTTGGTAAGTTTAACATTTATTTATTTATTTATTTATTATTTAAGACTTTTATTGATATAGTCTATTTACGCTAATATAATAACCTAATTTTTACATATTTTTATTTCTACGTACCTTTTCCATGTGTTTTATAATTTTTAACTTGTAACCTCGTTTCTTACCTAGGATTGGTACATGACCTTCCACATCTGTCTTCACAGTTCATGATAACTGAATATCACAGGCTGAAGATGTATTTACTGAAATAAATGCGAAACGTTCCATGACTTAATTATTTATTCCACCTACACGACGATTTAAAAAAGAAACACTATTATTATACCGACTCGTCAAGATCATCCACTAATATATATATATATATATATATATATATATATATATATATATATATATATATATATATATATATATATATATGTATATAGTTATTAAATAAAATTCTTATGTTATACTCGTCATATATTTATTAAAAAATGTTTATCGAGACGTTTCGATTGGTAATCCAATCATCCTCAGTCCAATATTATTCATATAAACAAAATTATTACCAATCGAAACGTCTCGATAAACATTTTTTAATAAATATACGAGTATAACATAAGAATTTTATTTAATAACCATATTAATTTCGTCAAGAACTTTCTTTCGATTATATATATATATCTGTTTTTCGAATTATTTATTATCCATAACTCACTCCCATACATCACTGTTGGTCTTATGTTGGTCACCTTGACACTTTGTTCGATTTTAAAAGTTTCCATAAAGAGTGTGAACGGCAATCTTACGTGTTAAAGAGATAATAATTGAGATCAATAAAGAACAATCCCACCGATTGCCCCCAATGGTAAAAGGTGCAAAACTACGAGTCAAAAATAATTTATATAAATAATTAAGAACAACAATCCCAACCGCTGTACCAGTTGTAAAAGTGGTAATTACGGGGGGAAAATAATAAGTTAATAAATAAACTATGCAAGATCTTTACTTAACTGTTCAGCTGCCACCCAGTGGCGTAGCTAGGGTCATCTGCGCCCGGGGACATGACACAAAGTCTGCGCCCCGTCTCGGGCCTACAGAGTCTGGGGGCTCGCTGAGCCCCCAAGAAAATTTTGAAATTTTACGGTTTATATGGTTCATTTTCGAAGCATCTGGTATTTTAATGAAATAGAATACAGACTAATAATTCTCTATACGATTGTAAACAATTTATTTGAAAAAAATAAATAAAATATACTCTACTAATTATACATGACTGGAATAGACATAGTCTACAACAAATTGATCTTCCTTGATTTGACTGTCGCAAACTCGTTAATCACGTTGTCAAAATTAATATTCTCTTCGATGTTAAGGAGTGCAAGATCACTCAGACGATCTTGTCCCATTGAAGCACGTAAATAAGACAAAATAAGCTTCAGTTTGCTGAAGGACCGCTCACAGCTTGCAATTGAAACAGCATTTGTTAGAGGTATTTGCAGTGAAATACGCAGATTCGGAAATACGTCATCTCCATATGAAACAATAAAACCAAGAAGATCCAAAGGAGTTTCCGGTAGAACTTCAGTCCGGGTACTGAGCAGCATTTTGCAGTCTCCGATTTCTGTGCACAATTCGTGACCATTCGGTGTCGTAGAAATTTCCACAATCTAAGTAATTTTGACGAAGTGTATCGACATTTGTCTCAGCGAGAACAGTTTTGACGTCTAGTAAAAATCCAAATTTGGTGTTTAGGTTTTTTAGACGTAAAAACCGTATTGATATCTCCTGTTGGAGTCTATCAATTACGCTGTTCATAACACGTGCAATTTCTTCTTCTGCAGAAAGTCCTACATATTGCTAATTCTCCAGGCATCCTCCGATGTCGTCTAATCCTTCTGTCAACCTCGATTCCCCAAGTTGTGCATCTTGTTTTTCCATTGTCTACCGCAACCTGGCTCAAATTATCACGAATGTTGACAAGTTCTTGCTCCAGCGATTCAAGATCAGATGCTGCTTCCTTGAAATTCATAGTAGGATAAAAATATTATTTTATAATAAAATGTATATTTTATTCACTAGGTTCAATTACTACTTACGAGAAGAACCTACAAGAAACTTGTAAGAGATGTACAGTTAAAAGTTATAAAATAATGTTATGTCTATACTTTACTAAAAAAAAAAATAAGTCATAAAAATTCATAAGTACTGCGAACAAAATAAGATTAACATACGACAGATATTTTAAATATTTTGTAGTAATAATTGTTATTAACTTCATAAAATATTATAATTTGAGGCCAATATTATTTTAAAAAAATATTTAATAAAATCTTGACTAAGTATGAAAGGCAAATACAAGTAAAATAAAATATAGTTACCGAAAAATTAGCTAGATTTAAAATATTATTTAAAACAACAACTTATTGGCTACATTTATATGTAATAACAAATTAATAAGTTAAGTATAAACCAGTGGTGGAATTCTGATGGATCGAAACGACAGTTATCGTCTTTATTTTTTCGTCTTTCAGTACATGTATCGTCTTTCAGTATATGAAGAATAATATTTGAACTCGAACTGATCTTTGTTTAAAAAAAAAACGCCATCAGCAATCATCCATTGTGGATGTGTCATTTGTTTATGAGTAGAATGGCGCCCCTTAATGCTCAATGGGGCCACCAAAATCATGCTTGCCAACTGGTTTGCAATAAAGATATTTGTGGAGCTCCAAAATTCAATCTTGCAAACGTATTTGGGATACATTAGTTTACATCAAAATAAAATTAAATAATTAGTTTTAATACTCATTGTGGCGCCCAGTAACGTGGCGCCCGGGGACATATGTCCCCCTCTGCCCCCCCCTAGCTACGCCACTGCTGCCACCACCTAATTTATTAGTAGCAAAAATTAGGAAAAACATCTAATCAAAATCTCTGGTGGTATTATTGGCAATTCAATATTAAACAATCTCATGGCTTTAATATATTTATTAATAAAAACAATAATAATAAAAACTAACAGAAGAAAACTACATATTATAACATAAAATAATCTTACCTAAAATTAGTCTACTTACATGTACAATTCTTAAAACCTTCACTTAACATTTTTATCTAATTTAAATTCTATGTTTCTCTTCATTTTGTCTGATTATTATACTTTGGTAGAACTACATTTCTACCGAACGTCTGAAAACGAACCGTCTCAGAGTGAGTGGTTAGTGACTGAATGTCAATGAACGAAATGACCGAATGACCCTTGTGTTAATTTGGTCCAGGATTTTATACCCCGTATTCAGATAATAGGGTATCAATACATATGTAGGTACATCTGCTTCTAATAATTTAGCTTTAGAAGCAGATGTTAGAAAAGAATTACTTTACATTAAAATCATTCTTTTCCCCTATCTATATATATATAAAATCGTAACTAAGCTACCTACTCATAATCAACGCCCAGCCCAAACCACTGAACCTACAATCATGAAATTCGGCGAGTATATTCCCTCCATGACGTAAACACCCACTAAGAACAGATTTTTCGAAACTCGTCCTCTAAGTGGGTGAAAAGGGGGTTAAAAGGGGTAAAATGTGGCTTCACGGTTTCCTTAATATCTCTTAGGTCTGTAGCGAACCGGTAACGTTACTTTATAACGTACCATTTATTGTCCACTAGGTAGCGAGCCTGTGGTATTATATTATGTCTAATCTCAAACTGAAATGAGATATCTGACTAACGGAGATCGGGTAGTAGGCGTGAGTGTGATCCAGGGTTCATCATTACGATATGTGAATTAAATGATATGTATTGTTGTACTTACCAACCGACTGAACAGGCATCTTGTATTTAAATTTGGATCTGAGCTGTTCACTAAAGTTTAAATGTGAAGGTTCACACACGTTAACACGGTTTAAAATTAATGAATTAAATTTATTAACAGTAATATTTACAAATAGTTTAAATGATTAAAAGTTTAATATGTATTTAAAGGAATTAATAAAATAAAACAAACAGAATTGAGTAGACCACCAGAAAATATCGACACAGTGCCTCTACGAATGCTACTACCTTAGATGTTACTACTAACAAGACTGAATACTATCCGATCTCCTCTTCAGAGAGTCGTGTGTTTTTATGAAAAGTTTCTAAGTATTTCGTGGAAAAGGGGTTTAGCTTTGTTCAAGGGGACGCTAGTGTTTAGAGTTATTAAGCAATAACTCTGAATACATTTCTCCCTGAACAAAGAACCATTTAAAAAATATATTTCTAAAGATACATAAAATTTCTAAAATTTTATTATTTGAATTCTCAAAAGTATACCCTTTTTAAAAATCCCAAATAAATACCTTTCAAAGGGATTCTCCCGATGGGTGTTTGTGAAAGTTTCTGATGGACTACTAGATTCGTTACAGGTCCAATAAGATATCGACTTGGTTTTCGCTTACGAAGATTACTCATGTAAATATTAAAAAACTTATTTCAGGATTTTGTTCTAATCGACCCCTAAAGGGGTGAATCTATAATCAGGGTGAATTATAGAACCCTTCGCATCTTCTGTGTTTATTGTGTTATAATATTCCTTTTAGGCATCACCTATATGCCAAAAAGGAATATTATAAAAAAGGAAATGTGATTTCAAAGATTCCTCAATACTCTTAGGACCAATAAGATATCGTCTTGGATTTTGCTTACAAAGATTACCCATACAAATGCCGAAAAACTTATTTCAGGATGTTGTCCGAATCAACCCCTATAGGGGTCTACAATCAGGGTGAATTATACAACCCTACGTATTTCCTGTGTTTATTGAGTTATAACAATCTTTTTTAGGCATATCGGTGTCTTTTTAAAATATCTCGAAATGGTTTTGACAGTTTTTAAAAATTTCACCCCTTAAGGGGTAAATGGGTATTTTTTACTCGATATAACGTCCTCTGGACAAGATACATGAAATTCGTAAAGTATATTCCCTGTATGACGTAAGTTCCCACTAACGGTATTTTTCGAAATTCAACCCCTAAGGGCTGAAATGTAATATCAAGGATTCCTTAATATCTCTTAGTACCAATAAGATATCGATTTGGCTTTTGCTTATAAAGATTAACCATACAAATGCCGAAAATTTTATTTCTGGATTCTTTCCTAATCAACCCCTAAAGGGGTAAATCTATAATCGGGGTGAATTATACAACCCGTCGTATTTCCAGTGTTTATTAAGTTATAACATTCATTTTTGGCACACCGGTGTCTTTTTTAAATATCTCGAGATAGTTTTGACAGTCTTTTAAAATTTCACCTCTAAATGTAAATGGGTATTTACATTCGATAGAATTTCCCTTGGCTATAGAGACATGAAATTCGGGAAGTATATTCCTTCCGTGATGTAAGCACCCACTATGAAGAGATTTTTCGAAATTCGAGCCCTATGGGGTGAAATGTGATTTAAAGGATTCCTCAATATACCTTAGGACCAATACAAATTTTTGAAACAGTAATTCAGGACTTTGCCCTAATCAAGTGGTAAATCTACATTTGGAGTGAATTATAGAAATCTTTGTATTTCCTGAGTTATAACATTCCATTTTGGTACATAATTTTCTATTTAAAATATTGAAATATCTCTTGATGAAATAACGACTTGCTTTTTACTTACTATAGTTACCCGTACGCATGTATAAAAATGTAATTTAGAATTTTGCTTCAATTAACACTTAACGGGGCGAATCTTCATTAAATCAGGGTGACTTATATAATGTTTCGTAACTTATTTGTTTGTTGAGTTATAACATTCCTTTTTGGTATATAATTTTTTTTTTTTTTAATCTTTGAAAGTCTATGAAACGTTTTTTTTTTTGTTTCTATAAAGGGGTAAATAGGTATATTTTTGATTAAATACATGGAATTCCGGGAACATATTCCTTCCATAACGTAAGCATCGAACCCTTTATATCTCCTGTGCTTCTTGAGTTATAACATTCCTTTCTGGCATATAGGTGACTTTTTAAAATCATTCGATAGTGTTCTAACAGTTTTTCAAAATTCATTCCTAAAGAATTTTTTATTAGAAATAAGAAATTCCAAGAGTACATTTCTCGATATGACGTAAGAACCCACTAAGAAAGGATTTTTCGACCTCTATGAGGTGAAAAGGAGTAAATTTTTTTTTCACAGATTCCTCAGTATCTCTTATAACAGATGAGATATCGACTAGGTTTTTACTTATAAAATTTACCCGTGCTGTGTTTAGAAACAAACTACGAATTTTACACTAATGAACCTCTAACGGGGTGAATCTACACCTGAGGAGAGAGTCAACAATGTGATCTATAAAGAACCATGACTTATAATAATTCCACGATGATGGCAAACCGTCAATAAACCGTAGTGAAGCATGGGTACTCAGCTAGTTTTATATATGTCTATATGTATTGTTTACTGAATAGTTCTAATAAAGGGTCGTTAAGGTATTCAATAAATCAAGGTTGTACTTTTGACCGTAACAATGCTGGATGCTGTGTATTACGTTATGATAACAATCTTCTAAAGTTAACAAAATAAATTTTACAAAATATAAAATTAGCAGCATTTTTATACTGTTACAAGAGCCTACACATTTACTGCCTGTAGCCAATCTTGTACCGATTTCTAGGTCTTCACAATTTCATAAACACTAGTAAAAATAAAATCACCCAAGACTTCCTCTTGAACGTCGACTCCTGGCTTTGGACTGCTTCTAGAGCGGACGCGACATTACAGCCGCTGACTGCCGAGCAGTTACAGCGAAATATTTTCCGCATAAAATCTCAAAAACAGTTAGGGACTGCCTGAAGTTAATTTCAACCACCGCGGTGGGCAGTTACAGCGTAATAGTACCGTAACTAACAATAGGTATGTTAGATATCAACCCATCCTTTCGCATATAGATTTTTTTATATAATCATTTATGACGTTAAAGACGCAAAATACCTTAAGTCTTAAGGGGTAGGATATTGGCTATTCTCCTTTAAAACTTACAAAATATTCTGCTATTTTTTTAAACGAATTTTCAAGCAAGATTCTCAGACATAAATATTTAAACACATCGTTTAAAAACTCTTCTGCCGAAAAAATTGGTAAAACGATATTGTGCTTTTAAGCGAAATTCCCATTGAAATGAAGAATAATATGCATTATTAATAACCTCATGTGATATTAACGAGGATAAAATCAATGTAACGCTTCGTTCTAGCCTCGTAATATTTAAACAGAAAATTGCAAAAACTATTTTAGTATCTAATTAATGTTACACGTTGATATATTATCATATTATATATTCATTGGCTTAAATGTACGTTTTGTTTTATTACTCATGTATTTTATACGGTGATTTATAATATCAGAGGTTATAAATGAGTGTATTCATAGACTAAAGTTAGTTAATTACAGTCTGGTTAGTTCCCACACATAATTCCTAGCTAAAATGTCTTCTAGCAGTTCATTAAGGGTAAATTCCACATATAAACTTTTGGAAACCGTGAAAAATGTTGTGACACCATACACACTGGAGACAGACTGGATGTCGCCCTGAGGCAAATAATTTAATATTGCCCCTAATGTATAAAATGTTAAAAATTGATGTGAAGTGTAAATTTTCACACATGTCAGGGTTTTGTTGGTATTTAGTAAATGATAACCAATTCATCATCGTTGGCACAACTGTTCGTGGTGAGCCTAGGCCTCCTGTTTCGAGGTTTTTTATTTTATTTTACTGTATAGGATACCCAACAGAATATCCCCACGAATGGGTTATTTCAATTACAGTTTAACATTTATAAAATTAATAATATAACTATACAATATATTTACACAATAAACAATAATAATAACAATAATAGTATTTATGGTAACTGTATCAGTGACAATTCATAAATTATAAATATTTTTTTTCTTGAAAGAACCCAATGAAGAACAAAATATGTCAATATCAGCAGCATATTCATTAAGTGTCCTACAAATTCTTATCATGGGAGAATCCATTTTTGAGTTGGTAAGGCAAGCTGAAGTATGAACAAGATGGGATTTCTAACCTGATGTTGATAAATATTGTAACTTATATAACTGAGCAACTCGAGTGTGTCAAAGTTATTATTAACAATTTTATAAGCAATCACAGCATCATTCAAAAGTCGTCTGTTAACTAAACTAGTCATATTATAGAAATCTAAGTTAAATTGATAAGATTCATAATATTATTTTTTGTTTTACTCTGTAATTTAGACGATTAATATATATATATATATATATATATATATATATATATATATATATATATATTGTTTTTTGTATCGTTTCTAAAGATCCAATGTATGTTTCATACTGAGGGTTCCAAATACAATTAGCGAATTCTAGATGACTTCTGACTAATCCATTATACAGGGTGTTTGTTTGAAATGGGGCACCCCGAAAATCTCCTTTATTTGTAAAGATACAAAAAATCTTCAGAACAAAAGTTAAACTAGACAAAAAGGCCCATCTAAAGGTTACTATAAGAATTCTGAGGCACTTCCGGTCTCACCGGAAATGATGTCAACTTTTGATCTAGCATAGGGAATCGATAATTTTATATTTCCTAAAAGTACATTAAATTAGCTTTACAATGACACCAAAAAGTCATATTTTTATGTTAACCATTTCAAAATGGCGACCATTTATTTACAAAATAATAATCAACATAAGTTTTACAAACTTGAACGTAGCAAGCTTTGAAAACAATAAAAAAATTGATGTGAAGTGTGAATTTTCACACATTTCTGGGTTTTGCAGGTATTTAGTAACTGAACGATGATTATTTGGGATGCCAAAACAAATTTTATGTCAAAATATTTTTTTATGAATTTTAATTCGAATGCCTAATACCATTATTTGAGTTTCTAAATATATGCAGTATTTTTTTTATATAGCAAAGTTCATTAAGATTTTGAAAATTGCACCTATGGCTTCCATTGGTTGCTTACATCATAAGTCCCGCCCTTTGATTTCGTCAAACATACAATTAAATTATAATTTCAACACTTTCCACTGGTTATTAAATTTACGCTTTTAAAAATTAAATGCACTATTTACCAAATATAACTAGAATTTTAACAAAATAATTTAAACAAAATAAAAATGCAAAAAAAAAAAAATAAAAAATAAAATCAACAGGACTCGAACCCTAGTTTGCAAGTTAACTTATATTATTAAGCGCATGACGAATCCAACCACGCCACGAGAGTTATTGTTGTGATATGTTACACAACGTATTAAATAGTTAACATATTTTAGTTAAAAACACAAAAAATGCGTTATTTTCCGAAAACATAATCTGATCAAAAATTCCTGTTGTACTATTCCGGTTCACACCAATGTACATTACTTAGAATTTTTTCAGATTTTTAGTTTAAACCATCTGAGCTACAGGGTGTGGGACAAAATTTTTTTTGCACAATTTTGGCAAAAATCGCATCAAAATAATTTATTTTGCAAAAATAAAATTTTGATCGTTAATCCACGTACTAAGGGCTTTCATTTGATACCCTACTCAGAATTTAAAAAAAATATTTTTTTTTTCGATGAGCACATATTTGTTTATATTTTTAGAGGGATATGTTTTTTAGATGTTTTAGTATTTTTCCTATGTGCGGGTCAACGAGTTGTATAAGCATGCCAAATTTCAACTCTCTAAGTTTAGCCGTTTGGCTACAATTTTGACCGAACAGACAGACACATCACACCAATGTACATTACTTAGAATTTTTTCAGATTTTTAGTTTAAACCATCTGAGCTACAGGGTGTGGGACAAAATTTTTTTTGCACAATTTTGGCAAAAATCGCATCAAAATAATTTATTTTGCAAAAATAAAATTTTGATCGTTAATCCACCTACTAAGGGCTTTCATTTGATACCCTACTCAGAATTTAAAAAAAATATTTTTTTTTTCGATGAGCACATATTTGTTTATATTTTTAGAGGGATATGTTTTTTAGATGTTTTAGTATTTTTCCTATGTGCGGGTCAACGAGTTGTATAAGCATGCCAAATTTCAACTCTCTAAGTTTAGCCGTTTGGCTACAATTTTGACCGAACAGACAGACAGACAGACAGACAGACAGACAGACAGACAGACAGACAGACAGACGACAAAATGATGGTATAAGGGTTTTTTGGTCATACCTACAAAACCCTAAAAAGAAACAAAATATCTCTAAAATAAACTATTTGACTATTTAGAAAAAAAAACTATTACTTTTTAAAATTATTTTACAAAAAAAAAAAAAATTACAAATGTTCTTTACTATTTTTTAAATACCCTCAAACGAAAAAATCCAATGGCGTGAGATCCGGCGATCGTGCAGGCCAGGGATTAAGTGAATGTGTTCTAATCCATTTATGTGGGTATTGGCCATTTAAATAGGCGTTGTTTCTTTTTTTATTGTTTTCAAAGCTTGCTACGTTCAACTTTGTAAAACTTATGTTGATTATTATTTCGTAAATAAATGGTCGCCATTTTGAAATGGTTAACATAAAAATATGATTTTTTGGTGTCATTGTAAAGCTAATTTAATGTACTTTTAGGAAAAAAATATAAAATTATCGATTCCCTATGCTAAATGCAAAGTTGACATCATTTCCGGTGAAACCGGAAGTGCCTCAGAATTCTTATAGTAACCTTTAGATGGGCCTTTTTGTCTAGTTTAACTTTTGTTCTGAAGATTTTTTGTATCTTTACAAATAAAGGAGATTTTCGGGGTGCCCCGTTTCAAACAAACACCCTGTATAATGTGACTTTGTGCATATTAATGTGAACCACGTGCTTTCAGCACGTGGTTCTGTAAATTCTGTAGTAACTCGAAACATAAATCCCAAGTTTCTGAAGTTTTTTTTGTACAGTATAATTAATTTGCTTGTTAAAGATAAGTTTAGAATCCAGAATCACTCCAAAATCTTTCACATCAAAGACCTGTTTCAACAAATTTCCAAGTATTGAAAAGTCAAATTGAATTAAATTTTTGGATTGATTTCGACTGAGAGTAATGTAGTTACATTTTTTGAAATTTTATACCAATTTGTTTTGATTACAGAAGATACTTAACCTATCTAGATCATCTTGAAGTTGCAAACAGTGCTCAACAGTAGTATGCATTTCTATATTTTCAAATCGTCTGCATATAAAAAAAAAATTAGAATAGATAAAGCATTTATAAATATAATTAATAAAAGTGGAAAACAAAAGAGGTCCAACGTGTGAACCTTGTGGCACTCCTGAAGTTACTAGAACGAAAGACGATTTATAATTATTTACAACCACACACTGAGTTCTGTTACTAATGTATGATTTTAACCACCGCAGCAGATCGCCACATATACCGAACTTTTCCAATTTATAAAACAAAGTAGGGTGATGAACTTTATCAGAAGCTTTGGAAAAATCCGTATAAACTGCCAAAACTTGCTGTCTGCGATCCAATCAAATATGAACATACTGCACAAATTGCAACAAATTGGTAACTACAGATCTGGACTTGAAAAATTCATGTTGTTTTTGAATAATATAATTTTGAGTATCGTAAAATAATTGTTTTGTTACACACGCTTCAAAAATCTTCCCAAAAATGCTTAATAAAGACACTGGTCGATAGTTCTCTATGTGGAATTTCCTACCTGACTTGAAAATTGGTGCTATCTTCATAAAGGTTTCATATTTTCAATCTGTGTGCATTCAGAAGTAATATAGTCAGTATTGGCAGTATAGGCAATATATACATACAGGGTGTTGAATTGACCAGGTACATCGAGGGATTTAACATGTAAAAACAGATAAATGCGATTTCGGGCTTCCTCATTGGTTATACAGAAAAAATTTAATATAAATATTGTTTACAATTTTATTTTGAATTTAATAAATTCATAAAAACTAAATTTAATACTCATTTACAGTAAATATTTTAATTTAAAGCTAGTTCTTTCCGCTAAATTTTAACCATGGTGTGCCATGACATTGGAGCTTTTATAGTAAATAATGGCATCATGGCACACTATCGTACATATATAATTAGCAAGTGCATATTTTCTTAAGGTTCTCGTGATTGGCTAACTGGGGACACCCTGTCTCTTGATTGACAGATATTTTGCAGATTTATTCTCTAAGAAACTGCGAATAAAATAACATATCGAAATGTCTAGGGTTTTGTAGGCATAAACAAGAAGCTCTATACACTGCTATATCCTTTGACAGATTTGAACAATATTTTGCAGATTTATTCTCTAATAATCTACAAATATAATCACATACAGAAATGTATAAGGGTTTGTAAGCATAAACAGGAAACTCTAGACACTGCTATATCCTTTGACAGATATAAACAATATTTTGCAGATTTATTCTCTAAGAATCTACAAATATAATTACATACAGTAATGTCTAAGGTTTCGTAGGCATAAACAAGAAACTCTAGAGCTGCTATAACCTTTGACCGATATTAACAATATTTTGCAGATTTATTCTCTAAGAATCTATGAATATAATTACATTCAAAAATGTCTAAGGTTTTGTAGGCATAAACAAGAAACTCTAGACACTGTTATATCCTTTGATGGATATGAACAATATTTTGCAGATTTACTTTCTAAGAATCTACAAATATAATTATTTACAGAAATATCTAGGATTTCGTAGGCATAAACAAGAAACACTGCTTTATCCTTTGACTGATATGAACAATATTTTGTAGATTTATTTTCTGAGAATCAGACATATATAATTAGCAAGTGTCTGTATGTAGTGTCGGTAATAGTGTTTCTGATTTCTCGACATTAGACTTATTTTCTCGAGAATTCTCGAGAAAATGCGAAAAAAGTAATTATTTAATTATTAGAATATACATCTTTTTTGAATGTTGAAAATATTGTAGAGGATAAAAACATATTAAAATTATAATCACCTTTAAAGTACTAAAGTAAAGGCGTCGAGCAAATTTTACATTTCTCGAGAAATGAAAAATGAGAATTAAAACTTTCTCGAGAAATTCTCGAGAAGAATCACTAGTTGGTAACATTGTGACGTCAATTTTTCCTTAGGAAAACTACTTTTCGTTCCATAATCTATGTTCTGATATCCGAATCTTTCTTTTGATACCACACAATACATTTTAAATATACAATTATTTTTTCAAAGACAAATTCGATATTTTTGTAAAAAATAATCTGATCAAAATTCCTTGTTGAACTATTCCGGTTTGATTGTACATTATTGTGACTTTTCAGATTTTTAAATCAACTCTGGAATATAGAATGAGGGATAAAAGTTTTTTCACACATTTTTGGCGAAAATCTCATAAAAGAATTAAATGTTTCAAAAACATAAATGTATTTATTCACGCGTTAAAAGATTTCATTCGATGCATCAGTCAAAATTTTAAAATAATATTTATTTTTTGTTGAATACATATATGTTTATATTTTCTCGCGATGTGCATTTTGAACTCTCAATAGCTTTTCTAAATATGGGTCAAAGAGTTGTATGAGCATGCCAAATTTCAACTATCTAGGTCTAGTCGTTTACATTATATACCTTTAGATAACCTAACAAAATGTCATCGTACCGATTACAACAAATCTCGCCTAAAATTACAAAGACGTAAACACGTAAAGAAAAATTACAACAGTAAATATGATCAATTTAGGTAATAAGTAGAGCCCTGCGCGGATAAGCTTTTCTGTATCCGCATCCGATCCGCATCCGCACATCCATGATCCGCATCCGCAGCTTTTGTAAATAACAAATCCGCATCCGATCCGCATCCGCAAAAATATCCGCACTATCCGCACTACAGGTTTTGCTGTCAGTTTGGAAAGAACTAACATATTTCGCCTGTTTAGGTAATCTCTGGTCTAAAACGCTACTGAAAATTTTTGAATTTACCAGCTTATTTATCACTAACCTAACCTAAGGGACCCCAAAAGTTTTAAGGCCTAGATGCGCTAATAACTTATTTAAATCTAGAGAGAGATAACAATTTTGGGGGGCCTAAGCGTTCTTTTTCGTAAGGAGTAAGTGGCGTGCTGCTTTTTTTTAAATTGAATTTAAAAAAAAAATCATAAAAGTTACCTGATAGAAAGTGCTTCATATTTTTAGGATCAAGTAATTCTCTTACGCCATTTCGCGCATGAATTAGGCGTTGCAACTTTTTCAAATAGCAACATGTGTCATTTTTAAAATTTTTGGGATCTGCAAGACTTTTTAGTTCGGGTAGTATAAAAAAATTGGCAGGCTACATAATAAAATTTTCGAGAAAAAATTATGTAGGTAAATTTTGGTATTTAAATAAAACTTACTAATCAGTTTTATGTAAAAAAAAAACCTTTATTAGATTTAAAAGCCAGAATTAGAGCAGAGGTAGGAAGAATTACGTCGAAAGTGTACCAGGAAACTTTTGTCCAAAATATTATTTTCTATAATATATTCAATAATAAAAAGAAAGTTAAGTTGATTGTCTCAACTCAGTCTTGATCATGGACAATTGTCTTAATAAAAATAACATAAAGTGAGATTGAATGCTACAAAATATCATGTATATACAGACAACCGAAAATAACCGAGGACTGCGTAGTCAGAACACAATTGCTTGTTTCTCCGAAAGTAACCGAAGATTAAATGTTCACGCGGATAATGCGGATAAGCGGATATGACATTTAATCCGCGTCCGATCCGCATCCGCATGGTTTAAATGATAATTTATCCGCATCCGCAGAAAAGTTGCGGCTATCCGCGGATAATCCGGATTTGCAGAGCTCTAGTAATAAGGTTAGGTTTAGTCAGTAAAAATCTAGGACAGCAGAACTAGGAAAACGATAATAGATAATAAACATTTTACGAAGCCGCCGTAGTTTGGTTTAAAGACACATAGATGTCGCACTATTCGTAACGCACTAATTTCCATTGCTGTAAACGCTGCCTTGAACGCTAAAACAATATCTACTAAACTTATCCACAACGCTCAGTCTACTAATTTAAAGAGCTCTGAACGCAGCTTAAAGGATAATTCATACGGAACAAGTAATAGCTACTCCCTTTCTCACATATTTTTCACTTTTACCCTATCTTAGGACAACACATTTTTTTTATGGTCAGGCTTTATTAATGAAACATGTTCATGTTTATTTAATTAACCTTGAAAAAAATAATAGATAATTAAATAAAAACAAACGCATTATATTAATTAAACATTTTTTGTTTCTTGTGGCAATAAATATTAAGTGGTACCATTTGTCCGTGATGGATGTGTGTGTGCGAGTCGAATAGGCAAGTTCATAGTAGTTTAGTAATAAATGTTGGTAGAATGCCAGATATTTGGCAACAAGACGCAGGGTTACCAAGGCCTGAACGAATTATTTGTGTAGCGAAACATTTAGAACCAGCAGTGAATAAAGCATTTATTTGACTTCTGTTGTTTCAAACATTCAACTAAACACACGCATGCGATTCTATTTCGGAAATTATTAAAAAAACTTTTGAATTTATGGTGCGTTATGAATTTCCTCATAACTACTCTGTTAAATATTGCGTCGTAAATATTTTCTACGCGTCATTTTCAGAAACATATCGAAAATTGGGACAGTTTAAGTATAACATTAATAATGCGACCCTAGTGGAAAAAATTGAAACTTTCAAGGTGTTAATCATTTCATAGCCCAGGGGGTTGGCTGTGAGCCGTATGTGACCCGACGAATCATTTCATGTGGTCCGTTAAAAAGAAAATATAATTTTTCCGTCTTTTCCAACACATACCGCCGCATCGCTTTAGGTTTCTTACACATTACACGTACTAATACGTGTAAACCGGCGTAATAAAGCTCTTCAGTAGAACCTAGTCGTATTTACTTGAAAGAATAATTGGAATGTACTTGAAAGTAAAATATTTTTATTTTTATTATGCTCTGAGCTACAAATAGCTAAAGAGCAAGGATAGGAAAATATTTGAATCAAAATAGAAGGCACTTTAAACTCTTGTAAATAAAAATACTTTCAAGTCGTTAAAGAGAATACAAGTTTTCGTAAACCGTAAAAGATATTAAAAAATATTTAAGTAAAAGTTGTTTCTTTTCAAAAGCTCTAAAGCAGTGCTCCGCAACCTTTTCTCACCTACGACACACCAAAGTTCTACCTAGAATTTCGCGGCACATCAAAATATATATAGATATTAATTTGATACACAAATTTTATATAAATTTTCATTTTTTATTTGATAAGTATACATACATAAAAACTATACTATATTTAATCTTAATAATTATTATAAAATAATGCCTAATTAATGTGAAACCTGCGCTTGTTTCATTGAACACAAAAGTTTTATATTCGGCTCGATATTTGACAGCGAAACCCGAAGTTCTTGGTCAAGACCTTTTAAGCATAACCGCTTATCATTTTTAGTTAATATAAGAGTTGAAAAACGTTGTTTACATGAATATGTCGTCGAAAATGGAAGTAGTGTTAGGATGGCTTTGTCGGAAATGCGAGGATATTCTTTCTTAACGGAAATCCAGACAACATCTAATGGAACTTCGGCGAAGTGAAGTTTTAACGTCCGTGCTTCCGTAGAATTTATTGCAAATTACTGCTGAAGCATACTTAAATGTTGTTGGGCCAGATCCACAATTAATTGCTTGTTTTTAATCGTACTATGGTTGGTCCTTTGGTATATTTCTAAGCATAATTTTTGCAACTCTTCCTGCCAAAGTTCGAGTTTTTTTTTTTTTGAACGCCTGTAATTTGTCGGAGCACGTCAATATATTCTCATTCCGACCTTGCATTTTTTTATTAAGTTCATTCAGATGCTCGAATATACCAGCCATGTATGCAAGTTGGTTATCCAGTAATCATCATCGAGATGCTGGTATAGTTCGGGCATATTTTGATCTAAAATGAACTCACGCACCTCGTAGCGAAGCTCAAACAATCTAGCCAAAACTTTGCCTCGGAATAGCCAACGAACTTCAGAATAAAACAATAAGGTTTCATATTCGGCTCTCATTTCTGCTCAGAGTATTCCAAAGATTCGTAAATTTAGGGCTCTTGATTTAATTATGTTTATGATTTTAATGCATTTTTTGTATTATCGGATTTCTTTGTTTACACAAGAGACAAAATCTTTTTTACTACTCGTCATTGTCAGATAACGCGTAGGTAACGCGAATATTTCATTGCACATATTCTCGTTATTGTGTTTCTTAGGAGGACCATTGAAAAATTATTTAGTTAGAATATTGTCTTATTTGAAAGCGTCACACCTGTATCTGCTCAATGCACACCAGTCTGTCGTGACACACCGGTTGCGGAGCACTGCTCTAAAGATACCCAACACGATATACATTCCCATTTAAAAAAACAAAGTTGTCCTTGATATCTTGTACTTTGTACCGGTTTGTTTCGGAAAATTTCAGTACAACTATTTGGTTTTTTGGGTAAACTTTGGTCGTCAATTTTTTTTCCCGACTTGCTCACACCTCTAGTTTTCCAGAAAAATCGTGTTCCCTCTTTTTTTATACATCCTGTCTACAGTTCGATTATCTAAAGTAGTCCAGTCAAGGTCATATTCAAATTTTCCGAAGTGAAATTTTAGCCACACCTATAAAAATCGGGCAATTGACGTAACATACATTTTTATCAAGTTAGAAAAGTGAAAAATAACGAAAACTCAGTAAAAAACTAACAATTTCCGTACCTAATATAATTTATTATTATCTAAGAAAGATATCTACAAGAAATGCATGAAATTAATGCAAATTGAGTGTGAGCTCGCCCCGCTTCGCTAGCATTTTATAACTTAGCCGAACCTAGCACTGCGACAGATGTCAAATTTACGCTGATGTATAGGGAAATCTAACCTAAAATTGCAAGTTATAAAATTGAAAAATAATGAAAACTGTGTAAAATATTAACAATGTCCGTACCTAATATAATTTATTACTATCTAAGAAAGATGTCTCTAAACTGAGTGTGTGTATATAACACACTCAGTTTAGAGACATCTTATATATATATATAAGATGTCTCTAAACTGAGTGTGTTATATACACACACTCAGTTTAGAGACATCTTTCTTAGATAGTAATAAATTATATTAGGTACGGACATTGTTAATATTTTACACAGTTTTCATTATTTTTCAATTTTATAACTTATATATATATATATATATATATATATATATGACTCCGTACCTTAATCTTAATTATAATAAATATTAATTCATATTTACTTACCTGCTGAACTGCATGCACATTTAACAAAGGTCCACTGTTTTCTTCTTCCCGTAATAAATATTCATATAAGTTATAAGCTAGTTCATGAGACTGCTTTCTTAACGTTTCGCCTTTTTTACTCATCTTATTTTCAATAAACAAAACAATTATTTAAAATACAAATATTGTTCTGAAGAGGACAGATTTAATGAAAATCGCTATTAAATAAATAGTAAAACTGAGTTTTATACGCCACTGGTTTAGTACGAATGGCACTAGAAAACATCAGTAATCAAAGACAAACCTCGAGGTGGGGTTACTTACGGTACACGTTTGTATGTATAATTACGTTCGTCGTAGTTATACCGGAAATATAAACAAATTTTTTTGACATGCTTCATTTGTATTTCTCTTACTATTTTAGCAATGTGAGTGAGAGAGAAACACATCAGTACGTTAATTATTATTTCAGTCATATGACCTTGACTGGACTTCTTTGGATAATCGAACTATACCTACCCAATTTTTGGGAAATTGTATTCAGAATCAGTGCCGTAACTAGGTAGGGACAACAAGGGCAACAGGGGTACAGGCCCAAAGCTTAGAAGGAAACTATTGGCACAATAATTGTATTTGAGTGAGGACTTTTTGTTTTTAGCTCATCATTTGCATTTTCGAAGGGAGGATTAGTTCTTTTAGGTCATCACTTGGATTTTAAAAATGAGGACCCTTTTTTTTAAGTCATCACTTGTATTTTAGAAGTGATGACCTTTTCTTTTTTAGGAGATCACTTGTATTATAAAGTGTTTAGGGGGGGGGGGTGGACTTCTTTGGATAATCGAACTTTACCTACTCAATTTTTGGGAAATTGTATTCAGAATCAGTGCCGTAACTAGGTAGGGACAACAAGGGCAACAGGGGTACAGGCCCAAAGCCTAGAAAGGAAACTATTGGCACAATAATTGTATTTGAGTGAGGACTTTTTGTTTTTAGCTCATCATTTGCATTTTCGAAGGGAGAATTAGTTCTTTTAGGTCATCACTTGGATTTTAAAAATGAGGACCCTTTTTTTAAGTCATCACTTGTATTTTAGAAGTGACGACATTTTCTTTTTTAGGAGACCACTTGTATTATATAGTGTTTAGGGGGGGCCAAAAAATGCTAGTTACGGCCCTGTTCACAATCTTTATATTAAATTATATTCATCATTTTAAATTATAAATACATTAAAATAAGATCCAAGACTTCAAACAAAAAACCGTAAGTTCAATTCCTTTATCGAAGAGTATCAGCCTGTCCAGGAATACCCTGTCGTCACTTAGAGCAACTGACAGGTCATGGCACAGGTCTAAACTCTCCCTGACATCCTTGAAATGTAAACTTTGGTTTGAAATGTGTAACGCAGACAAATCTGTGTTACACGTCTCGCAAATGGGAGGCTCTTCATCTCGAAGGAGGTGTCCATGGGTTCACCAACAGTGACCTGTGCTACAACATGTAGGTAGTTAGTTTGATTTTTGAAAATCGTGGTGTGTAATTTTAGTAACCGGACAGTTAAAAAAAAAATTATTCGAATAAAATTAATTCAATATTGTCTCCCTCAAAATAACTTCCTTGGAAAGACACACAGAGCTGGAGACGGTTCTTCCAATCCTCATAGCAGTGCTGGAACTCGGATACTGGAATAGCTTTCAACTGGTTGGTTATGGACGTTTGAATGTTTTCGAGTGTCCCAAAATGACGTCCATTGAGGTGATTTTTCAATCTTGGGAAGAGGAAAAATTCACAAGGACTCAAATCAGGCGAATAAGCAGGACTGAGGAGCCACAGGAATGTTTTTACTGGCCAAAAACTTGTTTATTGAAATTGCTGTGCGACAAGGCTCATTGTTTCATCCCCAATTTATTGGTCAAAATCTGATGAACGGTAGTGAGAGTCAAATTCAACTCTGCCCCGACCATTCTGATTGTAAACCAACGATCTGAACGCGCAATATTCCACATTCTGTCGACATTTTCATCGGTTCTTGAAGATGAAGGCCTTCCGCTGCGTGATTTATCTTCAATCAACTCTCTTTCTTCTGAAAATGCCTTAAACCACCAAAAAACCTAGGTCCTTGACAAAACACTGTCTCCGTAGGCCTGCTGAAGTTTTGTAAAAGTTTTCGTTGCTATGTGCTCTAGTCTGAAGCAAAACCTGATAGCATTCCGTTGCTCGAAATGAATGTCACTCATTTTGAGAACGCAAAAATCGCTACGGACTACAAAATTACTCTAGCTAGTTACCCTCCAAGACCCGCGTCCCAAATGTTGCCAGATCAAACGCTATGTTGCCAGTCCGGTTACTTAATTTACAAACCTCGTATGACATACCAGTTTTGCTTTGGTCCTCTCTAATGACGGTTAGATCATATCAAGTCACTTACTAGGTATTAGGCAACGTGTTGTGTTCGCAGATTTTTTATCAAACCTCGTATGTTTAAGTAATATAATCTTTGATGAGATTTACTTTATAGTTTGGTGCAAATGAGTTTATTTTTCTTTTGTTTATTGATTTGTGTATGGTGACCTTCCTTTGCTATTTCTTTTTCAAGTGCTTTTATCTGATGTTTTTATTTTGGTCGTAGTGATTACGATAAAGATAATCTAAGACAGATGGTTTAATTTTTTTCTTGGAAAAACTTTTCTGAGGACAATCCTGATGTCTCTGATAATAGAAAAAAATGTCCTTGATGTTAAATCTAAAAATGTCTATATCGGGATTCTATCAGAAATCCTATATTCATCAAAATTTAAATCTGGACGTAAAAATCTGATATAAATCATCACCCTTGCTTCATAAAAAACTAACTGTTAACTTGGAGAACTGGGAATATTTTGGAAATAAAATATGTCTTTAGTTATCTATATTTCCTGTATATTTTCATTTTCACGTTGAAATATGAAGACTTTAAATGAGTAGGCTGTGAAACTTATCTCTGTTACAAATAATTTACTTCACTTACGAAAAGCCTCAAGTCAGTAAAATATACTCGTTCATAGACGTGGAGTAATATAGAGACTAACTTATGAGTAGGGCACGATTGTTTTGAGCTATTAGCGATTTTAATAAAAATCAAAAATTAAAAAGCCTAGTAAAATCATCTATGCGAAATTACTTTATAATTATTATTATTTTTTCTTATGAACAATTTATTTATTGACAATGCAGTAGTGTTCACTTATAACAAACTCGATTAAAACCAACTTTTGATTATAATAAACCAATTTAAAATGTACGTTCTAAAGTGTCACAAGAACTGTGTTACATTTTTCTTCATATACCGAACCCAGTTATAACGATCTTTAAACCCTAAATCGTTTTTAGGTTTTTGTAGGTATGACCACATAAAAACCCTTATAACATCATCCAAATGTTTATCTGTCTCTATCTGTTTGTTTGTCTGTCTGTACGGTAGAAATTGTAGCCAAATGGCTGAACATAGAAAGTTGAAATTTGGCAGTTTGTACAATTCTTTTTCCCACATATAGGAAAACTATAGTTCGAGGAACACATCAAGAGATAAATATAAATGTATTTAATGATTTTTTTTTTAATTTTAAGTGGCGTATCAAATGAAACTTCCTAGTTCGTGGATAGACAAGCAAATTTTTATTTTTGAAAAATCTTATGGGATTTTCACCAAAAATATGCCAAAAAACTTTTGTTCCCCATTCTGTTTCCTAAAAGGGTTGATCTAAAAATCTTGTATCAAAGGAAATTATAACAAAAGAAAAAAAAAACTATAACAACATCACCGACTTGAAGCCTATGGCAGATAGACGAGTTAGATGGAGAAATTTTATTGACAGCCTATGCTCTTTTTAGAGGCAGTCCAAAATCACCCGATGATGGACAAGGCTTGATGATGATGATGATGATGATCAAAAGAAATATCTTCAGAGGTGGAAAAATGAACGAAAAGTGTTTTTTTTTTTTAAATATCTTCATTTTAATAAGACTTTGGCCAAAAATGTGCAAAATTATTCTTGTCCCACACATTCTAATTTAGGAGAGTTAATCTAAAAATCTAAGCAATGCAAATTAGTGTGAACAGGAATTGTACAACAGGAATTTTTTATGTGATAATTATTTCGGAAGTTCTCGAATTTTTTGCAAAACCTTGCTAATAATGTTTAACCATGCTTGCAATAATTATTTGACTCACTAGAGAAGTCTCTAGATTGAAGACGTAGATTATTCTTTCAAAAGTTATCGTAATTTATAATTTTAAAATGTTTTTATTATTATTTAATAAACACCATGTGTTTGAACACTAAAACTGGTCTAAGAAGTAAGACTAACCATTAGTTTATATCTGTTAAATCTTAAATCTAGGTTACATAGCTAAGATCAGTCCAGTGACGTCTTTTAGTTGTCTTTGTTTTCCTTAAGTGAATATACTGACACATGCACAGTGCTCTGCTTTTCCACAAACCACTAAACAAGTTCGAAGGGCTTGGTTCTCTTCAGTCTTCGACATATGTTCTGGTTGTCTAGCAGGTGAAGAGCTTCTGCGCTTTCATGTAGGTATAGCCTGTCTTCGTGCTTCTTTGCAAACCTTTTGATTTATTCTTCAACAGTTAATATGCCCAAATCTCGATGAAGGTCGGCATTTCTGACAAACCAAGGAGCGTTAGCCATTTCATGTAACACTTTATTTTGGACAGTTTGTATCTTACGTATATTTGTAATTTTTGCACACCCCCAAATTTATATTCCATACAGCCATGCTAGTCTAATAATTGTTTGTAGATCAAAATTTTGTTATATAATGACAGTTTTGAATATTTACCTAAAAACCATCTGTATTGGATTTTTAATATGTACCAATCTTTGTTATCACTAAATAACTATGAAATCCTGTAATGTGTGATAATTTACACTTCACATCAATTATTTGTATATAAAAATCCGTTTTAGATTATAACAAATTTTTAACATCAACAACAGATGCAGTTAGCATTTCTTCTACTGCATATGTCATAAGGGGTCTCACAGAGCTCTTATATATTTTTCTTTTAGTGCCTATTCACAACTGTTAATTTTTTTCAGACAGAGTAATGACCTCGATCCCTTCGGAACTGATATTGTTCCAGCTATTAATTATTGTTATTACTTAACTAATGTTTATATTATTCTGTTATCAACTACTATCTTCTGAGCTTTTTTATTATGTTTCTTTTCTGCAGACATCTTCATATTGTACGTTTCACTAATTCTGAATTCATCAATAATCTTTCTAGATCGTAGGGTCGTCCGCGTAACATGCTATAGTTCCATTGTCGTTATCCATTTTATATCCACGAATACCCTTTACCCCGTTTATTATTTTGTCCATGATCAAGTTAAACAACTGTAAACAACAATATATTTCGCTTAAAATATTAACATTTCCCTGTATATATATTTTACAATGCTTGATACCTGCTCACCGCCAGTTTGAAGATAATCATCTTCATGCGGAGATACACGATCATAATACGCGAAATAAAAATAATATACGTCCTGATTTTACTCGACTTACAAAATCTAGAAATAGCAACAATCATTACGCTATATTTTTTTTAAATGTTTTACCCTTCAACCTCAGACAAAAACCAGCTAGCAATTTTCAAACAATTATGAAGAAGTATCTTATTGTTAAAGCATTTTATTCTATTGACGACTACCTGTCCAATAACTTTAATGATCTCGTGAACGCTGTCTAGACAAGTTTGGAATATTTGTCTTTGTGTATTGATGTATATTTGTAAATTTATTTAATTATGTATTGTATTTATTTTATTTATTTTAAATTATTCTAAACCTTTTTTAACTCAATTTTTAAACCATTTTTTTAATATGTTATTTATATTGTACGATATTATTTTATTTATTTGACCACTGTATTTTTTTAATTATTTATTTTATTTTGATTTGTGTAAACATTCTCTGTGATGTAAGAAAACACCAATAAAGATTATTATTATTAAACAGTAGTGGGCTCAATGATTATCCTTGTTATACGCTTTTATTTAACGGTATACATTCCGCAACGTCTCCATCTACCTTGATTGTATATTTAATATTCTTGCATGTGTATTGGATCGTTTGTTTATATATTGTTATATATATTTCACATGAGAAGCATAAAACAAAACTTAGTAAATAATTAGATAATACTAAAATGTATATAAGCTCAAAAATATTAAAGATGAACATCACTTTACCACTGCATGGCAGCTAGGGAGATCTTATGCAACTATACAATATCGTCGAGCATCAGTAACTATAGCGCCATTCTTTACCCTTGCCTCTTTCGAAAATCCATTACAAGTAGCTTTTTTATCTAAAGGTGTTTTAAATTTATGGTCTAAATCCGCCTTCGCTACAAAATGGAACACAGATTGGAGACTTACAACTAATAACAAATTAAGAACAATTAAACAGGAAACAACAAACTGGAAACACTTCGGAAACAGAAAAGACCAGATCGTCATCACTCGCCTACGGATTGGACATACCCGCTTAACCCATAAGTACTTATTCGAAAGAATAAATCAAGAAATCTGCGATCAGTGTAACGTGCCAATTACAGTGGAACACATCTTGTTACAGTGTACTAAATACAGTGCTCAGAGACAACAGTGTAAGATCCAGGACAATCTACAAAAAACTCTAGAAAATTCTTATGACACAGTAAAAAATGTTTTGAACTATATAAAATCCACCAAATTATATAATCAATTATAAATATATCAATATGCACATTATGTAATACTATAAGACTTAGGCACTAATAGTGTAACTGAAGTGCCGTAAAACTTTTTAAATAAAAAAAAAAAAAAATTATGGTCAATCCAAATAGGTGTTCTTGAGTTCAGTCGTAAGGCAGAAAGCAAGTCCAAGACAATTTGAATCGGAATAGAACGACAGTTGGTTGGTTTATTCCATTCACGTTTTCTTGCGGTTGTTCGTCCAAATGACGACGGCGCCATCTTAGGTAACACCTGCAGCCAAACAGTGGGTTTTAAGAGTAGCCGAAATCATCCTCATGGTTTGGAGTTGAGTGTCTATTTTCGAGGTGTGAGTGCTATAACTCTATAGAGGGGCGTAATATTTGGCAACAGGGTAAGACAAGGCTATACCAGCAGTGTGCAATGTGTTAGCATCTGCACCCCATGTAGTACCAGCAAGTTTTTGCAGGATGTTATTCCTAGTCTTGGTTATCTCCGCGATTTTAATAACCTAAGACTTGGGTGTCAACAATTTGTCAAGACTCCAAGACAAACTTGTAGACGGTTATATTTTACTTTAGCACCACGCACATAGATTTTCGACTCTGGGTTAACCAAATTGATAGCTCAGATGAAATGAGCAGTACTCAACTGCCAAATAAGCCACCATTTTTGTAGTACAGCTCTAAACTGGAGAGATCATTGCTAAGAATCGCAGCGCTAATTTGAATATCCATATCTCATACCGCCAAGGCTAGACCATCAGCATATATTAATTTTAAGGATTTAGTTTCCGACATATTACTGTAGTGGTTGAACATTAGCGGCACGATTACTGACCCATGAGGCACCCCGTTTTTAATTGTTAGAGGCCAACAGATTGCTGTTTAGAAATACTGTGATTCAGTATTAATAGAATGAGTACAATAAAAAAAAAAACTATGTTTAGCATTACACACGATGATTCACAAGTAATCTCTGTTAAGTTTACCTCTCAAATTTTCTCAGCTATTCAAACAAGAAGTATGATATAAGTAGGCGTAAAGAAGATGGTACATTGTACTCATTCCCTTGATTGATGTAACCAAATTAGCAAGAGTGTTGAGAGGGTTGCCTACTTTCACTCTGATGAGTTTGATTAATTTTACAAAACAGTGATTCTCAAACAATAATACAAACTAAGTTTTGTAAGTTTTATTGAGTTATTATAAGTTTTTGCTCGCAACTAGTAAGTATGTTGTGAAAAGTTTATAGAGTTTGAAGGAGACATATTGATTAGGTATTATTAAGGTTACTATGTTTACAAAATATATTGGCTTAAAGGTTAATATAAATCGATTTTAAACGTGGCAAAGAAAATAACAATACTTTGTTGTATAGTTCAGAAACTTTATGAAATTTCATAACATTGTAAACAGATTTTAAATTGAAATTGTTTATTAAGTAGTGGGTGACTAAAAATTAACTTTACAACTTATATTGGCCACCATTTTGGTTTGGTTCAATTCGCATGTAGTATTCGAGCAGTGTAGACGTGGAAAATTATGTTATTATGGAGCGTTTTACGGGTCTTCTTTTTTCGTGTCAGACAGATTTATGAGATTAAACAATTTCAGACCAAAAACGGCCTGTATCAGAAGTATTAGGCGCAGCATATCTCAATCTGCAGAACATCGGTAGGGGGATATTGGGCAGTTGGTTAAATGTGCGGTAGTTTGTTCCTTTTCACGATCACACAGAGTTGGGAGCTTGGTCAATATGCCCCATTTGCGATTGTCTTTTGTTATTGTTACTCCAACACACAATCTGTTCAAACCTCTCGACATAATTCTTATCGTCTTGCTTATGTCCTGGTGCTAGCTATTCTGCGAATACCATCCAGTACAAAAGGTGCTGAGAATGTACATTCCATTTTTTCAGCGTGGATGGGTTGGAACATTTGAGTTGAGAATATTTTCCGAGATTATAACCGTTTTCGTGGAGGACGACATACAGCGAATGAGAATCCGCTGATCAAAGAGCATGTTTTATTTAGAGCCACATCTACATTTATGGCGTATGTTGATCAACTCCTTACCGGACAAGCATACTCTGCGACAAAAAGTTCATGTTTAGTACCAAAATTGGACACAAAATAGCGAACCCGTGTCTGTATTGTATGATTATTTGAAATTTTGACAGCTAGTTACCACGGGAACATAAGATGGCTACCTAGTACCTCTAAGGTCCTTTTCACATGAAAACTAATCCCGATGGTTAACAATAATTAGTCCATTGGACACAAACTGGACACATACTCTAAATGAATAATTATATTAAATTTAACTATCTTTTTTTATTTTATTTTACTGTATAGCAGCGTTTCTCAACTGGGGGGCCGTGAAAGCTTCGTCGGGGGGCCGCGAAGTCATTTAAAATCGAAGCATGAAATTATAATAGAAAAACGCTCAATTTTGCAAGATATATTCATAAATATATGATATTTATATTCATTAAAATATACCTTTTAAACTTAAATAAAATAAATTATACTTATTTTGACAACTAATTTAAACTAATTAAAACGGTTCGCGTTGGAGGTACTTCAAGTACTTTCAAGTAGGTACGACTTGAACTTGCAAGCCATTATAGGTAATCGTAACAGATATTAAAAACATGTTTATGTAAAAGTTGTTTTTTTTTTCAAAAGTTTTATCCAATTATACCCAGCACGCCATACGTTCCTATATAAAAAATCGAAGTTGTCCTTGATATCCTGTACTTCCGGTTTATTCCGAAAATTTAAATACTACCATCCAATTATTTGGGTAAACTCTGGTCACCATATTTTTTTCCCAACTTGCTCACACATCGTCTTTTCGAGAAAAATCGGGTTTCCTCTATCTTGATACACCTTAAGATCCCTCCCACGCTTCCCCCCCCCCTCTCTCTTTCTATATATATATATATATATATATATATATATATATACCACAGGGTGTGGGACAAAAATTTTTTTTGCACAATTTTGGAAAAGATCGCCTCAAAATAATTTATTTTGCAAAAATAAAATTTTGATCGTTAATCCACGTACTAAGGGCTTTCATTTGATACCCTACTCAGACTATAAAAAAATATTTTTTTTTTCGGTGAGCACATATTTGTTTATATTTTTAAGGGTATATGTTTTTTAGATGTTTTAGTATTTTTCCTATGTGCGGGTCAAAAAGTTGTACAAGCATGCCAAATTTCAACTCTCTAGGTTTAGCCGTTTGGCTACAATTTTTACCGAACAGACAGACAGACAGACATACAGACAGACAGACAGACAGACAGACAGACAGACAGACAGACAGACAGACAGACGACAAAATGACGGTATAAGGGTTTTTTGGTCATACCTACAAAACCCTAAAAATAGTGTATTGGGCCTGGTAGTTCAATTTCAACCACCTGTATACTATTGATAAAATATTAATATATGTGTTTATTCTCATAAAGAATTATTTTAAGCAATTCTGTTCCTTATTTATTAATTGTTAATGACTATATTCCTTAATGAGCTTTATCAGGATTAGCCATCTTGATATGTAGTGATACGTGATTTTTGCAAGTGGCGTCTTCATTTTTTTCTGACGTTTTTAGTTATTTTCAAGTGATAAAACTGCAGAAAATACTTGAAATAGTGTGTTATAGTGTGGACTTTTATAAAACTCGTGTGGACTCCATGTAGACGAAATTGGAGCGACTGGAAAGGTATTTGTAGAAATTTTTGTTAATTTTATAATGTAAGTCATTCTTATGTAGAACGTGCTTCTATGGACAATATAGAAACACATATGTACATGCATACACTATCGGCTATAACTAGAGAAACAAAACTATTTTTTAAATCATTTTCATAAATCCCGATTATTGACTAAATGAATATTGAATTATATTGGTATAGCAACAACAATTTATAAGTTGGAACCGGCTCTTCAAAATATTTGTTGTACTGGTACAATAAATAAAATAATTAATTTTCTCTAACTTGCTTCAGCTGCGGAAACAGGGGAAATCTCTTGGTGCAAGGTCAGGAGAGTAAGGCGGATGTCCGAAAACATCCCATCGAAACTCCTCAAGCAGGTCTTGAGTCTGACGAGCAGTGTGCGGGCGATGATTGGCTCCAACAAGAAACCATTGGCCTTGACATAACGTCTTCACCATAAACACTACACAACTCGCGATGAATTTCAGTAGCATTTTTATTTTTTGCCGTCGAAAGACGAATAACACCACGAACTTCGCAATCGGCGGTAGGAGCAAGAGTCTCCATAGTGGCTGGAGCCTGACTGCCAGATCGATCGACGCACGTGCATAGAAATCTTACAGTGCTGCCATTACACCCAAACGCAAAATCCCTGAGACTCCCAGATTTTTTCCGCCAACCACACGGATTAAAAAAAATAGTGTAACTTACTTCTGAGACGACCCTCGTATTACTCCAAGTGAATTGTATAAATTTGCAGGTTAGACTAAACTAAAACTATCAAAGTCCAGTGACACTTACCTAGGGATGGGAATTTATTTTTGAATATGGATATATGCGCGATTCGATATATCGTAAGTGTGATATCGATATTCGATATACATCGAAGTAAAAATATCGATATTTTCGATATATCGAAATAACTAACATGTAACTTGTAAGATATATGAATTACAGTTTTTTTTTTGTTGGTTTGGCGGGAAAAGAAGTCACCACTTGACAGACAATCACTTACAGTTGGTACTCACCCAGCTACCAACCAACTTTCTAATATTTTCCTTGTTAACTGCTCTCATAATTAAATATATATATATATATATATATATATATATATAACCGTAAAACCGACTTTAGATTTATTGAATATGATCATTATTAAGAAAGTGACATTTTTTATAATTTTTTAATACCAACATGACATACAATTTCATGACATGACATACAATTTCAGAGGTGCAAATTATTGAAATTAAAATTTCGTCTTACAGACTATTCCAAACGATTAGGTGGAACAAAATGGAACTAAATTTCGTTATTTTAAGTTGTCACGAAAAGGGACCTTCTTTGGGTTATTTCATGTTTCAGGTTTGGTATGTGAAAATTTAAAATTCCAACAGTGAAACCATGGAAAACGAATGACATATGTCAAATATTTTAACACATATTTCATGTTTTGAAGACAAAAACATAAGTAAATGGGACAATCAATTTAATCTAGAATTTGCAATGTGAGTATGATTTACAAAGCTTAAAAAAAATGACCAAAAGTCCGAATTAATAGATATAAGTTCCGCCTAAACGTTCGGAATAGCCTATAGTTTGTTTTTACAAAAGTGAACAGCATATATTTAAATGTAAAAAAGATACAAGAATACCGATATTTTGTACAAATATTGATATTTTGCGCGATATATCGCATTTCAAATATCGATATAAAAATATCGATATATTTTTCTAAAGTATCGATATTTTCGAAATATCGATATATCGTTCCCATCCCTACACTTACCACGCCTCTAATGTCACCAATTCAATACCACGTCGTCGCTTTTGCTACGCTTGTGACACTATCATGAAAATGATGCATTAGGAATGGTGAACTGATTTATAAAACTAAATTTGACACCTTTGTGCAGTGTACAATTTGCACATCTGCTTAAAGTTTCCCTGCAATGATCAACGTAATATCCAAGCAACACTAACAGTTCAATCTAACCCAAGTCCAATTTCTTAATAAATGAATGCTAATAACAATAACCTTAACGAGACCCTTGTATATCTTAACAAGAATTGAAATCGATCCATTTTTTTCGTAACATAATATTGCATTATTAAGTCTGGTAAAGCGTTGCCAAGCAAACTTGAGAAAGGTTTTCAGAAGACTTTTTGATGCGATGCGGAACCCTTTTATTGAAAGTTTAGATCGAGGAGGTTTATTGTTATTTGATATTGAAGGAAACGATTTACTTCATTATAAAGAAAATCTTCAATTTCAGCATGTTCAGAATGTTTTCATATAAAATTCAATAGTAAATAGGAATTTGCTGTGTTGGAAATAAACTACTCAAAAGTGAATAAGAATATTAAATAAAGAAATATATAAATTATAATAACTATATTTCTCAGTAGATAATATCATAAAACAAATCCAATAACTTGTTTCTGAACAAAGACTATGAAATAGGGACAAGTTTTCGGTTGTTTGTACCATCAGGGGTGGCTCAAGACGGTATGCAGGCGATGCGCCACATCGGGGCGCCACGATTAAGGGGCGCCGAGTCGAAGAAAAACTTTATAGCCTATTACAATATCAAAATAGCTTTAATTAAAATAATATTCATTTTTGTAACAAGTATTCTGACCTTTAATTAAATCTAGAAAAAACTACTTTTATTTACTAATCGGCACTTCAGACTTCTAGTAAAAGGGGGCGCCATGCAAGGAAATTTAGAAAAAACCACCTTTTTTTACTGGGTGGCACTTCAGGCTTCTAGTAAAGGGGGGGGGGTGCAAAAAGAAAAATTAGTAAAAAAAATATTTTCTTTTACTGTGCGAAACTTCAGGCTTCTAGTAAAAGGGGGTGCCAAAAAGGAAATTTGAAAAAAAAACTCCTTTTTTTACTGGGCGGCACTTCAGGCTTCTAGTAAAAGGGGGGGCGCCATGAAAGGAGATTTAGAAAAAACTACTTTTTTATTGGGTGGCACTTCCGGCTTCTAGTAAAAGGGGGGGGGGGGGGCAAAAAGGAAATTTGGAAAAAACTACTTTTTTTACTGGGCGGCACTTCAGGCTTCTAATAAAAGGGGGGGCGCCATGAAAGGAGATTTAGGAAAAACTATTTGTTTATTGGGCGGCACTTCCGGCTTCTAGCAAAAGGGGGTGTGCCAAAAAGGAAATTTGGAAAAAAACTACTTTTTTTACTGGGCGGCACTTCAGGCATCTAGTAAAAGGGGGGCGCCATGAAAGGAAATTTAGCGAAAAAATAAATATCTAAAATGCTTCTAAAATGATTTATTACTAAACAAAGGGAAAATTAAACTTACTACGATGTTAGAAATATTAGTTGTAAAAAACAGGACTTCCGGTTCAATTAAAAAAATATATATCGGTTCGGTTCCGGTTTTCGTTCCGGCAAAAATAACGGTTTTTTTCGGTTTTCGGTTTAGTTCCGAGTGATAAATTTTTAAATGGTTTTATTTGAATTGGAAATTTATTTTCTACTATAATTTAGAAGAACATTTTATTCCTTATTTTGTAATAATCATACCAAGGCCGCTGCCAAGGGGGGGTTCTGCCCCCCCCCAAATTATAGAAGCGCATTTTTTTTTACCCATCACTTATAAAAATAACAATTTTTTTCTGCTCATCAGTTTAAAAAATAATCTATATATATAAAAGGCAGTGTCCTGACTGACTGACTGACTGACTGACTCACTCATCACCGCCCAGCCCGAACCCCTGGGCCTAGAAACTTGAAATTCGGAGAGTGTATTCCCTTCATGACGTAAGCACCCACTAAGAAGGGATTTTTCGAAATTCCACTCCTAAGGGATGAAAAGGGGTGAAATGTGATTTCACGAATTACTTAATATCTCTTAGGGCCGATGGGATATCGACTTAGTTTTTGCTTACAAGTATTATCCATACAAATGCCGAAAAACTAATTTCGGGATTTTGCCCTAATCAACCCCTAAAGGGGTGAACCTACAATCGGGGTGGATTATACATCCCGTCGTAATTCCTGTGTTCGTTTAGTTACAAGATTACTTTTTGGCACATAGGTGTCTTTTTAAAATATCTCGAAATGGTATTGACAGTTTTTTGAAATTTCACCCCTAAGGGTTGAAAAGGGGTGAATTGTGATTTCAAGGATTCCTTAATATCTCTTAGGATCAATAAGATATCGATTTACTGTTTGCTTGCAAAGATTATCCATACAATTACCGAAAAACTTATTTCAGGAATTTGTCCAAATCAACCCCTAAAGGGGTGGATCTACAATCGGGGTGAGTTATACATTCCGTCGTATTTCCTGTGTTCGTTTAGTTGCAATATTACTTTTTAGCACATAGGACTCTTTTTAAAATATCTCGAAAAGGTTTTGGTAGTTCTTTAAAATTTCACCCCTATAGGGTGAAAAGGGGTGAATTATGATTTCAAGTATTCCTTAATATCTCTTAGAACCAATAAGATATCGACTTGCTTTTTGCTTACAAAGATTACCTATACAAATACCGAAAAACATATTTCAGGTTTTTGTCCTAATCAACCCCTAAAGGGGTGGATGTACAATCAGGGTGAATTATACATCCCGTCGTATTTCCTGTGTTCATTAGTTGCAGCATTACTTTTTGGCACATAGGTGTCTTTTTAAAATATCTCGAAACGGGTTTGACAGTTTTTAAAAATTTCACCCCTAAGGGTTGAAAAGGGGGAATTGTGATTTCAAGGATTCCTTAATATCTCTTAGGACCAATAAGATATGGACTTACTGTTTGCTTGCAAATATTATCCATACAATTACCGAAAATCGTATTTCAGGAATTTGTCCTAATCAACCCCTAAAGGGATGGATCTACAATTGGAGTGAGTTATACATTCCGGTGTATTTTCTGTGTTCGTTTAGTTGCAACATTACTTTTTAGCACATAGGTGTCTTTTTAAAATATCTCGAAATGGTTTTGACAACTTTTTTAAATTTAACCCCTAAAAGGTGAAAAGGGGTGAATTGTGATTTCAAGGTTTCCTTAAATCTCTTAGGGCCAATAAGATATTGACTTGCTTTCTGATTACAAAGATTACCCATACATATACCGAAAAATATATTTCAGGATTTTGTCCTAATCAACCCCTAAAGGATGGATCTACAATCTGGGTGAATTATACATCCCGTCGTATTCCCTGTGTTTATTGAGATATAAGGTTTCTTTTTGGCACATTTCTCAGTCTTAGTCGGTCTTTTTAAAATATCTCGAAATGGTTTTGACAACTTTTTTAAATTTAACCCCTAAAGGGCGAAAAGGGGTGAAATGTGATTTCAAGGATTGTTTAATATTTTTTAACACCAATAAGACATCGACTTGGATTTTGCTTACAAAAACTACCCTTGCAAATGCCGAAAAACCAATTTTTTGATTTTGTCCTAATCAACCCCTTAAGGGGTGGATCTGCAATCGGGGTGAATTATACATCCCGCCGTATTTCCTGTGTTCGTTTAGTTGCAACATTACTTTTTGGCACATAGGTATCTTTTTAAAATATCTCGAAATAGTTTTCACATTTTTTTAAAATTACCCCCTAAAGGGTGAAAAGGGATGAATTGTGATTTCAAGGATTCCTTAATATCTCTTAGGACCAATAAGATATCGACTTGCTTTTTGCTTACGAAGATTATCCATACAAATACCGAAAAATTTATTTCAGGATTTGGTCCTAATCAACCCCTAAAGGGATGGATCTACAATCAAGGTGAATTATACATCCCGTCGTATTTCCTCTGTTCGTTTAGTTGCAACATTAATTTTTGGCACATAGATGTCTTTTTAAAATATCTCGAAATAGTATTGACAGTTTTTTTTTTAAATTTCACCCCTAAAAGGTGAAAAGGGGTGAATTGTGATTTCAAGAATTCCTTAATATCTCTTAGGACCAATAAGATATCGACTTGCTTTTTGCTTACAAAGATTACCCATACAAATACGGAAAAATATATTTCAGGATTTTTGTCCTAATCAACCCCTAAACGGTGGATCTACAATTGGGGTGAATTATACATCCCGTCGTATTCCCTGTGTTTGTTGAGTTATAAGGTTTCTTTTTGGCACATAGGCGTATTTTTAAAATATCTCGAAATGTTTTGACAATTTTTTTAAATTTAACCCCTAAAGGGTAAAAAGGGGTAAAATGTGATTTCAAGGATTGTTTAACATTTTTTAGGACCAATAAGATATCTACTTGGTTTTTGCTTACAAAAACTACCCATGCAAATACCGAAAAACCAATTTTTGGATTTTGTCCTAATCAACCCCTTAAGGGGTGGATCTACAATCGGGATGAATTATACATCCCGTCGCATTTCCTGTGTTCGTTTAGTTGCAACATTACTTTTTGGCACATAGGTGTTTTTTTTTTTTTAATATCTCGAAATGATTTTGACATTTTTTTTTTAATTTCACCCCTTAAGGGTGAAAAGTGGTGAAATGTGATTTCAGTAATTCCTTAATTCTTTTAGGACCAGTAAGATATCGACTTGGTGTTTGCTTAGAAAAATTATCCATACAAATGCCGAAAAACTTATTTCGGGATTACGTCCTAATCAACCCCTAAAGGGGTGATTCTACAAACGGGGTAGATTATACATCGCGTCGTATTTCCTGTGTCTTTTTTAAATGTCTCGAAATGGTTTTAACAGCTTTTTACCTTTAACAAATATCATCCCTAAAGGGTGAAAAGAGGGAATTGTGATTTCAAGGACGCCTTAATATCTTCTAGGATCAATAAGATATAGACTTGGTTTTTGCTTATAAAGATTACCCATACAAATGCCGAAAAATGTATTTCAGGATTTTATCTTAATCGACCCCTAAAGGGGTGAATCTACATTCGGGGTGAATTATAGAACCCTTTGTATTTCCAGCGGTTGTTGAGTTATAACATTCCATTTTGACATATATTTTTTCACAGTTTGACAGTTTTCTTTCAATCCTAAAGGGTAAATTAGTATTTTTTTGTTAAAAATAAAAAATTCGGAGAGTACATTTTTCAGTATGAAGTAAGAACCCACTAAGAAAGGATTTTTTCAAATTCGACCCCTATCTGGTGAAAAGGAATAAAATGTTTTTTCACGGGTTCCTCAATATCTCTTAGGACAGATGAGATATCGACTAGATTTTTTGTTACAAAGGTTACCCATACACAAGTTTACAAACAAACTGCGGATTTTATGCCAATGAGACCATCAATATACCGTAGCAAAGCACGGGTTTTCAGCTAGTCTTAAATAAAATGTATTTTAAATTCACTCCATAAACATTATCTGAACCGAAATAAACCGATATTTTTTTTCGGTTCAGCTCCGGTTTTCGTTCCTACAAAAATAACGATGTTTTTCGGTTTCGGTTTTCGGTTCAGTTCCGGTTCGAAGCCCTGGTAAAAAATAATCGCTCGAAAATGTTCACGATTTAATTCCATTTTAGCCGAGATGAATTTTTTCAAGTTACTGTAAACAACACAAATAGCGCTCGTACGTCAAAACGTTCTGAGTACGTATACCGTAAAAAATGTCAAACTTTACGATAGAAGCGTCAGTTGCTAGATAGCAGCACTAGTTTAGAGCAATCCTGAAATATAAGAGGCAACACTCGTACTTAACCGTGTTTTCAATATTTATTTGACTAACTAGAGAAGTCTCTAGATCGAAGAATAAGGCACGTGTCTTATTCTTTCAAAAGTTATTGTAATTTATGATTCTTAATGTGTACTCGCATTTGTTATCACTTACTAAAAAATAAAAATATGGACTACAGGAGAATTCCAGACCTTATGGAAACGTGTCTAAACCAGGCTTTGAATTGGTTTGCATCCAACAATTTGAGCCTGAACATAGAGAAGACTAATGAAATGGTTTTTAGTCTCAACAGAAATTTTTCAGAGAATCTTTTACCATATGCTAACAATAATGCTAAATTTCTAGGTTTTTATTTGGATTCCCAGTTAACCTGGAAGATACACATAAATAATCTCGAAAATAAAATAAACACCGCCTTGTTTATGTTAAGAAAAGTGGTAAATCACATATCACTTAGAGCAGCTAAAACGGTATACTTCGCGCGCGTTCATACCCTAATATCATATGGCATCATATTATGGGGTAATTCGGTAAATTGGAAAAGGATTTTTATTCTACAAAAAAAAAGCCATTAGAATAATTACGAACAGTGCTTGGAGGGATTCGTGTAGACCATTATTTAGATCCAGCAAAATCCTTACTCTCCCGTGCCTGTACATACTAGAAGCGCTCACATTGGTCAGAGAAGGCATTGGCGAGATGGCCATATGTGGCAATGGTCATGAATATAACACTAGAGGTCGCCATAATATACTTAAGCCCCGTCTTAAGTATAAATAATCTTTATGTTTCTGTAAAAATGTAGGTATAGACATATTTAACAAATTACCATTAGAAGTAAGGAACTACAATGTGCGTAAGTTTAGGTCTACCATGAGAGCTTACCTCCTCGATAATGCGTTCTATATTCTACAAGAATATATGAACCATAATTTAGATGATGTATTATAGTTTGTATTTATACCATGTTTTGTAATATGTATTATACTGTACGAATATTATACATTGTTATTTTTTTGACTGACTGGAATTATGTTCAATTTTTTGTATCTAATATTTCAATAAATCTATTCTATTCTATTCTATTCTACATATGTTGATGAATTATGTCCGTAGATAATATAATAGTTAAGTTTATGGGAGTCGGACAGGTGTAGAAATAAATAAAAAAGTTTATTTAACTAAGCTTACGTTTCGATTTTAATCAAATCTTCCTCAGAGCTAAAAAGATTTAGAATCAGTTAGAAATTACATAATTAATATTGTTTATATGAATACATTATCAAATTACAGCTGAATGGTGTCAGTACTAAGTTTACATGAATAATTATTAGTTATAGATAGATTACAGATGATAATACAGTTAAATATAAAAAAGTCAAATAATAAAAAATATATGAGTTACGTAAAATTTGATTTAAAATAAATAAATAAATAATTAAAATAAATAAGTACATAAATAAAATTTGTTATACCTAGTTAGTCACATAATTTAAAATTATAACATTATAAATAATAAAATATGAGTACGTAAAATTGATTTAAAATAAATAAATAAATAAATAAAAATAAATAAATCATAAATAAATTTTACTATACCTAGTTAAAGTCACATAATTTTAAAATAAAACGTTAAATAATAAAATATATCGGTATATGTGTCCATGGTTTATAAGGTCGTTGAACTTGGTGATAAGAATGATACTGAAAAATCAAGTCTGAATTTGAAGTAATCTACAGGTAAAAAATTGCAACTAGTGAAATCTATACGGCAAATATTTAGTTAAAAGTTATTAAAGATATTACAATAGATGGCGTTCATCGTATTACAATCGGTTTTAAAGTTTATCGTTTTATTATCTCGTTGGATGTTTATGCTTTCGCTTATTAATCTTTTATTTAAATTTTTAACTCTATCTAGGATTTTGGTTTCTTCAAAATTAAATTTATGATTGGTTTCAAAGAAATGCGTGCTAAGAGCAGTATTTTCTTTTTTGTTTCTATATTTTTCTTGGCAGCTATTTTTATGTTGGTAAATTCTTTTATGTAGATATTGTTTGGTTTGTCCAATATATCCCAAATCACATCCTGCGCAAGGGATGTGGTAGACAACTGAAGATGTATTAAATTTAGGTGTCGGGTCTTTTAATTGGGAATATAATTCTTTAACCGTTTTAAGATTGTAGAATGCTAATTGTATGTTAAGGGGTTTAAATAGTTTAGCAATGTTAAGTGAGATTTTATCTATGTAGGGAAATTTAAAATATATGTTTTTAGAATTAATTTTAGATGTTATATTGTTATTAGTATTATTATCAGAATTATTATAAAATTATGTGACTTTAACTAGGTATAGTAAAATTTATTTATGATTTATTTATTTTTATTTATTTATTTATTTATTTTAAATCAATTTTACGTACTCATATTTTATTATTTATAATGTTATAATTTTAAATTATGTGACTAACTAGGTATAACAAATTTTATTTATGTACTTATTTATTTTAATTATTTATTTATTTATTTTAAATCAAATTTTGCGTAACTCACATATTTTTTATTATTTGACTTTTTTATATTTAACTGTATTATCATCTGTAATCTATCTATAACTAATAATTATTCATGTAAACTTAGTACGGACACCATTCAGCTGTAATTTGATAATGTATTCATATAAACAATATTAATTATGTAATTTCTAACTGATTCTAAATCTTTTTAGCTCTGAGGAAGATTTGATTAAAATCGAAACGTAAGCTTAGTTAAATAAACTTTTTTATTTATTTCTACACCTGTCCGACTCCCATAAACTTAACTATTATATTATCTACGGACATAATTCATCAACATATGTAGAATAGAATAGAATAGAATAGATTTATTGAAATATTAGATACAAAAAATTGAACATAATTCCAGTCAGTCAAAAAAATAACAATATATAATATTCGTACAGTATAATACATATTACAAAACATGGTATAAATACAAACTATAATACATCATCTAAATTATGGTTCATATATTCTTGTAGACTATAGAACGCATTATCGAGGAGGTAAGCTCTCATGGTAGACCTGAACTTACGCACATTGTAGTTCCTTACTTCTAATGGTAATTTGTTAAATATGTTTATACCTACATTTTTACAGAAACATAAAGATTTTTTATACTTAAGACCGGGCTTAAGTATATTATGGCGACCTCTAGTGTTATATTCATGACCATTGCCACATATGGCCATCTCGCTAATGCCTTCTCTGACCAATGTGAGCGCTTCTAGTATGTACAGGCACGAGAGAGTAAGAATTTTGCTGGATCTAAATAATGGTCTACACGAATCCCTCCAAGCACTGTTCGTAATTATTCTAATGGCTTTTTTTTGTAGAATAAAAATCCTTTTCCAATTTACCGAATTACCCCATAATATGATGCCATATGATATTAGGGTATGAACGCGCGCGAAGAATACCGTTTTAGCTGCTCTAAGTGATATGTGATATACCACTTTTCTTAACATAAACAAGGCGGTGTTTATTTTATTTTCGAGATTATTTATGTGTATCTTCCAGGTTAACTGGGAATCCAAATAAAAACCTAGAAATTTAGCATTATTGTTAGCATATGGTAAAAGATTCTCTGAAAAATTTCTGTTGAGACTAAAAACCATTTCATTAGTCTTCTCTATGTTCAGGCTCAAATTGTTGGATGCAAACCAATTGTATAATGTATTCATATAAACAATATTAATTATGTAATTTCTAACTGATTCTAAATCTTTTTAGCTCTGAGGAAGATTTGATTAAAATCGAAACGTAAGCTTAGTTAAATAAACTTTTTTATTTATTTCTACACCTGTCCGACTCCCATAAACTTAACTATTATTCTATTCTACCTACAAAACCCTGAAATGTGTGAAAATTCACACTACACGTCCTTTTATCTTTAAAGTGTAATAAAACGATAATATCTCGATTTAAATCTGAAACTCAATGTACCCAACCTTATATCATCTACAAAAATCCTTTTTAGAATCTGGAGGCAGGTTAAGAATCTTTGCAATCCATCTCTAACATTTCCTTTAAGTTCCTTAAAACCTAAAATTCTGCTATTCATCACCCTTTTAAAAAACCAATCCCCAGTAGACAGCAATTCATCCCGAATCCATAACTATCTCCCACGCCCGGTAGCGTCTCCCAGTCTCGAGCGAATGTGACGCACGCGAACCATTGACGGCGGAACGTCCGGACGCCCTGACGTCACCGGAGCGATGTACCTCGCAATGTTCACTTCCTTTTCTCACGGAATGTCACGACTTTATACTCGGTTTGTTTATGCTTTTAGTTTTTGAGACAGTGCGTGGGAGTCTTTTTTTGAGTGTTCGATATAGTCTGTATGAAAAGAAGCTTGAATTTCAAAGGAGTGTTTTCTCGACGTGAATATTTGTATATATGGAAATAGAAATTCAATCTTTGTTTACTGTTTGAAATCTTCTTGATTATTCTCAATACCATCTCTCGTAGTAGATTTTCTTCACTACATAAAGTTTTTGCCTTATTTCTATTCAGAAAAATGGTTTTTACATTCGATCAAACTAAAAAAAAATTCAAATGTTAAGAGCGATAAAACTTGATTTAGAATACATTTTTTTGGTGAAGAATCGTACATGAATATCACGTCTTTGATAAAAATTTGATAAAAAAATTCCGAACTAGCGTTGTTTATTTTTTGTTTCTTCTCTTGAGCACTACTAGTATACAGGGTGTATCTAAATAAGGTAACACTATTTCGATACAGCATGTATAAAAGAGGGAACAGTATTTTTATCGATAACCCGATGTGTGATCAATTTGATAAAAAAAGTGATGACTAATATTTACCCAAAGAATCGATTTGTGGTATTGAAAATTTCCGGAACAAACCGGTACAGGGTATCAAGTATAAATTTGATTATTTAAATGCGAACGTATACTGTATTAGATATGTTTGAATACAGTTTTGAAAAGAAATAACTTATACTTAAACATATTTTTAATATCTTTTACGGTTTATGAAAAATTGTATTCTTTATAACGACTTGAAAGTAAAGTATTTTTATTTACAAGTGTTAAAGTATCCATTTTGGTTTAAACCCTTTCGCATCATACTCTTGAGCTATCTATAGCGTGGAGCATAATAAAATTAAAAATAATTCACATTGAAGTACTTTCAAGTAAGTATGACTTGACAGCTAGAAAATGGCTCAAGTTAGTCAAAGATAGGAAGAAAGGGAAAGAATTAAGAGAAGTCAACGTACAGGAGTGGACATCCACAGACTGACGAATAAGAGGGTACATAAACTGTACTTACTTTGTACATGCCTCAAAACTCGAGGTTTTCGACACCATGAGATCATAATCCGCGAAGAGTTTCAGATATGAACTCTTCGGCTTCGCTAGTTGATTGCAATGATTCTTAAGCAGGGTTAAAGGGTTATCAAATTAAAGTCCTCATTTTAACTAAAATACTTTAATTATCCGACTTTAATAATGTAAAGGTAGCAACCTTGCTTCTCGTGCTAAAGATCCCAGGTTTGGATCCCGGTCAGGCCATGGATGTTTGTATCACCTCATTTTTATTTATAATAATTAAAAAAATAAAAATTAAAAAGAAGCATCACTTCATAAATTTATCACAGCTCCCAACCAGGATTAGGTCACCGTAAGTGTTGAAAACCTGAAACTTTACTCTTCGGAGTAAAAGGCCCGTGCCCAATATAAAGTATTAGGTTGTCAAGGATGAAATTTGTAGAAAAAAAGAAAAAGTTGGTTGATAACAAATATAAGGAATTATTTTATTCATTAAAGTATGCACCCATATTGTCTATATACTTTTACCATTTAAGCTGCAGGTTGTTTAGGTCGGTAGTATAAAACCCTGGAGGACGAGAGTCAATTAATTCCTGGAAGGCCAGTTTTACAGCATTTTCGGAATTACACTGTTTTCCTATTAAAAAGTTGTCCAAATTGCGGAAGAAGTGGTAGTCAGTGGGGGCTAGGTCTAGTAAGTATGGGGGATGATGAAGAAGTACCAACTCCAATTCTTGTACAGTAATTTGTGCAGTGTGTGGTCTAGCGTTATCATGCAATAAGATGGGAGTCGATCTGTTGACCAATCTAGGCTGTTTTTCTTTAAGTTTTTGCTTCATTTCGTCCAGTTGGTTGCAGTATATTTCTGCTGTGATCGATGAGCCAGTTTTTTTTTTTGTTATTTTTAAGTTACCTGTACAAAATTTGGCTAACTAATTTGATATTGTCTGTTGCGTAGTAACACTAGAGCCAAATACACTGGAAAGGTTTCGCGCGGTCTGCGATGCCGTAGTTTCAAGAACTCATACTTCATAATAGTGCGAATTTCCATTTTCCATTTTCAATCAAATTAATTTAAAAAAAAAGTTTTTGATATTTTTTAGAGCATACAATGATTTATTTAAACAGGCGAGACGTGTAAGTTTCCAACAAAAAAAAAAAAAAAGAACGGTAAAATATTAAGCCAATGTTATCTAGAAATATTAACTACAAATTTTATCCTTGACGACCTGATAGAGGTCTGGTACGGCTCGGTGAGACAATTGTGGGACATTTATGCGCTGTAGATAATGATGACTTTAATTAGCGATTGTAGTTTAATATTTGCATGGTTTATACACTATGGATTATTATTATAATAATACAACTAATCCAAAGGTGACACTCATTCACAACACTCAAAACATGAGAAGCCCTTTTCATATGAATACTAATCCTGACGGTTAACACTAATAAGTCCATTGTACACAAACTGGACAAATCCTTCACTACCGTCTTCGAATAATAATTGTCTCTCATAAGTTCCTGAATATTGTCTTCCCTTCTTCGCTATAAGTACCCTACACTAACTAACATACGGATATACATAATTTATGTTCCTTGACTCGAATGAACACTCTAACGATTGGTTGCAGAAAACTCTTAAAACTAGTTAAAAGGTAAAACTAGATATAAAACACAAAAATACCTAGCAAAGCAGTGCTTTACTAGGTATTTTTGTATTTTATATCTGGTTTTAGGTTATAAAAAGTTTTAAGAGTTTTATGCAATTGTAAAGGCCCATGACATACCAAAAATTGACTGCTCTTACAAAAAATATATATGACCGCAATTCCTTAACCCATTACTGTTATTATCCCCCTAGAGCCTAACATTGTTCAACTGACAAAATGTGAAATAACACCCCTGGTCATCTGGTATATCTCAGTACTTATTTGACAGTTTATCGGTAATAATTTCGATAGATATCTCATTAGAAAAATAATCCAAAACTTATGTGTATATTTTCAAGACAAAGATTAATTGTTATTTAGATCAGCGTTTCCCAACCTTTTATCATGGCGGACCGGCAAGTGACCTAGAAAAAATTCGCGGACCGGCAAGTTTAGAAAGTAATGTGTATCGCAAAAGTTTTATATTTTTTATTGAACTGATTACAAAAAAAAAACAACAAATAAAAAATAACGTAATTAGTTACGTAATTATTACTTAAGCAATTAACAGATTAAGGACCGAGATTTTCATCTCAAAATTAAGTGGGTTATAACTTATTAGGCGAATAGTTGCATAGTAAAAATAATCTCGCGGACCGGCAAAAAAAACTTTATTAATTATCTGACACTTTTGTAATCTAATATAGAATTAACGACTTTGTTTTTCTGTTCATGGTATTAGAGTTTCAAGTGCCCTTTCTACGAAATGGGTAACTTTTTATCATTTAATATATTTTAGTATTTCACTGTATTTGAATAATTATATTAAATTTAATTATGAAATTTTGGAAATTTGAATATCGTGGTTACGGAACTGGAGAGAATGGTTCGGAATTTCAAACAAAGATCTTTTCAGGACAATTTTGACAGCTGGTTACCATGGGAACATAAGATGGCTACCTAGTAGCTACAGTGGCGGATTAAGCCTTCGCCGGGCCCAAGACATTTTCGATTTACGGGCCCTCAACCTAGGGGCGTTCAAATGGTCAGGGGAAAGGGGAAGGGTTCATTGGGCCCTTGAAAATTACGGGCCCAAGACAATTGTCTTTTTTGTCTTTGTGAAAGTCCGCCACTGAGTAGCTATAATGTTGGATATTTGGAATTTATATGTTTTAATTGATTATTATGGTTATATAGATTTAAGTCAGTTGAACTGATGTATTTTACGAAAGTATTTATTAAATCAAAACATACATTCTTTCATTTACGTATTATAAAGGGTGATCCAATTTGGACTTTGTTTTTTGAATAAAACACAACATATTGGAAAAATCCGAATTTTATTGTTAGTAGCGTACAGAAGTACAGACTTGGCAATTATTTATGAGCCTTTAAATGCAGGTATTTTTTTAAAAATTCGTTGAGTAGTGCCATATGAAAGATTCAATTGCTGTGAACGGTGACGGATTGACGTGCTTGGTTCTTCTTGCACACTATCACGTATACGAGCAATATTTTCACCTGAACGACCTCTGCGTTAATAGCGAACTCTTGGTGTATCAATAAGCATACCACTTGTTTCAAACTTTTGCAGTAGTTCACGAATTGCACGCTCACTTGGAACATTATTCCGTCCAAATAGGGGTCGAAGTTTTCTTCGCGTAATCGTAACTGATCGCCTGTTTTCATAATAAACTTGCACGATATTTATGCGTTGCTGCACAGTATACGGCACCATGATGCATTTGCAATGTGTTTAGATACCAACTGTAAAAATGCAAACTTCCAACATTCATAGAACGAAAATGGCGCGCAATTCAAATCCCGGAGTCCAATCTGGATCACCTTTTATAACATGAAAGTGAAGATTTGATAATTATTGGCATTGATAGATGGCATGATAGTACCTTGGGCACAAGTGTGTGAAGTTCATATTTTCAAGACAGAGATTAATTATTATTTAGATATGGTGCGAATACTTCTACTAATTATTTAACACTTCTGTAATCTATAGAATTTACTTCATTTTCTTGTTTATATATATAAACACTATGTTGCACTCATCTTAAGGGCCCTTTTTAAGAGATAGATTTTTTTTTACAATTTATAATTTTAATATATTATTCTATATATAACTAATATATTGTTCTATTTATATACTAACTATTTATATTAACCCATTAAGGACTGAATTTTTTGTATTTCGAAATTTAGGCTTAAATTATGTTTTTAAACTTAAATTAGCATTAAAAACATGGTTTAGGTAAATATTTGGTTGTTCACTTAGATAGTTTTAAGATTGAGGCCGTTCCATATATGGAATGCTAGTACTTTAAGGTCCGTAGAACTACAATTGAAAAAAACAAAAATGATGGATACAAATATTTATTTAGAAAGTTAAAATTATACAAACAAGTTTATTTTGTATGAAAATCAACAAAACAACTAATGCCGACCGGCGTAGCGTAGTGGTAACAAATGTGCTCTGCGTTGCGAAGGTCTCGGATTCGAATCCCGTTTAGACATGGAAATTTTCTCAAATAAAAATTGTCCTGGCTAATTGCCACAGAAGCAAAGACCATTAAATTAAAAAAAAACAACTAATACATAAGCCTACTTCACATATACGGCACTGAGTGCGCACAGGGCTGCCTTTGTGATTTTGTCCGGAGCATCGTCGACATTTGTTATTAGTATGTATACCACCAAATGATCTTTACCATCAAGGCAAATATCTGGAGATATCGTAGAATCCCGGAGAATACCGTAGATAAATAACCGGGTGTACCAGATGATTTTGGTAAATATTGATATTTTTTTAAATAAGTTTTTGCAATTTTCCCTCTTAAATCCAATTGTGTTGTTTCTGAATTATATATTTTGTAAATAATGCATGAATTTTGAATGGCAGTAGCCAGGTGAAAATGGGCCACCACCATTGCTTACCTTTTACCCTAGTTCTATATGCATTGATGTTGGCATACATTTGGTCTGTAGTAAAGTCTGTTTGTCCAAACCATTCAAAAATTGCATCCCTTTTGTTTATAAGTGACGCAAGTGTCACATCATCTGGAATATCATCATTTTCATCTAACATATTAAAATTTCCAACTCGTCTGCCACTATCCATTACTACTTCTGCATTTGCCTGCAGTTGTTTTCTAGATATGATATCATTGACATCAAAATTCTCCCAATACCATTCACTTTCAAACATATCAGCAATTTGCTGCACCGTTAATCTAAGAAACAAAAATAAAAATACAGAGTTAAAAAATGTATACTAAAGGACTAGCGTTCCAAATATGGAACGCCAAAATAAAGTGTATGAATTAGGCAAATAAATATATTATAATTTTATTTTAACAGTACAGACATTATTAAGTCTATAAAAAGTTACTTAATCAAAATTTGGATCCAGTCTAAATGTTGTAAAAATGAATAAAATTAGTACTTAGCCATTTCTACTCACCATACTTATATGTTCACAAGACAAGCAAAGAAGCAAACTATCTCAGAGAGGCTGTTAGGCGATTACTCGACAAACAAACAGTCCTTGCGCATCATTCGTATATTATACGACCTGAAATGTTTGACTTATCGGGGAGTTTTAAATAGTAACGTCATTTAGTAAACATTTTACGATGTCGTGTTTTGCGTTCCTTATATGGAACGCTAGTATCTAATGGGTTAAAACAATTCTCGGAACTGCTAAGAAGAGTTTACTGAAAACTATTGAACCCATACAGAATTCTGCAATCAGAATAGCAACAGGCGCTTTTAGATCGAGCCCTGTTAATAGCATTCTCTGTGAATCCTCCCAACTTCCCCTAGAATACCGAAGAAAACAGTTAACCTTAGCCTACATTACAAATCTGGCAACAGATCCTAGTATACCGACATACCAACACATTTTCTGCAATGTGAATGATCGTATAACAATCCGAAATAATAACCCTTTCCACGAAAACATCATAAGATACCTGTCAGAACTTAATTTAACCTTCCCTAACATCAGTCAAAAACTATATAACAAAATACCTCCGTGGATCAGAAAACACCCTAGATACAATCTGATACTGACGTCATATAAAAAAAGTGATACCAACCCGGAAGTGTTCAAAAAATTATATAATGAACAACTGAGCAAGTACGAAGATTTCTTTCATATTTTCACGGATGGATCCAAAATCGAAGATAAAACGGGCTGTGCAGTGTTAGCTAACGAAGACATTTTTGAATTCCACCTCCCAAATATGGCTAGCGTGTTTACTGCAGAAGCGTACAGTATCTTAAAAGCCAGTGAACTTATAAATGGAAGAAATCAGACTACAAGCAATTATCTTATTCAAACCGATTCTCTGAGCACAATCCAATGTATCCAGCAGACGTACAACCGAAACCACGTGGTCCAACAAATTCAAAGCAACTTCCACTCAGCGCTAGATAAAGGTAATAAAATCACTCTGTTATGGATCCCCTCACATGTGGGAATTATGGGTAATGAAAAATTAGACCAGGCAGCAAAAAACGCAACCTCAAGCAACGTCATCGATACAACAATTATGCCATATGATTTTAAAAGCTATGTATAAAAGAAAACCAGCGAAAATTTCAACTCCTTATGGAATACCCTAAATAACAACAAATTAAGAAGAATAAAACCATCCATCAGACTCTGGTATACTCCAGAAGACAGAAAAGAGCGAGTTATAATGACTAGACTGCGAATCGGCCACACTCTCATTACCCATAAACACCTCATGCAGAAAAAAGAACTGGAAATATGCCAAACATGTAACAGCCCAATAACTGTTAAACATATTCTTATTGAATGTGTGAAGTACACGAGAGAAAGAGCCCAAAACAGCATCCCAAACTCCTTGGAAGAGGCCCTATCTAACAGTATGGAAGCTACAGCCAAAATCTTAAAATATCTAGAAGACATTAACCTAATAAATAAAATATAGGCAAAAATGTAACGAACGAGTATTCTAAAAATCTTCACTGTAATGTAATATGAAATATGTAATTTTATGTAATTCAAATTTCTTGCTTACACCTAAGTATAATGAACTAATTTAATGTAATATTTGTAACTGTTACGGGGTGTTAATGACCATGTAGTTGATACACCCCAAAATAAATTTTAAATTAAAAAAAAAAAAAAACAATTCTGAAATGTTTTTTCTGAACCAATATCAACATTACTTTCTTTACAAAGAAGACGTCAAATAAACTGGTTACAGAACTTGAGAAAATTGTTCGAAATGTCAAGCATAGATCATTTCAGGACAAAAGCATTCAAAGTTAAGATCGCTATGCTAAGCTGGGTCCAGATTAGCGAGCCGATCTTGTAATATACCGTGTAACGTAATGCTCGCTTGAATCTACGTGTCGCAAACGTATTGCAAATTCCCTGTGAAGAGTCCGAGAGTAGATCATGTGATGAACATGATCTAATCTCGGACTTGGTGACAATTTACTATCTACTGTAGGTTATATAAACTTGATGTCAAACGTCCATGCTTGCGAGTTTCAAAATTAATTTGAACACGTCCAACAAAATTCGCCAAACGCCTTTGTGTTCGCGACAAAAACCGACACAGAGCGGTTTTGGTCGTACGTTATGCGAACCGCTCGGCTTGTGCCCGTAATACCGTCCAAACTAGACAAAAATGTTATACGGCGTGTAGCATTACGCGGTACGTTACAGGTTCGGCTCGCTAATCTGGGCGCAGCCAATCTTAGTAGCCAAACTTCGAAGTGGAAATGGCATTGTAAAATGAAGGAAAAACTTTGAATAATAAGTTGGATAAACTTGTCATTCAAGGTATGGCAAGGTGGAAGGAAAACGTTTAGACGTAGACCTCCTGAAAAATTGTGAACTAATTGGTTGTACGCTAGAAGAAACCTTCCAAAGAGATGAGGTGGCGTATTATCGTACATAATATGATTAAAAAAGTATTTAAATATAGTAGTTTTCTGCTTTTTGCCGACGATTTAAGAATTTTCAGAAGTATCAGAACCCCAGCAGACGCTACTCTCCTTCAGTCTGACTTGTCTAGCTTCACCAATTATTGTCAAGATAATAAACTTCAGCTTAACTGTGACAAATGCCATATCATAACATTTACCCATAACAGAAATATTATCTTAAATGAATATTACATCAACAACACATCACTAACTAGAGCTTCTCAAATCAAAGATTTAGGTGTAATATTCGATACAAAACTGACTTTTGAACCGCACTTCGAGTATATTTAAACGAAATCACTGCGAATGCTTGGATTTATTAACCGCACAACTAAAGACTTCCGATCTGCGCAGCCTATCAAGACCTTATATTACGCCTATGTTTCTAGCATTCTCAATTACTGCTCCATCATATGGAATCCTATTTATGATAAATACATTAATAAATTAGAAAAAGTACAAATTAAAGCCGGGAAATACATTCTATTTAAAGAAAAAACTCGCCTTACTGACTACATTTCAGCTCTACTTGAACTAAATATGTTGTCACTAAGGAATCGTCGCACACTGTCGGATATGGTTACATTATATAAAATTTGCAATAGTATTATAGACTGCAATGATTTGTTAATGTTGTTCACTTTTTTAATTCCGTCTTATAATGTCTGCAACCAACATTCATTTTTCGTTTCCAAAACTAACAATAATATATTTTCCAATTCACCCATTGAAAGACTATCTTCCACATTCAACAATGTTTTTAATAATGTTGATATTTCAAATTTGACACTAAATAACTTTAAATCACATTGTAAAATTATATTACAAATTTGGATTCAAGCTCAGTCTAACTGCAGTTGCTTCTGTTTAAATTGTTGTATTATGTAACTTGCTTATTGTAATACTCTTGTTCGTACATGAATGTCGCGATTTTTTCAATTTAATATATAATAGCTATAATTAAACGTTAAAATTTTTCAAATCAAAAATAAAATCGTTGCAGTCTTGTAGTATAGTGTAATATGTAAATTTTATGCACGTAATTGTTAAAAATTTCTTGAACACTGCTGTGGGTTCGTCCTGTTTGTGTTCTTAAAATGTAAAATAAATAAATAAAACCTAATTCTTGTTGTACACAAATTATGACTCTTCAGCAATAACGATAAACGAAATGAAAGACAGATCTAGAAATTAGATAAACAAGCGATGGTCACCCTATCACACCAACACCACGGCAGAACAGGATGAAAGACCTATGTTAGAGGAAAAAAATCTCGATTGACTGCCCAAGAAGAAGAAGGCCGAATAAAAGTTGATTAGAACTATGTTGAGTTATATTTTTTGTGCAAATAAAGAGATATATTTTTATGTTTATGATTAGCTGAATAAGACAGGTACTGCCGATGAATAAATCCATAGCAAAAAAGATAGGTAGAGCACCTACAAGATTTAACTTGTAATTTGTATTCAAATTTGCCACGTATCTAATTTAATTATATTTTGATCCTATGTCTCCTAGTGTTTGCAACTAAAAGAAAATGCTTTTCACACTATTTCATTCCTGTAAAATAAAAGATAATAGTGCAGTATTCTTAACAGCATTTTGCTTTTAACTTAACGTTGAGAAGTTGGGAAGACGGTAATAACTACTTTACTAAAATAACTAAACATACAGCAAAAAATTTAACTCGCATTCTGTTAAACTTAACAGGAAATATAACAGAAAACATGAATTTTTAAACGTTCTATAATATATAGGGGAATCGATATTAAACAATTATATTTATACAAATTACAGGTTCTGATCCGTTCGCATCTGGCTATAAACTGTAATTGCTTTTCTGTGTATGCTAAAAAATTGACGTAATACTGACCATATTAAATATATACAGATTGAAAATATGGTCGCGAAACCTGGAAACAGGAGGCCTAAAATCCACAATGCAGATTATAATTAAGAATTTATATTTAATTCTGAAATGTTCTTCTGCGGATGAAATTGGTTCATCAGTTCTTCATCCTTCGTAGGAAAATTGTTTTGTCTTTCGTCCAGTACGATGTATTTTAAATTTTGGTTCTATTTCTAATTCTGCAGCAAGTTCCTTTGCGTTAATTACGAAAGATTTAAATCCAGAATCGCGGTAATCCTCAAAAAATTTAATAAACCTTTTAGATGGGAATTTAAATGGTATAAAGGTACTGCAACTATGAAAAGAACAGATTTAGTCATTCTATAAATAAAAACAAAAAACTCGGGTCGCGCGGGGTCTTCCGAAGAGCGGGGGCCTTATGCGGTCGCACCGTTTGCACCGCCCTCTGGCCGGCCCTGGTTTCACATAATCTTTTATTAATGTACTGACTGCAGTTTCAGCTCTTGTCATTGTCAAAGTTACAATGAATTATACAGGGTGTTAGGTAAATGTCCGGCACAATTTAAAAGACAGCATAGTGACGTAGAATGCAATCGATTTTTCCTTTGCTAATTTTCTCTAAACTGGGAATTTCGTCCAAAAATAAACAAACAAAAAGATGGCCCAAATTTTGAAAACCACTGACTCTTTTTACTTTTCATATTAATCCAGAAGTTACGTAGTTGCCATAGAGAGAGAAAAAAAATGGTAGTTCAATAATAGAATATCAAAGTACGTGTACGTCATAATCTAAAATTTTGTTCCTTTTTTTTAAAAAAAATGGCACATTACACAATTGAAGAAACTGCATTTTGTTGAAATAAAATTACGATTGTTTCCATGGTTTCTATTTATCTCAGTCACATATGTGATTGTTCTAACAGACAAAATATTAGTGGTTCGAAAACGGTGGTACTGCATCGATTATCAAGCGATATACGCATCTTATCCAAAAATGGTTCAGGACTTTCTAGCTCTAAATGAACCAACAATTCTGCATTTAAAATTGTGCCGGACATTTACCTAACACCCTGTATATTACAAGTTAATATTATTAATAGCCTTTATTAAACCAATTATAATTACAATTATTACAATAAAATTATAACTAAACATTAATATAATTAAATTTTAATTAAAAAATATATACATATAATATCCTATACCATTTCATTGGTTTATGCCCTTTTGGACGAAGGCGTCCCCCGATTGTTTCCATTGTTTTCTATGTGGTGTAGTCGTGTCCGTAGATACTAATGGAAGAAGGAGTTTGTACGGGTTGCGGACAGCAATGAAAAACTAATCAAATCAGCTGACAAGTTTCGAATAAGTTTTATTCTTCATCGGAGCTACAATAGGATAATTAATATAAATGTATATAACAATATAATGTAGTGCAATAATAATAAATATATATATAACAGTATGGATGAGAGTATAATGTATAATACAGAATGCAGAAACTGAGTAAGTATAATGTGAAATAAAATAAAATAAATAAATAATTAATGCATAAGAAATATAAAATATAGACTTTAAAATATATAATTAAAATAAAATGAAAATAAAGTCAAATGAAATTGTAAAATATAGAAATTATAAAATAAATTAATAAAATTAAAATTTAATTAAAAACGTTTTTAAAAAAATAAATTAAATAAGTCGATACAGATAAAATAAAATAAAATAAATAGAAATAAAAAATAAACAAAAAAATATATATATATTTGTATTTATTTTATTTTATTTTATCTGTATCGACTTATTTAATTTATTTTTTTAAAAACGTTTATAATTTAATTTTAATTTAATTCATTTATTTTATAATTTCAATATTTTACAATTTCATTTGACTTGTATTTTCATTTTATTTTAATTATATATTTTAAAGTCTATATTTTATAATTTTATATTTCTTATGCATTAATTATTTATTTATTTTATTTTATTTCACGTTATACTTACTCAGTTTCTACATTCTGCATTATACATTATACTCTCATTCATACTGTTATATATACATATATTTATTATTGTTGCACTACATTCTATTGTTATATACACTTATATTAATTATCCTATTGTAGCTCCGATGAAGAATAAAACTTATTCGAAACTTGTCAGCTGATTTGATTAGTTTTCATTACTGTCCGCAACCCGTACAACCTCCTTCTTCCATTGTTTTCTATCTCTTGTCTTACGAGTCCATGTAGATCCAGCTATTGATATGATTTCGTCTATCCACGTTTTGGCTGTCTACCTCTATTTATTTTCTTATTATTAGTTATCTATTCGGTTATGTCTTTTGTTTAGCTTTTATTATTTCTAATAATATGGCCAGCTCCACTTCAAACTCTTAATCGTATCAATAGCGTTTGAAATTTTCATTTTTTTTCATGTCGTAGATGGATAGCTTATTTTTCCATGTCACTCTTAGTATACTGCGTTCTATTTTATTTTGACAAGTATTTATTTTCTTATATAATTTTTCTGTTAGAATCCACGTTTGACATCCAAGTTTTTTGTTTTATGTTAATTGGCATTACAAGTTACACTTATATTACATATACAACAAAAGTAGGTACAAGGAAACAAGAAAACAAGAAAAAAATTATATAGGTAATACAAAATTCGAAATTACGCTTAGATGTTAGAATATTAGCGCGGATTGATGCATGTCGGTTATTTGATTAACAACATTGGTTTTGTTCTTGTATTTCTTGATTTCGTGGGCTTCCGGTAAATTCAGCATAGGGTCTTTTCTGTTGACGTGGAGGATTTTTAGTAGCTAAGTATGTGGTTTTCATTAATCACATTGTTCTGCGATGGTAAAATCAGTTTTTATTTGTTGAAAGACTTCTTATGTTTGGAGTCTTTGGTTTTAAAAGATCTCGCTATTTGACCTATGTATGCAGAATCACAAGCGTAATCCATATTTGGGAGTCAAAAGTTATTACTATAAATGGATCTAATGGCGGTATTCTGAAGTTAGATGTTAAGTCGCACATCGACGGAATCGCCCGAAATTGAACGATGTTAGAAAAACGGTATACTGAAACGTCGCTATGTTAACGTTCGTCGATGTGAAGTAACATTTTAGTTGTTAGATTAACCCCTAGTAAATAGCTCGACGGAATTGAGATTAGAGTGGTGTTAAATTTTATTTTGAACAAATTTTCAACTAAAATCACTTCGCTTTCGTGATTGTCTATATAGAAAAGAAAATTTATTTTATAAGCTTAAAAAATAACGGCTCAAATTCCACTCACTACCGAAGTACAGAATGGAATTTTTACCAAAATAACATTAAGTTTCTAATGTAAAATACTTATTGTTCGAACGATGTATTTTGAAGCGATTCACTCATTTTTTTAAATTCTGGAACTTTGCAAAATATATTGTTTTCAGGTAACTCAACGGTGTGACTGATGTATTTTTGCAAACTATCCTATTTATGTAAAAAATCTTTGGTAGGAATTACCAGGGTTAAACAACCCCTCAATCCCTGTGATTACATATGTTACATTAAATTAAGAAAAAAGTAGATCTTTCCTTCAAATTTTTTATTTTTATACTAGATGTACATTTCGTTCACCACGTGAACATTATCAATAGACTAAATATAACAAACTTATTACAATATTTATACATAGTTAGGTAAGATCAGTGGTGTGAATGGGGGTGAATTAGGGTATTTGAACATTTACGATTATTGTAGGTAATGGTTATGAATTGGGGAATTTTTATAATTAGGTTGTTGGGATTATCTCTAAAAGCGGGTTTTGTAAAGGACTTAGGTCGGTGTTAATTAGCATTTTGGAATTTTTCTTCATTTCTATTGCCTCCAACATGTTTAAGTTATAAGAATTACTTCCTTTAAGTAACGAAATTGCGTCTATGTCATGCCCTGTTTTTATTTTATGAAATGCTAACGATGATCTATTAATATCTAAATTTTTAATGTAATTTTTATGTTCCTTAAATCTAGTTTCTAAATTTCTTTGCGTTTGTCCTATATATATTTTGTTACATTTTTTACAGTTAATTTTATATACACCTGATTTTTGAAGATTTTGAATTTTGTCTAAGTGACTTCCTAGTAGGGCTTTAATTTTTGTAGGGTTGTAAAATGCTGTAATTATATTATGTTTAGAAAAAATATTTTTGATTTTGTGGTATATTGAGGGATGGTATAATATGTACATATGTTATATACATATGTTATAACATGTTATGTACATATGTTATAATATGTACATATGTTACAGATTAGAACATTTTTCTGAGAAAGTACTCTCATTAAAAAGGGTCGAAATTACCTGTGTTAAAATTACCTGAATTGTAAAAACCCATGTTGATTTACAATTCAAAATAAAAGAAACAGGTTTTGTAGTAATATGAATGACATCAAACACTGGAATTCAATTAATAATTATAACCCGTACCTAATCCTGCAGTAACATTTGGTTTAGTCTTCAAATTAGATTTTTCTGCAATAGTAGTTACATTTTGAATGTCTTCTGTTTTTATTTCTAATTTATAAATAATTATTTAACTAACTTTAATTCTTACTCGGCTGTCAAAACGAACGTGAAGTTAGCCCCAGTGTTAATTCTACACCGGAAACAAATTGTAACATTGGATTTTACATCGGGTTGTTCAGAATACTGATTTTTTTAGCGATGTTAAATCTGATTTAATAGAGCAGTGTTATTTTCATTGGTGTTAAGTTCACGGGTGTTACGATGGAAACTTCAGAATACCGCCATAAATTAAACCAATGCAATTCGAAAATTCCGGAATTCTATATTGAAAGTTCCGTAATTTTCTGGATCTAAAAACAACTGGAATCCCGAGATCCCGGGAACCCGATCCTGGGTGTATAATACAGAGCAAAAAAGCAGTATTGTCTACTGTGGGATGTTTTTAAGCTAATATTTATGCTAATGAATGTAGCTAAATTAATGTTAGTTAATATTTTTGACACACTATATCTATGGCTATTAGCTAAAATAAAGCTAACAAATGGAATATAATTTTAAATGACCATAAAGTGAATTTAATGAAATGATAATGTTACTATACGCGACTGCACTAGGGACTCAATCTGATAAATACCTAGCCCATATGTTTGCATACATAAATCGAAATTAATGAAGCCAGATCTCTGACAAATGTTTTTACAAAATGGATCAACTATATCACTATGATAATAAACTGCTATTATTTAAAATTGTATCGATAACATCTGGTAAATAACAAATTCACTTTGCACTTTTATAATATAAATTGACATTAATTAATCATAAATAGCAATAAAAAATAATATATTATAGGGTGTATCAAGATAGAGGGAAAATGATTTTTTGTCAAAAAAGCGACGTATGAGCAGGTTGGGAAAAAAATGATGACCAAAGTTTGCTTAAAGAATTCAATTGTAGTTTTGAAATTTTCAAAATAAACCGGAAGAACAGGATATCAAGAACTACTTTGATTTTTTTAAATGGGAACGTATTTCATGTTGTACGGTTGACGAAAAATTGTATTCCCTATAATGACTTGAAAGTTAAGTATTTTTATTTAAAAGTGTTCAAACTACTTCCATTTTGATTTAAACACTTTCGCATCCTTACTCTTAAATTATCTGCAGCATGGAGCATAATAAAAAAAGTCGTACTTACTTGAAAGTACTTGAAGTATCTCCAACGCGAATCGTTGCCTTAAAATGCATCAACGCAATATTGTTTACTTTGTTAAAATTAGTAGTCATAAGAAGTATAATTTATTTTATTTATGTTATGGAAGGTATATTTTTATGAATATAAATGTAATATATTTATGAATTGCAGTATGTTTGAGCAAAATTGAGTACATTTCTATTAAATTTTCATGCTTTGATCTTGTATGCTTTTTAGTCCGGGAGGCAGCGTTGCATTTATGATGGTAATTTCATCCCGTTTAATTTTTTTTGTAATTGATAGGTATGGCTAATAATGGAAACAAACGTCAACCGCCAGAATCGTGGTGGGGCTGGGCGTGAGAAAATGTACATCTTGTAAAAAAAAATCCAAGTCACTTCAAGCCACTTGAAAATTTGCACAGTTATTGTTTAAGTGATATTAATAGTAAATAATAAAAGTCAGCTGTGCGCGTACTGGGGGATTATATGTCGCTTGTATAAACCTGTCATAAAAAATGATGATGTAAATTCATTTCAAATTCAATGAAACTTATACATCGAACTTATTAACAATCTAAACCTGGCAACGTGTAAAAACGTTACCAACATTCAGTAAATAAATGTACCAACTGAGTAATGGTTTGATGTTGGTTAAATTACATCATGACATTGGTACTTAAATTAACCACGTGTGACGTCATCTCACATTTATTGTGAATGGAGTTTATTTCCTCAAGTTGCAATTTATCTACTTGGTAATACAAGGTGTCTCAAAAGAAATTTTATATTTATTTAGCTTACTGCGTGAACGAAACGTATCCGAGGGGCGCGGGGGTTATGTCAATCGGTAGCCTGGCTCTTGGGAATTCAGTCGCTATGGAGCGTTTCTCGGGAGCAGACCGCGCGTTATGCGTGCGAGAGTTTTACAAAAACGGTGATTCGGCGACAGTAGCGCGTAGAAAATTCTGCAGTATTCGAGGTTTTCGCCACTTAAATGATGCGCCAAGCATTCCTCTCATTCGACATTGGGTTAAAAAGTTGGAAGAGACTGGTACAACGCTGGATAAATCAAAATCCGGGCGACCTAGGTCATCAAGAACGGTAGAAAACGTGGAGAATGTTAATCAGTCTGTTCGTGACGACCCGAACCTTTCAATTCGGAAGCGCGCAAGTGCTTTAAATGTGCATACATCATCATTACATCGCATTATGCACAAAGACCTAAAGCTGCACCCCTACAAAATTCAATTGGTACAAGAATTAAAGCCCCAAGATGCCAGTCAGAGGCTTAATTTCGTAAATCAGGTGATTGAGCGATTTTCAACGTTTACCAACATTTTGTTTTCGGATGAAGCTCATTTTCATCTTAATGGCCACGTAAATAAACAGAACTGCCGCTACTGGAGTGCAACGAATCCGAAACGCAAACATCAGAAACCCCTACATTCGCCTAAAGTGACCGTATGGGTTGCGATGTCGGCGCGAGGAATTATCGGCCCTTACTTTTTTGAAGACGAAAGGGGGCGTGCAGTTACAGTGAATTCAGAGCGTTATGTGGAGATGTTAGACAACTTCTTGGTACCTGAACTGCAAAACTTTCCTGGCTATAACCAAAGAACATGGTTCCAACAGGACGGAGCAACTTCACACACGTCCAATATGTCTTTGCCACGTGTTCTCAGGCAAATTGATCTCCCGGAGAGGTGACATAAATTGGCCTCCACGCAGTCCAGATTTAACCTCTATAGACTTTTTCCTATGGGGTTATCTTAAATCTAAAGTTTACGCCAATAAACCGACTTCACTGGCGCATTTGAAAGAAAATATTCGTCACGAAATGGCAGCCATCCCTGAGTCCACCTGCCGAGACGTCGTAAGTAATTTTACTGTTCGATTAGATGAGTGCCGAGAACGCGAGGGTCTACATTTAGACGATATTATTTTTAAGAAATAAATCCCTAAAAAGTGTATTTTAATAATTAATAAACATTTTTTCTATATACGGCTTACTTTTTTTTTAATCGATCCACTAAATATAAAATTTCTTTTGAGACACCTTATATAATTAGAATAATAAAAACAACAATCAGCTGCACAATGGGGGTAAGACCGTCAGCTGAGGGATTATAATTGTTGAGTGGGCATTTAGCTTAAGCATTTTATAATCAATGATGTAACTGACAATCTTGTCAGTACCCGGTATTTCACACTAGTGCTGCACAAAATTCACCCATTTGTCGAATAACAGAAAACTATTGTTCTCATATTGATAAATTTAATATATCTTTGTACAAATTTAAAACAAATATTATTATATTAACTCTGTATAATTTTTCTTCAATCCTCACAAACTAATACGAGGGTTACCTTTTATGTTTTTACAAACGACCACTAGATGGCAGTATTGAAATGTGTCATTACTATATTCATAAAATTTTAAATTTATTATTGTGAAAACAGTGGCAGCTTATAAATTGACGGAGTAGTTTGTTGACAGTGAGCGTTTAAAAAAAAAGTTTTTGAAAAAATGTATATTACTCGTGAAGGTTTTCGTTGGATGATTTTTTACGATTTTAGTGAAGGCCTAACTCAACAACAATGCATAAATTCGCTTCGTTCAACTTTTGGTAATGAAACACCATGAGAAAAAACTGTTTACAATAGGTTTGCAGAATTTCATCGTGGTCGTGTGTCCGTCAGTGATGAATCTGAAAAAATCAAAAATTGTTCGCTTACGAATCACTTCCAAGAAAATGATCGCTTGTTTCTTCGGTTGTACTGGACATGTCGAAACCATTCCTTTAGAGGATCGGAAAACAGTTAATGCTGAATGGTATACAACAATTTGTTTGCCAGTAGTCATCGACAAAATCAGGAAAAACAACCAAAAACGTCGCATCATTCTTCATTATGGCAGTGCAAGCTCCCACACAGCACGTCAAACAATTGATTATTTGAAGGAGAAAAACATCGAATTAATGTCACATTGCCCGTATTCACCTGATTTGTCCCCTAAAGACTTTTTTTTGTTCCCCAATATCAAACAAAAAATGCGTGGACAGCGATTTTCTTCACCGCAAGAAGCTGTTGAAGCCTTCGAAAACCATGTTTTAAAGATACTAACTTCAGAGTGGAAAAAGTGTTTCGAGAATTGGTTTGAATGCTTGCAAAAGTGTATAAATATTAAAAGCGAATATTTTGAAAAGCATAAAACAGTTTGTGTCAAAAAAAAAATTTTCTTTCTTAGTTTTTGTAAAAACTTAAAAGGTAGCCCTCGTATAAGCTGTTCACTTTTGTAACTAAGATGGAATTTTATTTTCAATAGTTTGCACCTTTGAAGCTGTATGTCATGTTGGTATTAAAAAATGTCACTTTTTTAAAATGTCGATCCATTTGACATATGTCATAATAAAAAATGATATCTTAATTATAATGATCATAACCTTATCAACCTAAAGTCGGTTTTACAGCGTAAGGAATATTTTTAATTGACATTTAAAGTCAGTAACACACCATAAAAGTAACCAAAATAACCAGATCTAGTTTGTTCTTACAAAAGTGAACTGCTTATATATACGCATGTATAATGTAATGCCTGTATACAAAGTAGGCATGTTTTGGGTACGACCCGTTGTGACCCCTATTTGTTATAAATAAATAAATAAACTTTCGTTAGTGAATATTTTTTGATTTTGGCCATTAATTTCCGGCAAGTTAGGTTATAACCTCCAACTGTCAAATATGATATATATTCATCAAAAACAATAAACAGCACAGATATTGCCAACACAACATTTCAAAAATAAAATTTAAAGCCTGCTTCATGGCATTTATTCATATTGATCATTGTAATTGTTGGCTTCTTTGCCATCATCAGAGTTTAACCATTTAAAACACTAATATTATTTCTTTTTCTTTTAAATGAGATAAAAGATGATTATCAATTAAAAATTATTCAAGGTAAAAGGTCAACAAAATTTTAATTGTAACACTTACCGACTTAAAATTCATTTCCAACATCTATCTAGAAGGCATCATCTTAAATTTAGGACGTAAAATTAAGTAATTATACAAAATTTATTAGCTTTAAAGCCCATCGTAATTTTGTTCCGGTTCCGAGTTAAGGAAGCTAAATTAGCACTCATCTGACATTAATGTTCTTGATAACATTTCGCCTTTGAAGTGTAGGTCAGAACTCTTCAGATATTTTAAAATTCACTACCTTTATTGATTCAACCCGAGTAAGTAAATACGAAGATTATCCTAAAAGTAATGTAACAAGTTCACTAGATCTAAAAACTATTTGATTTTGCAACATCTTCTTGCAGAACGATTATCATACTCCATGAAAATGTGTATTAGTTAAAACTATACTTATTACGCATTTTTTTCCTAGTGTACAGTTTTGTCGATAATTCCAGTTTCTTGGAGCTATACTGCGTAACATTAAAAAAAATTGATGTGAAGTGTGAATATTCACACATTTCAGGGTTTCGCAGGTATATAATAAGTGAAGGCGGTATGCTGAGTGTGTAGGACAAATTTTACTTTGTAGTAATCACGGCAAAATGAACGATATTTTTAAAATAATTTATCGTCTGTTAATCATATAATAAGACTGGTTATTAAATTTACACTCTTAAAAATTAAATACAACATTTGTCAAAATATAACTAGAATTTTGACAAAATAATTTCAACATAATAAAAATGCAAAAAAAAAACAGAAAAAATAAAATTCGCTCCGTACTCGAACTCGAAACCCTTCGTTTTCCAACTTACGACACCAGTGCTCTAACCCATTAAGCTATCGCACGCCTTGCATGTGAGTGTCTTACATTGGTATAACTTTTGTACTTTGTGAACCAAAAACCACAAAAAATGCGTTATTTTCCGAAAACATAATCTGATCAAAAATTCCTGTTGTACTATTTCGGTTCACACCAATATACATTACTTAGAATTTTTTAGATTTTTGGTTTAAACCATCTGGGCTACAGGGTGTGGGACAAAATTTTTTTTGCACAATTTTGGCAAAAATCTCATCAAAATAATTTATTTTGCAAAAATAAAAATTTGATCGTTAATCCACGTACTAAGGGCTTTCATTTGATACCCTACTCGGAATTTAAAAAAAATATTTTTGTTTTCGATGAGCACATATTTGTTTATATTTTTAGGGGGGTATGTTTTTTAGATGTTTTAGTATTTTTCCTATGTGCGGGTCAAAGAGTTGTATAAGCATGCCAAATTTCAACTATCTAGGTTTAGCCGTTTGGCTACAATTTTTACCGAACAGACAGACAGACAGACAGACAGACAGACAGACAGACGACAAAATGACGGTATAAGGGTTTTTTGGTCATACCTACAAAACCCTAAAAAGAACACCCAGTAATAAATAGTTTATTTTAATAATTTTTGGTATACATAATTGTTAGGGTAAGGTAAGTAAACGATCAAAATTTGAAGAAAATCGGACAATTAGAACCCGAGAAAATAAATAATAGGTTCAGCCTCCATGGTGCGCTATGCCTTCATTAACACGTTCGGGCATACTCCTAATTAGGTGATCGATTTTCTCCTGCGATATTTCATTCCAGGTTACCTGTACCTCATGACAAAGTGCCACTAGAGTCTGTGGGGGATGGGATAAATTTAGCAATCTTCTACCCATAATATCCCAGTCGTGTTCAATGGATGAAAGATCGGGAGATCTTGGTAGCCAAGGCAACAAATTGATTTGATTATACTCAAAGTAGTCCAACGGAACACTGGCTATATGTGGTTCCTCATTGTCTTGTTGAAACAGTGGATTGTGGAAGGTCTTTAGGTAGGGTAGATCATGTGTTTCCACTACTTCCTGAATGTAACGCTGAGTGGTCATATTGCCTCTGACCAAAGATGACCTACTGCCGTAAGCAATAGTTCCCCACACTACAACTCCAACGGTGCGGTGCACGGGCCTTTCCACATAAAATTGAGGATCACGTATTTTACCACGTCGCCTTTTTACTCTTGCTCATCCATCATGCATACCCAAATAGAATCTGGATTCGTCGCGAAGGACTACCGTATTCCATTTCTGGTTCCAATGTAGTCGTTCTCCGCACCACTCCAGTCGGTTACGACGAAGCTCAGGGGTGAGGGGTAACACAAGATGAGGACGGTATGAAAACAGTCCAAAACTTCTTATGCGGTGATAAACGGTTTGCATCCCAATAAGCCTTTTCACTCTTGCTCATCCATCATGCATACCCAAACAGAATCTGGATTCGTCACGAAAGACTACCGTATTCCATTTCTGGTTCCAATGTAGTCGTCTCCGCACCACTCCAGTCGCTTACGACGAAGCACAGGGGCGAGGGGTAACACAAGATGAGGACGGTATGAAAACAGTCCAAAACTTCTTATGCGGTGATAAACGGTTTGCATCCCAATAGTCCTTCCATGTTCTGTAAATAATTGGTCCGCAATCACCATTGTGAAAATGGAGCGATCCCTTAGAGCCAAAATTCTAAGGCGGCGATATTCTGGTTTGTGGTTTTTCGGCGATGTCCTATACCTCCTGTTCTTCGGGTTCGGCCTATGTGGAACTATGCCCGACAACAACCCACCACATTATTGAGACTCCTATCCGTCCTAAAGCCAATTTCTCTAAAGGATAAACCGGTCTTTCGCAAACCCACTCTTCGCCCCAATCAAACTCGCTATGTTGATGAAAATTTGCGTGTCATCTCGCTCTAGGCATAAGATACAGATCAAAGAAATTCTTAGAAATACTATACGAAAATCAAATGATCACTGTAGCATAAATTATGGGTGTTCTTTATTTAATGTGGCGCAGTATATATTTCATTCCGACTTAACTTGCATTATTATTAATATACTCTTTGGTCTTTATTTTTTGCACCTCTTCATCCCCTGCCAGTATTTCTTTTATAATTGTTTCTTTGATCATTCGCTGCACCAGACCAGAAAAGTTTTTCTTGGATCTGGTTTTAAATGTCAGTTGATTCGTTCATTTCTCTGTCATTATCATTGCCCTGTTAATGTTCGCAATGGTCAATGGGGTCCCACAGGACTCTATGATGAGGGCTCTATACATTATTTTTAAATGCAGTTTCCTGTATTCGATTTCTGTACAGAGTTTGATATTTGTTGACGAATTGGTATCTTTGTCGCCGGACAAAAGACTAGTACTATCAAATGTCAGCTTCAGCTGTTTATCAATCGTCTCGATACATGAGTAACCAAAAATTGCTTTCAATTCTCGAGCAAAAAAACTGTGTTTGTCCATATTTGTAGAAAAAGGAGCGTCTATTCTTATCCTACATTTACACTAAATGGAGCAGAGTTGACCTTTACCGATATTGCTAGATTTCTGGGTCTTGTGTTTGATTCTCATCCTACTTGGCGGGCATATTTTTTGTCAGTCAAGAAAAAATCCTCCGTCACAAGACATGGGGCGCAGACCGCACTGAAGTGTTGCGTTTATACCGTTCCCTGGTGAGCTCTAAGCTAGATTATGGATGATCTTTTATTCTAATTTATTTGTGTTTGTTCGTGATTTTTTTTTATTGAGTATGTGTATAAGTTTTTAATTATTTATTTATTATTTTTAATATATAGATGGGCTGTGTTAAGTGCAATTAGCCATTGTAGCTGTGCGCCAAATTTTTTAACTTACTAACTAATTAACTCTTTTTAATGTCTTAATAGGTAACTAAATAGTTAAATCCATGACTTCCCGCAGTGTGGACAAGTAGTTTCTGTAATCCTCTTAGGGTTCTTACCATCTAGGTTACGTCATTATTTTCTTCTGGTGCTCTTTTGTACTTTTGTCATATCCCTCATATCATAATGTAATATCAGTTTGATGAGCTCCTCCTTAAACTTGTGTGTAAAATAAAAAAAACTTAGCGACGTATGACGTCTGTTAATTTATAATGTATAATAGATATTGGATTAGAAATTCAATTAGAGAAACGAAAATATACCCCAGCAGTAGTAAATTATGTACGACTACGATTCCAAAGCCCATTGGTCAGAACACGTTGCTGAGAAACAAAGTTACAAATTATGTATATAATCTTATTCTAGAGTAAAATGTCTAAAATGTGTCTTGCATATCTGTATAAATCAAAGTAAGAACTGTTTATATACTTGAACAATTTTTTTTTTATAATAATAAAAAATAATTAACAACGAAGTTGTTTTGGAAATAAATTTCAGTAAAACGTAGTATCTATCAGCAGATGAAGGAGAAATTTATGCCTTGGAAACACAGGAAGATCTGCAAGTAACAGGGTGTGAAAATGCATCGACGAAACAAGAAATAAATAGCCGACTGGGACAAACAAGAACATGCATTAACCAATTAAATCCAGATCTCTGGAACAGAAAACTCGCAAAAAGGACAAAAACTACGATGTACAAAACTACAGTCCAAAGCATTATGACATATGAAGCAGAGAATTGGGTTAACAAGAGGATTATAAATAAAATCACGACTACGGAAATATAATACTGGAGAAGATATTGTAGGGTCACAAGAATGGATAGGATCAGAAATGAAGAAATGAAGAATGGATGTAGAAAAGAATATTTTAACATATAAAAAAAAAGAGACTCATTTGGTACGGTGATGTTAGGAGAGCAAATGAAGGAAAATGGATAAATAGAGTGATAGACTGGAGCTCAATAGAACGAAGTAAGAGAGGTGGACTAAGAAGATCGTGGCGAGATCAAGTAGATGCATTTGCAGCATTATTCCATGCTTTCCTGTTCCCAGTCAGTCTCTTTAGTACTCGTTACAATTCATATCTTCCATTATCACTTGCATACACTTTAACCTTGGTCTACTCCTAATGTTCTTTCCCCTCGATTGTTCCTTCCAGTATCGTTTTCACCAGGCCTTCGTGTCTTATATGTCAAATCCAAACATATCTTCTCTTCTGCAATATTCTTCACAGATGGTTCCTCATCCATTTTCCGTCATCCTTCTTCGTTTGTCACTCTATCTACCAATCGAATTTTCAACATTCTTCGGTAGCACCACATTTTGAATGTTGTAAGGTACTATCCCAACTGTTTGGACCAGAGCAACCACCGTGGAACCTTCTAGAAGCCACTATTGATTACAAGAAAGATCTAAAAAGAATGAAGCTTCTATATACGACATACTCACAAGCTATAAAAAATTTATTGACATCCGTGTCATTTAAATTATTGGCTATGATGTTACTAATATCAACGTTCTTTATTTTTTGAACAACTCTCGTATATTTCCATATTCCTATTATGTCTGCACATATATTAATTTTTATTTCGCTGAATTTCAACCCTATTTGACCTTTCTAAGACACGTAAAAGCCAGCAAGATTACATCTGTACGTATACAATCAATGTTATATTAAATAGCAATAATATAGAATTTCGTTGGAAACTAAATTGACTATAAAATCCCTCTGGATATCCGTTAGATCCTGGGATTTATTTGACCACCTAAATCGCCCTTAAAATGATTATCCATTGACTACGTTTACCGTGCAGAACTAAATCGGATTTATTATAAAAATAAATTCCACATCCGCATGGTTTATATCTTTCACTGAACTTCTTTGTTCAACAGAATAATGGATTTCAAGAAATATCCGAATGTGGATATATATACTTTTTCTTTTTATTTCGCATTACAAATATCGTTACATAAGCAGATTTGTTCTGAACGTTTACACGTAATTTAGAAGAGAGAGAAAGAGAGAAATGTAGAAAGAGAGAGAGAGAGAGAGAGAAGAGAGGACATACTATATAGCTCTATGGCTAAAATTACTATGTAATCACAACCCATGATAACTAGACTGCCCTAAGCGAAAGATAATCAAAACGGGTGTCGTCAGTAGCACGCTACGACTTCCACATCGCTGGCAACGGGTGTTACACAACGCTGGTGACTCCATTAGGTGGCTTCATTAATTCACGATCTTGCTCCAGTTGTGAATTTACAACAGTGCACAAGTCTGTGTTACGCATATCAAGCACCACATGACCTATTTCGTTTGAGCATGTTTGTAGGCAACTGTCGGTAAGTGACAGATCACGATCTGTTATTTCCGTACATAACCAAAAATTAAACAAATATTAAATCATTATGTAGGGGAGATGTGGGGACGGTGGCACACATTTTGGTTTTTTGTACGTAACATCTTCATTTTTGAATTTTTTAAATAAATCTTTTCGCCACTTAATACTTATTATGTCGTTGTTTAAATAACCTGTTAAAAATTAATGTCCTTATCACGTGCCATTTATAATTCATATTTTTGTTGACCTCTGCAATTGTGCCACTGTACCTATACGTGAGGGTACAGTGAAACAGCATTAGGGATACAGTGGAACAGTAAATATAATAGGTATCCAAAAAATCTGTATATGTATTAATAATTTTTATTGTACTCTAATGTTTATTCTATGTCTTTCAAAATAAATCATCTGAAGGTACTGAAAAATTAATAAAAAATCAAATTTTTTGGAACAATATAAAAATGAATATATAAATTTAAATTTATTATTAATATAAAAAAATAAACTTTGGCAAGTTCCTTGGAAGCAGTAAGTTTTAATAGTTTTTATTTTAATGTTAATTATATTTCATTAAATTTACTGTAAAAATCAAAGCGTCTAAACGGTGTTTTGTGCTATCAGACGGAGCAGGAGATGGTAAAACTTTTATCAGCTCTGATTTTTTAAATGTGTAATTTTTATTTGTTTTAATAAATTTAAAGAGTAGAGTCAGCCGTCGGAGATATGTTAAAACAATATCGTCAGTCGTTATTTCTATGATTTCCCCTATAGAATGGCTCTTCATTTTATTCTCTCCGTGTCCTTCAAATATTAAGGCATATTGCAAAAGGCATAAATCAACATTATCATCTGAGTTTGAATTCTCATCAATATTGACATCAGTATCAGACGTGTCTGAACTTACAAGAATATCTTTTAATTTTCTGATCTTTTTTATTTTGCGCAGTTTGGAATTGTTCTTCTAACTCGTACCCACGTACGTGGGTACAGTGGCTCACTGTACCACTGTACCCACATAACACGTGTGCCACTGTTAGCCTAACCCTATTTTCACGAACGTTTTATCAAATATAATAAATGATATAGTTTAGAACATTAGTAATTGCTTTACAATGTAGACAAATGACCAATTTACAACATGTAATACAAATTTTCTTACTAATTTAGTTGTGTGTCGTTCAAATAAAAAATTTCTTGTTACGATAAACTTTAGTTTGTCAATCTCAAATCAACATTTTCATTATAAATGGCAGGACTTAAATTTATAGACTCAAAATGTGGATAGTATAATTTCTCAGTACCAGAGGGGCCTATATATACCCAAACAGACATGAAAATATTCTATATTTCAAAGATATTTCAAATGTTCCACTGTACCAATTGTGCCACCGTCCCCACATCTCCCCTATATATCAGGTTTTTCTACGACAAAATGAAAGTTGGGCAAGTGTCCAACATCCGCACCATCGCTTATTGTTACGATTTTTACCCTCGTTACGACCCTGGCTGTTATTATAATTACTGTGTGACAAGGTGACAGTTTTCTCTTAAATTAAGATTTAACGCATGAGATTTGGAATATACTTATGCTTATGTACTTTAAATTCTGCAAATGGAAGTAGAATCCTTATGCAACCATAAGCGTTTATTTTTACTTCGTGAGAAGAGAGTTAATGAAAAGTTTCGAAAGATTTTTTTGTTCTTCATAAGATTCTTACGACTTCTTGCTGGAGATAATTATTATATCATTGCTCATATATGTCAAGTAGTTATAGGTGTTAAAGTGGCCATAATTCAGTTGTGTTACATCAGCATTTCTCGATGTTTAACCTTAGACTCGAACCATCGTAAATGTCACACAGAGAAATATTACTTAAATATCACGTATATTAGGAAGTTGGTTGTGTAGACAGTAAAGATTTCTCTTCAAGAAATGCAGCGATAGCAATAGAGGTAACAATGATGGACGAGGTTGCAAATATTATTGTGATTTTGAATATTAATAAAAATACTTCAATATTGAATTTATACATTAATTACGAGGGCTACCTTTCAAGTTTTTACAAAAACTAAGAAAGAAAAACAATTTTTTGGAACAAACCGTTTTATTGCTGTTCAAAATATTCGCCTTTAATACAAGGTGTCTCAAAAGAAATTTTATATTTATTTAGCTTACTGCGTGAACGCAACGTACCCGAGGGGCGCGGGGGTTATGTCAATCGGTAGCCTGGCTCTTGGGAATTCAGTCGCTATGGAGCGTTTCTCGGGAGCAGACCGCGCGTTATGCGTGCGAGAGTCTTACAAAAACGATGATTCGGCGACTGTAGCGCGTAGAAAATTCTGCAGTATTCGAGGTTTTCGCCACTTAAATGATGCGCCAAGCATTCCTCTCATTCGACATTGGGTTAAAAAGTTTGAAGAGACTGGTACAACGCTGGATAAATCAAAATCCGGGCGACCTAGGTCATCAAGAACGGTAGAAAACGTGGAGAATGTTAATCAGTCTGTTCGTGACGACCCGAACCTTTCAATTCGGAGGCGCGCAAGTGCTTTAAATGTGCATAGATCATCATTACATCGCATTATGCACAAAGACCTAAAGCTGCACCCCTACAAAATTCAATTGGTGCAAGAATTAAAGCCCCAAGATGCCAGTCAGAGGCTTAATTCTCAGGCAAATTGATCTCCCGGAGAGGTGACATAAATTGGCCTCCACGCAGTCCAGATTTAACCCCTATGGACTTTTTCCTATGGGGTTATCTTAAATCTAAAGTTTACGCCAATAAACCGACTTCACTGCCGCATTTGAAAGAAAATATCCGTCACGAAATGGCAGCCATCCCTGAGTCCACCTGCCGAGACGTCATAAGTAATTTTACTGTTCGATTAAATGAGTGCCGAGAACGCGAGGGTCTACATTTAGACGATATTATTTTTAAGAAATAAATCCCCAAAAAGTGTATTTTAATAATTAATAAAAAAAAAATTCTATATACGGCTTACTTTTTTTTTAATCGATCCACTAAATATAAAATTTCTTTTGAGACACCTTGTATAATGTTAACATTAATACTTTTGTTAAATCTATCAAATTAAAGCTTCAAAACTAATTCTATCATGTATTACTCTGCAATTATTGTAATTATTATTATTTTTATTGTATAATTTATCTGTTACCTCAAACTTATAATGTTATGTATTTATATTATTTTTTTTTTGTAATTAACTTGCGAACATTTTACTGGGCTCGTCCTGTTTATGTTCCAAAGAATAAATAAATAAATAAATCTCATTCTACCAGATTTAGTAAAAAATCTAAAAGTTGGCAACACTGTTCTCTGACATCCTCGAACTGTACACACTGGAGGTAAGTGATGTCAATTATATGGGCGTAATTTTGAAACTACGTAATTAGGACTTTCGTAATTCTAGAGTTACCTGTACTCGAGGCTGAGTACAGTATCGGAAGAAACTGCCGTCTCCTCCGTAGCGTACCGTCTTACCTCGAAGCAACTCATAATTTCATTTTCAATAGAAATATATTTTTATTTCTTATTCATTTCCAATAAATCTGTTTCGGCCCTTGACCTACGATGATAAAGATTGAAAATATAAAAAGAAGAATTCCCAGCATAAATATTTTAATATAAGATACATAAAATCAATTTTTAATTTTATATTCTTATTTACGATTTTTTAAATCACTTTTACAATAACTTTTACGATACTTTTATATAACTTTGAAATTTTAAATTAAAACTTACTTGTTATTTAAAATGAAAATCTGGTATCAAATGTACAGATATATAAAGCGAAACATAATAACAAACGCTTTAATGAAATGGTAATTAAAAAAGTATCTATTCAAGTTCAAACTATTTGTGAATAACAATTATTTAACGCAGTTCACTGCACAAAATTGTTATTAAAATTTTTATTATTTTTGTTTTATGCCACTTCACATAAACGGTTTGTTAAAATATTCTAGTTTAGTTGACATGGTTAGTACTATTTTTAGGGTTTTGTAGGTATGACCAAAAAACCCTTATACCGTCATTTTGTCGTCTGTCTGTCTGTCTGTCTGTCTGTCTGTCTGTCTGTCTGTTCGGTTAAAATTGTAGCCAAACGGCTAAACCTAGAGAGTTGAAATTTGGCATGCTTATACAACTCTTTGACCCGCACATAGGAAAAATACTAAAACATCTAAAAAACATACCCCCCTAAAAATATAAACAAATATGTGCTCATCGAAAACAAAAATATTTTTTTTTAATTCTGAGTAGGGTATCAAATGAAAGCCCTTAGAACGTGGATTAACGATCAAATTTTTATTTTTGCAAAATAAATTATTTTGATGCGATTTTTGCCAAAATTGTGCAAAAAACACACACCCTGTAGCCCAGATGCTTTAAACTAAAAATCTAAAAAAAATCCAAGTAATGTATATTGGTGTGAACCGAAATAGTACAACAGGAATTTTTGATCAGATTATGTTTTCGGAAAATAACGCATTTTTTGTGGTTTTTGGTTCACAAAGTACAAAAGTTATACCAATGTAAGACACTCATATACAAAGCGTCCGATGGCGCAACGGGTTAGAGCGCTGGTGTCGGAAGCTAAAATTCTCTGGAATACGAAGGGTTTCGAGTTCGAGTACGGACGGAGTGAGTTTTATTTTTTCTGTTTTTTTTTTTGCATTTTTTAATGTTGAAATTATTTTGTCAAAATTCTAGTTATATTTTGACAAATGTTGTATTTAATTTTTAAGAGCGTAAATTTAATAACCAGTCTTATTATATGATTAACAGACGATAAATTATTTTTAAAATATCGTTCATTTTGCCGTGATTACTATAAAGTAAAATTTGTCCTACACACTCAGCATACCGCCTTCACTTATTATATACCTGCGAAACCCTGAAATGTGTGAATATTCACACTTCACATCAATTTTTAAATTTATATCAACAATGGAAATAATTTGCAGTGTTTGAATTATTAGAAGTGCGTTCAAAAAATCTCGTGAAGAGCTTTAGGTGTGGAGAGAGAGGAAGGATGAGAGAGAGTGAGAGAGGACGGGATAGAGTAAGGGGTAGAGAGAGAGAGCATAAACACAGAGAGAGAGAGAGCATAGAAAGAGAGCAAGAGATAGATAAATAGCATAAAGAGAGAGCATAGAGGGGGAGCATGGAGAGAGAGTATGGAGACAGAGAGCATAGAGAGAGAGAGCATAGAGAGAGAGAGCGAGAGCATAGAGAGAGAACACCGAGAAAGAGAGCATAGAGAGAAAGCATAGAGAGAGAGTATAGAGAGAGAGTATAGAGAGAAAGCATAGAGAGAGAGTATAGAGAGAGAGTATAGAGAGAGAGTATAGAGAGAGATTATAGAGAGTATAGAGAGAGAGTATAGAGAGAGAGCATATAGAAAGAGAGCATAGAGAGAGAGAAGGAGAGAGAGAGAAGGAGAGAGAGAGAAGGAGAGAGAGAGAGCATAGTGAGAGAGCATAGGGAGAGAGAACATAGAGAGAGAGCATAGAGAGAGAGCATAGAGAGAGAGAGAACATAAAGTCTGAACGCGGGCATCTTGTTATGAAGCCAACACCTCCGTAGGTGGGGTGATGGAAGGTCTCTGGTAGTGCAGGTCGCTTACTTTATATTTATATTAATATATATATATTTTAACATTGTGAACTGCAAATTTTAATAGGAATAAAATAAATGTCATAAATATTATTAAATTAACTTGAATTTGTTAGTATAGTTTTTATATAATTTGTAGGTTTTTATATTACATACATTTAAGGAAAAAAATATTACAAGGCTTTAGATTTTTGCTAAATTTTAAACGGACAGATATTATATAATTTATTGTACGATAACTCAAAATTTATCTGAAAAATTGATCTGTTATAAAAGGCCTGTTCGTAGAGCCGTTTCTAACGGTTTACTAACGTCAGATGCAAGCGCAGAGCTGTTAGTTTATCCAGAGCATTGTCAGTTTATTATTTTATCCAGAGCATTGTCAGTTTATTATTTTCAGTTTTGGACTTAAGTGTTATTTATACAGCTATTTTTTGAAAAATTATTATACTTTTTGGTATTTATTAATAAAATTAGTTTATTATTTTGGTTTATTTATTAGTTTCTTTTTTGTTTTTTCTTGATTGATATTTGAAGTAATCTTTTATTGCATATAATTATATTTTAGTACGTAGTTTTTTTGCTTATACTTTAAATAGTTATACCGCTACGTATCCGAGGTTTGTAAAAGCGGCCCTTAATCCTATTAAATTCAAAAGAGCAATGGGTTTATTCAACTAAGTAGAATTAAAACTTAACCGCAATCTATTTATCACCAATACTTTTTGGCTGTCGACCAATGTTATTAATTAAAAAAATTAAGTATGTAAACTGAAGTTATTTTTCGCCTATTAATTATCCATTTATATTTTTTGTTATAACCTTAGAAAAACCATAGTTCCCAGTTGACGTTGATGAATGGTTATGACATGACAATACCACCCTATTAATAGAAAGAAAAGGAAAAATTGTTTACACGTTTCGCTTGTGTGCAAAAAGTCCCGCAGTGTAATCTGCTCTTGAAATATATTTTTGTATCGGAATATTTGGCACGTGTGCTTGTATATGTAAACAATTATCTAGTTGTTAAATTGGCACATTCTAATTACATATGACGACAATGGACAATATATTTGGCAACCAGCTCAAAATTAATATTATAATTATAAGATCCGGTTCTCAGAATTAACTAAGATAACAGACTTCAAATAGAGATAGTGGATGCATGAATTTTGTTTATGAATTTCTGTAGCTGGGGTTCTTAACCTAGAGTCCATGGACTCTCTGGTGGTTCGCAAGATGAATTTAAGGAGCTGTATATACCAGTCAACAAGAGCCTTTTTTTGAGCTTCGGTCAAATTATGCGGAATCCATCGGGAACAGATCTTTTTCGCAGCTAAATGTTCATGCAAAATCGAATATATTGCAGCCTGCGATATACCAAGGGATGCCTCTATTTCACGGTAAGTCACATGCTGATCTTCTTCAATCATTTTGCGCACAGCATCGATGTTTTTTTGAATCACAACCGATTTTGGTTGACCTTCGCGAGATTCATCACTGACGGTGATTCTGCAAACCAATTGTAAACAGTCATTTCTGATGGTGCTTCATTACCAAAAGTTGAACGAAGCGAATTAATGCATTGTTGTTGAGTTAGGCCTTTACTAAAATCGTAAAAAATCATCCAACGAAAACTTTCACGAGTAATATCCATTTTTTCACCAACTTGATTTTTTAAATGCTCACTGACAACAAACTACTCGGTCAATGTATAAGCTGCCACTGATATCACAATAGCAAATGTTAAATTTTATGAATATAGTAATGACTAGGATTACCAAACGTCCCGGTTTGACCGGGACAGTCCCAGTTTTTTTAAAGAAATAAAAAAGTTTTAAAAATATAAAAAGAATTTTTAAAAAAATTTCACGCTAGTGCTAAATAGATATTTATAACTTCTTAATAATAAGTTATGTTCAATTCAGACTAATTAAAAAATTATTACTACGAATATTTTAATTTTGAATAACAACTCCGTTATTTAGCCTTTTCAATTATAAGTACTAAGCGTAGAAGGCACTATTTTCTATTTTGAGCAAAAACTCAAAGTTGGCCTGGTTTGAGAAAAAAATATGAAGGTAAGTCTAGTAATGACACATTTCAATATTGCCATCTAGTGGTCGTTTGTAAAAACATAAAAGGTAACCCTCGTACCAAGATATTTTATGTTAACTCTAAATCCAATTGTATTTCTTCTTTCAGTTGTATATCTTCAAATTGTAATATTTAACAAACGAAAATATCGAAATAAATTTCCACAATATCTTCTTTAATGAAGGACATAAAAGCTGGAACTGAAACATATAAAATTATACTTTTTTCTTTCTTGATTAGAAAGATTGTCCTTCTGACGTCAATGTCAAGGACAAAAGTTATCCATTAAATAAAATAATACTGCGAAAATTTACGTTTTTATCGTTGTAACATGCTAACGGACAAAAAAACAAATTATACTTTTTAACAGGCGAGGAAATAAAAAGATAAAAGTAAAAGATATTCGTCATTTTCCTAAAGTTTTATTGTAAGGGATTTTTATCCAGGCTTTTTTAAATTTTAAATAATGAATTCAAATGTTCAGAATGGAAAAATTAAATTTTTATTGTTTTCATATTTACATATCATAAATTAAATTGGAGGCTATAATTGCTTTTATTTTGTCGTCTTCACATTTCAGTTCTACACTTTTCAGGTGATTATAAATCGATGTTTACAAAAAAATGGGTGTCTGTCTGTTAATGCAATTTGGTATGATGACAGAACAAATCCAGAATTCGAGTACAGCCTGTAAGGCAGGGTTTCCCAAACTGTGCTCCGCGGTGAGTCTACTAGTGCTCCGCAAGCAGATTAGACAGAAAAGTAAATAAAATAAATGGGATCAGATGTGAAAATAGTGTTTTTGTTTTTTTTTTTCAAAGCAAACGTTTCATCCAGAAATGATACGCTACTGAAAATAACAAAAGCCAGTACAATAATATTTTATTACCCCCAATAAATGTTAATAAAGACACTCGAATCTCAATAGTTCAACTGGTCATTGAAAAAGTTTTAACTAAAGTCACTGGATTATACAAAGTAGCGCAAGACTTTGAAGAAGTCGACAGACTCCAGAATTTGACTGGCAACATTGGTTCCCCTGTTAAGCAAATTAAAGCAGCAATTTTTACGTTCTTAAATTTGCGTCTGCGCTGTCACATCTCTCTTTCTCGCTCTAATTTAATAACCTCCGTTGTCAGCGGTTTGAATATTTAAGGTTGTTTCATTTAAATTTATATATTATATCCATTTTATTTAATAAAAATTAAAAAAATTAAAATTGAAATTGTACCATAATTATGTTATAGTGCATCTTTGATTAAAAAAATCATGATTACAAAGTTTAAAATAAAAATTATTGGTAGTACTAGTTTCTTATTTTTGTATTATCTGTCTCATTTTGTAATACGTAACTAACAGGTAAAGTTAATTTTTTATGTTGTATATTGACAATACATTTATAATATTATCATAGTATTGGTTCACACGGATACGCCAAAGTCTGTTTACACCACAACAGACACCAAAGTAACCAGATCTAGTTTCGTATTACAAATTGAGACGGATTATACTGTTCGAATCACGGAAAATCATTTGTGTGGGCGACATTTTTAGCCCCAGTATGGCCGCCGTTGCGCTACTTTATATAATCTAGTGACTTTAGTTTTAACCATTATGAAATACAAATATACAACTGAGTGACTGTTCTATTATAGGGCTGATATATTACAAGAGCGGCATATAATGCAGTACAAATTCCTTAAAATTTGCCAAATAATAGATAATGGATGTTGTGACGTTTCATGCAATGGGAATATGAATTACCTATAATCCTTATATCTCTTATAATTCAAACAGGAAGTCAGTAAGTCATAGTGGTGCAGTGTTATTTATTTGTTTTTGATGCGATTATTTTTCAACTGATCGCTGGCTAAAGTACGGATTGTTAAGAAAAGCTGCCAAAGTCTCCGTCTCCGAACGTCCAGTAGACGACAAGTGTGTTTAAAGATAGTATTTTAACAGTTTTTTCTTACGCTTAAGATTTATGGAATACGTTTTTACCAACCGCTACATACATATAATGGAGGTATTGTGATCGTTCCGATTTTGACATTTTTAAATTTCGATGAATGTCCACGGATTGAGGTTCCTACATAATATTTTTACTATTTTTAGCATGATGTCTGTCGGTCTGTCTGTATGTCTGTCTGTCGGTTCTTGGACACGTGTAAAGTTGTCAATTATATTTATTTTATTTTTGTTTTACTTTCATAGTTATGCAGTTAGATGGGGTTAAATGTTGAATTATAAATTAAATTATTAAATTTTTCATTTCTGGTAGTACTTGATCACACTCTTCCCTTATTCTTTGAATAAATTCTTGCTGATTTTGTGGTTGATTAACATACATCTTTTTTTAAACTAACCCCATAAGAAGTAACCTAACAGAGTCAGATCGGGTGTACGGGTTGGCCAGTGTTTTATTGCCAAGTCAGTATTAAAAGACCGCCCAATCCATTTTTTTGGAAAATTAATATTTAGCCACCGTCTTACAGGAAGTGAAAAATGCGAGGGGCCCCCAACCAACAGCAACATCAAAAATGAATAAAACAAAATGTTTTTAATGATAAATTTTTTGAGGGTTTGAGCTAAACAGAAGTTTTCTTGAACAGTGACTAAAAAAATTGATAATGAAAATGTTTTTCATTTGTATCAAATTTCTTAGATCACGGCACATATGATAAATAGATACTTAAAAAAATATATTAAAAAAAAATATATATTAAGTTATATCAAAAAATGTCTCACATAAAAGTTGTTAGTTATTGCTTGTATAGCAACTTTTGTAAACTAATTTTTTTCGTAATATTTATCTAATGCGAAAAAAATCTTAAAACCGATACGTATAATCTTCCATTTTTACATAACCAATTTTTACCGAAACTTGATTAATGATACCATTGATGTGAAAAGCTTGAAAATGAAGTTTCATAATAATCCGTTTAGCTAAAGACATATACATACATATAAGGGAGGAAAATATATATAAGGGAGAAAAAAACCGCACATTACATATAAGAGAGGTATTGTGATCGTACCGAATTTGACATTTTTAAATTTCGATGGATGTCCACGGATTGAGGTTCCTACATAATGTTTTTACTATTTTTAGCATAGTGTCTGTATGTCTGTCTGTCTGTCGGTCCTTGGATACGTGTAAAGCGAATTTGACTAAACGGATTTTTATGAAACTTCATTTTTAAGCTTCTCACAGCAATGGCATCATTTAATCAACTTTTGGTAAAAAGCTGTCATCTAGAAATAGAAGATTTTTGGCGGTCAGTCCTGTGCTGGCCACAGCTGATTTCAAAAAAATATTTTTAAGTTATTTTTACTTTATTTTTATTATAGTAATAATACTTAATAATACTTATTAAGTATTTATTTTGTCGTACGTATATGCAGAGCCGCAGTAAGGAAAACTTGCGCTAGGGGCAAAACTGCGTTTCGGCGCCCCTTGGCAAATAAATGTTATAAGCAAAAAATTTATAAGCAAACCAGTGAAGAGCAAAAAAAAGGTCCTCACCTCCCAAAATCCAAGTGAAGAGCAAAAAAAAGGTCCTCACCTCCCAAATTCTATGTGAAGAGCAAAACAAAAACCTCACTTTCGCAATGTGGCGCCCCTTAGTCAAGCTCATCAGCGCCCTTTTCCTTAGTGCGCTCGCCCCCCCCCCCTCCGCCCCCCTTACTGCGGCTTTGCGTATATGTAATGTTTCCACGGTTATGGTAAATAATTTCTGTGTTAGAGAGTATTTTGTTTAAATACCTATTTTGTGATGGCGTTCGGTCTTGTGGTGGCCTTCGCTGATTTTTTATTCATATTTTTGCTAACAAAGCATTCTTACATTTTGCTCAGTTTATAATCCGTACCAGATAACTTTTGAAGATTGGCATCAAACAGTTATCCTGTATCGATCAAGACCACTAATGTATATATATATATATATATATATATATTTCGCCATTTCTAAAGCCGAAACTGCAGTCAGCATGACGAATACATATTTTGTACTTTAAAACTCTGTTAAACTTTACCAAAAACCTTTATCTTAGAAAAATTCTATTATTTACAGATCAATTTTATTCTTAGCGTATTGTACAATAATATATAAATATATAAAATAATAAATAATAATATAAATAATATAAATAATATAAATTTATTGACCATATTACAATACAAATTTGTTTCTAGTCAGTCAAAAACATTTAGATATTTTAAGTAAAATTAAAATATACTATTTAATATAAATCACAGCTACTAATTAACTAGAAAAATTATCACATATGAAATAGAAATGAAACTGAGGTACATATATAATAGTTTTATTCAATATGGAGATCAAAAAACTCATCTATTGTATAGACAGGATTTGAAATTAATATAGGTATCTCTTACAGAGCTCTTGAAACTCCGTACAGGTAGACTTTTGAGATTCTCTGGTAGTTTATTAAAACGTAGAGCAGAAAAGTAATTTAGGCTATTTTTTGTTTTATTGATACGGCAAAATTTGGGAATTAGATTATTTTTGTGTCTGGTTTGTGAGTGTTATATACAGAATGGGAAACGAGTTTGCCTTTATTATTGTAGGTTTAGAGGATACATAGGTAAATGAATATGCTAGGGAGGGTCATGATCTTTAGAGTTATAAAAGAGCGTCTACAATCCTCTCTGTAAGATTTACCATCAATAACTCTTATAGCTCTACGTTGAAACGAAAAGATTCTTCGAGCAGCTGAAGAGTGACCCCAAGCTAGAAGAGCATATGAGATGTGAAAAGTATACTGTTTTTAATATTTCTAGATTAACGGAGCCCACAAGGTTCCGCAAGAGATATATAGTTTTGCTTAATTTACTATTGAGTTGATCTACATGTTGTTCCCAAGTTAATTTAGGATCAACATATTGTCACACTCAACAATATATATAGCCAGTGGTGTACGCATAGAGGGAATTAGGGGGATAAATCCCCTCCCCCCAAAAATTTGAAAGGACCTAAATTATAATTACCGCATTTCAAGTTGTGAAAAATCGCCTCCCCTCCGAAATATTTTTCTGCGTACACCATAGCAACGATAGTGCTCCTCGACGAATTATTCTCGCAAAAAGTGCTCCGCGGCTCAAAAAGTTTGGGAAACTCTGATCTAAGTAATCGAAGATATCTTGAACGACTCATGAGCGTTCAGGTCCAAACCAAAATATCTTCTTCGCGCAGATCTTGTGGGACCTATTGTAATATCTCGCCATTTTTAAAGCCGAAACTGCAGTCATCATGACGAATACATATTTTGATCTTTAAAACTCTGTGAAATTTTACCAAAAACCTTTTTCTTAGAAAAATTCTATTATTTACAGATCAATTTTATTCTCAGCGTATTTTTCACACTCAAAAAACAGTTCTAAAAACAAGTTTTCAACTTGTGTTTCAGGTAATTTTTGACAAGTTAACAGTTTAAAGATTTATGAATAAAGTTGGACGCAGTTCATTTCTTCTTGTGAAATGTACTTATACAGGTTGTAGTTCACTTCACCTTAGTCTGTCTGCTCTCTTAATTCACACTGATTTATTCAGAACGCGTATAAAGTTTGCGAGGATCTTAATCTTTATTTCTCTACAAGTTCATTTGGACAATCAGCTGAAGCATGGTTGATTCACTGGATAAAAGCACTTTCCAAAAACAACGACTTTAAGAAGGATTTCATTCTGAGATTTAGTTAAATATTTACTTTACAGTTTAAACACAAGGTAAATTAAGAATTACGGAGCGAAATCGAATCAGATGAAACATCTTGCATTAGTATAACGAGTATTAAAAGTATTATAGATAATTTTGCATATGCTGTAAAAATTCTCGTTTCTGGTGGGAAAATCCTAGACGTATCCATCAGTGTACAATCACCTTCGTTAGACAATCTGGTGCGCAGTACGCTATATTCATAAAATTTGACACTTGTTATTGTGAAATCAGTGGCAGCTTATAAATTCACCGAGTAGTTTGTTGACAGTGAGCGATTAAAAAAAACAAGTTTGAAAAAATGGACTTACTCATGTTTTTGTTGGATGATTTCTTATGATTTTAGTAAAAGCCTAAGTCAGCAACAATGCATAGATTCGCTTTGTTCAACTTTTGGTAATGAAGCACCATCAGAAAAGACTGTTAACAATTGGTTTGCAGAATTTAGTCGTGGTCGTGCGTCCGCCAGTGATGAATCTCGTGAAGGTCGACCAAAATCGGTTGTGATACAAAAAAACATCGATGCTGTGCGCAAAATGATTGAATAAGATCGGCTTGTGACTTACCGTGAGATAGAGGCATCCTTTGGTATATCCTAGACTGCAATACATTCGATTTTGCATGAACATTTAGCTGTGAAAAAGATCTGTTCCCGATAGATTCTGTATAATTTGACCGAAGCTCAAAAAAAGCTTAGTGTTGATTGGTGTAAGGGATTGCTAAAAAAATTCAACCTAGGCACTGAAAAATCTGTATACAACATTGTTATATGTGACGAAACTTGGATTTATTCATATGAACCGGAAACTAAGCAACAATCCACTGTTTGGCTCTTCCAAGATGAACCGAAACCCACAAAAGTTATTCGTTCACGAAGCACTACCAAGAAAATGATCGCTTGTTTTTTCGATTGTACTGGACATGTCGCAACCATTCTTTTAGAGGATCGGAGAACAGTTAACGCTGAATAGTATACAACAATTTGTTTGGCAGATGTCATCAACAAAATCAGGGAAAACAACTAAAAACGTCGCATCATTTTTCATCATGACAATGCAAGCTCCCATACAGCACGTCAAACAATTGATTATTTGAAGGAGAAAATCATCGAATTAATATCTCATTGCCCGTATTCACCTGATTTATCTCCTAACGACTTTTTTTTTTGTTCCCCAATATCAAACAAAAAATGCGTGGACAGCGATTTTCATCACCTCAAGAAGTTGTTGAAGCCTTCGAAAACCATGTTTTTGAGATACCAACTTCAGAGTGAAAAAAATGTTTCGAGAATTGGATTGTATGCATGCAAAAGTGTATAAATCTTAAAGGCGAATATGTTGAAAAGCAATAAAACTGTTTGATCATAATTAAAAAAATTTCTTATTTAGTTTTTGTAAAAACTTAAAAGGTAGTAGACCGGGAGCTCATGACAGTTTTTGGTCTCCAATTTCATACAGCATGCCTTTTGGAGGAGAGAATATTTACCCTGTGACAACAAAAAAGGGATGGTACTTAACCCCTGCACGCTTTCCGGTCATAGGGAAAATTGCATTTCCACTTAAACACAAAATTTTTGTGCTTTTCTCTGATTTAATATTGCTTGCCCTTTTGTCTAAAGAAAGTTATAACAAATTTAAAGTCTTTTAAATATATGCATGCGATTTGGAGGGTCTCAAAGGGCTCAAACGGTCATGTGAACTTGTAATAAAAAAATATGATTTTCCGCGTTTTCATACAGAACTTTTTATATATACAGTATTTTTTTTATATAACAAGGTTCATTAAGATTTTGAAAATTGGGCCTATGGCTTTCATTGGTTGTCTTAAATCATACGCTCCGCCCCTCTGGCTTCGTATAAATGACACAGAATGAAAATATAATTCCAATTGGTTATTAAATTTACGCACTTGAAAATTAAATTCAAAATGTGCTAAAATATAACTAGAATTTTAACAAATTAATTTAAACATAATAAATAAGAAAAAAAAAAAAACAAAAAAAAAATTGACTCCACAAGCCAGGAACGAACCTGTGTAGTGAATAACGATCCTGTGTGGTTGTCGAGCAACTGAACCACTAGACCACCAAACGCTTATCAACTTAGGGTGTTATAAGAGTATAACATGTATGCATCGTCAACCAAAAAACACAAAAAATGCGTTATTTTCCGAAAACATAATCTGATCAAAAATTCCTGTTGTACTATTCCGGTTCACACGATTATACATTACTTAGAATTTTTTCACATTTTTAGTTTAAACCATCTGGGCTACAGGGTGTGGGACAAAAAATTTTTTGCACAATTTTGGCAAAAATCGCCTCATAATAATTTATTTTGTAAAAATTAAATTTTGATCGTTAATCCACGTACTAAGGGCTTTCATTTGATACCCTACTCAGAATTTTAAAAAAATATTTTTTTTTTCGATGAGCACATATTTGTTTATATTTTTAGGGGGATATGTTTTTTAGATGTTTTAGTATTTTTTCTATGTGCGGGTCAAAAAATTGTACAAGCATGCCAATTTTCAACTCTCTAGGTTTAGCCGTTTGGCTACAATTTTTACCGAACAGACAGACAGACAGACAGACAGACAGACAGACAGACAGACAGACAGACAGACAGACAGACAGACAGACGACAAAATGACGGTATAAGGGTTTTTTGGTCATACCTACAAAACCCTAAAAAGAACGACTTGGAAGCGATAGTTAGATGTGTTGTGCTATTCCTACAAACTAAAGCATGCAAACTGCGGGTACGAACACGTAGAAAGATTATTCAGTTCGGTTCCGGTTCGACTCTCTGGTAATAAGTGAGATATTTAAGATATTGTTTTTTAGTTAAAATCTGCCCTGAGACCACTCTTAGAATAATAATTTTGAGATCCCATACAGCCTATTTTCGAGTCCTAGTTTTGTTTTGTAATCATACCAAATTACAAGCAAATAAGTCCAGCTGTTTCTGCGTGGCTGCCGTTTCTGCCTGTTTGATTGAACGAGATCAGCCATCTATTTTTGATGGGTTTCGTAAAACATGTAGAAACAAATTATGAGAACGAAACAATAAAAAAACAGATATAGCCTCAAATTTTATTAAACGCTGATTCCCTTTCCTTACAATGGACTCTTCAATTGAATTGCATATCTATTTATAATCCTACTTTGAAAAAGTGTTTTCTAATTGATTTTGGCACCGTTTCCAAGTTGACGTAGGTTATTGGTGGAATCAGACGTTAAGATTCTCTATAAAATAACAGATTGTCCTTGCCATCTAATATAAATTCTAAATTAACCTCTTTCTCCAAACCATTTCATGAAGATTCTTGTTTTATTGAAGAAGATTATTTTTTATTTCCTTTAATATAAAATTCTGGATTTTATAGCTCATTTTATAGATAACTTAATTCCTTTATTTTCTCGGAACAGACTGAAGGAAAAAGACCACAAGTGAACAAGATTGGTGTTTTCTAACTTGAAAGATTAATGCAGCTCTATTTTGACAGCGTTTTTGTCGAGGGTACAAATTAAGTTACGGTACAGAGCAGTATCTTAAACTGACTTCTGGGAATCTCTGAAAAACTTCAAATAATTTGTTTTCAACTACAGTAATATCTTTAAATTACTGTAATAAATAATTAAATAGATCACAATTTTGTAAATATACTCTATTCTTTGTTTAAAGTGGAACAAAATATTGAAATCTAGTAACTTTTAACGATTTAATGGGCCATTTTGATTAACAAAAGCTTCATTCAATAGTTAAAAGTGAGCTCGTGAGAAAGGAGAATTGCGTTTAGTTCCGCTTAAATATTTGTAATAGACTATACATCCATATCCACAGTTCGTAGTGGAAGGCCTGAGCCTATTATATAGTAGCAGTACAGTAGTTAAAAGTATGGCTCGGTGAGACCACCAAAAAACCCTTATAACATTACTCAAGTATCTCTGTCTGTCCTATGACTCGGGAAGACCCCCAAAAAACCCTTATAACGTCACTTAAGTATCTCTGTCAGTCCGTCTGTCTGTATGGTAGAAATTGTAGCTAAATACACACATCGGAAAAGAGTAGGGATATGGAAAAAAATATGAAAATATATTGCATATTGTACATTTATTTTGTATTTTAATTAAAGTAGGCAATTATGAGTAGTTGGCTACGGAAAACAAGTAAAAACAATAACCAATAAGATAAAACAGATACAAATTTGACAAATCTGATTTAGTACATGATCCGTAGGTTGATCACATGTTTCATTTTAATTCGATTTAAAACCTTTATATTAATAAATGCAGTGTTTTTAAGTAGTGGCATTCTTTTTTAATAACGGAGCAACAGCATTTAACTATCCACGAGATGAATCGTGCGGCGGGACTTCTCCAAGCTGGCTTCAGGCAAGTTGATGTAGCCGAGCGGATAAGAGTTTCTCAAAGTGTCATCAGTCGGTTATGGAGGCGTTACAGGGAAACAGGGAGTCCGTCCGAACAACAGCCGGGACGTGGTCACTGAAAAACAGCAGGTCAAAACAGATTTTTGCAGCACCCGAATTGGTAAGGAAATTACAGCGAGCGTATAACTTCAGCGTTAGTCGCGATACTCTAAGAAATCGTCTCCACAAAGCTAATATTCTATCTCGACAACCAATCAGATGTCAACCCCTCTCTAGAGGCAATCGCAGAGCAAGATTAGACTGGTGTCACAATTTTCAATATTGGTGTGATAATGATTGGGCCACAGTTTTGTTTGGTGTTGAGAACAAGGGTATGGAGAAGATCCGGTAATTTGGAACGTTTGAGGCGATACTGTTATGGCATGTGGTGGGATAATCATTGGCGGTAGAACTGATCTTGTTACCCCAATGGATTATTAACAGCACAACAATATTTGGATAATATTTTTCAACTTATTGTGTGTCCATTTCGTGGTGCTGTTGGTAATCAGTTTCATCTTGCCCAGGATAATGCTCGGCCACATGTTGCGCGAATTGTAACGAACTGGCTGGATAACTAAGGTATGGATGCGATACCATGGCCAGCACAGTCACCGGATCTAAATCTGATTGAACATGTGTGGGACATGTTCATTTTGATTTCACCTCGTATAAAATTCAATCTCAACGAAAGGAGGATGAAGCTACTCTATTATTGTACCGATATGTCCTTTAAATTTGCTTTTTTCCTCTCTTCGAATGACGGACTTTACTCCTAGTTATAAAATAAAAATTAAGGTCTCAATTATTCAAATTCAAATTAGATTTTGATATTAACCCTCGTATTTACAATCGTATTCATTAAGTAAATCTTACAATCTGCAGCTTGAATAGGGCAAATCTTAAACCGTTTATTAGTTATTCAAAGATAAAGTGCTAAGCTACTATTCTGGCTTGTAATATATTTGCCGTCTTAAATAAAATATAACTTTGTGTTTGTGAGCGGATTCTGAATACGAATGTGTTTCCAAAATACACCGCAATGCGTATGAGAGAGACACTGTCTGCACTGCGCCCAAAATTTTCTAGGACAATAAGCACAGATAAATTCTACACGAATTGTTAAAATATTTCAATAGATCAACAAAAGTAAGGCCTGCAACTATTTCATGGAACTGGAGTTACCAGATGAAGTAATACAAAAAAATTGATGTGAGGTGTGAATTTTCACACATTTCAGGGTTTTGCAGGTATTTAGTAAGTGAATGATATTTATTTGGGATGCCAAAACAAATTTTATATTAAAATATTTTTTTTGTTAATTTTAATTCGAACGCCTAATACCATTATTTAGGTTTCTAAATATGTGCAGTATTTTTTTTTTATATAGCAAGGTTCATTAAGAATTTTAACAATTGCGTCTATGGCTTCCATTGGTTGTTATAAGTTCCGCCCCTCTGATTTCGTGTACATTGAAACAGAATTAAATTATAATTTAAACAATTTCCACTGGTTATTAAATTTACGCTTTTAAAAATTAAATGCAACATTTGCCAAAATATAATTAGAATTTTGAAAAAATAATTAAAACAATATAAAAATTAAAAAACAAAAAACAAAAAATAATATTGTCTCTTCTCGTAGGGTTCGATCCCTTTCGGATCGAGTTACTTGGGTGAAACGCTAGTGTCAAAACCACTACACCAGCATACAAATTCCATTGTAGCGTGTTACAAAGCTATAACTTGTGTACATTATTAGCCAAAAATCACAAAAAATGCGTTTTTTTCCAAAAACGTAATCTGATCAAAAATTCCTCTTGTACTATTCCGGTTCACACCAATGTACATTACTTAGAATTATTTCAGATTTTTAGTTTAAACCATCTGGACTACAGGGTGTGGGACAAAAAATTTTTTACACAATTTTGGCAAAAATCGTTTCAAAATAATTTATTTTGCAAAAATAAAAATTTGATCGTTAATCCACGTACCAAGGGCTTTCATTTGATACCCTACTCAGAATTATATAAAAAAAAAATTTTTTTCGATGAGCACATATTTGTTTATATTTTTATGGGGATATATTTTTTAAATGTTTTAGTATTTTTCCTATGTGCGGGTTAAAGAGTTGTATAAGCATGCCTAATTTCAACTCTCTAGGTTTAGCCGTTTGGCTACAATTTTTACCGAACAGACAGACAGACTGGCAAAGAAAGAAAACAAAACAAAAAGAATAAAAAAAAAGTGAAAAAGCATTCTGCCCCTTTAGGGGTGAAATTATTAAAAAAAAAACTCAATAAGTTTCTAAAGATTTTAAAAAGACACTAATATGCCAAAACGGAATGTTATCTCAATAAACACAGGAAATGCGAAGCGTTCTATAATTGACCCCGAATGTAGATTTAAGGGTTGTTTAGGGCAAAATTCTGAATTTCGTTCATAAATATTTGTAACCTTTATAAGCAAAAACTAAGTCGATATCTTATTGGTTGCAAGATAAATTGAGGAATCCTTGAAATCATATTTAACCATATTTCATCCCCTTAGGGGACGAATTTCAAAAAATTTCTTATTTTTGGGTGCTTATATCATTGAAAAAATATGCTTTCCGAATTTCATGACTATTTCCTGGGGACGTTTTATAGAATAAAAAATAGCAATTTATTCCTTTCGGGGTGCAATTAAAAAAATTTGTTAAAAAGATATTTTAAGTTTTTAAGTTAACAGTTTCAATCCCGAAACGCTCCCTTAAAATGAGAATTTTGAGATGCTATACGGCCTCTGTTCGAATCCTGGTTTTAATCTATTATCATACTAAATTTGATTAAAACTGTTTTTAAATAAGATTCGTCAAAAGCAAAAATAAATAAACCAAATTAATAAAGTTCATAACTATCGGCAAAAATAAAAAAATATAATATAGATGTTGTCTCGTTCTACATACACTAATCATAGTTTTGCTAAATTACTGAATAAAGATTAATGCTGTTTACCGACAATATTTGAGCCGAACATTTCCGATGCCGCCCGAAGAGCCACTATCAGAATATGGTCATCCAATCCACTATTGAACGAAAATTACTATCCCCTCACTGCATATTTAATAAATATTCCAATGGACCAATATAATTAAAAACAAAATTATTAACTTTTCGTTTCTAGTGGGACTTTTTTGAGATTTACGACTTTTCTAGCTATGATGGAGGCATTTCCTACCTGTATACAAAATTTCAATTCAGTAGCATATCTGGAAGTGGGTATTTCCGGACATACCCACAAATATTCAGTTTTATATATAAAAATTTCCAGCCAAGTTATTTTAAATTTTAATTTTCAAAAAGCGGATGAGACATGTTTGGATAGGGGCACAATTTAATGTTTGCCATGGGCGCCATTTACCCTAGGTACGCCCCTGATTTAATAAGTAATGGTGGAAATATACTATTGAAACGTCACGCCATCCGACGAAACACATTTTTTAGTCAGTTCGTCAAGAATAGGGAAGTGTATTTACATGTGAAGTCGTGTGAATAGCTGAACATACTTCTTAACAACGAATCAGAATGATGGTTTACAAGATCTGACGAAAATGTTCATGAAATAAATCATCAAAGAAATATGTTTGGAGAATTTCATGTTCTTTTAAAGATTTTCTTAAAGATGAACAATTTCAAATGTACAAGGTGTCTCAAAAGAAATTTTATATTTAGTGGATCGATTAAAAAAAAAGTAACCCGTATATAGAAAAAATGTTTATTAATTATTAAAATACACTTTTTGGGGATTTATTTCTTAAAAATAATATCGTCTAAATGTAGACCCTCGCGATCCCGGCACTCATTTAAACGAACAGTAAAATTACTTATGACGTCTCGGCAGGTGGACTCAGGGATGGCTGCCATTTCGTGACGGATATTTTCTTTCAAATGCGCCAGTGAAGTCGGTTTATTGGCGTAAACTTTAGATTTAAGATAACCCCATAGGAAAAAGTCCATAGGGGTTTAATCTGGACTGCGTGGAGGCCAATTTATGTCACCTCTCCGGGAGATCAATTTGCCTGAGAAAATTTCACGAACACGTGGCAGAGACATATTGGACGTGTGTGAAGTTGCTCCGTCCTGTTGGAACCATGTTCTTTGGTTAAGCCAGGAAAGTTTTGCAGTTCAGGTACCAAGAAGTTGTCTAACATTTCCACATAACGCTCTGAGTTCACTGTAACTGCACGCCCCCTTTCGTCTTCAAAAAAGTAAGGGCCGATAATTCCTCTCGCCGACATCGCAGCCCATACGGTCACTTTAGGCGAATGTAGGGGTTTCTGATGTTTGCGTTTCGGATTCGTTGCACTCCAGTAGCGGCAGTTCTGCTTATTTACCTGCTTATTTACTGCTGTGGCCATTAAGATGAAAATGAGCTTCATCCGAAAACAAAATGTTGGTAAACGTTGAAAATCGCTCAATCACCTGATTTACGAAATTAAGCCTCTGACTGGCAGCTTGGGGCTTTAATTCTTGCACCAATTGAATTTTGTAGGGGTGCAGCTTTAGGTCTTTGTGCATAATTCGATGTAATGATGATCTATGCACATTGAAAGCACTTGCGCGCTTCCGAATTGAAAGGTTCGGGTCGTCACGAACAGACTGATTAACATTCTCCACGTTTTCTACCGTTCTTGATGACCTAGGTCGCCCGGATTTTGATTTATCCAGCGTTGTACCAGTCTCTTCAAACTTTTTAACCCAATGTCGAATGAGAGGAATGCTTGGCGCATCATTTAAGTGGCGAAAACCTCGAATACTGCAGAATTTTCTACGCGCTACAGTCGCCGAATCACAGTTTTTGTAAAACTCTCGCACGCATAACGCGCGGTCTGCTCCCGAGAAACTCTCCATAGCGACTGAATTCCCAAGAGCCAGGCTACCGATTGACATAACCCCCGCGCCCCTCGGATACGTTGCGTTCACGTAGTAAGCTAAATAAATATAAAATTTCTTTTGAGACACCTTGTATTACCAAGTAGATAAATTGCAACTTGAGGAAATAAACTCCATTCACAATAAATGTGAGATGTCGTCACACGTGGTTAATTTAAGTACCAATGTCATGATGTAATTTAACCAACATCAAACCATTACTCAGTTGGTACATTTATTTACTGAATGTTGGTAACTTTTTACACGTTGCCAGGTTTAGATTGTACTGTTCAGTCGTTTTTAAGTCAAGTTTGACATTTAAGTGAGGTTGAACTTTATTTTTCATTAAATCAAATATTATTGTAATAAAAATGCCGAAAGCTCTTAGTAGATGCACTCAAAGGATGGTTTTGTCTAATAATTATTTTGAAAGAGAGCGAGATAATGGTGGATTTGAAATGTGTGAGTAAATATTAAATTTTGTTTATATCCATGGACTTTTCACTTCAATATTTTTCTACAACTAATTGTTAATTAACTTAGAAAGTTGCTGCTGCGTTAGATGTCAGCATTTCTAAAGTGAATAAAATCTCTGCACAACTATCGAGAGATGAAGCTGTCAGTAGCCCGAAAAAGAAACGAACACTTACTAAATGTGTTGTAGAATTAGACAACCCATAAATAAAAAAATTAACCTGTATAAAATTCTCGAGAGATAACTCCATTATACTTATCTACTAATTTTCATCCCTTTCTGAGATCTCAGAATTATCATTGATAGCCCAAAAGTCATCCATATAAGCCGTGTCTTCAACGCTATAGCTCTGAAATTTTAATAAATCCTCAATCAAAATGTATAACTATTTATATAAAGATACAAAGTAACAAAATATAAACTATTTTAGATCATGTAGTACAAAGTAACTTCTAAATTTAACGTTCACCTATACCTCATCTTCAATAATAAAAAAATAGTGTATTGGGCCCGGGAGTTCAATTTCAACCACCTGTATACTATTGATAAAATATTGTTATATGGGTTTATTCTCATAAAGAATTATTTTAAGCAATTCTGTTCCTTATTTATTAATTGTTAATGACTATATTCCTTAATGAGCTTTATCAGGATCTATCTTGATATGTAGTAATACGTGATTTTTGCAAGTGGCGTCTTCAATTTTTTTCTGACGTTTTTAGTTATTTTTAAGTGATAAAAGTGCAGAAAATACTTGAAATAGTGTGTTATAGTGTGGACTTTAATGTTTGGACTATATGCAGATCAAAATTGGAGCGAATGGAAAGGTATTTGTAGAAATTTTTGTTAATTTTATTATGTAAGTCATTGTTATGTAGAATGTGCTTCTATGGACAATATAGAAATACATACATGCATACACTATCGGCTATAACCAGAGAAACAAAACTATTTTTTAAATCATTTTCATAAATCCCGATTATTGACTAAATGAATATTGAATTATATTGGTATAGCAACAACAATTTATAAGTTAGAACCGGCTCTTAAAAATATTTGTTGTACTGGTACAATAAATAAAATAATTAATTTTCTGCTGCAGCAGAGCATCTGCGTATTTCTTTTGTAAGACTTAATAAAACAATTATTTATGGTTAAATTTTTTCCTTTGCCCTAGCTCCCGTTCTTGTCCCGGTTTAGAGTTTCATAATTATGGTATATATATATATATACCATAATATATATATATATATATATATATATATATATATATATATATATATATATATTATGGTATATATATATATATACCATAATTATGAAACTCTAAACCGGTTTGTTTGTTTTTTCGCATTAAGAGTTGTCAATTGAAATTCCAGGCAAAATTAAAAAGAAAATATATTTATTTCATCATTAAATACATATTTGCTTATATTTATTACCAGATGTGATTTTTGAACTCTATGTGGGTCAAAGAGGGTTATAGGCCAATGATGGCAAACGTATGACCCCGCGTACAAAAGAAGATATTTGTGGTTCGGCAGATTCTATGATAATTAAGGTTGGGTCTAAGCGAGCGCATCACGAGAGAAAGTAGGGAAATCTACAAATATGATAATAATAGCGTAAAGAAATTCAACTATTACCTGTATCACCTCCATGCCATAACTAGGCAGGGGCAACAGGGGCACATGCCCGGGGCCCAGAAAGGAAATGATTGGCATACTAATTGTATTAGAGTGAGGATCTTTTTTTAGGTCATCACTTGGCCTTTTTTTATGTCATCACTTGTATTTTAGAAGTGAGGACCCTTTTTTTAAAACATCACTTGTATTATATAGTGTTTAGGGTGGCCCAATTATAAAATCTTGCCTTGGGCCCGAAAAAAGCTAGTTATGCCCCTGAGTATACTTGTCAATCACAAGGTCGCTAGCTCATGTAGACTTAACGAGATTAGCACGGGATTCCACCTAAACAATTACACTCTAAAGCGAGAGATTTATATGTACACATTATATATTTGACCCACGATTTGAATACACAAAATTTCAAAAATAATTTTGACCCTGCTGGGGAAAAAGGTTCGCCATCGCATGTGATTACTTAAGATAGCTCCTTAATCTCGAAAGTTCTCAGGAACGTCAGCTAGTTAAATATATTACTTGAAATCTACTCGGTTAAATTTTAAACTAAATCGACTTTAATGAATTCATCTTATTTACCAAAACGAAGAGCACTGTGAAACCAGGTATATATACCCCTACATTCATATTAGAGTTCACTCACACACCGACAACACACAGACACACACTGTAACAAACTCACACACACAGACACACACGTATAGAGATTTGGACGTGCAGAAAATTACAGTGTATGCTTCTCACGAGCTGAGCCGCTATGTTGCGATGTTACGGTGCATAAGCCGTCTGTTCCACCTGTGCACTTCATAAAACGTGATGCAAACTATTACGGGAAAAACAGGATGTCATATTTGAAAAATTGACACATCTCTACCGCTCTTTTCGCTGGAGGATATAGAGATTTGGATGAAGAATGGAAAATATTTTTACAAAATGGACACTCGAGAATAAAGAGTCTAACATTATTTACTTTTAGATAAGGGAGGTATTGTTAGAAATTTGTTTAAGGATTAATATACTTCTCATCAATTGTGTTTTACTCGGTTTAGGATAGTGGTATATATAATACAGAACTTAATTGAAACAAGGTTTTTAATTTTAAAAGTATAAACGCAGAGCCGGCGCAAACGGACATGTTAGGAATGCGGTGCATGCGGGCGCCACTTCGAAGGGGGCGCTGACGTGAGATTCGAAAGGGCGCTTAATAAAAGAATGTGAAATGTAATTTGGGGAGTGAGGACCTTTTTTTTTAGGTCTTTACTTGAAATTGAGAAGTGAGAACCTCTTTTTTTTTTAGGTCTTCATTTAAAATTGAGAAATGAGGACTTTTTTTGATATAGGGGGGCGCTCAATTCAATCTTGCCTGCAGGCGCCGCATACCCTTGCGCTGGCTCTGCATAAACATGTATATAAGGTATATTCTGTCTCATTTTGTAATACGAAACTAGATCTGGTTACTTTGGTGACTGTTGTGGTGTAAATAGACTTTTATGGAAACATGTAAACTTGTAAACCTGGCTTTTAAATCTTTGGTTAAGTTTTATTATAACGAGGTTATATTCACTCAAAAACTATGCATGTCAGATAACAAATTGACATATCAAAATTGCGATTGACATGTCAAAATTGTGATAGACATGTCATATATTTTGAAAGGTGCCACTTCAGAATTACCACCCTAAGATGATATTTTAAATATACAACATAAAAAATGATATTTCCCTGTTAGTTTCGTATTACAAAATGAAACAGATAATATGATAAAAAATAGCGGCCTAGTGTCATAAAACTTGATTAATAAGATATTATTATTATTTTCTTTATTTTCCCCCAGGCATTGCGGCGTTTAGGGTATTTCTTCAAAGAAATAAAATATAATAACATTTTATGTTAGAGACGAGTTTTAATGAATATATCAAGTGGAGGATGAAGATACGAGGGTTACCTTTTATGTTTTTACAAACAACCACTAGATGGCAATATTGAAATGTGTCATTACTATATTAGTAAAATTTTACATTTGTTATTGTAAAATCAGTGGCACCTTATAAATTGACCGAGTAGTTTGTTGACAGTAAGTGTTAAAAGAACAAGTTTGTGAAAAAATGGATATTACTCGTGAAGGTTTTCGTTGGATGATTTTTTACGATTTTAGTAAAGGCCTTAACAACAATGTATAGATTCGCTTCGTTCAACTTTTGGTAATGAAGCACCATCAGATAAGACTGTTTACTACTGGTTTGCAGAATTTCGTCGTGGTCGTGCGTCCGTCAGTTATCTCGTGAAGGTCGACCAAAATTGGTTGTGATTCAAAAAAACATCAATGCTGTGCACAAAATGATTGAAGTAGATCGACATGTGACTTACTGTGAGATAGAGGCATCCTTTGGCATATCGTAGATTGTACATACATTCGATTTTGCATGAACATTTAGCTGTGAAAAAAATCTGTTCCCGATGGATTCCGCATAATTTGACCGAAGCTCAAAAAAAGGATCATGTTGATTGGTGTAAGGGAATGGTAATAAAAATCAACCTAGGCACTGCAAAATCTGTATACAACGTCGTTACAGGTGACGAAACTTGGATTTATTCATATGAACCGGAAAATAAGCAATAATCCACTGTTTGGGTCTTCCAAGATGAACCGAAACCTACAAAAGTTGTTCGTTCACGAAGCACTTCCAAGAATACGATCGTTTGTTTCTTCGGTTGTACTAGACATGTCGCAACTATTCCTTTATATGATCGAAGAACAGTTAATGCTGAATGGTATACAACAATTTGTTCGCCAGAAGTCATCGACAAAATCAGGAAAAACAACCAAAAACCTCGCATCATTCTTCATCAAATTGTCGGCATAGGGAGTGCCAAGAAAAGGACTCACACAAGAAAGAACCTCTATATTTATGAAGAATTTAAAAAAACATTCTACTTGAAAAGACCTACTATTCATTGCAAGAATTCTTCAATGACAAAATTGTATACACTATTTAAATTTATATTCTATGTAATACCTTTCAATTATTTTCTATGTATTAATTACATTTTGTTCTCAACTCAATAAACAGAGTAAACAGAAAAAGATAAAATGGATATGAGCAAAAACAAATATCTTTACTGCATCGTATTAATCTGTTAATACGAGCAGTATCAATTAAAATTTAAACTGGAAAGCATGAAAGAAACCGGGTAAAACCGATAATAAATATTTTTAATTTCATTTATGTTCTTGAACAGAGTTCAATATATCGTCCCTGTTTCCGTGCTCTAAAAAATTCTGGTAATATGTTTATTTTGCTTTCGTTTTCGGTTTGTTTTCATCCTTGATAAAAATTGAATCAAAGAGTCGGGAGTCGATATCTTTTTCGGACTCCTGACTCCGACAACAATACAATACAACTTCGACTCCTCGACTCCTGAGTCCGACTCCCCATCCCTGTCTGGAACCAGCTTTACAAGTTGTACTCCGCTTTTGTTAACGCCGTGAGGCAGACTGCCTTTATGCTACATCTTGTCAACGGTACTAGAAGTATGAGAAACTCAGTTAGTAACTATCTATTTTGGGTTGACCCATTTTTTCTTTTGGGTTAATTATTTAAAACATAATTTCAGCTTATTTAACTAATTTCAAAAGCTCAAGGAAAGTGTTAATATATCCATCTTTTAATGTCGTAATTAACAAAATTACATATCATGAAATAAGGTAATATTTTGAAATAATTTCTATCTTTTCGGTAATGACCTGCATACAAATCAAGGGCAGCCGTGCATTTCGTAATTATTAGGCCTTGGTCCATATACACCGGACGTCATATTTTGTCTTGGCTCACATCTTCACTCACACACACACACACACACACACACACACACACACACAGATGAAACAGAACTCACACATTCACACAGTTGAAAGAAATCACGAATACAGTGACAAAAATTCACACACAGTTGTTGAAACTACACACACATTTAAGAAAGCTACACATATGTGTATATTATCAAATGATGGACAGACACATATGTAGAAAAGATGAAACAATTTACACATACATTCGAAGAAACTGAATCAGAGTAGAAATGTACACACATACATATGGTTATTTTATTATAAAAATAGAGACTGCGAAACACAAACATAGTTATTTGAGAAATATAAACAGTTAAAGAAACACATACGCAATCTCAGAAATATGTTATATGTATACACACATAAACTCGATGTTTAATTTGTCTGAGGTTTGTTCAGTAAATTCGTGAACTACCGTCATAAAACTTGAAGAAAATATGTTGTATTTATTTCATCAATAAGAGTGAAACTACAGAAATCATTTTCACAATGTGCGAGGTGACCAGACGTCCTGTTTTTGGTGGGACAATTTATAAGAAAAATCATAAATAAATTCAATATAACCATCCAATTGGAGTAAAGTATTAAAAAATATTAAATGACAAAAAAATAATCTATTTCATATACCCTTTTCACACTAGAACTTTAAGATCGGATGTTAAAGTGAATATGTCTCTAAACGCTAATGAGAAAACGTATGACCTCGTCTAAATACAAGCGATGTTGAAGACAGAGATCTGCGTCTTAAACATCGTCCGCATTGCCAACATAAATTCTATTATAAAAAAATACTCTTTGAATTTGTGCTGTCAACATTTTATATTATCATAAACAAGAATACTGTATTATATCTACGTTATAAGAAGTTTATACTTATTGTTATATTAAAATTATTTATTTTAATAATGTGTTTAATAAAATACAGAGCTACAATAATTGAGATAAAATGTATCGACTTACATGTTAATACAGGTGTAATATATTCTTTATTTTAGTGTCTTTATTGTAGAATGAAATGAAATATCCATATTTGTTTATAATAATTCAAAATGTGCGTCTGCGCAGACAATTCAAAACAGGTAATTTCATGACGGTAACTTAAGGACAAAATTACTGTAGCTGATGACAGCACCGGAGATTTAAACATCAAATGTGAAAGCATACCGATGTTAAACATCGGTGAAGTTTAAGTTCACTCGTCTTAAAGATCTAGTGTGAAAAATTAGAAAGATCCACATAAGTGCAGACAAGTTTATTAGTGCAACTTGAGACCTATGTAAACTTAACATGAAAAGGGCATCGTAAATTCTATAACTAATCACAATAGTGTCAAATAAATATTAGATGTATTTGGATAATTTGCACATAAATAACAATTAATCTTCGTCTTTATAATAATAATAATTTAGCTCCACTAGTTTCCAATGACATGGCTCAAAAGGTTGCTGAAGTTTTCGATTAGTGGATGCTTGTCAAGATCTAACAAACCCCAAATAATAATGAGAAGGAAATCGAGATCATTCTTGTCTGCAAAACATCTGCTACCTCTCTGGTCTACAGATGCAAAAAGCAGTGCAGCTCGGATCTCTACGCGTTGTGCGGACGCTGGATTGGTATGAGCCCATCGGTCGCATATCGCCAGGGTTTGGGATGCGATCGATTACTGGGATAAGGCTCTCTCGACCTTCCCGTGAAGGTAACTCTCTCCGTCTTTTCTGTGCCGAACACGTTGTGGGCAAACCTGGACGGTACTGGACAGACTACAAACCTCTCCGTAATTAATATTATAATTAATAATAATAACTTTATTTACAAATACGTGTGATATACATAAGTTCTGTAATCTGGTTGTATACTCGTACGAGGGTTACCTTTTATGTTTTTACAAACAACCACTAGATGGCAATATTGAAATGTGTCATTACTTTATTCGTAAAATTTGACATTTGTTATTGTGAAATCAGTGGCAGCTTATATATTGACAGAGTAGTTTGTTGAAAGTGACCTTTAAAAAAAACATGTTTGTGAAAAAATGGATATTACTCGTGAAGGTTTTCGTTGGTTGATTTTTTACGATTTTAGTAAAGGCCTAACTCAACAACAATGCATAGATTCGCTTCGTTTAACTTTTGGTAATGAAGCACCATCAGATAAGACTGTTTACAATTGGTTTGCAGAATTTTGTCGTGGTCGTGTGTCTTTCGGTGATTAATCTCGTGAAGTTCGACCAAAATTGGTTGTGATTCAAAAAAACATCGATGCTGTGCACAAAATGATTGAAGTAGATCGGCATGTGACTTACTGTGAGATAGAGGCATCCTTTGGCATATCGTAGACTGTACATACATTCGATTTTGCATGAACATTTAGCTGTGAAAAAATCTGTTCCCGATGGATTCCTCATAATTTGACCGAAGCTCAAAAAAAGGATCATGTTGATTGGTGTAAGGGAATGCTAATAAAAATCAACCTAAGATTTTGGTTGGATGATTTTTTACGATTTTAGTAAAGTCCTAATTCAACAACAATGCATAGATTAGTTTCGGTCAATTTTTGGTAATGCAGCACCATCAGAAAAGACTGTCTACAATTGGTTTGCAGAATGTCATCGTGGTCGTGCTTCCGTTGGTGATGAATCTTGTGAAGGTCGACCAAAATCGGTTGTAATTCAAAAAAACATCGATGCTGTGCGCAAAATGATTGAAGAAGATCGGCATGTGACTTACCGTGAGATAGAGTATCATTTGGCATATCGCAGACTGCAATACATTCGATTTTACATGAACATTTAGCTGTGAAAAAGATCTGTTCTCGATGGATTCCGCATAATTTCACCGAAGCTCAAAAAAGGCCTCGTGTTGATTGGTGTAAGGGAATGCTAAAAAAGTACAACCTAGGCACTACAAAATCCGTATACAACATCGTTACAGGTGACGAAACTTGGATTTATTCATATGAACCGGAAACTAAGCAACAATCCACTGTTTTGATGTTCCAAGATGAACCGAAACCCACAAAAGTGGTTCGCTTCCACACAGCACGTCAAACAATTGATTATTTGAAGAAGAAAAACATCGAATTAATGTCTCATTGCCTGTATTCATCTAATTTATCCCATAACGACTTTTCTTGTGCCCCAATGTCAAACAAAAAAGTGCGTTGACAGCGATTTTCATCACCGCAAGAAGCTGTTGAAGCCTTCGAAAACCATGTTTTTGAGGTACCAACTTCAGAGTGGAAAAAATGTTTCGAGAATTGGTTTGAACGCATGCAAAAATGTATAAATCTTAAAGGCGAATATTTTGAAAAGCAGTAAAACAGTTTGTTCAAAAAAAAAGTTTTTCTTTCTTATACCCTTTTCACACTAGAAGTTTAAGACGAGTGAACTTAAAGTTCACCGATGTTTAAGATCGGTATGCTTTCACACTTGATGTATAAATCTCTGGTGCTGTCATCAGCTACAGTAATTTTGTCCTTAAGTTACCGTCATGAAATTACCGCACATGTTGAATTATTATAAACAAATATGGATATTTCATTTTATTCTACAATAAAGACACTACAATAAAGAATATATTACAGCTGTATTAACATGTAAGCTACAATTTTATCTCAATTATTGTAGCTCTGTATTTTATTAAACACATTATTAAAATAAATAATTTTATTATAACAATAAGTATAAACTTCTTATAACGTCGATATAATACAGTATTCTTGTTTACGATAATATAAAATGTTGACAGCATAAATTCAAGGAGTATTTTTTAGGGTTTTGTAGGTATGACCAAAAAACCCTTATACCGTCATTTTGTCGTCTGTCTGTCTGTCTGTCTGTCGGCCTGTCTGTCTGTCTGTCTGTCTGTCTGTTCGGTAAAAATTGTAGCCAAACGGCTAAACCTAGAGAGTTGAAATTTGGCATGCTTATACAACTCTTTGACCCGCATATAGGAAAAATACTAAAACATCTAAAAAACATACCCCCCTAAAAATATAAACAAATATGTGCTCATCGAAAACAAAAATATTTTTTTTAAATTTTGAGTAGGGTATCAAATGAAAGCCCTTAGTACGTGGATTAACGATCAAATTTTTATTTTTGCAAAATAAATTATTTTGATGCGATTTTTGCCAAAATTGTGCAAAAAAAAATTTTGTCCCACACCCTGTAGCCCAAATTCTGAGTAATGTATATTGGTGTGAACCGAAATAGTACAACAGGAATTTTTGATCAGATTATGTTTTCGGAAAATAACGCATTTTTTGTAGTTTTTGGTTCACAAAGTACAAAAGTTATACCAATGTAAGACAATCACATGCAAGGCGTGCGATAGCGTAATCGATTAGAGCACTGGTGTCGTAAGCTAAAATGCGATGGTAACGAAGGGTTTCAAGTTCGAGTACGGAGTGAATTTTATTTTTTGTTTTTTTTTGCATTTTTATTATGTTGAAATTATTTTGTCAAAATTCTAGTTATATTTTGACAAATGTTGTATTTAATTTTTAAGAGCGTAAATTTAATAACCATCTTATTATATGATTAACAGACGATAAATTATTTTAAAAATATCGTTCATTTTGCCGTGATTACTACAAAGTAAAATTTGTCCTACACACTCAGCATACCGCCTTCACTTATTATATATCTGCGAAACCCTGAAATGTGTGAATATTCACACTTCACATAAATTTTTTATAATAGAAATTATGTTGGCATTGCGGACGATGTTTAAGACGCAGATCTCTGTCTTCAACATCGCTTGTATTTAGACGAGGTCATACGTTTTCACATTAGCGTTTAAAGATACATTCACTTTAAGATCCGATCTTAAAGTTCTAGTGTAAAAAGGGTATTATTTTTGTAAAATACTTAATAGGTAGCCCTCGTATAAAGATAATAAAAAGTTGTGAATTTGTTCAACCACAATGTACAAACCACAGTTTCCATGATCATAGTTCTTAAATATTCTGTATTTTAAGTTTTTTGAATTTTTTACTACGTTAAAAGTTTAAAATTGTGTTTTTAAATAATCCCTTATCCAGTAAAACAAGTTTTATTTGAAAATTTACGAGAGTTTTCCGACTGTTCAAAAATTTAACTTGATTTTCAATTTTGAATTATAATATATTTATAAGACAGTTTTGTGGTTTTACAGAAATTTATGGTGTAGAATTCGATTGAAATATATATTTTAAGTTTTGTCCTCGAGTTCTCGAGAGAGAAGCCTTTATACATATTGTATATGCTGATATAAAGGGACTCTATATTGAAAAAACTTTTTAGTAATATTGTTCGCAAGAAAAACAGTAAATTTAAAAAGATATTTTTAAAAATGTGTTGGCAACTTTAGTGTAACTGTTTATTTATTTATATTTTAAAAGAATTTTTGTTGATATCTTTTCCGGAATTTTACAAAAGTAACTTTTTAAGAAAATGTCAAGTGGAAGTCATTTATCCACGCAACCGATATACATTACATGTTACATTACAAATAAAAGTTAACTTAGGGTTAAAAATTTAGGGTTTAGCTTTAATTAAGCTCTAAGTTAAAACATACGAAGGTTACCTTTTCAGTTTTTACAAAAACTAAGATTTTTTTTTTTTGGAACAAACTGTTTTATTTCTTTTCTAAATAATCGCTTTTAAGATTTACACACTTTTGCATGCGTGCAAACCAATTCTCGAAACATTTTTTCCACTCTGAAGTTTGGATCTCAAAAACATGGTTTTCGAAGGCTTCAACAGCTTCTTGAGGTGATGAAAATCGCTGTCCAAGCATTTTTTGTTTGACATTGGGGAACAAAAAAAATCGTTAGGGGATAAATCAGGTGAATACGGGCAATGAGACATTAATTCGATGTTTTGCTCCTTCAAATAATCAATTGTTTGACATGCTGTGTGGAAGCTTGCATTGTCATGATGAAGAATGATGCGACGTTTGTTGTTTTTCCTAATTTTGTCGATGACTTCTGACAAACAAATTGTTGTATACCATTCAGCATTAACTGTTCTCCGATCCTCTAAAGGAATGGTTGCGGCAAGTCCAGTACAACCGAAGAAACAAGCGATCATTTTCTTGGAAGATCGCTTCGTTCGTAAACGAACAACTTTTGTGGGTTTCGGTTTATCTTGGAAGACCCAAACAGTGGATTGTTGCTTAGTTTCCGGTTCATATGAATAAATCCAAGTTTCGTCACCTGTATCGATGTTGTGTACGGATTTTGCAGTGCCTAGGTTGAATTTTTTATCATTCCCTTACACTAATCAATACGAGCCTATTTTTGAGCTTCGGTCAAATTATGCGAAATCCATCGGGAACAGATCTTTTTCACAGCTAAATGTTCATGCAAAATCGAATGAATTGCAGTCTGCGATATGCCAAAGGATGCCTCTATCTCACGGTAAGTCACATGCCAATTTTCTTTAATCATTTTGCGCACAGCATCGATGTTTTTATTTTTAATCACAACCAGTTTTGGTCGACCTTCACGAGATTCATCACTGACGGACACACGACCAGGACGAAATTCTGCAAACCAATTGTAAACAGTTTTTTCTGATGGTGCTTCATTACCAAAAGTTGAACGAAGCGAATCTATGCATTGTTGTTGAGTTAGGCCTTTATTAAAAAATCATCCAAAAAAACCTTCACGAGTAATATCAATTTTTTCAACAAGCTTAATAATAATAATAATAAAAATAATAAGTTTATTGACTTAATTACATAGTATATCGTGTTTTAGATCAGTCATACAGAATTATAGTTCCATGTAATATCAGAATTGATACATAAGAAATTCCTCTGTGGAGTAAAATGCATTTTCAGCAAAGAATTTTTTTATTGTAGATTCTAATTGTTGTAATCTAAATTCTTTATGTTGCTTGGAAATTTATTCATGAATTTAATTCCGAAATAGTTCTCACAATTTCTTGATTTACTCAGTCTTAAAAAATTCGGATATATGTTGGAATTATTTCTTGTTTGATAGTTATGAACACTACTGTAAGTGGGAAGATTGCTTATTAGTTTTTTGTGGATGTGTAGCAGAGAGTTATAAATATATAATGAGGGTAGCGTCATAATATTAAGTATTTTAAATTGGTGTCGACAGTCTGTTCTGTAAGGAGTAGAAGTCAGAACTCTAATGGCTCGCCTTTGTAGAGCGAATATTCTGTCTGCAGCTGGAGAATGTCCCCATGCTAAGAGTGCGTACGATATGTGAGAGTGGAATAATGCATAATACGCCACCATCAGAACATCCTTGGTTACAAACTGTACTAAGTTTCGGAATATAACTGAGTACAGTCTGCTTGATAAGCAGGTTACATGCTGATGCCAAGTTAGGTTGGGATCAACATGCAACCCTAGAAATTTTACGTGGTCCTGGTTAGCGAAATCTTTTCTGCGTAGTGTTATTAATAAGATTTTATTGAATTCATTTGTAATATACAAAATATGAAATCAATTACTAAAATATGCACAGTTTTGAAATACACAGAAAACATTGACAGATCATTGTTTTTTCATGGCACTCTCAGTTTATATTTTTACTTTTTATTATAACACTTCCTCCAAAAGTAAAAATAAAAATGGGAGTAATAATTTAAATTTACTTCGTTCTTCGTACACCAATACTTTCACGTAGCAAATTAAATCGGATTCGTTCAAGTGGCTTCGTCAACAAATCAGCTAACTGGTTCTTGCCATCAATGTGCTCCAATTTAAGTTCGCCATTCAGGAATCTTTCACGTACATAGAAGTGTCGAACCTTAATGTGTTTGAAGGCGATTCTGGCATTTCAATCAATTCAGACAGGAAACAATGTATCCAAATTAGTTCTTTGCTCCTTCACTCGCCGAGATAATCTCTGCTTCAGTTGTGGAGGTAGCCACCACCTTTTGTAACTGACTAGTCCACGATATGGCTCCACCAGACAATGTCGCGACTATTCCTGTCGTTGAACGTCGTGTCTTCTTGTCACCAGCGAAGTCAGCATCGCTGTAGACTTTCTGTCCTTCTTCTTTGTCATAGATGATGCCATGCTTCATAGTTCCTCTCAGATATCGAAGGAAGCGTGCTGGGCCCATAACCTAATAAGATTTTATTGAATTCATTTGTAATATATAAAATATGAAATCAATTACTAAAATATGCAGAGTTTTGAAATACACAGAAAACATTGACAGATCATTGTTTTTTCATGGCACTCTCAGTTTATATTTTTACTTTTTATTATAACAGTTATTAATATTTGTTGGGTCTTATCTAGGTTTAGCGATAGTTTATTGGTATCAAACTTGTGTTGTTTTTAACGCTCAATAACAAATTTTACGAATATAGTAATCACACATTTCAATATTGCCATCTAGTGGTCGTTTGTAAAAACATAATAGGTAACCCTCGTACTACAATTTTTCAGAAGCATCTAAAGTTATAATGGGTTAGCCTTTTTATAACACATTTGGATAAAAATAACTTTGTACTCTTATAAAATAAAAACAATTCTTTTTATAAAACTTTTCTATTTTCACATTCCGTACCATGAAGTAACACATTTTAGTGTCGTGGCATAATACTGTCATTTGTATATTACCATAAAAGTTTTGCATACCGCGAATGTGACACGTAAACAAAAAGAAAACTGCCGAAATAAATAAAAGTGAGCTGAGTATGTCGACAAGTGAGGTGTGGTGTGAGAGTGAGTGCCAAGACGGCAGGCATCGGGACGCTCTAGCCTAATCCCGAAATAACGACAGCCGTCAAGGTCAGGCGAACGAACCACCATTTGGAAATATAAACTAGTTAAATAGGAAAATAAAAATTGATGTGAAGTGTGAATATTCACACATTTCAGGGTTTCGCAGGTATATAATAAGTGAAGGCGGTATGCTGAGTGTGTAGGACAAATTTTACTTTATAGTAATCACGGCAAAATGAACGATATTTTTAAAATAATTTATCGTCTGTTAATCATATAATAAGACTGGTTATTAAATTTACGCTCTTAAAAATTAAATATAACTAGAATTTTGACAAAATAATTTCAACATAATAAAAATGCAAAAAAAAAACAGAAAAAATAAAACTCACTCCGTCCGTACTCGAACTCGAAACCCTTCGTTTTCCAGAGAATTTTAGCATCCGACACCAGCGCGCTAACCCGTTGCGCCATGTGTCTTACATTGGTATAACTTTTGTACTTTGTGAACCAAAAACCACAAAAAATGCGTTATTTGCCGAAAACATAATCTGATCAAAAATTCCTGTTGTACTATTTCGGTTCACGCCAATATACATTACTTGGATTTTTTTTAGATTTTTAGTTTAAACCATCTGGGCTACAGGGTGTGGGACAAAAATTTTTTTGCACAATTTTGGCAAAAATCGCATCAAAATAATTTATTTTGCAAAAATAAAAATTTGATCGTTAATCCACGTACTAAGGGCTTTCATTTGATACCCTACTCAGAATTAAAAAAAAATATTTTTGTTTTCGATGAGCACATATTTGTTTATATTTTTAGGGGGGTATGTTTTTTAGATGTTTTAGTATTTTTCCTATGTGCGGGTCAAAGAGTTGTATAAGCAGGCCAAATTTCAACTCTCTAGGTTTAGCCGTTTGGCTACAATTTTAACCGAACAGACAGACAGACAGACAGACAGACAGACAGACGGACAGACAGACAGACAGACAGACGACAAAATGACGGTATAAGGGTTTTTTGGTCATACCTACAAAACCCTAAAAATCAGCAGACTAATGAAGAGAACAATATATGCTAAAGACATATATATCATTATTACTAGAAAACTGATTATATGCAACATGAAAACGTTAAAATATGCATTCACAGTTGATATCTTTGAAATATAGAATTGAAATTATCAAGAAATAAGCGATAATAATTCAAAATGCCTGTTGAGACTGTTGTACATTGTAACATATTTTTCATATTGTAGATATTTGTTTTTAATTTTAATACTAATATACAGGGTGTTTGTTTGAAACGGGGCACCCCGAAAATCTCCTTTATTTGTAAAGATACAAAAAATCTTCAGAAAAAGAGTTAAACTAGACAAAAAGGCCCATCTAAAGGTTACTATAAGAATTCTGAGGCACTTTCCTAAAAGTACATTAAATAAGCTTTACAATAACACCAAAAATCATATTTTTATGTTAACCATTTCAAAATGGCGACCATTTATTTACAAAATAATAATCAACATAAGTTTTACAAAGTTGAACGTAGCAAGCTTTGAAAACAATAAAAAAAGAAACAAATTATCTCTAAAATAAACTGTTATAACTAATTATTATATGAAATAACATGAAATAACTTAAATTTTAATTTTTCAATTAAATGTTTTATAAATAACAAGAGTTTAATAGTTTATTTTGCTTATTAGTAATAGTTTTTTTTTTTTCTAAATAGTCAAATAGTTTATTTTAGAGATATTTTGTTTCTTTTTTTATTGTCACTTATGATAGGAATGATAGGCACAAGATCGGGACAGTAAGATAAATGCGGATAAGTGTCCCAGTGAAATTCGTATGTGGCCTGTAAGCCACAACCCCCCCCCCCTTCCGTTCTTACAGATAGCCATCATAAGTGCCTCCCCTAACCATGAATCCTGTATACGCCACTGGGTGACGGTATAAGAGTTGCATGGTTATACCCACGAAATCCTAAAATTTATAGAGTTTTACAATATATCTTTTATTAAACTGCATGCTATAGTGAGTTTTAATCAACAAGGCAAGTTCTTTGAAATAAAATATCTTAAATAAAAAATCGTAAAATCCCAGTATAACAGAGGTTTCCTCATTTTCTCATAGTTTTCCTGCTTCCTTCCATCCATTCTTTAATCTTTCATGTAAAGTGGGGCATTAGCGTGTTAGGGCAGTGTTCTCTGCTCTCACGGTTCGCTAGAGATTGCCGGTCTTGGCCATGCGTACAATTCTCTCTCAGCCCTTGTTTATAAAACATTATTCGCCGCCAATAAAACCTATCACAAGATTTGCTTATCTTCGATGGAGATTGATTTTACGGTTATTGATGGCTTTTTAAACTCGTTATAAATAATGGAGAAAATTCTCATTTTCATCTAACAGAAAAACGCACAGCTAACTAATCAAGTTTAAAACGCAAACATCTTAACCTTTACAAAATATTATGAGCAAAAATTGCAAAAATATATACAGAGCAGTTCCATAAATAGACAGACGCAACAAGTACACAAGCACAGGTCCCAGGACAAAAGGGGCTGGAAAATAGTCCATGAGGCCCAGGACAGACTGTGAATTACTTTTTTTTTGCAATTTGCAACCTTGCACAGACCCTAAGAAAAACTAATTACGGTTCTGTATTCTCGAAAACGCGGTATGTGAGCAAGTTAGGAAGAACATTTTGAAGACCAACCGCTACCCAAAGAATCGAATGACATTACTGAAATTTTCTGGAAAAAAAGGTATTTTAATGGAAAAAGTAAGTATTTTAACATTTCTATAGGGTCATTCCATATCAAGTGGTCTAGTGGTCCCTGCTTGACCATCACGGATCTTGATGAAATTTTGTATTGACATTCACACATGTCCTCAACGAACATTGATAAAGTTTTACGTTCATCCATGCAATACAATGCTGAGATTTAGTAATTTGTTTGACCCCATACCGCAGCCTTCTATGGTATGACTCCGAGATTTCGGCAACTTTGAGACACAGTATCTCTGGCAATATTTTGTTAAGAGAAACAAAACTTTGCCAACTTATACAACTTTTTGCGCTCTATTAAACAAAATAATAAACAAATCTTCATGAGCGATTCCCGTGAAGAAAATTTGGATCAAACTTGGCCTAAAAAATTTGCAACTCGAAAAAATTTTAAAGTTTGACTTTTTATACCTCTGAAAGTAAAGGTACGATAAACGTGAAATTTTGCACATAATAACTTATCAATACAAGGTTAACGAATATAAAATTTCACACTCCTAATATTTTTTATTAGTTCAGGAATTGAGTGTAAAGTTGATGATTTTTGTGAAAATGCTAAAAACAGGGTATATTTAGCCCACTTTTACAAAAATATACCTTCTGGAAACTTTTTAAATTATTTCCATTAGAAAGAGCATGTTTTAATCCCTCTAAAAAAGTAGGATTGGTTTTTCATCCCTGGTATATAAGGCCTTAGAAATAGGGACAAAGTTGAGAACGTTTCTATCACATGCTGCTATCGCAATATCGCATGCATTCCATTATTTTTCATCTTGTTTGTTTTATACAGGCATTATAAGTACCTAAATTGCGTTGATCCATGGTGATATTGTCACTACCAGTTCAGAAACTTGAACCAGTAACCCCATCGCCATAGGGTTCACGCCCGATAGCCGTGCAATACCATCAACGGGTGGGTTTCTTGGTTGAGGATCCCAAGTCTCTAGTTTGGTTTCTTCGTTAAGGTTCCAAAGCCTTGTGTGGGTATCTATCCGGTTCCCAAGCCAATGATTGGGTAGCTTATTCTAGGTTCCTAAGCCTGAAGTGGGCATCTTACATGGTTCCCAAGCCGAAGTCCATCATGTTTGTATGAATTGCCAAATACCAACTATTGCTTATTTATTATTGAATTTAGTAGCCACTTTCTTCAGTGTCACTTCTTGGAATTGAGACTGTCGGCCTGGTGACATAACTGATGGTGCTGGAAGGCCACAAATAAGGTGTTGTGCTGGAACCCAACAAATATCTTTTCTTTCGGGCCAATAAAATGAATAAGCCGGGCCTCGCAGATGCATAAATTTTACCAAAGCATCATTTTGTTCCAGAGAAATTTTTACAACATTGCCTACCCACCACTTATTCTCATAAATGCAGGCAACATAACAACCGGGAAATAGTTCGGCTAATTTTAAATTAGGATCGACAGAATTGGAAAGTTTGGCCACAAAGTTAACTGTGTCATTTGAAACTTTGCTGACAGAAATCGAATTCAAATCAACTGGCACAAATTGGTGATGATTGAATATTTATAATCAATTATAAATATTTTATTATAAGTTATATAATATTTCTCCTCTTCCTTAAGTTTTCAACCCATAAGTTGGTTTGCAGCATATTTATTTTTAATTCCATATGCGTGTTCCAATCCATATCTTCCATTATCTGTTTCATGTACTTTAGCCTTGATCTACCCCTACTGTTCTTTCCAACAACTGTTCCTTCCAGTATCGTTTTCACCAGTCCTTCGTGTCTTATGGTATGTCCAACACAGACATGGTTCCTCTTCTTCAATACTTCGTCACTCTATCTACCCTTCGAATTTTCAACATTCTTCGATCGCACCACTTTACACCTTCTGACCCTTCTACACTGTTATAAATAATGAATACTAATTATTATACGACCATAAAATACTTTGCAAGGGTTTAGAAAGTAATTTGAAAAAATAATTAAAAAAATAAATAAATATTAAAATAAAAAGTGCAGTAATTAATAAAGGAAAAAGCTCATTTTATTTTACACTAACTGGAGTACCTGTACTTAGTACAGTTTCTCTAATGATATTTTTATTGTGATGTAAATGATAAATTTCAAGTAGAACGCAAAATAATCGTTTCTTTATTCTAAACCACTTTTCTGTACATATTTGCCTATCATAAGTAATTATCATTCATTCTCCCGTCTCAAGAAATTTCTGGGTGGTAGGCAACTGCAAAATGGCGAAGAAATGAAAACAACAGTGACATACTGGCTGAATTTTATGACAAACATTAAAAAATCTGTCAAAACTGTCCAAATAACTTAAATGGTGACTATGAAAAAACATAATTAATAATATAACTCTTCATCTATTTTTTCAATTTTTTTATTTAAGCTTAAGGTGCCCCAGTTACGAAGACTATTGGCATCGACACACATTGACTTATTAATACATAATTAGAATACATAAAATTACATAATTACAATAGGTTAACTCAAATATTTTTACTACATTCAGGTTAATTTACTTGGTGAAATGTGAATTATATTTATTATCGGAGGTTTTTTTTTTTATCATATATATTAATGCTTTTTAAAAATGTGCGTTCCATTGGTCGAACACATGATTATAGTCGGATTACTGATAGGTGACTGTTACATGTATGTATCAAGTAGTGCATTCATATAATAATCTAGTTACCATTTTTCAGCGTTTTTAAAAATGTTTTTTGTTATTTGTCTTACCTGTCAGTGTCTGTTAATAATATTAATTAATAAACCTTGCGGCCAATTATTAAATTCACAAACTTAATTTTAAATCTTCTGGAATATTTTAATTCCGAAAAAGAGAACAATGGGCCACTTATCTCTCTATCTTGTGTCCATCAAAGAGTAGCAGCTGCCTTAAAGATTTCGGAATCAACAATTCGTAGAATTATAAAATGTAATAAATCTGAACTTCTCACTAACAAAATCAAGAGAAAACGAAGGAAATTAAAATCTGAACCAGTTTATTTTATTGATACATTGGCACAAACGTATTGTCATGAAGTACTAAGATTACCTCCTTTTCACTGCCAGTTTAACAACATTGAACTAATTTGGGGTATAACAAAAAATTATTATGATAGACATATTGGTCAAAACGGATATAGTATTAACGAAGTTTTTAAAAAGAGGCCTGTGATCAAATTAGTTGTGAAACTTGGGCAAAATCTGTTAAAAAAATCGAAAATTTAATGAATGATGGGAAAGGGAAAGGATTGTTGATGATATTAATCCAATAATAATAAATACAAGAAATGACAGCGATAGTTCAGATGACGACGATATCATGCATTACAGTGACTAATTTTTTTAAATAAAAATAAACATTTAAATACAACTTGTAGCAATATCCTATATGAATAAATATATTTTTACTTAATATTTTATTACATTGTACTTAGGGGAAACAAAAATATAATTTAATTAAACAACAAATTATAATCCAAAATTTACGTATGAGTATAAGTTTTTCCTTATTTATAATTATTACCTTAAAATTAATAATTTTGTTTGTTTGAGTACTGCTGTGAATTTATTTTCGTGATCTAATTAGTGAAGATATCTCCGAATCATGCCGTTTCTTTCTAATGTTTTGTTTTTTATTAAAATAATTTGGAAGGTTAGTTGTCAACTTGCGTCACTATACGTTACTATGGGTATGCAAATAATTATAATGATATAGACAGAGAAACCATATAGTATTGTACATCGATACTTGTAGCAACGAACAGTCACCTATCAGCAATCCGACTATAGTTACAAAATTTCGCAGTTGCTTTCCGTACTTGTCGTGGCGGGGCTTCAGAGAGTTGATGGGGCGTTGATGAATTACACAGGCGACATGTCCGTAGAAAATTTTTCAGTTGTCGCTCTGTACATTTAAATGAGGTCACCTCGAGCCCTGCGGGCTGCAAGAGAGGGCAGATTTAGCCTCTCAAGCCGCTCTTCGTATGACAGAGCTCTGAGACATCTTGGAAAACGAGTGGCGCGTCTCTGGACTCCTTCCAGTAATAGTATGAGGCGATGAAGGTACGGGGAGTCTACGAAAGCAAACTCCAGGAGTGGGCGGACATAGGACAGGTACATTTGGCGAAATAAGCATGGGGTTAGATGAGGCAATGATTTCTTAATAATGAAGAGAGATTTATTTGCTCTTCTAACGACGTTGATGACGAGTGTTGACCATTCTAAGGTAGATGTAATTGTAATACCCAGGTCAACCGAAGATTCAACATGTTTAAGAGCGATGCCGCAAAGGTAATAACATGTGTTTGGATTGTTCCGACCAAGATGTAATACGCAACATTTGGACGTATTCAGAGGGAGCGACCAATTATCCCACCACTTATCAACTGCATTGAGGTCCTGTTGTAAGAGCGACCAGTTGCCACAACCGTTGTATAGTTTTAGATCGTCTTTATGTTGTAAACGCCGTAATTTTACGGTACAATTATTTTAAATTTATTAATTTTCCATTTCACTGGCCTTTAAGGGTGGGGGCACGCCCCCCCTCTGAATACGCCACTGCCGTCACTCATATGTCTATCAAGGCGTGCGCTCAGTGTGAAGGTTGCTCACGGGCTTGAACCTCCCCCCAAGCACTCTAAAAACGTTTTTAAGGGACATATTGATCTTGTAATGGACCATATTAGTATCCAAGTTACATACTGTGCTGCCATCTGGCAACGGCTTCCTTTGGAATTTTTTGGCTGATTTAAAATACATGTGTCAATATTTTTGTTACCTTAATTTTATGAATATTTTCAATTTTGGAGCACAAAATACATATCTTTGCTAAGTATACACTAATATATACAGTTCATATACTTTATATTATAGAATTATGTATTTATAAACATATAAATAAGGATTCGGAGATATATTTATAGGTTACCTTTTTAAATAATATGAAAATTGAAAAATATTTAGTATTTATTTAATCAAAACTAAGTATTCATTAATATTTTGTGTCTAATGGTGTATTGTTTGCTCCAAATTGCAACCATTACAGCCACATTCATAATTGCAAATTATTTCGTTTTCTGAAAGATGAAAGTGAAAAACAATAATGGATAAAATAAGAACAACACATTGTTCCTTCAAACCATTTAGAGATGGCCGACAGACTTATTGCTATGTTACTTGCCATAATAACGATTATAAACGTAAATTTTTCAAAATTAACCTGCAAAGTAATATTGTTCTGCAAAACTAATGACATAATAGTAAATAATGTTTCAACAAGAAAATTATCCAAAAAGAATTAGTGGTAGACGATTACAGCGGAAATACACGTGATGAGAATGAAAGAAAACATATTGGTGAAAAGGACTGAGTGGAACTTCGCAAGAATGGAGGAATTATTGGTATATAGTAGAGATGGGAATTTCGGCTCAGTGATCCGGTTAAGTAAACATGTTTTCGAGACACAGGTCGGTCGTTTTTTCGTAGGTAGAACGTCGCTTAGAGCCGGTTCTTGCAATATATGAACTGTAAACATGATCCCGAGACACAGGTCGGTCAGTCGTTCGGTCGTAGGTAGAATGTCGCTTAGAGCTGGCTCTTGCTTAGACCCGGTCAGTTGTCGGTCGTTCGCTCGTAGGTAGACGTCGCTTAGAGCCGGCTCTTGCTTAGACCTGGTCAGTTGTCGGTCGTTCGCTTGTAGGTAGACGTCGCTTAGAGCCGGATCTTTCTTAGACCCGGTCAGTTGTTGGTCGTTCGCTCGTAGGTAGAACGTCGCTTAACCCGGTCAGTTGTCGGTCGTTCGCTCGTAGGTAGAACGTCGCTTAACCCGGTCAGTTGTCGGTCGTTCGCTCGTAGGTAGAACGTCGCTTAGCCCTGGTTCTTATCTAACATTTTTGAAACAAACAATTCACTTTATGTAGCTACTGTATTTTAAACCAGATGTGTTAAGTTTATGGTGATGTTTATTGCCCTTATAAATCGGACATCTGGGATTTGGGCAACATTTTTAATATTTTTATATAGTATGGTTGTAAGAAAATACAGACTAAGCCTATTAGTTTCAAATAAACTGCCCTACAAATTGATGACAATAAATAATACACTTTATGATAATACATTACACGCCGAGTTTTCACGAAGTTCAACATGACATCGATCCAGATCCGGATCACTCCAGTCACAGCTCAACTTCGCCCGACCAATCGTATCCTTGAAACTTGAAACTATACAGTGAGCCGTGAGCCGGCTCATTTCAATTTGGTGAACCGTGTCACTTCGGTCAGTGTGCTGAGTCGGCTCAGTGAGCCGGTTCGTTCATGAACGACCCATCTCTAGTATATAGCAGTGTTTCCCAAAGGGTGTGCCGCGGCATATAAGTGTGCCGCAAAATATTCCAAGAGTACCGCGAAATCTTAAAAAAAAGCTTTGTTGACCACAGAATCGACTGCCATCGCAAAGTGGTTGATTAATTTATGCTGCTTTATCAAAAAATGTCTCAAATAAAAGTTTTTAGTTATTGCTTTTATAGCAACTTTTGTTAAATATTTTTTTTTCGAAATATTACTCTGTTGTGAAATTTCGAAAATATCTTAAAACCGACACGAGTAAACTCCCATTTCTAGTTAACCGATTTTTACCAAAAGTTAATCAACTCGTGCCATTGATGTCAAAAGCTTAAATATGAAGTTTCATAAAAATCCTTTTAGCCGAATTTGCTCTGCACGTGTATACGGACCGACAGACAGAGCGACATCATGCTAAAAATAGTAAAAACGTTATGTAGGGATCTCAATTCGTGGAGATCCATCTAAATCTCGAAATGTCAAAATCGGTATGATCACTATACTCCCTTATATATGTTGGCGGCCGGTAAAAAACTAGCGTTGTAATTTCTTCTTCTATGACTACGTAGGTGTGCCGCGAAATTTTTGTTCTTTGGAAGGACTTAAAACTTAACAGATCAATATGGAGAACTTATGTAATTGACGGTAAAAGTCAACACGACTAGCAGTGCCCAAAAAGAAGAAGAAAACAAGTGTTATAACTTAAAATTTTTATTGAACTGAAATATTGCTTTTTATATGCGTTTTAAACTCCACAAGCCTTTCTGTGAAACTGTATCATAAAGAATCTTTAATGAGTAAATATTTTAGTTTAAAATATCCTCGTGTGGTATATGTATGAAACATTTATTTAAATAATTAACGGTAGTTTGTTTTATAAAGCTGCAGCCACGTTGTATCAAACAGTATTTGCTGATGTTTGAGTTTATGAATATTCCATCATCCATTACTAATATTTGCCAGGTTGCCCGGAATAAATATACACTCCCTTAGGATAGCAACAGAGCTCTCTGCCGTCAACCATTGACTATATTAACAATAAACTGGGAGACAAATAAAAAAAACTAAGACTTTAACAACAGTTTTAATATATAGAGTTATACAGGCTGTCAAACATAAACTGGTCCTATCCACTAGGGATTGTAAATTTACCGACTTTTTCATTTACCGGTAATTCGTTAAATGAAAATTAAATTACCGGTTTACCGGTAATTTACCGATTTTTTTTTTCTTGAAAAATAAAATTAAGGTGATGAAAATATAAGTCATTTTGATTTCCATTTCATATTTTTTAAGTTAAACAAACTATAATAACTTTTAGAAACAGAATTAAAATAATACAGAAAAATAAAAATACAACAAAAATAATATATAGTACCTATTACCTAATACCATTTTATTGATTACCAATATGTATTTTGCACAATCTTAAGGCATAATATTAGAATCTTGTATTAAATATTTGTATTTAATTATTTTAAACAGTTGTTAGAAGTAAAAGATTTATTTAAGGTTCAAATTTTAATGTTATTTTACAATAATATTGCATTAGTTTAGTGTCCTGTCATAATGTGGTGTATTCAAAATTGCTATTAATTTAAAAAATACGTGAAATATTTACATATTATTATTTTTCAATATTAAACCAGTGGCGAAGACCTCCGTTAGACTTGCCCTCCGCTAGACTTGCCCTCCCATAAAAAAAATAAATAATAATAAAGAAAAAAAAAATATTTTTTTAAAATTTTAAAGTAGATTTAGGTAAATCTTCAATAATACATCAAATTATGTCGTATACAAATTTTTGGCCACGGCTTGGTTTACTAGTTACGAATTTTTTAAAATTTTAAAGTTTAATAACTTCCGTTTCCGGTTTTGGATTTTAATAAAAAACAATAGGGTTCTTCCCAATTATTAGGAGAATTTTTTAGTACCAGAACTAGCTCTTTAAGTTAAACCATTTTTGAGTTATCGTGTATACACACAGCCACACAGACACACACACAGACACACACATATACGGACGGCACTTCGAAAATAGGTTTTTTGAAATCCCTGGACCATGAAACGTGGTCATCAGTCAAAATCTCGACATCGAAAATTTTCGCGATTACAATACTTGCCCCTTATATATTAAGGTCGGGCAAGTAAAAAGAAGATATTTACTTACTCTTTAAGAAAAAGGTTAATTGTAACGATTTTAAACTTTTAAAAATCACAAAAAACTGCAGCGTGCAGACTGCAGAGCACAATTCACATTCATATGCTAACTGGCGGTTTCTGTACGATTTACAGCGGCTCTTAAACCCAAAATAGTTTAATTTAAAATTACACAAAAAATATCTACCATAAAATTAATAATTAGGTATATTTTACACCTTTTTTACTACCGGTAAATTTTTGTAATTTACCGGTAAATTTACCGAACGTTTTTTTGTCCGGTAAACCGGTAACCGGTAAACCGGTATACAATCCCTACTATCCACTGTTTAATTAAATTATATTTGTAATGATGATAACGTCTATAGCAGGGATCGGGGAACATTTTTACCCATTACCCAGAAATATATTTCTTTACACCGACGTTACCCCATTGGTTTGTAAAAAAAATCATAGATTATTTACATTGAAGAATATATTAAATTCATTAGAATTTACATATTAATTTACATAAAATATATAAAATAATGCTATAAAATTATATATTTTTTTATAACAAAAATACTTTATTTGGGGAAATTATGTTGTTTAATTTTTGATATAATAGCATCAAAACAACTTTTTGATGTTAGTGCGATTTGGATACAGTCTTTGGGGTCCAGTCGATTTCTTTGTTTCGTTTTAATGGAAAATCCTTGTTCACAGAGATAAGTTGTTGCAAATGGCCACAACTTTTTAACTGCCTCCTCATGAACAATTTTAAAAGACTTTACAGCCCTTGACATCCAAAAATGTAACAGATCGGTTTTGTTTTAAAATTTTTTACGTGCTTCATTATTTGATCTCAGTTCCAAAAGTGACTCAGGCAACCCTTGTGGCTCTTCTGGCACGTCAGACATTTGGCATTTAAAAGGATCTATAACCCAACTCACTGTACTTTAATCAAGTTCTGGGAAATATTGAGCGAACGGTCTTTTAGGTTGCCAAGATGTTTGTTGATTGTGACCTTGATGTCCTCAAAACGAGTATCATTCGAATCTTTTAAAAACAAAGCTTTTTATTTCCAGCAGGAAATCTTCGAACCAAACGGTGACAATTTTTCATTGGCAGATATTATCGTGATTTTCTTCCCTTGTAATTGTTTATTAAGTATGTTGACATGCTCAAAAATGTCTACTAAATAAACGAGCATGCAAGCCATGAAGAAGTTGTGATTTTTTTTGACAGAACATGATTTCGGTCGATTAAAAAACTTTTGATATCATTTTTAAGAGCCCACAATCGGTTGAGTACATTTCCCCGTGAAAACCATCTTATTTCTGTATGGTACAGCAGGTCTGTGTACTCGGCCTCGCCATCTTTACATAACTGATAAAATAGACGTCTAATTTCTATAGTATTTAGAAACGCACTTTTTATTTATATCATTATTTTTTGTATTTATATCACTTATATCTATTAATATCTCAGTACCCCAAAGAATTTCGTTTCTCCACGACCAATACAGAATTTACCAATTCTAAAACCAATTTTGACTACAGAAAGTTAATATTCTAACACAAGAGTTGGAATGTTATTCTAAAGCACTTATCTTCTTATGCATTTTACGTGTATTTCATTCCATCACTTGTTATGGAATAACTATTCCATACTTGTTGTCTTTTGTTTTTGTAGAGTTACATTAAGATATATGCAACGTTTACATTAAATAAATGCAACATAACTTCCTAACCTAAAATAGTGGCCGATGTGCGCCAAATTAAATTTAAATTAAACAAATAATAAATAAATAAATAGTTTAATTAATTGATTAATTTGCTATGTATTATAAATTATGTGCTAAGATAAAATGTTTGTTAAAATAATTATTTGTTATTTTTTTTTCTTTCTGGTGGTCGTGGAGAAAGTAGGGTCTGTGACTCGGTTGGAAGAGAAAATTCGATGCTCGTGGTTCCTCACGCTCGCCTGCGGCTCGCGCTCTGAATGTTCCACTCGCATCGAATTTTCTCATTTCAACCTTGTTACAGAATATACTATTCTACCCCATTTGGGGTAATTTACCCCTGTTCCCCGACCCCTGGTCTATAGTCTATGTAAAATAAGAAGTGAGTAGATAGCGCTGCGAATCGAGTACGATTTACCCAGAACAATTAAATTATAGCGGTAATTTTGAAAAAAATTACAACTTGGGCATAAGCATAGTAACTGGGTCAGCAAGTGATTTTTTTTCAATACGCGGTGTGTAAATTAAGTAACCGGACAGATTTTGAATAAAATTACAATTCAATATTGTCTCCCTCAAAATAACTTCCTTGGGAAGCCACACAGCGCTGGTGACGGTTCTTCCAATCCTCATAGCAGTGCTGGAACTCGGATACTGGAATAGCTTTCAGCTGGTCGTTGAATATTTTCGAGTGTCCCAAAATGACGTCTATTGAGGTGATTTTTCAATCTTGGGAAGAGGAAAAAGTCACAAGGACTCAAGTCAGGCGAATAAGGAGGCTGAGGAGCCACAGGAATGTATTTATTGTCCAAAAACTCATTTATTGAAATTTCTTATGTTACTTATCAACAAATACCTTCTTTATACGAGGTGTGTAATTTAAGTAACCGGACTGGCAACATAGCGTTTGATCTGGCAACATTTGGGACGCGTGACTTGGAGGGGTGACAAGTGAACATGTGATACGCCTTCAGTACGAGTTTGAACCCGATAGAGTAATTTTGTTGTCCGTAGCGATTGGTTCCAAAAAATTATTCTCATCCTTATTCGCCTGACTTGAGTCCTTCTGATTTTTGCCTCTCCCCAAGATTGAAAAATCACCTCAAGGAACGTTACTTTGGGACATTCGAAAACATTCAAACGTCCGTAACCGACCAGCTGAAAGCTATTCCAGTATCCGAGTTCCAGCACTGCTATGAGGATTATAAGTATCGCTGTGTGGCTTCCCAAGGAATTTACTTTGAGGTAACTTACATAAGTAACGGACAATTTTGATTGTAATTCTATTCGAATTAAAAAAAAATAAAAAAATAAAAAATCAGTCCGGGTACTTAATTTAAACACCTCGTAAATACAATATTCGCGAAGATAATGATATTAATTTATCCAAGCACGACGCTGAAGATCTATCAACTCGGACTAAAAACAATATTTTAATATTGTAATAGGGATGATGTTCTAAACCAATCAGATACAAGGACAAACATAGCTGACACAAACCGTAGTGTATTAGATTCAGCGTTCCTCAACTGGGGGGCTGTGAAAGTTTCGTCGGGGGGCCGCGAAGTCATATAAAATCGAAGCATGAAATTATAATAGAAAAACGCTCAATTTTGCAAGATATATTCATAAATATATGACATTTATATTCATTAAAATATACATTTTAAACTTAAATAAAATAAATTATACTTATTTTGACAACTAATTTAAACTAATTAAAACGGTTGGCTTTGGAGGTACTTCAAGTACTTTCAAGTAGGTACGACTTGAACTTGCAATATTTTTTGTTATGCTCCGAGCTACTGTTAACTAAAGAGTAAGGATTCGCATGTAAAAGTAAAATGAATTCATTTTACTTTTACATTTCTTCATCACAAATATTCTTTCATACAAGACTAATAATTTCCATTTTGTTATATTTCAATGTGTATCCTTATTTTTAGACTGAGGATGATTGGATTACCAATCGAAACGTCTCGATAAATTTTTCTAATAAATATATAACGAATATGACATAAGAATTTTATTTAATACCCATATTAATTTCGTCAAGAACTTTCTTTCGAGTATATATATATATATATATATATATATATATATATATATATATATATATATATATATATATATATATATATAAAATAAAACGCAGGTTCTCTTTTATTCGTCAGTTTATTAAAATGTTCTTGTCGATTTATAAAATATCGACAAGAACATTTTAATAAACTGACGAATAAAAGAGAACCTGCGTTTTATTTCATATAATACTCGTCAAGAACCAAATATCAAAAATATATATATATATATATATATATATATATATATATATATATATATATATATATATCTACAGGACCGGCGGTTGGGAAACACTGCTCCAGGTAACTATCTGACAGATAAGTTTATATGATACTTTCTGTGCTGAATAAATGTTATCCCGTCTTTCAATACAAATGTATCTATCGGATAGTTATCTAACTGATATGAGACTGATGTATTGAATTCACTGCTTGGTAATGACATTTATTCAGAAGATAAAGTTCCAGATAACATTATCTGTCGGATAGTTACCTATTGGTTTAAATGAAGGTGGAAAGACCGGGCCTTAAGGTCATAATGCCGGGGGGGGGGGAACCTTAGCCCTCCAAATGAACCCGTAAATAAAAAAATTAACCTGTATAAAATTCTCGAGAGATAGCCCAAAAGTCATCCTATTATCACCTCTGTCCTCCCATTTTACTATATAGGCCGTGTCTCCAACGCTATAGTTCTGAAATTTTAATAAATCCTCAATCAAAATGTATAACTATTTATATAAAGATACAAAGTAACAAAATATAAACTATTTTTGATCATGTAGTACCAAGTAACTTCCAAATTTAACGTTCACCTATACCTCATCTTCAATAATAAAAAAATAGTGTATTGGGCAATATAATAATATAATAGGGGGGCCGCAGACAATATTTAAGTTATTTTGGGGGGGTCCCATGCCAGAAAAGGTTGAGAAACACTGTATTAGATGATGTAAATGAAAGTCATTCTGCTTTTTGGACAAAGTATTTATTTTAGAAACAACGATTCGCTAAGAATTTTTAACTTCCAGGTGTCGAAATTACATAGAAATATAAACAAATGTGTTTTTCTTGGCATGCATTGTAAATGTTTACCTATTCTATCATAATACAATATATGAGGTTTGCTACTTAAGTTTTGCGGATAACGACGAACACAACAAAATTTGTTTATTTAAATATATTTATTGTTTTTCAAAAATTTTATCTTCCTGTTCAATGCAATTTTCCATCTGGTGTAACCAATCCTGAAAGCACATGGTTTAGTGGGCCCATCTTTCAGTTGTTACCTCAGAAACGAAATTTTTGTTGGCTTCGATCGCCGCTTTAGAGCTATTAAATTTTAATCATCGCATTTTATCCTTAGTAAATATGAGTTTATTACTAGTAATAGAATTCTATCACAAATGGCACTTATTTCGTATATATTGTTAAGTTATGTTTTCAACACATAACTTAACTTGTAAGATTCAATTTACTATTAAATAAAAAAATTCTATTATACGATAGTTTTAAAGTTTGGTAAGTGCGGGGACTCTAAAACTGCAGAGCCCAAAAAAACAATGTCTGAACCGGCCCTTGGTAATAATAAATAACAAATAAATGGTTAGAAACTTCTATAATGAGGGTATTATTGCAAAAACCGAACAGACAACCTGTTAACGCTTAAAATAAAGCAACCGTCAGTTTGTTAAACCGACGTTAACATTACAAAAGAGTCAAACTACTAAAACTAGTATTTTAATGTGAAAAGGATTTATCCTACATTTTTACTTAAATTATGATGTAAATAAAATTACAACAAAAAAAAAAAATCTTTGTAATCTTCATTTTATTCGTAAAGCATAATGGGATTGAGGATCCTATTCATCTATGAACTTTTATGCGCAAATAATTACAGTTAAACTAACCTAATAGAGAACATTGATGTCGTTAGTCTCGATACTTTTTTATATTTTGATTTCTGTAAACCTGTATCGAGTGTTCTGGGCATTTACGTTGTCAGAAAGATGAAACCAAGCTTCATCAATCATGAAATATATCGCCGAGTTGCGTTCACCATTGACAATATTCTTAAAGTAGCCACTCGCAGTGCTTCAAACACTTATTTGCATCATTGGGTAGTAATTCGTGTTCAGATGAAGCGTGATAGGGTTTTAATTGTAGAGTACAATGTATATGTATAATATGTTTGTTCAAACCTAATTTGTTACGACCCTTTGATAGATTTTTTTGGGCTAGCTTAAATTCTTGGGCAAAAAATTTGATTTGTCGCTATGTTTTACTCACTTCCGCACCTTTCTTTTAAACGGATTTTCTCCAAGTGATTATTACTGAGGGTTTGAGGGTACAGTCGAGTGTCATTTTATCAATATTATTGTTCGGACGCCTCAGAATATGTCTTACCCAGAGTCACTTGGATGTTCTGTTCTCTAGCGTAATCTCTTTTTGTTTGCATCGCATTAGTAGTTCGTAATATTAATTATTTCCGGTCAGAACATACGCAGAATCTTGCGTTAGAAATTATTGCTGACTAGTACGGACCACGTTCGTATTGAAAATTTGTAATTTTGTTGTATTTGTGTAATGGTAAGATCTCTAGATATTGTGGAGCATGCTGAATGCAGTTGATGCCATGCGATTATTGCTGGTGACATAAGAGGAGGTGCTTCCATCTTATGAGACTGATGTATTGGGGATGTATCTGGGATTATTCATCCCAGATACTCAAATTACACCGGTCAACAAAAAAAAAAAAACTTTTTGAAAGCATCAGAAATAAAAATACGTTTTTCTAAATATTTTTTTTGCGCTGATTTCAAATCTACTTTCAGTTTTTTTCCAGCACGTCTGGTTGTTGAGATATTATATATATTATGAACTCGTGTTTTTGTACATTCTATGTTTCTCAGTATCCAGCTATAATGTACTGCTTGATATCTATGCTGAACTGATTTGTTATTTCAAACACCACTAACGTATTTATGATCTTTTTAATCAAAAGAAATCAATGCAAAATTGTTATCACACGAATCAATCAAAATCTCTGCGAGTATGTCTTTCTTTTGTAGAATTTTTCTGGCTCATCACGATAAAGCATCCAACAGTAGTCAGCCATAATGCTTTTATTCCAAAATCCTTGATAACGGATTCCATCACTTGAATATCTTGCTGAAAGTGAACGCTTGTTCATCGGTCACGGAGCCCAAGTTTTTAGGAAAAAAGTTAGATGCGAATGTATAAAATGCATTTTCAACGACAGCCCATTTTCTGAAACGAATCGAGTAGCCGTTGAACGCCATTTTCATATTCGGGCGATTTGTGATTTCCGAGAAAGTTCTCACAAACTCACACAAACGCTTGCCATGCCTCTTTTTCATCAGGATTAAGTGATTTTTCAAAATGTTCATCTTTCAAAACCTCTCGAATCTGAGGTCCGACGTAAATGCCTTCTTTAAGTTTCGCTGCATAAATCGCTAATCTTGGGAAATTTTGCAACCAAGTATTGAAACCCCGCCGAATCAGTTTTGCCCATCACTTTCACAAGTTTTTCATTAAACCAAGTTTGATGTGTAGCGGCGGCAGGAAAATTTTACCTGGATCAACCAGCGGAATGTGGTGAACTTTGCTTACACCGGGCTCGTATTCAGTTCTCAACATCCAATCAAGTTTTATGTAGTGATCGTTCACTGCGGGACTATCCTACAAACAAAGGAAGCAGCAGAACTTTGTGAATTTGCGATGAAAGTATATAATACTTGACGTGGAATCAAGTATAATTACATACGACTAGGCGCATGTAATTTATTTTTCGCACATCAATACATAAAACTACTTATTTTGCTTCTTGTGCTACTCTATTTAGTTTTGTTTGCATATCGTTGAAAGAGTGGGCTATTACTGTTTGGCTAATGTCTCGTGAAAGGTGAAAGGACGGTCTTTACGATGCTCTTAGAGAGAGTATTATGATAGACAGTGACAGTCGCAGAGAACAGTCAAAGAAACAAGTATCAGTTCACATTCTAACACTTGTTCATTATATTTATTAGTCAGGTCTATAAACTTAAATACCACGCATCACAGTCGGACATTAATACTGTAAAAACGCAGCTACTTGCTTTATGTGAGAATGGTATTGGACGATCATTGCATCTACTTGTCCAAAACTTCAACGTCCTACGCGCTTGCGTCTTTTTCCAAACTCATGCTGTTTCAAGTAGTATATATTGTAAACAATAACAACGCTTCACATACTACGAATAATATTGAGACGTTTTCCCGCCATTAACCATACAATAATATGTGTTTCTCCACGACCACTATAGAATTTTCTAATTCTAAAACCGATATTGATCACATGAGTTGGAATGTTATTCTAAAGCACTTCTTCTTATGCATTTCGCGAGTATTTCATTCCTTTACTAGTGAAGGAATAATTATTCCATACTCGTTGTCAGATATTATTGTTCACTATAGAATATGCATTCTTTCGCGCTGTAGTGCAGACGGTATCTATGCGCGTATGAATACATTATATAAATTTATTATTTATGTTTGTGAAAAAAAAAATAACTAACAAACTAAAATATTGGCCGATGTGCGAAAAATTAAACAAAAAATAAATAAAAAATAAACTTAATTAATCAATTTGTTATGTAATATACACACATCACAACATTGTTATGTAATATACATTTAAAGGAAAGACATAAAAATCTAATTATTTTACCTGTGGTGTATATATTATATTGTTGATATCTCTCAGGTAATCTTCTAGTACAATGTTTTTTGGAATAATATTCAATCGGGTTAAGGTCAGGGGAGCACGCTGGCCAACCCATTGTTATACCCACTTGATTTAAAAATTCCGTTACACAGTGGGCGACGTGTGGGCGCGCATTATCCTGCATTAGGGTGGATTTTTCTCCGATGTATGGGGCAAAAGGTACAACATGGTCTTTAATCTGCGCCATTAATCACCGCTAACTCTGTGCGAGCTCCCAAACATATTCCACCCCACACCATAATTGAACCTCCACCAAAAGATACAGTAGTAGCAAAATTAAATGGTGCATTTTGTTCTCCTTGGCGTAGATACAATCTTCGTGTATTGTTTAGTAGAGCGTTCAAAGCTATCTAGATATAGGCTATAAAATAATAAAAGTTAAAAAAAAAACATAATTTTCAACCTGTTCCTTTAAATTTGCCGGTATGTGTAAATTATTTGTTAAAATAAAATGTTTGTTAAAATATTTATTTGCTAAATTTCGTTTTTTTTTCTGGTGGTCGTGGAGAAAGTAGGGTCTGTGATTCGGTTGGAAGAGAAAATTCTTTGCTCGTGGTTCCTCACGCTCGCCTGCAGCACGTGCTCGGAATGTTCCACTCGCAATGAATTTTCTCATTCCAACCTTGTTAAAACTAGATACCGACCAATTTTACTAGAAAATATTTTCAAGTTAGAACTCCGTGCATGCGCAGTAGACACTTTTAACAACAGTACCAACATTAAAATTACGCTTGTAAATATTTTGTATTACCACGTGTTTAATCATGTTTTGTTGATCATTGGTTTGAATAAGCGAATCTATAAATTGTGTTGTGTACGTAAATCAGTAATTTTACAAATCTAATAGCTAGGTTATAAACACTTGACAAGATATGAATTATATATTTATGTTGGTACTTTAAATGAACTGAAACACGTGTAAGAATTTCATTCTCTACCAAAAAATTGAAAAATATATTGTATTAAAACTTTGACAACTTCTAGTTCAAAGAAAAGAGTTTAGAAAATTGACGAATAAAGTATAATGTCAAACACGCTTTACAGAATATACTATTATGTTCTTGACTGTATACTTATGTCTGAGAAAGTATATAATTCGTCATCGCTTAGAATACCCACTAATATTTTCACGCACAGATTTACACACTGTCACGACATATATGTTGAACTGGGGGCATCATCCACATAGTCTAGGTATTCTAGCCTATCTGTAATCCCCAACTGGTTTTAATACATCTAAAATTTCCGTAGCTACGTTATTTGTTAGCGAAAGACCATAGTTAAAATTAGTCTAGATTGGTTCTAACTTAAATGAAGACGGATGTAAACTATTTTATTCACAACATTATTTATAGTGTTAGGACAGGTGGTGTGATAGGTTTTAACTTGTTACTGTTAGCATGATGAGAACATAATCTGTTCCAGCATGATGTTTACAGCGTTCAAACCATGGTTCACCTTGGTTCGATATCTCCTAAATTTGGGTAAAACCAACTCGCCTCTATATTGCACGCCGGACAACAAAATTTGTTTAATGTTCCTTATGCTGAAAATATATATTATATCTTTATAATTCACAGCCAGAGTTAGTGTACAGTTATTACAATAATGTGTAGTTTATTAAACATAAATGACTAGATGGCACAGACGAAGTAGCAGACCAATAATCTATTGAGAACACTATTAAGAACATAAAGATATCAAACAGGAATGCTGCAGTGGTGTTTGGCACAAATGTTGTCAATAATTTCAATAATTACTTTGTAAATATTGCAGCAAGAATGGCAGCTAATGTAAATGCTACTAATATCAATGAAACTAGAATTAAAATGGTCTCTGAATCTTTTTATTGCGGCCCCATAAGTTCCAACGATGTTGAAATTGCTATAGACGCGTTGAAAAATAGTAACTCAGTAGGACTTGGTGGTATTTCCAGTAAAGTACTTAAAAATATCAAACACGCTATTAGTGAACCATTAGCTACTTTTTTTGACAGATGCGTCTCTGAAGGATATTTTCCTAATAAATTAAAGGTAGCAATTATTAAAATACTACATAAAGCTGGACCTAAAGACACCATGGGTAACTATAGGCCAATTTCATTATTGTAAAATATATCAAAAGTATTTGTAAAAATTATTAAAAAAGAATGCATACATTTATAGAAGAACATAGCATATTATCTAAAAATCAGTTTGGATTTCGAGAAAATATGTCTACTGAAAATGCTACTACCACATTAACTTCAGCTATATATCGAAACCTAGATAAATCTAAGCTTTGTGCAGCTATTTTCTTCGATCTTGCCAAAGCATTCGATACGGTTAACCACTTGAGATTATTCGACAAGCTTGAATCTTATGGTTTCAGAGGAATTTTTCTCAATCTTTTAAATAGTTATTTGAATAATAGGATGCAGTATACTTCCATAGACGACACTCTGAGTGATCCGGAAGTTGTGACATGCGGTATACCACAGGGCACAGTACTCGGGCCCCTTCTGTTTATACGATTCACGGTAAGTTCATCGAAAATCAATTCATCGAAAATCAATTCATCGAAAAAAAAAATATTTTGTAAATATTTGAGAGGAATGCCGAGAGGATCGGAAAGCCAAAAAAGCAGTGGTCAATAAAAGTTGACAGACTACACTTATTAAATAACTATCATACTTGGTCTATTAATAATTTTTAAATTTTCCATTCAGAAAATACGCCAGGTAAAAGATACCTGTTGGATTATTTTGAAAAACAACAGGGCTCCTTAGATCAGAAAAACCCGGTTAATGGGATCATAAATGTACTTAATACACCCATTCTAAAAGGATTATAAAAATGGTATTTCCCCATCTGTTAAGTCTTAAGGGTTTTGTGTTATGTACATAGTTTTACTATTCATATTTACTATACCACACATGATTTGTTCAATGTACGGTGATTCTAAACATGTGGCATTGTTATGTTAGTGTGAGTTTGTTTTGCCATTAAACTACTACTAACCCTTACTAATTTGCCAAACCCTTACTAATCTAACCTAACCTAAGATAGTCTTTTGACATTAAACTAGAAGATGGGTAGCTCGCTTCGCTCGGCTTCTTCTAACAAAACCCTTACTAACCTAACCTAACCTAAAATAGTGCTTTGTCCTTAAACTAGAAGATGGGTAACACGCTCCGCTCGGTTTTAGACTTTTACTAACTAAACCTAACTTAATTACCTTGTTTTTAGGCGCATAGTACTTTATTTTCCCCCATATTAGCCCAATTAAAATGCGTATCATTGTGTATGAATTTATAAAAATTATTTGCGTGCAATTGCCCATAACCTGTCTTATTAAACCTTAAAAACAAAACATTTATTTCTTTTATTATATAAGTTTTCATATTATATTTCTTTATTTACATTAAAACACTAAGTCACTTTATTTACCTTTTTTTAAACCATATAAAAAAAATTTACGCAATTATTTCTTAGTCTGTCTACTTTTATTGACCACTGCTCTTTTGACTTTCCGATCCCCTCGGCATTCCTCTCAAATATTTACAAAATATTTTTTTTCGATGAATTGATCATTCGATGAATTGATTTTCGATGAATTGATTTTCGATGAATTGATTTTCGATGAATTGATTTTCGATGAATTGATTTTCGATGAATTGATTTTCGATGAATTGATATTCGCTGAATTGATTTTCGATGAATTGATTTTCGATGAATTGATTTTCGATGAATTGATTTTCGATGAATTGATTTTCGATGAATTGATTTTCGATGAATTGATATTCGCTGAATTGATTTTCGATGAACTCGTCGGTTACCGTTTATACTGTATATCAACGATCTTCTATCACTGGATGTAGATGGTAATTTAATTTCTTTTGCCGATGATACAGTATATTATGTTGAATGTGGTACCTGGGATGATATATTTCGTAATATATCTAAAACTTTAAATTAATACAAGCGTGGTTAAATGCGAACTTATTATCTTTAAATATAAATAAAACCGTTATAGTGCCTTTTGTTTGCCGTAAAGATAAATTACCGCCGGATAAATTTCTTAGTTTACATTCAACAAACTGTACTTTAAACGGCTGCAACTGCAGCGACAAAATTTGCATTAATAATTCTATTAAATATTTAGGAATTATATTTGATAGTACCATGACTTGGAAATTGCAAGTGGATTGTTTAAATAATAAATTGAGAAAATTAATCTATTTGTTTAAAAATCTTAAATATTGTTTAAAACTAAATGCGCTTAAAATTATCTACTTCGGTCTAACTCAATCGCTATTGAAGTATGGTATTTTAGCTTGGGGCGGTGCTGCCAAATCGGTTACTGTAAAACTTAAATCTACTCAAAAACTTATCCTCAAAATTATATTTAATAAACCATTCAGATTTTCCACAGAAAAACTATTTAAAGAAGCGAAAGTATTTGATGTATCCAAATTATATTTTCTTTCCTTAGGTCACTACTTGTACAAAACAAAAATGGATCTTATTAATCAATTAATTTTTCCTACCCATAATTATAACACAAGAAGTAAAGAAAATAGTTTAAGTAACTTACCTATGGTAAAAAAACGTATTGCTACTAAAAATTTTGAAGTAATATTACCCAAATTTTATAATAAATTTCCTGTCAATTTAAAATCTTACCTCTTAAAAATAAATTTATTAAATATTTCAAAATATGGTTAATGGAGATGCCTTACTCAGAGTTCAATAATTTTATAAATTAAAGGACGTTGACTTTTCACCTTTTATTAATTTATTAATTTTTCATATTTTTAGTAAATAATGATCTACTGACCGAATTTAGTATTATAATATAGTAACAATATCGTGTCACCACAAGATGCCTTGTATCTTCTGTGACACTTTAATGCAGATTCTGCTTACCTTTCTTTTGTTAAAATTTGTATTTAAATTCGTTATTGTATTTAAAAGTTATATGTAAAATGTATCATAAATGTTCCAGTATTTGAAAATAAAGGTGTATTGTATCTTGATTAGATGAGTTACGTCCGTATGTTAGTAATTATAGTTGAAGGTAATGGGATTCGGACCAGTCAGAAAATAAAAACAAATTTATTAACTTCGCTAACGTTTCGATTTTAATTTAAATCTTCATCAGAGCTACAAAGATATATAGAAATATAGAATTATTCAATGTGTAAGTTTACATGTATAAAATTATGATAGTGTTCAAAATTAACAAGTCAAGTAGTTAAAATAAGCATTACAAAATTGTCGGAATTTAAAATATAACATAAAATAATTATTAAATAATAAAAACATATCAAACATGAGTTAAAGAATAAAAAACAATGTTAAAATTTACAATACCTTAGTTAATAGTCACGATATAAAATAACAATTTTAAAATTAATACAGAACACATCATATTGTCCGGTATTGAACTCAGAGATAAGCAATTGAATAAGCCACGTATGAATTTGAAAAAGGGTTTGAGATGGTTGAAACAAGTAAGTAATGCTATCTATTAATAAATTAGAATTTGATTATTAGGTGAAATATGTTAGATTTAGAATGTATGTTAATATATTACAATAGATGGCGCTTATATTATCACAGTCGGTTTTAAAGTTAACTAATTTAGGGTTCTGAATTATATGTATGCTCTCAGTAATCAACCTTTTACTGAGATTGTCTACTTTATCTAAGATTTTAGTTTGTTCAAAATTAAAATTGTGTTTAGTGGTGAAGAAATGGGTACTGAGTGCCGTGTTTTCTTTTTTATTTTTAAATTTATCCTGACAGCTATTTTTATGTTGATATACTCGGTTTTTAAGATATTGTTTGGTCTGTCCAACATAGCCTAAATCACAATCCCCACAAGGAATGTAATAGACTACTGACGACATTTTATTAAATTCAGTAGGTTGTTTAATTTTTGAGTGGAGTTGATTAATAGTTTTAAGATTATAGAACGCTAATTTTATATTATAGGGTTTAAAAAGTTTAGCAATTTTAAATGAAATATTTTTAATGTGTGGAAATTTTAAATACGAACAATCAGTGTTGATATCTGGAAGTGAATTATTATTGATGGGATTATTGGGATTGTTATAAAAAATTCTATTAATGATATTTCTAGGGTAGTTATGAATTATAAGATTGTCAGTGGCTTTTTTAAAATTTTCACTATGGAATTTAGGGTCACTCAAACTGAGTATTTTATGTTTACATGATTTTATAATGGCAATTTTTTGTTTATATGGATGTTCTGATAAGAAATTTAAAGTACGTCCTGAACTTGAGGGTTTAGTATACATATTAGTAGATAAGGTGCCATTAGAATTACGTATTAATAGAATATCGAGAAAAGGGATAGTGTTATCATTTTCAGTTTCTATAGTAAATTGTAATTTGTTGTGATAAGAGTTAAAAATAGAAAGTGTAGTATCTACTTGATCTGAAGGTATGGCTAAAATAGTATCATCTACATAATATTTAATGATTTAATGGTGTATTGTATTGTATTGTATTGTATTGTAAGTAGCAGCAGCACAAAAAAAAATGGCATTACAGAAGTTAATAATTAAGTCGTAAAAATGATCAACATAATTGGTTTTTAAGAAGTCGATAAGACATACATTACACATTTATCGAAACTGAAGGCCTTTCAATTGAAGACTTGTTATAGATTATTTATAGATGACAGCTTTTTAAGATCTGCATCAATACTCAGTCTTAATCTAGAAATAAGAAAGTTATGTTGACATTGTTACTATTTATGTATTTATTAATTTGTTGGAATTCTTTGATCTTAAAAATATTATTTTGCATAACATCCGCTTGCAGTTTGTATGTTTTGATATTTTAAACTATATCATGGACGCGATAGATTTATACTAAATTTATTAAATATACAAATTAGTAAGGCTTACAGATTAATACCCAAGAAGAGGGAGAAGGATTACAGTGGAACGACAGAGGATTTTGAGGGAACTGAAAGATTGTTTTGCCTTCCTCATTCTGGCATTTATGTTAGCATCTGCTCCTTCACTTTTGCTTACTATACTACAGAAATGCTCAACCTAAGTTCCGCGGGACAATCGTGGTTTGCGAACGCGATGCGTCAAAGTTATTTTTTAAAAAATGCAAAATAACACCATGTAAATCACTCAGTTTAACGCACCTTAATTTTATTTACTATAGACAAGTTTTCTTATATTTGGTAATTGAAGAGTGCAAATGAGAACGGATGAAATTGCCAACATCCAAATTTTTAAGAATTAAGATATTTACCTCTACCAGTTGTGCTTTTTTCTACAATTCAATCAAGTGCCATATCTGTTACAGACATCAGCTACCATGAAACACCACTTAGCTCTATCGTCCACTACACTAACTAGTTTTTGAAAACTTTAAGATAAATAAATAAATAAATAAATAAATAATGTTAATACAGTATTACTGCCACAACAGTTAATCTTCTACGTCCTCTTTCACGTTTTTTGTCACATGGTCCACTACATAAATTTCATTCAATGGGCCGTATGAATAAAAATAAGCATAACCTTTTACTTGCAAATTATGAAGCAAATCCTTCCAACAATATGAATAAAAATGCAAGCAAAACCTTTTACTTGTGAGTAAGAAGCAAATGCTTTTTTGTTGATCTTTTGCTCAAGACAGAAGTAGATGGTTATGAATAAAACAGACCTTTTACTTTAAATTATAAGCAAATGCTTCGAAAAACATGCATCTATATATTCATATACTCACTTGTGAAAAAGTGTTGTAGTGAACTAATTGCCATGGCGGATATTGTGCATTTAAGAAATATGAAACATTATAGGCATCGTTCTTCATCACGTCGTACTGACATAAAAGTTAGTTTCGTTTTGAACAGGAGAACATGGAGTGTTTAGCTAATAATTTTTAGGTAACTTTTTTTTTGTTGAGATATCTAGCTGATCTTGGATTTCAAAGAAGTATCGGTGAGGGGTGGAGCAATCCATAATATCACTGACTGTTAGCAGTGTTGTTGATCAAATAGTTACAATAACTGGCAACTGAATTAAATTTCTTACGTCCCAAAATTTATTAGTGGAGACGAAAAAAATGTGGCAAAGAAAATACCGTTTTCCAATCGCAGTTGGTGTCATTGACTGTACACATATAGGGATAGAAAAACCGAAGATCCATTAAGATGAATATGTCAATCGTAAAGGAAAACCTATGCTAAATGTATAGGCAATTTGTGGTGCCAGTGAAATGTTCACAAGTGTAGGTGTAAAGTGCCCTGAATCTGTACATGACTTTACACCAATAAAAATAAACTGATATGTCAAACATGGAACTCAGTACAGCTCTAGTACAGTTTTGATAGTGTTTATAGACTAATTTCAAGTTGACAGCAATCAGAAAGAAGTAGTACGATTTTGATAAATACTGATTTTCAGGTTTCAACATAACATATCCTCTTGACCTTTTACTCACCGGTAGAAGCATTGACTTGTAAGTAAAAGGTAATCATTATTCATATAAAAAGAAGCAAATGCTTTTACTCCGACCTTTTACTCGAAGCAAATGCTTTTACTTCTACCTTCTACTTATGAGCATTTACTTCAACTTTATTCATACGGCTGAATGTCTCTTTCCCGCACAGTGTGTCCAAAAAGTTGGGGATATTGGTTTGCAATTCCACAATTGACCCAAACGCTATCCATGTTATTTTTAGACCTAACCTGCGCTGCAATATAATTTAGTATCTTAATATTTTCTTGGAGCTTTATCTACGTCTAATGCATCTACTCCAAATGAATCTATTACCCATTCTGGAACTTATTTTCAAAATATTGGAAAATCGAATTTTCATGCCATTGTATAAATTCTTAAGATGATTCACATACATAATTATGTATCATCTTTTATTTCTTCCTTTTGAGATTTGAATGAAAGAAACTGAAAAAATTCGCGATCTAACGGTCTAATAAAAAGTCTTTTATGTCGCGTTTTAAGTCGTGCTTCAAGATACACAAACTGGCCAATAGCCAGACATGCGGGGATTTTAAATTCAATTATAGGTTCGTATGGTACATAAGTAATAATTTGTTTTTGTCAGTATTTCCTTCAGTATTTGTAATTGTCAAAAACTCCCAAATGTAGTGTTTTTAATAAAAATTCCTCTTCTACAGCAACAATCCAAAATTTTCTTGAAGAGGGGAATTTCCCTCTCATATACCAACACTGGAGTCAACAAGCCGGTCTAGACAGCCTGAAGAACATGTTATTTGATCTATTGTACATGCTGGGTGTGACATGTAGACATTGTCTCCTTACTTTCATTGATATATTTAATATGGTCTCCTTATAAGGGCGTAGGGCCCGAGTTTGATTTTTTCCCGTGGCTCCCTCAGAACTCCATATGGCCCCCCAAGAGGGAGGTGAGCTCCTGTTGAGAAACACTGCCTCCAGTTAACTAACATAAACATAGGTCCCGGTATTGAATTATTAGTAAAAAATAAACAATCAGTTTTCTCATTATCACCTGATATTTACAAATTATTTAAATTTGCCTTACACAAATGTTTCAAAATAGCTGGGAATCGATAAAAAAGGCACTGCATTTTTACCCACACGACGCTCAAAACCCGCAACTGCACAAACACTTATGCCTGGTTTTACAATCGACTGTTAAGGTTCTGCCTAGTGGTTACCGTGGAAACTTATGGTAATTATTATCGTAGATTAGTAATTTAACGTCCAATTTTGAATATAGGTATAAATAGGAAATAATTTCACTCAGCTTTTTGGACAAGAAGCGTTTATTTTAACAAAACACAACGTTTCGACAACAACATTGTTGGCTTCTTCAGGTGCTATAACAATAACATCATACTAGAAAACCATCTTATACAATCAATAAAGACAATTTACCTATGTTAGTTAAACGTAGCTATAACAGGCTGTACATCAATCATCTCCAAGGATGGTGAATTGCAGAATTTCATTGACAATAATGTGTATTTGAAGAAAACAGATCATAGGAAAACAGGACTTAAATTTCAATTAAATATTGTAATATAATGATCAAAAATAGAAACTATTATTTAAATTTTACAATTCAAAACGAGACTAAATAAACTATACAACTGTCCAATATTAACTTATTCATAAATACAATGATATCAAGTTTTATCAACGCTTGATAAAACTAGTCTATAGCAACGCAAAAAAGACTTTCTGATATATATTTTTTTTATTTATGCAAACTTACTATTCTTTTAAAAATCTTTTAAATCTATACCAGATCAGATACTGGCTTGTTGCTTGGTGGGTTACAATCGTTTTCCTTTTTGTCTTTTCTTGGCCTGTGGGAATGCGTGCTCCTAGAAATTAACAACACACAGGTCTACCTCCAATCCAAACGATTGAACCAGTGTGATTTAAAACTCAAGGCTTTGCAAGTATTTTTAGTTGAAAATAGGGACGAACTAGTTCAGATGATAGTCTTGTTAGTCATATCGTAGGAACGTAATGGAAATTGGAAAAGTAAAGAGTTCTAAGAACAAATTTATTACATTTAGGATTCATCATCCTGATTCCATAGAGTATTTTATTTAGCTTTATAAAAAAACTCATTAATATACACCGACTATTGAAAATAACAACCAATGTGCATGCCGAGAATCTTTGTGGAAGAAGCTTCTGGAAGAATTTCTATTGAATCGTAATTAATAAATAAAAATTATAACAGTTGACTTGGAGTTGTTTATTGTTAATTTATTTATCTGTGTCCACACAAGAAGAGTATTATAAAGTTGGCTGACATGATCATTAAAATATAAATTGTTGGATTTTTTAATTTTCATCAATAAATTGGCGTAGAACATTAATTCTACCCGAAATGGAAGACCATCAAGAATCTTGGGGAGAGCGTTAACGTAGATGTTAAAAATGGATGGTCCAATGATGGATCCTTGCGGAATTCCAGTGTTGAGAACAGTGACAGCCGAAAGAACAGATTACAATTTGAGGAAAGTAGGCGACAATTACTATTCGCATGTGAGATTCGAGAAGAGCATCGCAGGTCTGAATAACACATATCAGATTAATGTTTAAAATGTATGAATTAGAAACAACACAAAGTTACCATTAAATAATGAACTAAACAGTGTAAATTGCAATTTCCATTTGACAAATTTTTCCACCCTCTCTCATCAACGGCTCATTTACTATCACAATTAACTAAATGTAATACACAGATAGTGGTAACTGACACCATCATACAATAGTGTTAAAGTTCCATAGATGATCAGAAATGTATTCAAATCTAGTTACAGCAATCCCAAATATTGACAGTTCCAATACACACATTCGAACAAACGACTCAACTGTCATGAGCGACGTTCCAATGTCAACAACGAAACGTTTGAACATTCCCTGTTCAGAATTGTCTGAACACAGAACGCACCCTGCACAATGTTTGATTAACAGAATTAAAAAAAGAATACCAAAGGATATGAGGGGTTGAAAGATAAAAAAATGTTTTTATTGTAATGTGAAAAACATTTTGTAACGAATTTTTTTAACAGATTTTTTAACTAGCAATCGTAAACCACAAATACAAAAATATTTTATTAAATTCTTTTTGTATGTTGTTACAAAGACCATTTAAAGTTAAATTTTGCTTCACTAACGACATCATGTTGGTCAGTTTCTGAATTTCAGTATCCAAATAATTCAGGGGTGGGCTGAGGAATTAATCTCTGGAATCTTCCCACATACCTATGATTGATGTGAGTTCCATATTTCCAGATGACGGAAAGAGTAATCTGATACATCTGGTGTTAGCCAAATAGCAACATGATTGGAACAGCATACAAAACGTAAAGTGGAGGTAAATTACGACGTTAAACCATGGGGTTCTTCTTGCAGGATTAACTGCAAAGAGGAAACGGTTCAGTGGCCTATGCCAATGTTGATGAACCCATGGGCACCTCCTTCGAGGTGAAGATCCTTCTATTTTACTCATCCTCCTGTGTTACACAATTTAACACAATTACAGTTCGAGGAAGCTCGAACGGAGATGTTAGGCCTGTATTATGATCTGTCAGTTGCTTTAGGTCAGCGTTTCCCAATATTTTTTCATGGCGGACTGGCAAGTTTAGAAAGTAACGTTTATCGCAAAAGTTTTATATTTTTTATTGCACTGATTACATGTACAAGAAAAAAAAAACAAATAAAAAATCAAATATAATTAATGAAAAAATTAATGTGTAGTGTGAATTTTCACACATTTCAGGGTTTTGTAGATATTAAATAAGTGTAAGAAGCCAACATAATACTGGATGTCTATGAATATTTAATAGAAAATATCTATGTCTATGAATACTTAATAGAAAAAGTGCAACAGCGGGCGACAAAAATTCCTAAAGAGTTAAAAAATTTAAACTATGATCGACGACTACAGTCATTAAATTTATTAACATTAAAAAAAAGAAGAGAACGTGGTGATCTAATTGAAACGTATAAAATATTTAATAACTATTACTCTTGTGATCTCAAAAACATTTTCAATATTAGCAGCAATAATAACTTACGTGGCCACAGATTTAAACTAGAGAGACAAAAATTTAAAAAATTAGCAAGGGAACATTTCTTAGCCAACAGAGTGCATCACTTGTGGAACAGTTTACCAGACAATACTGTGACCGCAACATCAGTAAATAGTTTTAAAAATAAAATAGATGAAGTTCTTTTTCAGTAGTTATGTTTAGTTATCTTTTTCAAATTGTTAAACATTTTAATCATAAATTGTCTGTGCAAAATTATAACTAATTTAATATATTGTATGTATATATTGTTTAGATTATCATCATAAGTAATTATATAAATGTGTTAACTGTTACGGCCTATTCTAGCTGACAACACTGCTTATAAAACTAACTTACACTGACCTACCTTAACGTACAAAAACTTATGCTATTCTCACTAAAGGATACAGTATTGTGTATTTTTGCGAAACAACTGACTAGCCTCCTGACAATCTACTTAAAAGTAGCCGTTCTTGCTACAGAAATATAAATTAACATCTGAATTCTCGTATTCTGTCAAAAACTTTTAGGTTATGTCATTTTGACACATGGGAATAATCACATTCTTTTGCATTTTGGAGTATGAATACTTCATTAGAACCTGGAAATTACAGACTATTAGCGTGTATTACGTATATAAGGAACATACTTACAACTTGTAATAAAATACAATGTTGACATTCGTGATTTTTTAACGCCGATAAGACAGAATGTTGTTATTTTGATAACAGTCTGAGTCACGTGGTTTTGCCCACGTGAGTCTAGTGTCTTTTAGACAGTTATAGTGGTGAAGGGGGGGGCATATATAATGGAATGTTAAATGCCATTTTGTCTCTTCAATGTCGTAATTCAAGAAGTATAGAGGTTCCCTAAGGGGTGGAGACTCAGTAACACGTGCCAAATTTTTATTCCACAAGTTTTTGTGAAAATTATTTGAGAAGATAATGCAGTTCACCTGTGGATTCGCTAAGCGGAAAAGGCACGTGATACATCATGTTTTGGGAATGCAAAACGCGACTTACGTCGGAATTAGGAGTGTTCTACCCCTAGATGGCAATTGAGTTACGACGTTTCGCCACTAAAACACCGAGGTATGTTTCTTTTATACAGTGTTACCCGCTAATCAGTTTTGAATAATCCAGTGTTCTAATGTAAAGTATTTCTCTGTATTTTGTAAATTTAGTGGCAACATGGACGGGCCTAAGTTGAGTATTCTTTCTCGAGCGAGGATCCTGCTTTCGAGATTTATTGTCCCCCACATGTAAGGGTTGAAGAGCCGATTTTGGAGCGATCCGTGGAAGATGTAGCGTGAAAATTATTGTATCAATTGAGACCTGTTGCTACAGGGTGTTGCGAGAATTACTGTGTTTCAGCTGAGTATACTTTGGAAATGTTTGAAATTTTGTAACAGAAGCGACTCTGCCCTATTAACGTATTTGAATTCCCGTTTGGGGATGTTTTTTTTTGTGATTCTTAACGTTAATAGTGTAGGGCTGCGTCTGGTACACCCTTATGAGTTATGGCCATGATTATTAAGTGTGTGTTATTTTTTGTACTGTATTATTAGCTGAAATGCATTGAGGTTTCTCAAGTTTTGTTGTATCTTGAGATATTTTTGAGTTATTGAGATAGTTTTGGATTTATTGAGTACGCTGTTGCGTGTACGGTTGGGCGTGTCGCCACCGTATTTATTTTTGGAGGTACAATAATTTTTGTTCACGAATCGCTCATTTTAATTGTTGCCGCGTAATGTAAATTCAGTCTGTCCGTAAAGTATATTTTCCTTGATAACTGGAGGTTGTGAATTAGCTTTCAAACACGCAGGTTACTCCTTACTTTGAATACTTACTGGTCAAGTATTCGTGTTACTTGCTGTTCACGTTATCGAGGATCGGGTTTGTATTATTTTGGGAGGAATTAACGTTAACTTCAATCGGGCAGAACCTCAGCCACAAGCATCGTTTTTTTTTATTTATTTTTTTTTTGACCAGTCTTCCTTAATTTTTTTTTGTCTCGATAATTTTTTTAAATTTTGATCATTGCCGTCGAGTCAGTGGGTAGGGTGGTCGTCAATTTTTTTGGGCATCTCGCGGAGATTTTTTTTGTTGACGTATCACGGGTTTTTAAGAGTAAAAGGGGATATGTGGAGTCAGTCTCTTGACAACGATGGATTCTTGAATCAACGCGACTTCGTTGCCAATAGACGGATTGGGATTTCAATAGTTTTAAGGAGAGAGAATTGTAGTAAAAATTTAAATCGGGTTTTGAAAAAGCGCTGGCTTTCCGATTCTAGCCCTCTTCCGGATTTTTCCTAACGGTATTGCCAACCGGAATACCGTTACCATTTTTCAACGTAATTAATCACTGTGGTATAATATTCCTGTGCAAAAGTTCACGCAGCCCTAGGGCAGTTGTAGCATAAGTAATCCAATCACATGTTACTGGGTATTTATACCGCATCACAAGTAATTCAGTTGTTAGTTTAAATTGTAATTAATTACCGGTTAAAGATTCAGTTGTGTAATTTCCTTTGGCCATTTGTGAGTACTTAGTTTTCTAAATTTTGGATTTAACTTAGATATTTTGCCCGTAGATTAAATAATTTATTTTTTTGTATTAACTTTGTCGTACTCCGAACTAAAAAGGGAATATTCAACTGGTCATTGATCTTGTAATTCTTAATATTTTGGTTATATATTTTGCGTATTGAGTATTCATTTAGTGAATAATTTATTTTGTTTATAGATTTTGCGTATTGAGTATTCATTTAGTGGATAATTTATTTTGTTTATAGATTTTGCGTATTGAGTATTCATTTAGTGAATAATTTATTTTGTTTAAAGATTTTGCGTATTCAATATTCGTTTGACGAATAGTAATTATTTTGTTATTGTTATTTGTTAGTTACTGATTTTTTTTTGTTAATAAATTTAGTTATTGAGAATTTTGGTGTTTCTATTACGAGAACTCTATTCCTTCCCCTGGGGTTTTATTTTTCTTCCAGAATTTAGGGCAATAGAAGCGAAGTGACTGGCGCCGTATAAATTTTAGGCCGCACATAGGTATGGATAATTAAGGACCACCCTGCATAGTCAAATCTACCTCTAGACTGGGCTGGCGGCCTTCTACCTTGCCCTGGACAGCTGATAGCCGCTGGAGTCACTTCACAGTGGTTACGGAATTCATATTTTTCCCCATTTAGGTTTTTAGCGACCGATCAGAGAGCTGAGCGGACGCTGGCGTATGCCAACTATATAACGCTGGAGTCTGGCCGTAATATACGTTATATATTTCTGGCGCCCAACGTGGGGCCAAACTAACGTGGGGCTCGATTTGTTAAGGAACGTTATGTATTTCGGGCCTTTGCCGAAAAGGACGTTACATATTCTGACTTGAGGTTTGTGGATTTAGGCGTTTGCTGAGGAGGAATCACATATTTTGGATGCCCGAGTTGAGAAGGGCCGTTTTTGAGAAGACCATATTTTTATTTCAGTTTGGAGCTGTTTGGATTTTTTTTGTGTGTTATAGGAAAATATGGGTCTTATATTGATTGGTTGTATTCCTTTTGTTCCTAAACCCAACCCTAAAGAGTTCTCGTAATATGAAATTTAATTTATTTGTTTGAAAAGTTGATTGGATTACTTTCGCTATGTTATTCATCGTTTATATTGCTATGATCTGTTAGGTATTTGGACGACATATTGTACACATTGTTTAGATTTTGAGTTAGTCTCAGTTGATGAGCTAAATAGTTTTTTGTTGTAAGAGTGAGTAAGTTACTGTGTCTGAGTTGTTAGTAACATTGAGTGAGAGGACTCTAATGTATATCCCTGTGAAAATTTTGTGTTGCATTGTATGGCAACAATTGTTGGTAGAATTGTAATTGCAACATTGGTTATGTTGAATTATATTGGTGACAAGCCGAGTGACTCGGTTGTCAAATGGGTTCAGTGTCTGGTAGAGACATTTGTACTGGTGAGCCAGTTTAGGGCGAACCATTGAGATTCACACGGGATTCGCTTAGCGGAAAATTAGTTTACTCATATTTACGGTATTATATACCGAGCTGGTTTATCCAGGAGAATCACTCAACGGTTTAGAGTATTGGGGAAGAACAGTAGACTTGCTCCGCGATTTTTTGTTGTACAATATTTGATTCCTGGTTAGGAAATATTTTGGACGTGACCTAGAGTATACGGGTCAGGACCGAATCAGATCTAGTAAGTTGAATATAGAGAAATTCATTGTTGTTAATGCGTTTGTCAGACCGTTTTGAGTTAAGTAGGAATTGTCGTAGCGGACATGTCAGTTGGTTGTCGTTTTGAGAAATCCCGTATTTTTGGGTGAGATATTTGAGATAGCAAGTTAGAATTGCAGTTATTAGTGCGTTTGTGAATAACGTTTTGTATTTTGAGTGAAGTTAAGTACGTAGAAGTGAGCGTAGGACAGTTAGGTCGGTACGCGTGTCAGTTAGGCTTTCTTTTTGTGTGAGATAGATTCCCTTCGTGAATGGTTTAGTTAAGATTATGAGTGCGTTGCATAGATTTAGCTAGTTCGTAGTTGTATAAAGTTAGTTAGGAAATAGTGGAATCCAACCTTTTTTTTGTAGGGCGCCGACTGCCGTTAGTTTTTCGCTGGAGCTTATCCGCAGTGTGCGCGACGTCAAACCTACTCGTCCTCCTTGCCTTGTTGGCAATATTATCACCTCCATGGCCTGTTGGTGATAATACCCGTCTGTGCGTTTTGCACATTAGCACCTTGTCATCGTTGTCTGCAGCAACTACCTTGCCTCCCGTGGCTGTTACCGCGTCTTCGCGAACGCCACCCCTAATTAGTTAGGAATTCCGTGTGTTCCACTATTTAGGATGTAAGTAGGATAGAATTGTAAATAGTTTATTGATAGTTTTTTTTTTTTGAGCGATTGTTTCGTGCGAATGCAATTTAGTATAAAGATACGGGGTCTTTAGAGACCCGCGTCTCTTTTTTTAAGCAAAGGGGGAGTTGTTACGGCCTATTCTAGCTGACAACACTGCTTATAAAACTAACTTACACTGACCTACCTTAACGTACAAAAACTTATGCTATTCTCACTAAAGGATACAGTATTGTGTATTTTTGCGAAACAACTGACTAGCCTCCTGACAATCTACTTAAAAGTAGCCGTTCTTGCTACAGAAATATAAATTAACATCTGAATTCTCGTATTCTGTCAAAAACTTTTAGGTTATGTCATTTTGACACATGGGAATAATCACATTCTTTTGCATTTTGGAGTATGAATACTTCATTAGAACCTGGAAATTACAGACTATTAGCGTGTATTACGTATATAAGGAACATACTTACAACTTGTAATAAAATACAATGTTGACATTCGTGATTTTTTAACGCCGATAAGACAGAATGTTGTTATTTTGATAACAGTCTGAGTCACGTGGTTTTGCCCACGTGAGTCTAGTGTCTTTTAGACAGTTATAGTGGTGAAGGGGGGGGCATATATAATGGAATGTTAAATGCCATTTTGTCTCTTCAATGTCGTAATTCAAGAAGTATAGAGGTTCCCTAAGGGGTGGAGACTCAGTAACACGTGCCAAATTTTTATTCCACAAGTTTTTGTGAAAATTATTTGAGAAGATAATGCAGTTCACCTGTGGATTCGCTAAGCGGAAAAGGCACGTGATACATCATGTTTTGGGAATGCAAAACGCGACTTACGTCGGAATTAGGAGTGTTCTACCCCTAGATGGCAATTGAGTTACGACGTTTCGCCACTAAAACACCGAGGTATGTTTCTTTTATACAGTGTTACCCGCTAATCAGTTTTGAATAATCCAGTGTTCTAATGTAAAGTATTTCTCTGTATTTTGTAAATTTAGTGGCAACATGGACGGGCCTAAGTTGAGTATTCTTTCTCGAGCGAGGATCCTGCTTTCGAGATTTATTGTCCCCCACATGTAAGGGTTGAAGAGCCGATTTTGGAGCGATCCGTGGAAGATGTAGCGTGAAAATTATTGTATCAATTGAGACCTGTTGCTACAGGGTGTTGCGAGAATTACTGTGTTTCAGCTGAGTATACTTTGGAAATGTTTGAAATTTTGTAACAGAAGCGACTCTGCCCTATTAACGTATTTGAATTCCCGTTTGGGGATGTTTTTTTTTGTGATTCTTAACGTTAATAGTGTAGGGCTGCGTCTGGTACACCCTTATGAGTTATGGCCATGATTATTAAGTGTGTGTTATTTTTTGTACTGTATTATTAGCTGAAATGCATTGAGGTTTCTCAAGTTTTGTTGTATCTTGAGATATTTTTGAGTTATTGAGATAGTTTTGGATTTATTGAGTACGCTGTTGCGTGTACGGTTGGGCGTGTCGCCACCGTATTTATTTTTGGAGGTACAATAATTTTTGTTCACGAATCGCTCATTTTAATTGTTGCCGCGTAATGTAAATTCAGTCTGTCCGTAAAGTATATTTTCCTTGATAACTGGAGGTTGTGAATTAGCTTTCAAACACGCAGGTTACTCCTTACTTTGAATACTTACTGGTCAAGTATTCGTGTTACTTGCTGTTCACGTTATCGAGGATCGGGTTTGTATTATTTTGGGAGGAATTAACGTTAACTTCAATCGGGCAGAACCTCAGCCACAAGCATCGTTTTTTTTTATTTATTTTTTTTTTGACCAGTCTTCCTTAATTTTTTTTTGTCTCGATAATTTTTTTAAATTTTGATCATTGCCGTCGAGTCAGTGGGTAGGGTGGTCGTCAATTTTTTTGGGCATCTCGCGGAGATTTTTTTTGTTGACGTATCACGGGTTTTTAAGAGTAAAAGGGGATATGTGGAGTCAGTCTCTTGACAACGATGGATTCTTGAATCAACGCGACTTCGTTGCCAATAGACGGATTGGGATTTCAATAGTTTTAAGGAGAGAGAATTGTAGTAAAAATTTAAATCGGGTTTTGAAAAAGCGCTGGCTTTCCGATTCTAGCCCTCTTCCGGATTTTTCCTAACGGTATTGCCAACCGGAATACCGTTACCATTTTTCAACGTAATTAATCACTGTGGTATAATATTCCTGTGCAAAAGTTCACGCAGCCCTAGGGCAGTTGTAGCATAAGTAATCCAATCACATGTTACTGGGTATTTATACCGCATCACAAGTAATTCAGTTGTTAGTTTAAATTGTAATTAATTACCGGTTAAAGATTCAGTTGTGTAATTTCCTTTGGCCATTTGTGAGTACTTAGTTTTCTAAATTTTGGATTTAACTTAGATATTTTGCCCGTAGATTAAATAATTTATTTTTTTGTATTAACTTTGTCGTACTCCGAACTAAAAAGGGAATATTCAACTGGTCATTGATCTTGTAATTCTTAATATTTTGGTTATATATTTTGCGTATTGAGTATTCATTTAGTGAATAATTTATTTTGTTTATAGATTTTGCGTATTGAGTATTCATTTAGTGGATAATTTATTTTGTTTATAGATTTTGCGTATTGAGTATTCATTTAGTGAATAATTTATTTTGTTTAAAGATTTTGCGTATTCAATATTCGTTTGACGAATAGTAATTATTTTGTTATTGTTATTTGTTAGTTACTGATTTTTTTTTGTTAATAAATTTAGTTATTGAGAATTTTGGTGTTTCTATTACGAGAACTCTATTCCTTCCCCTGGGGTTTTATTTTTCTTCCAGAATTTAGGGCAATAGAAGCGAAGTGACTGGCGCCGTATAAATTTTAGGCCGCACATAGGTATGGATAATTAAGGACCACCCTGCATAGTCAAATCTACCTCTAGACTGGGCTGGCGGCCTTCTACCTTGCCCTGGACAGCTGATAGCCGCTGGAGTCACTTCACAGTGGTTACGGAATTCATATTTTTCCCCATTTAGGTTTTTAGCGACCGATCAGAGAGCTGAGCGGACGCTGGCGTATGCCAACTATATAACGCTGGAGTCTGGCCGTAATATACGTTATATAACTGTAATATATAAATTACTATACTTGTAAAAGTAAGGCATTATCGGCTTTGCCGCATGCTTTACTAAATAAATAATAATAATAATAATAATATTTGTTCTATTAACAATGTGTTGGTGGGGGGTTCAAAACTCGGTCCCCAACTGTTAAAAATGTTTTAGAATATTTTTGATTTAATAAAAAGACACAAACTTAGCCATAAATATAAAAAATCTATAACATTATTAGCCAAAATTTAGCCATGAATTAAAAAAGTAATTAATTTTGTCAAAAACACAAAAATTGTAATATTTTTCAAAAACGTAATCGGATCAAAAATTCCTCTCGTACGTTTTCGGCGCAAATCAATGTACATTACCTATAATTTTTTCAGATTTTTAGTTTCACCCCTTTGGGTAAAATGTGGCGGGACAAGTGCTTTTTTAGCACATTTTGGGGTAAAATCGGGTTAAAAAAGAAAACGATTTAAAAAAAAACTACTTTCGTTCCTTAATCTAAATCTTAAGAGCTTTCTTTTGATACCACACAATAATTTTTTTTATTGACGTCACAAAAAAATCGAAGTTTTTCGAAAAACTAATCTGATCAAAAATTCCTGTTGAACTATTCCGGTTCCCATCAATTTTTATTATTGAGATTTTTCTTCAGATATTTAGATCAACCCCTGTGAGAGATAGGATGGGGGACAAAAGTTTTTTGACATATTTTTGGCAAAAATCCCATAAAAAGAATTGATTTTTCAAAAATAAAAATGTCAGACACATAAGTGACGTTATAAGGGTTTTTTGGTAGTCATACCTACAAAACAGTGACGGTGCTAGCTGGGGGTCCGGGGAGCCTGGCCCCCCCTAAAAGTTACTCTGGTCCCCAGTTGGCCCCCCTCGAATTGCTTGGAAAAAAATATATTTTAGAAGTGAGGACCTTTTTTTTAGGTCATCACTTGTATATTCATATGTAAACGATAAAAAAATATTTCCTGGCCCCCCTAAATTTTACTCAAAATTTTTACCCCCCCCCCCAGATTTTAAGAGCTAGCGCCGCCACTGCTACAAAACCCTAAAAAGAAACAAGTATTACTTAAGCAATTAACAGATTAAGGACTGAGAGTTTCATCTCAAAATTAAGTGAGTTATAACTTATTTGGCGAATAGTTGCATAGAATTAATACATTTTTTTTTTAGTGAATAAATTCATTGCGTAGTGGATATCTCGGCCCTGAATAAAAATAAAATATATATCGTTTATTATAGAAAGTAATTATTATTGTATTTTAAAAATTAATAACTTTTTGTTTTATAAACTTGCACATAAAAATAATTCTGCGGACCGGCAAAAAATCTCGCGGAGCAGCAAAACAATCTCGCGGACTGGTGCCGGTCCGGGAATCGGGGGTTGGGAAACACTGCTTTAGGTGACGAAGCTTACTGTTTTATGTGTGATGTCATGCACCTTATTTTAATGTGTTTTACTATTTTCTTTACAATTTTTTTCAATCCGTTACCATCAACCTGCGTCTGCTCAATTTTTCGAACAGACTTTTATCCTATTTATTTGTGTTTGTTGCTTATTTTATTGAGTATGTGTATGAGATATAATTTATTTATTATTTCAAATTTCACTCCAAGATATTTGGGAAAGATCTCATTGGGAATGTTTTCCGCATAGTGTAGTTTTGGTTTTTTATTCTCATCGGCAATCGACGTATAAAACACAAGAGATAGTTTTTGTTGGATGTAAATACCATCTCTTGAATATATGCCTCGAGCGACATAAGATCTTTGTTTACTTTATTTTGAAGCTCTGTAAAGCTTGTGAATTGAAGTGCAATTGCTATATTTAAATGCAACTGTAAAGAAGTGTAGTGAATCGTCGGCGTATATAAATTTCATTGAATTTGTTTAGGGGATGTCTGATATGTAAACGCTGAAAAGTATAGGAACGCGAACCGAACCCTGTGGGAGACCATTCTGATGTACCCGGGTTTTGTTGTGCTTACCATCCAATGTGATGGAATAACGTCTGCCAAAGAGCATACTGGCAGTTAAAGATATCCACTTTATCAATGCTGTTGCACCATGCTGTGCCATTCACGACTTGCACCGTGTATTACTATGCCATTAGCGAATGCAAAAATTCTCAATTTTTTTTTAACACTCCTCGTAAGTTGAAATTTAATTTCACACATACTCAGATAGCTAATAGTCCATTGAACGTCAGGTATGACGTAATTCAACGCAATCAATTAGTCAATGCAGAAATTTTATTTGTCTCTTGGCACAGTTTATGTATGACAATCAGGCAAAAGTTGCAACTAATTCAAAGTTGCAGCCTGTATTTAATAATGCTGTGCAACTTCAACATTTCATAAATCACCACAATTTAATGACGCAGCTAGAACAAATTTAATTAAACAAAACTAACCAAAATTATTTACGCTTTTAAAGCTTGTCCAACCCAATAACTTTGGCAACACTATAATATTATGATTGTGAACGTACCACACAAGGTCCGGTTATTATTTAATTTTGTTAATCAAATGCAAATGTGAACAGTTCACAACAATTGTACTGTCAAGTGGTTGTTGACATTTGTAGTTTCGAATCTAGATAACTGGAAATATTTGAATGGAGATAAACAGATTTTGTTTGGATTTCCTAAGCTAATGGAAGATTGAAAGGATTTTGATTAATTTTGTTTATACATTTATGAGAGTGTTTACAGAATTTTAATTTGAAGCGATGATTAGTTGGAATGAATTTGTAATGTTCTTCCGGAAAATGCCAATGGCCTGATTCAGTTCAGTTCTACTACAAATATCATTTTACGGATTCTAAGTTAAGGAATTTTAATTCGTATAGTCTATTTTTAAACTATAGAAGCGTTTTAAATTTTTTGCGCAAAATTCTATGCCTATGATTGACTGGGAAGCAGCTGTTTTTACACAGTCCCATAAATAACAACATTTCTCCACCCTAACTGATACGTCAGCTGATTGTGCATGTTATCTTTGAATATAATGTTGGTTTTACACAGTTCAATTTATTGTTTCCTGTCAATTAATTGACAAATTATTGGAAACCTTGAAAATAGAAGGATCATTTTACACACATCAATTTATTTATCAATTTTTTTGAAAACTTTTACAATACCAACTGTAAAACTTGTTGAAATATTTATCAAAATGAAAATATTGAAAAAATCTTCATAAAGCATGGAATTGAAGCACACCAGCTCACCTGTCCGAAAGAAATTCAGAACGCAAGCATCAGCGGCAAAAGTCATGTTGTCCGTCTTTTGGGATGCCCGTGGTGTCGTATTTTAAGATTATTTGGAAGATGAGCGTACAATAAATAGTGCTTATTACTCAGACATGCTGATGAACAAAGTAAAGCCAGCAATGAAAGAAAAACGTCGCGGATCTCAAAGAAAAGGCGTGATATTGCTCCACGACAATTCTCGCCCTCATACCGTCAAGCTGACCCAAGAAACCATTGAAAAAATGGGTTGGGAGATACTACCTCATCCTCCCTACAACCCAGATTTGGCTCCCTCTGATTTGCATTTGTTTGGTCCACTCAAGGAGGCATTACGTGGAAAAAAGTTAAGCGACAACGAGGAAGTCAAAGAATATGTGGGCTCAAACAACAAGACAAAGATTTCTTTGCATCAGGTATAAAAAAACTTGTTCATCGTTGGGACAAGTGTATTAATATTCGTGGGGATTATGTAACGATCAAAGTGGGCTTTTGTTAAACAAAATGATACAAAGCCTCATTCAATCCTTAAAAGTTAATAGATTTTGACATCTAATTCCGCTTAAACCAAAGAAACAGACTATACTTATATTAAATATCTTGGGTTGGAGTGAGCTGTTTTTATAAAATGTCATTTACATTTCATCTTGACTACTGAGTCATTTTTAATACAAATTTTCGAATATATTAGTTTTAAAAAAAATTGTTTTGTATTTTATATACTTTATTTTTCATAACATGTCTTTTTTATTTTGGCATTTAGATATTAGCTGCCAACATGAAAAATTAAATAATCACAAAGCTCGTTACAACTTGAGAAAATAAAAATCCAGTTTAGTTCCGTTTAAATATAATAAACAAAGTATACAAAAAAAGAAAAATTAGATATGACGTAGGATAATATTTATCCTACATCATTAATCTGTTAATAATAATAACAGTAATTAAATTTTTAACTGGGAATCATGAAGGAAACCGTGTAAAACCCGTATTGAATATTTTTAATTGAACTGAACAGAGAACAAAATGTCGTTCCTATATCCGTGCTTTAAAAAATTCTGGTAGTATGGTATTTTGCTTTCGTTTTCGGATTGTTCTCATCCTTGATAAAAATTTAATCAAAGAGTCGGGAGTCGATAACTTTTTCCAACTCCCGACTCCGACTCCGACTCCTCCAAAAAGCTTCGACTCCTCGACTCCGAACTCCGACTCCCCATCCCTGATTATTACATTCACTGTTCTATGGATTTACTTTTCTATTTTTTTAACAAGTATTTTTTTAAACGTCTGAGTGTCAAAAAGATCGACAAAGCAAAGCTACATAAATGGTTTATTTTGACAAATTAACAATTATTATTTATTTTGAAACAACTTTTTTTATAAAATGTTTATGAAACTGGACATCACCTCTTCTGATGGTAAGAACCGGCGTGGGGTACATCCACCTTTGGCGACGTTACTGCAAAGAATGTACGAAGTGCGGGTACGTCAGCTAGTTTCTAATAAATAGATAAAACCAATAAAATTGGACTTATTTAATTATTATCACGTAAGACTATTTCATTACCATGTCTGTTAGAAAATGTACATATGTATGATGAGAATTCCATATGGGATACGAAAGAAAATCAATCAACACTTATCGTGATTGACCCATTTCAAAGTTGGGGAATGTACTTGTTTAAATTCATTTGATTGTTAGGTATAAATCAGTGAACCATGGCCAACTCCAACCGCCACAAAAAATTATCAGTTCTCTGCAGGTGACGTTTTAATGAAAACTAATTAAAAATACGTCACAATGTACTTTGTCAACAGCACCAGAGCCACTTTCCGAGATCTGGACAAAGGCAATGACATATGTTTGGGCTCGTGTGATCTATACACAACACGTGACATATTGCCACTTTGGAAAATATTCTAATGCATAATATCTATGTAACAAACTTATTAGATCATTCGATATTAGTCTATATAGACAATAAACAGCAATATTTTGCGTAGCGCAGTTAATAGGTTCAGCAAAAATTATTATTATTATTATTATTACAATCAGAGCAGAAGCCCGGGGCTTGTTATGCTCAATTGAACCATACATTTATACTTACAAACTAGTTACATGATATACTAATATAAACAAATAATTACATATTTACTTAAATTAAGAAATGAAGATTTTACAATTAAATTAAATATAGAACTAAAATTACATTGTTCGGGGAAATAAATGACTTATTCTGGCTTTAAAGGTGTTTATGCTTGGGGCAGACACAGCTTCTTCCGGGAGAGAATTCCACAGGTTGAAGACACGGTTGGTGACAAAAAACTGCCTTGGCTGTCGTTTAAACTTCTCGTGCTTCAACTTCAGGTGGTGGCCCCGGAGCCTCTGGTCGGTATTAAGGTGGAATAGTGACGACATATCGGTAGAGAACTTGCCCGTTACAATCCTATATATTTGGATTAAGTCTCCACGTTTTCGGCGCTCTGACAGAGGTTGAATGTCAAGAATTCTTAAGCGCTCTTCATACGGCATACGGCGGAGACCTCTTGGCAATCTGGTGGCGCGTCTCTAAACCCCCTCCAGAAGTTGAATGTCCTTTTGTAAGTAAGGCGACCAAACTACAAATGCAAACAACTACAAATGCAAGGCGACCAAACAAAAATAGCAAGCTACATATATATCTAGTCTTGGTAACCAACGAGTTCATCGAAAATCAATTCATCGAAAGTAAATTCATCGAAAGTATATTCATCGAAAATCAATTCATCGAAAACGAGTTCATCGAAAACGAGTTCATCGAAAGCAAATTCATCGAAAATCAATTCATCGAATGATCAATTCATCGAAAAAAAAATATATATATAAATGTAGAGAGGATCAGAAAGTCAAAAAAGCAGTGGTCGATAAAAGTAGACAGATTAAGAAATAATTGCATAAAAAAATTTATAAGGTTTAAAAAAAAAATAATATTCTTTGATTCTTTGATTATCCTCAAATATGCACCAAAAATGATCTCACTAAAACTTAATTTAAATTTGCAAAAATTTTATATTAAAAATGTGGTGACAGATAACACAACACGTACCATTAATATTGTTATACAATAATCCCCCGAGATACGTAATACGCGACTTACGTAAATTCACAGTTACGTAAAATGAAAATTTCAAAAAATGGAAAATTTTTTGAGTAGAGTAACATATAATTTTACAAAGAATTATTTTCTATTTGTATGTATGTACATATAGAATAGTAAATGTAAATGAATTTCAGTTTATTTTTGTCTTGTTTCTTTTATATACGTATTTATGTAGTTTATATTTCTTATGTTCCTTTATAAAAATTCCAATTCGACTTACGTAAAATTCGAGTTACCCAAAAGTCTACGGTCCGCATTAATTACGAATCTCGGGGTATTATTAATTATTAATAGACCAAGTATGATAGTTATTTAATAAATGTAGTCTATCAACTTTTATTGACCACTGCTTTTTTGGCTTTCCGATTTTCTCGGCATTCCTCTCAAATATTTACAAAATATTATTTTTCGATGAATTGACGGTTCGATGAATTGATCATTCTATGAATTGATTTTCGATGAATTTGCTTTTGATGATCTCGTTTTCGATGAACTCGTTTTCGATGAACTCGTTTTCGATGAATTGATTTTCGATTAATTGATTTTCGATGAATTTGCTTTCGATGAATTGATTTTCGATCAACTTACCGTGAATACCGTGAATTACCGTGTTTTGCCATAAATACCACTGGATGGCTTGAAAGAGTTGAAAAAACGCTGGGCGAAGTGTATCGAGCTAAAGGGAAACTACGTTGAGAAATAAAAATGAATCAACCGAAAATAACGTGTTTTTCTATAGATTTGTAAGGACTTATTGACCTAGCCTCAAAATTACAAATATTTCACAAAATGCTTAAAGATATTTTCATTTTCTTTTAATTCGTAATACATTGATGCATTATAAACAAGAAACACCAGTCAGTATTCAAATTGACCACTTCTAGCCATTACATAGCGCTTTAGTCTTTACGGCCACTCATCAATACTATTATGAAATGTGCCTTTAGAGTCCATTTACCATAACAATGAGATGACGTCACAGTTGAAAAACTTCCCTTGTTGCCACTTCGCTAATTGTCAAAAAAGTTAGGTTGTATCAAATTACTTCTAAAAAGAGATGAAAACCTATATTTCCTATGGAGGAAAGGAAATAATGTGAATTATAATGAAGAGCAGTTCTTTCCAACCGATTTGCAGCGAAATTTATGGTTTAAATTATATTAAGTGTGTAAAGTAGTACTAAACAAAATAAAATGAAAATTTCAGTGTATAAGAATCATCAGAAATAATTGTTTTTAGAAATGTGTCGTGTTCTTTTCATCCTTTTTATACAATTTAATTTATTTTTCGACTGGTGTCACAAAGACACAGTGGGTTCTGGAAGCAAACTCGGAGTGTTCCGAATCACTCTGTTTAACTCCAGACCGCTCGAGAAAACGCGTTAAGACCTTTTATTGAACACTCCGAGCTTGCTTCCTGGACCCACCTAAAGGGATCAGAAAGCAATGATAAAGAGTCATTTTTTTATTATTAGAATAGAAAATTTTGAATATTTGAATTTCAGATGTTCGATACAATTTTACTTCGAATAATAAATATTCAAATATTATTGTCAGTTCCAACAGTTTATTACCGCTATCTGCAGTGTAAATTTCACGAGTACGCTAAAATTACTTTTCGCTTGCATCTGATGATAATAAACCGTTATGACTCTACATAACAGACCTATAGGATAAAATTAGAAAAAAAGTATGAACGTAACAAATGTAAATAGAATATAATATAATATTTATTTATCGACCAAGATACAAAATGAAATATTGTCTTTTGTCAGTCACATTACAAATTACAAAACCTTTTAAAATATACAAACACAATATACAGAGTAAGATAAAAGTACGGTATAGAAATATCACCCAACGAGGAAAATACTTCAATATACAAACAGTTAAAATACAGTAAAAATAAAATATTTTAAAATTGCAATAGGGCACGTGTTTACTTGATAGCATAGCTACAACATATTGTCAATATATTTGTTATGGAAAACAAGTAAAGACAATAACCAACAAGACAAAACAAATACAAATTAGACAAATATTATTCAGTACATGATCCTTAGGTTGATCACATGTTTCATTTTAATTCGATTTAAAACGTTTATATTAATAATTGCAGAGTTTGTAAGTAGTGGCATTATTTTTTAATAATGGAGCAACAACATTTAACTATCCACGATATGAATCGAGCGGTGGGACTTCTCCAAGCTGGCTTCAGGCAAGTTGATGTTGTCCAGCGGATAGGAGTTTCTCAAAGTCGGTTATGGAGGCGTTACAGGGAAACAGGGATTCCGGCCGAACAACATCCGGGACCTGGTCGCTGTACAACAGCTGGTCAAGACAGATTTTTGGTCTTAAATACTAGAAGACAACCTACTATTACAGCACCTGAATTGGTAACGGAGTTACAGCGAGCGCATAACTTAACCGTCAGTCCCGATACATGGAGTGGGATAATCATTGGCGGTCAAACTGAACTTGTTTTTCCCAATGGATAACAGCACAACAATATTTGGATAATATTCTTCAACCTATTGTGCGTCCATTTCGTGGTGCTGTTGGTGATCAGTTTCATCTTGCTCATCAGATAATGCTCGGCCACATGTTGCGCGAATTGTAACCAACTGGCTGGATAACGAAGGTATTTATACGATACCATGGCCAGAAGAGTCACCGGATCTAAATCTGATTGAACATGTGTGGGACATACTTAGGCCCAGTTGCACAGTAACCGCTTAAGTTTTTATTTAGGCTTAAGTTTTAGTTTATGGTTTAGTTGTTGCACAGTTTCAGTTTTTGGTTTAAACTTAAGCTTAAACAGGAAAATACTTAAGCGGTAGATTTGTTTGGATTAAGGGAAAATAAACTGTCAAATAGAACAGGTTATGTGTCATATTAAAATTGATCAGATTAATTTGATTGAATGAAAATGTTATATATTAATATATTTCGCCGCATACCCGTCTATAGGCACCGGTATGATTATATTAATCAATGGGATGATGAAAAATTTTACAATAGATTTCGAGTAAATAGTAATATTAAGTAAATAAAGTTGTAATTCAATATTATATCATATTAAACATTTAATTAACCATCTTACTAATAGGTAAGTTAGTGCCTTGGTACACAAATACCTAATATTTTATGAAATAATATTTACAGGAACCACGCATTCCCTTCAATACAAATCCTACGATATTATATTATTGGAAGTATGTTAATGGTAAGGGAGTTTACTGGTTGCCATAAATCTACAGCTTCAAAAGATATAGGAAAAATATTGAGAAATATCGCAATTTGTACCTTGCGTTATTAATATATTAAAATGCCTAATATTCAAATGGAACAGTGTAATGTACGCCAAGACTTTTGATATATCGCACGGTTTTCTCGAGTTCTGGGAGCAATTGATTGACAAATCTTAATCTAGATCTAGAAACAGATGTTAATTTTGTAAACAATAAACCTAACACACTAATAAATCAAAAAAGAAAATATAATGACAACATTCGAGTTAGGAACAATAATAAATGTTTATTTTTCTAATTTATAATGTATAAATAATAAAATTGGTTATAAATGTAAATATCTTGTCTATGATTTGCCCGTAATTTAAAATTTATTCATTCTAACTCTTTCTCTGAGCATTCTGCCATTGAACCACCTCCAGTCACTTTCAGTGAATACTTATTGTCGGCATTTTTTTTTTTTTCTTGTACATGTTTTAGTTTTCTTTTATATACATATTTTAATATTCTGCTTCTCTGTAAGAGTGACCGATTAAATGGTTAAATTCATCATGTATGTTCGTCCAAGGAGATTTTTTTTCTTCCACAACATTTAATTTAATTTTTTTATATACACACAATAATATATTGTATTTATATTTTTTAAATAAATTTTATAGAAGACCTACTCATCTAAGTTCGTCGTACATTTATTTTTACGTTTCGTTTACCGTATTTTCCATTGCTGGTAAAATTTGCATTATTTGTATAGTAAACTACTTGACAAGTGACATTGACAAATGACATTGACAGTTATGTTTATATTGAATTTCAAAATTTCCCCGCCAAATATTCATTTTCCATATTACCAACTTTGTAAATTTATCACATCAGTTGGCTTAGCTAAGTATTTTTATATTTTTGACTGTGCAACATCTGGCGCTTAAGTATTTGGTTTAAGCTGAAGCTTAAGGTTTAGCTAAACTCATACTTAAGCAGTAACTGTGCAACTGGGCCTTAAGGGAAGAATTACTCCACATATGGATAACATCTACGATAATTTTAGATTCAGAGAGCTTTTAAGAGCAGAATGGGCACAGTTACCTCAAGAAAACATGAGGTAACTGTGATAATAACATCGATAATGTTATTTTGTTCATGAATCGGTGTAGGGCTGTGATCAAACAACGTGGAGGTTATACTCTCTATTAGCATTTGTTTTTTTTTTCATTTTTAGGGTTTTGTAGGTATGACCAAAAAACCCTTATACCGTCATTTTGTCGTCTGTCTGTCTGTCTGTTTGTCTGTCTGTCTGTCTGTCTGTCTGTCTGTCTGTCTGTCTGTCTCTCTGTCTGTCTGTCTGTCTGTTCGGTAAAAATTGTAGCCAAACGGCTAAACCTAGAGAGTTGAAATTTGGCATGCTTATACAACTCTTTGACCCGCAAATAGAAAAAATACTAAAACATCTAAAAAACATATCCCCCTAAAAATATAAACAAATATATGCTCATCGCAAAAAAATATATTTTTTTATAATTCTGTGTAGGGTATCAAATGAAAGCCCTTGGTACGTGGATTAACGAGCAAAATTTTATTTTTGCAAAATAAATTATTTTGAGGCGGTTTTTGCCAAAATTGTGCAAAAAAAAAATTTGTCCCACACTCTGTAGCTCAGATGGTTTAAACTAAAAATCTGAAAAAGTTCTCAGTAATGTACATTGGTGTGAACCGGAATAGTACAACAGGAATTTTTGATCAGATTATGTTTTCGGAAAATAACGCATTTTTTGTGTTTTTAAGTAAAATATGTAATATATTTAATCCGCTATTTAACATAGTAAACGAGTGATCCTGTATAGCACAGTGGTAGCGTTCTCGCTTAGTGAGTTGAAACTACTGTATGAAACTGTGTTCGAATCCCGTCAATTTTTATTTTTTCAGTTTTTTTTTGCATTTTTATTTTGTTTAAATTATTTTGTCAAAATTCTAGTTATATTTTGGTAAATGTTGCATTTAATTTTTAAAAGCGTAAATTTAATAACCAGTGGGAAGTGTTGAAATTATAATTTAATTCTATATTTGAAGGTATCAGAGGGCGAGGCTTATGATTTAAGCAACCAATGGAAGCCATAGGCGCAATTTTCAAAATCTTAATGAACCTTGCTATATAAAAAAAATACTGCACATATTTAGAAACTTAAATAATGGTATTAGCCATTCGAATTAAAATTCATAAAAAAATATTTTGACATAAAATTTGTTTTGGCATCCCAAATAATCATCACACAGTTAATAAATACCTGCGAAATCCTGAAATGTGTGAAAATTCACACTTCACATCAATTTTTTTTACAATTCTGTATCTAAATCTGTACATTAAAATACTACTATTTTCAAATATTGATTATTTTTATAAATAACATTTAGCTTATTTTGTTGTAAACTATTCTTTATTGAGTATTTTAATTGACTGAACACAATAAACGTACAAAAGGAACCATACGCTATTTATTTTCATATATTTTTTTACAACCCTAGACTTTTCCGATGTGTGTGTTTATTGAAATATCCAGACTCTGATGATCTCAATAATACCATGGATACACCACTATGGCAAGAGATAGAGGTTTTATACATGTATCCATGGAAATATAAAATAAGTAATAAGTGACGTGTAAAATATTTTCTAAAAGATAAAAATGTCATTAATAAATTATTATTAATATTTATTTAGTTTCTTTAATTTGTTCAACTTCAGCTTTACTATTAATAATAACAGTGTTAAGATAAATTCATATACCCTGGGATAATTAAGTTGGAAAAGAAGAAGAAATTTCTAATTTTAATTTGTCAAAAAAAAGGTGTTGTAATTCAAATCTAATTTCTGCGACAAAAAGACCTCCTACAGTTTTTTTCAGTATATAAAATCCTTTTTCTAATCAGTATAAACTACCCTTTTTCCCTACTAAATCCTTGGCACGTTTCAAATAAAAGGCTCGACACGATAAAGTCTGGGCGATTGAGAGGTAAGCAGAGCTATCTCTATCGGCGTGATATCCGAGTACTAGAATGGAGAAAGCTTTGTGCCCGATCCTTCTATCTTGTCCACGTCCTGCGTTCTCTATATCGCCTTCAAACGGACTTGCAATTAATTTTAATTAATGTTGAAAGGATGGATTGTTATTTAGAAATAATTGTGTTTATACGGGAGATGGGTAGCTTTGTTAATAAACATATACGGGTTTTTGTTACACATAGGGGTTAAATAAATACACTTGGTTTTAAGGTATTTTTGTTAGGATACATTTGTAAGATATACTTAAACTTTGTGGTTATTTCACTAAACTCCTCTTTGTCTAAATTTAAACCTTTATACAGTCACTAATGTGGATGTCCCTTGACATTTCATTTACCGTATTTTCTGAACCATAAAACTGACTTTTTTACGCAGAAAAACCGACTTAAAATTGGGGTTTAATGGTCCGAAGGTGTAAGTAACAGGAAGTCTGGAACTCACTGCTTTACTCCATCTTTACAAAGTTACGTATCATCCGTACCAACGTTCTTTCCGTATTTCTGTATGAATGTGAAACATGGAAGGTGACCAATCAGATTAACAAGGTAACCTCCCGGTTACAGGTTTTTACAAATACAAATTCTTTAGCAATTTTTGGCCAAATACAATCTCAAATAAAAATCTAGCGAGCCAAAAACCAATTGCGACAGAAATAATGACCCGGAAATGGAAGTGGATAGGACACAAACTGAGGAAGCCTGACGATACCATCTCAAACAGGCGCTTGAATGGAATCCACAGGGACCGCGCAGAAGAGGTAGACCTTTAATTATCTAGCGCGGATCCATTTCACAAGATATCGGACGTATGGAAAATTTTAGCCGGAAATGAATGCTCTTGCAAAGAACAGAACCAGATGGCGATGCTTCGTAGAGGTCCTTTGGTTCACTTAGGAGCTACACGAAATTTATATTATACATGGTCCGAAGGAAGAATCTGTTTTAAAAGTGTGCGGTATTAGTGTGGGATCACTTCAGAGCGCATAAAACAGAATTAATCAAGAAGATTTTAAAAGAAATGGATACAGAATTAGCTGTCATTCTTGGAGGCCTTATCAGGCAATTACAACCCTTGGATGTGTCGATTAATAAACTATTTTAAATATTTATGTGTGAAGAGTGAAACAAATGGATGAAAAACTCAAATCATGATGAAACGGCCGACAATTTTAGAAGTAAGTACTTGGGTAAAAACTTTATGGGAAGCTGTAAAAGAAACGACGATTTTAAAAGTCTTTAAAATTAAATAGTAAAATATTATAAACGAATTTCATCAAAATATTTTATTTATTTATTTATTTTTTTCGTTGACATGGTGGAGTTGAGAATTGGAGGATGCTTGACATAGAGGAGCCTGCCATAGTTGTGATGTACGAAAGTAGCTCTCAACGTTAAAAAACATAAACTGACCTACGCCAATCTAATAATTGCCCGCAGGGTCCAATTTTAGATATATATAATTCTTTATTTACACTGAGAACTATTACATTGAGAAGAAAAATAATCATAATAGTAATAAAATAAAATAATATAAAATACATTTTATGATTTTCTTTCTTCTTCTTCTTCTTCTTCTTCTTCTACTTTCTACCTCCGGTGTTCATCTCTTTCTTCGTAATCTCTTTTCGGCTTCCGTCTCCGGTCTCCTTCCTTCTTGACTCCAGTTCTTCTTCCCCTCTCTCTTCGCTTCTCTTCCCTCTTTTCTTTCCTCCTCCATTGCCTCTTTTTTCCTTCCTGTACTCAGTTCTGTCTTACCTCTCCGCATTCCTTCCTTCTTTCCTTGAGTACTCTCGCCCACCTTTCTCCCTTTCCTTCTTCACTCAACAGCTCCTTTATCTCTCCCTCCCATTTTGTCATCTTTCCACATCTTTTTGTAAGATGTTCCAAGGATTCTTCCTCCTCTCTACACATTCTGCATACCCTATCCTCCGGTTTTGCCCAATACCTACTACTCCGTTCTTCATTTCCGCATCCCCCCTGCCTTTCCTCTCCTCCCTTTCAAATATTTACGTATTCCTACCGCCCTTATCTCCCTATACCTTTTCACATTCCTTGAATTGTCTATTCTTACTGTTCTTTCCGGGTCCAATTTTAGATTATTAATCTAAATTATTTTTAATTTACTTCAACGATTTTTTTTTGCTATTAAGACTAATTCTATTTTATATGCTTACGTTACGACCCTTTTAACTAGATTATTATCCTTAGAACACTTGCAACATGTTTTAAAAGATGATAAATTGTCAATAAATGAGCAGAATATGCAAATTTTATATATAACAACTAAAAAGCATAACTATAGTTATCGGAATTGCATTAAATTTTTTGTCAATATAAGTGTCAAGTTGTGCAAAATTATTTATCCTCTAAGAAACTTGCGGAGATTTGTTACAAGGGATGCTTTATTAATTACATATTTTTCGCTATTTAAGTCCCACGGAATTGTTAGTTTCCTGAGGCCCAGGCCCGAAATAATTGTTTTATTGGAGTCCGGACCTGCATTCGGTGCTCCTGATTCTTGTGCTATGCTTGTGCTATGTATTGGAGGATGTTTTTTTTTTAATTTTTTTTTTCGGCCTAATATTTTTCTACACGTTTAGATGATTATAAGACGATATCTGCAAAAAATTCAATTTTTGTCTGTTTGTCTGTCTGCTTGTGTGTCCGGGCTTCACGCAAAAACGGCTGGATATATTTTCAAGAAATTTTTTTAAGGGTGTTTCTGGGTTAAAACTATTTAGTAAAAAATCAGCTGTGGCCACCACAGGACCGATCGCCCTCACAAAGTACTTGTATAAAATACATTTCAGCAGCAGAGTAGAAATAACTTGGCCTAATATTTTCTAACAGAGATATTATTTATCATGACCATGGAAACGTTACATATAAGCATGAAAAAATAGATAAAAATTTTAAATGTTTTTATTTTTACCAAAAGTTGATCAACTCGTGCCATTGATATCAAAAGCTTAAATATGCAGTTTCATAAAAATTCTTTTAGCTGAATTTGCTCTGCACGTGTACACAGCCAGACAGACAGACAGACGGACGGACGGACAGACGGACGTATAGACATCGTGCTAAAAATAGTCAAAACGTTATGTAGAGACCTCAATTCGTGGAGATCCTTCGAAATCTCGAAATGCCAAAATTTTTGTCATTTATTTTTTGACACTTGGTAATTAACAGATCAAGATAGAGGACTAATGTCAGGCCAAAAGACAGCCCAGCTGATAGTGCCCAAAGAAGAAGTTATTGATATTATTTTTAGACCTTCATATATACATATATTTTTAATTTTTATTTAAAATAAATATTTAAATAAGAAACTTTAGCTCTGAAGATATATTGTTTGTTTTATTACTTTATTTAAACTCTTTTAGCCAAATCTCTCTTTTTATATATAGTACATAATTTTTAAAAATTAATATTTTTTTAACCTTTTCAAATTTCCCATTAAACTGAATATATGTCGTATAAATAACGTAAGTGTTCTATCTGCCTTGTTTATTTCAATATCTTATTAACCTTTTTTATTAAAAAAAAAAAAAAAAAACACTTGCTAACCCAGTTACTACGCCCATGCCCCAGTTGTAACTTATTTTAAATTTTCCGCTATACTGTATTTGTCCAGTGTAAATCGTACTCGGTTCGCAGCGCTATCTACTTTTTTCTAATTTGAAATAGACCATAGTTACTATATCTAGATACATTACAACACTGAATGTTTGTATGTATCGTAGTGAATAAAACTTGCGTATGACGTTAACAAGGTAGGCGTCAAAACAAGACAATATAAAGCAAAACAAGATAACGCCCGAGCAGTAACTGTAAACAGGCATCTTGAGTTCTAAACAATTATCACATCATCTAATTATCAATCCCGTATTGAATGCAGCTCAATAGAAGCAGCCAGATAATAGGAGATAGGTGTAAGCAAGCAACACGGACCAAAGCTCTAGTACAGAGGACATGAAACACTCCACGTCACTAGTAGCTACTTTATGATGGCGCGCTGGTGGCTCTAATTTCCGAGAGCACAACCACCCCGTTACCATGGAGACGTGGGAGCGGTCCTAGGCATCGGCCCAACTATATACACCGGGTCAGTGTGTTCGCTTCGAGTTCACCTCGCTCCGCTACGCTCTGCACTTGATGCTCTTTCAACCCGACATTGCATAACGTTTGTACGACATGGATAAATAAAATTGATGGCTTTTAAGTGTCGTATAAAATATGTTAAAGTTATGGACAGATTTGTTGGACGTTGAAAGGGTTTTGTTTGATAAAACTGTTTCTTTTGCTGAAGGTTTTGAAGATCTAAATCAACATTTAGGGTCGAGTTTTTCGCATAATATTTTCACTACTTCCATTTACAGCCTTTTGTAAATTTGTACAAACTTTTAAATGTTGGTTTTGTAGTTTAAGGTCTGGAAGCGTCTTATTCCAAATCCTTATGTTTTTTTACCGATCGCCAACATATATAAGGGAGGTATTGTGATCATACCGATTTTGACATTTCGAGATTTCGATGGATCTCCACGAATTGAGGTCCCTACATAACGTTTTAACTATTTTCAGCATGATGTCTGTCGGTCCGTCTGTCTGTCCGTCTGTCCGTCTGTCCGTCTGTCCGTCTGTCCGTCTGTCCGTCTGTCCGTCTGTCCGTCTGTCCGTCTGTCCGTCTGTCCGTCTGTCCGTCTGTCCGTCTGTCCGTCTGTCCGTCTGTCCGTCTGTCCGTCTGTCCGTCTGTCCGTCTGTCCGTCTGTCCGTCTGTCTGTCCGTCTGTCCGTCTGTCCGTCTGTCCGTCTGTCCGTCTGTCCGTCTGTCTGTGTACACGTGTAGAGTAAATTCGGCTGGAAGGATTTTTATGAAACTTCATATTTAAGCTTCTGCTATTAATGGCACGAGTTGATCAACTTTTGGTATAAATCGGTTGGCTAAAAATGGGAGTTTACTCGTATCGATTTTAAGATTTTTGTGAATATTTCACAACAAAAAAATATTTAGAAAAAAATTATTGAACAAATTATCTTTACCTAACATTACCATTAACTTTTACAAAACAATTAAAATAAATAAATAAAATAACGTACAATTTGGATAATATTTTTTTAATCTCATTTCTTTGTTCTTCCCCCAGTGCTCCCCTCTTTCTTCTTATTCTCATTCCAGCTTTTCTCTTCGATCTCCTTCCTTCTTGCCTCCAGTTCTTTCGCCTATCTTTCTTCCTTGCATTCCTCACTTATCATTTCTTTGTTCTTCTTCCAGTGTCTCTCTCTTTCTTCCGATTCTCCTTTCGGATTCCCTTTTCTATTTCTTTCCTTCTTGCCTCCAGTTCCCTTGCCCATTTTTCTCCCTTGCCTTCCTCACTCAGCAGTTCCTTCTTCCCAGACTGCCATCTCTCTGCATACCTTCTCCAAATGCTCCAAGGTTTCCTCTTCTTCCTTCTACATAGCCTGTCCTCTGGCTTTGCCCAGTATCTGTTGTTCCTCTCTTCGTTGCCGCATCTTAACCTCGCTATCCTCCTAACCAGTGTTGAGCATTATCTAGATCAGTCCTTCTTAAACTTTTTGATGTGGCGGCTCCCTTGCAACTCAAATCAATAACCCACAGCCCCCCTAATTTTTGTTTTTGGAACCAAGATTAGTTAAAATATATACATACATATAGTTTTTTACGCTCAGATCATTCAATAATCTATGTATAATGAAGAATAATATTTACCTAGCATTAAAGTTAAAGCTACTCATCCTTTTTCAGTAATAAAATAATTAAGTGCTCTTAAACTTTTTGATGTGGCGGCTCCCTTGCAACTCAAATCAATAACCCACAGCCCCCCTAATTTTTGTTTTTGGAACCAAGATTAGTTAAAATATATACACACATATAGTTTTTTACGCTCAGATCATTCAATAATCTATGTATAATGAAGAATAATATTTACCTAGCATTAAAGTTAAAGCTACTCATCCTTTTTCAGTAATAAAATAATTAAGTGCTCTTAAACTTTTTGATGTGGCGGCTCCCTTGCAACTCAAATCAATAACCCACAGCCCCCCTAATTTTTGTTTTTGGAACCAAGATTAGTTAAAATATATGCATACATATAGTTTTTTACGCTCAGATCATTCAATAATCTATGTATAATGAAGAATAATATTTACCTAGCATTAAAGTTAAAGCTACTCATCCTTTTTCAGTAATAAAATAATTAAGTGCTCTTAAACTTTTTGATGTGGCGGCTCCCTTGCAACTCAAATCAATAACCCACAGCCCCCCTAATTTTTGTTTTTGGAACCAAGATTAGTTAAAATATATACACACATATAGTTTTTTACGCTCAGATCATTCAATAATCTATGTATAATGAAGAATAATATTTACCTAGCATTAAAGTTAAAGCTACTCATCCTTTTTCAGTAATAAAATAATTAAGTGCTCTTAAACTTTTTGATGTGGCGGCTCCCTTGCAACTCAAATCAATAACCCACAGCCCCCCTAATTTTTGTTTTTGGAACCAAGATTAGTTAAAATATATACATACATATAGTTTTTTACGCTCAGATCATTCAATAATCTATGTATAATGAAGAATAATATTTACCTAGCATTAAAGTTAAAGCTACTCATCCTTTTTCAGTAATAAAATAATTAAGTGCTCTTAAACTTTTTGATGTGGCGGCTCCCTTGCAACTCAAATCAATAACCCACAGCCCCCCTAATTTTTGTTTTTGGAACCAAGATTAGTTAAAATATATACATACATATAGTTTTTTACGCTCAGATCATTCAATAATCTATGTATAATGAAGAATAATATTTACCTAGCATTAAAGTTAAAGCTACTCATCGTTTTTCAGTAATAAAATAATTAAGTGTTATATTTACGACTCCTCGCGGCCCCCTTGTGGGAACACCACGGCCTCTTAAGGGGCCGCGGCCCACCACTTTAAGAAGCACTGATCTAGATAATGCAATATTTTCAATTTTGGAGCAAAAATTTATATCTTTGATAAGTATATATTAATATATACAGTTCAGATACCTCACATTATAGAATAATGTTTTTATAAACATATCAATAAGGATTCGAAGATATATTTATAGGTTACGTTTTTAAATAATATGAAAATCGAAATATCTTTAGTATTTATTTAATTAACACTAAGTAATCATTAATATTTTGTTTCAGAATGCATAATGGTGTATTGTTTTGCTTCAAATTGGAACCATTACAGTCACATTCTTATTTGCAATTTTTTTCGTTTTTTGACAAAGAAAATGAAAATCAATAATAGATAAAATAAGAATAATATATTGTTTCTTCAAACTAATTAGAAATGGCAAACATACTTATTGCTATGTTACTTGCCATAATAACAATTATTAACGTAAAATTTTCAAAATTAACCTGCCAAATAATATTGTTCTGCAAAAATAATGAATATTATAATGTATAAAATAAGAGTTTTAATTAATAAATATTGACTTGTAGTTTTGTTGTGAAGCATTTTATTACTATGAAAACTTAGTTTATATTTCCAAAATACAATTAAAAAAAAAAATAACAACATGCTAAATTCAAATAAAAGGAATCCAACCGCGAGGCGGCAGCACTGAATCCCTTTTTGTGACGTAGTTACTAATATAGTCTATTTAAAACTTAACTTCAATATTCTGTGATGTTCTGCAAATGACAAAACTAGATATAGGGCAGTCGGCGAATTAGTGCAATTGCGTCACTGGAATGGTCATATGTTTTTGTGACGTCATGTTTAGTACGTCTACATAGCATCCATTTAACGAATGTAATATTCATACGCTGTCACTTGTATTGTAATGAAATGTAAATATAAGAATAAGAACAGAATAGAAACGAATAAACTATTCTAATAGGCCAAGTGGTCCTAAAAAGGGCTGATGTGATCAAAAAATATGATCAAAGAAAAGAAAATAGAAATATGTTGAATTTAACCTGAAAAGCTAGGCACTACAAACAATATCAAATGGAAATCTATAAGATATCTTTAAGAAAATCGCTTTAGTTATTTTTTCGCCACTAAATTTGTCATTGAAGTTATGACGCAAAATGACCAACTGCGTTGATTAAACGAGATACTTTTAACTGATTCCCCCTTGGATGAAAGCGATATGATGAATTTATCATGGATAATTTGAGTTTCGCGCCATAAAAATCTGGAGGGGGTTTATCTTATCTATTATCTGATTTTTTCTTAGATTATCTTATCTTTTCTAGATAATTATTTATTAAATTATCTTTATCTTTGTTTAGATCACAAAAAGGTGGTATTATCTTATCTTTGACTAGATAACGTTTTAAGTTATCTATGATCAACACTACTCCTGACTCTATCCCCTGATCTTTCTCTTTTCCCCTTCAGGTATCTCGGTATTCCTATCACACTTATCTCTTTATATCTTTTCACACTCAGCAATTTGTCTATTATGTCTGTTCTTTCCTGTTCTTGGATCTTCTTATCCCTCCTTCTCAATAGGGGATACGCATAAAATTTGTATTTCCTTAAAACTACATTATTTTGATATGTTAATGTTAGTTATGTCACCTAACAAAACAAAAATTACATTTTAATTAATATTATAGCCAAATTTTTGAATTAAAATATTGTAAATTTGAAATAAGCCGACCACGGAGCGAAGGTTGCCGAGTAAAAACGACTGAGTTAGACGTCAAACGATAGGGGTTTCACGTCACAGATACAGCTACAACATAATCTTTACACGTGTGTATATTGTATTGTTCGAGAGTTTTGTATTTGTTTTTAAACAATTTTTCACGCATTTATTATTAAAATGGCAGATAAAGATTTTGTTAGGGCTCAGAGTGATAATTTACCCAACATTGATGCATTTATGCTCATGGAATATATGAAAAATAATGAATGCTACAGTGCTGAAGAAATACGTGGTGTCAAAGCAGACCTGTAAGTAATTTTTTTTTATATTCTATAACTTTATGTAAACAAATTCTGCAACTCTGTAAAATGTAAATATTTATATTTATAAAAATTTAGATGTCAGAATTTTACTACATTGTTTACATGAAGTTACAAAACGTTAGAGGCATAATTGAAATACTGCAATATAAGTTATCTATTTTAATATAAAATTTAATTCGGTAAACATGTATAAATTGTTTTTATAGAATTAAACTTTATTTTAATTAAAATCACTCTAACTTTACAAAACCTATAAAAGTTATACAAACAAATAAGTTCACAACAGACTATGTACGCCGGTAAGCTACTAGTGTTATGCGTCAGTTAGAAGGGGTATGACGTCACAAGTCGTTTCCGCGCTACATACATTTATGATTTTTTTAAGCCTTCAAACTACAAAAAAAAAAAAAATTAAAAACTGTTTTTTATGTTTATATGCAACAAGAGGAATATAATAAAAAAAAATTAAAAAATCATGCCTATCCCCTATTCTTCTACTATATTTGTTCCTCCGTTTCTCTTTCTTTCAATTGATATAACGGAGCTTATAAGTTAATGTTTCTCCAATTTCAATGTTATTCTCCTATGTTCCGAGGTTAAAGTTGTCACGCGGTATATTATTGTCTGCTGCAACGGGTTAAAACTGAAGTTTTATAACATTTTTTTCCTCGAAAATATTGTCGAGTATTATACATCAAAGTTGATAGATTCAGTATAATAAATATAGGCCTGAGCTTTTTTGATCAAGCAGCGTATCTCCGGGAAGTCATTGTTTTCAAAATGAAAACATCAAAATCTCATCATCGTTTTTTCATTTACTCTTTCATCCCCTCATTTTCCTTTATTTTCTTCAAGAATTGTCCAATATAAGCTCTAAATTTAATATATTATCCAACGCATCTCATCATTACTACTAAACTTGGAAAAAGTTTTTATAAAAGAAAATAATTTTGTCAACCATGCGGTCAACGAAATTCACTTATAGGATTATTCTGAACCAAATTAATTGTTAAAAATATGTAATATGTAAAATATGTTAAAAATTCTACTGTAAGAGATCATTTCACATGTACATCTAGTAAGATTTGTATCATAACAGCTCTGCTAAAATGCCTTAAAAGAATAAAGCCTGGTTTATAGTAGACTCATAGCACAATGAGCAAGGCCTGAGGCATAATATAACGAAGATGAACGAAGCTATCGTTGTTCTGTAGTAACACGAAAGCAATACATGGACGCATAACGGCATAGCACAGAAGTTTACTATCAGGACCACCGCGGGTTTCAGCCGCCTATGTGCAAACATTCATAAGACCGTTTTCTACTAGAATCGAACCCAAATGCCGCCCGGGTGTATTTTTTTTTTAAGATCGCCGTCTACTAGTAGGTTTCTATTAGAATCTACTCTAAATGCCGCAATTTTTTTGAGACGCATGTGTGCGGTGCACAGTCTTAATACCCGCACTGAGCGACCTAAATCACCAAGTTGATCTTTCTGTTCTTATGCTTATGTGAGCATGCGTCGTTCTTATCAGCTGTTAGTCGAATAATGAGTTAAGTGGTTATATTTTTTCTATTTTTTAACATTATTGAAGATAGTGTATGTTAAATGCGGAGCCCTGCAATGTTCCCAGACAGAGACATTGACTAGTTTCCTGCTCTGAGGAGCAGTTTCGCGACGATCGTAAGGAGGACTTACAATCTGGATGAAAAACGTGAAATAAAGCGAATGGACTTTAATGAGATGGGATTGGATATATACAGGTTGATGGACTTACCTAGTTATTGAAACGTCACGTAGCAAAGGGCCCTTTGAGATGCTGTAGTCCTCGTAATACACCAGATCTGGAATGGAGAGTTTGGACACACAGCTACGATTGATTTAACAAGTCCACACCGTATATTCGCGAAATATGCTAACAAACAAGAATGTGAATGATTGCGTAAAATGCAGTCACGACAATAAAGCAGAGTAAACGAATTGATGTAGAACAAGAATAATTCTACCTTTGCTTAAAGAAACACGATACTTAGAGCTCAGATGATGCGTCGACCGAAATGAGCGACTAAAATACACTAAGACACGAAAGGAACGTATGTAACATACATTCGTGAATGGCAACAATGCACGTAACCTGACAGTACAGGCGGAACTGAGTACAAAAATTAACACGACACAGATGGTTCGAATGTTATTCAGTAACTAAACTAAAAATAATGTTGGACGAGAAGCCTCCCCCCACATAAACATTAATAATTCGCGCGACTGGCGCGAACAGTGTAAATAATATTTTAACTTCGCTAACGTTTAGATTTATATTTTAAATCTTCATTAATAGTACATTAATTAAATTTAAAATAAAATGAAATTTAAAATGTAACGTCCACATATCTTTAAGTTCCATGACCTTATAAATACATTGATCTATTGTTTGACAAATATATTGGAGGTTAGATTGTAGTTTACCCAGGATTGTTGGTTAAATTGGCTATACGCGAGCTGAAAACGATAATTATGATTATATGTTCCTCTTTCTAACATTTTTATATACTAGTTCACTAAGTGTATTGTATTATAATAGCCAATTACAGGTAGAACTCCATATACGCCGATTCACTTATACGCCTGCGCTGAATTAATTATTGTACGCTTGGGATTCCCCGAACTGATCGAGAAAGTACCGCGACACCTGGATTAGACGGCGCTCCAGTATCGACGCATATAAGTATTCTTCTTCACCTGGCGTATATCTAGTTGAGTTATTCCTAATTAAATTAGTTTATTTGTTTCTATAAAATTTTGCATACGCATATACAAAAGGGTACAGTAAAACAAACACCATATCTGAAAAGAGGAGAAAGGTAATGCTAACTTAAGATGGACCTAAAAGGGCTACAATTTCTATCTCCCTTGAGAAGAAGTTGGATGTTATTGGACGAATGGAAAGTGGGGGAAACCGTCTCGATGTCTGCAGGATAATGAATTTACCGCCTTTAACTGAAACTTCCATTATGAAAAATGCAGATAAAATCAAACAATCTGCTCAGAATATTACAGAAGTAAACGATAAGTACGAGTCAACGAGTACTGACTCAAATAAAATAGCGTTATAGATACCCTTTATGCCTATTGTTTATAGTTTCACCGCTATTGCATTTTAATGTGATTAATGTGCAAGTCTAAATTATATTTTTGTACATTTGTATGGGTAACCTCTATCAGCAAAAACCAAGTCTATATCTCTCATTGGGTCTAAGAGATATTGAGGAATCAGTGAAAAAGCATTTTGCCACTTTAAGGGTGAAATTATAAAAAAAAAAACTCAATAAGTTTCTATAGATTTTAAAAAGATATGCCAAGACACTTATATGCCAAAACGGAATGTTATCTCAATAAACATATGAAATGCGAAGTGTTCTACAATTGACCCCGAATGTAGATTTAAGGGTTGTTTAGGGCAAAATCCTGAATTTCGTTCATAAATATTTGTAACCTTTATAAGCAAAAACTAAGTCGATATTTTATTGGTTCCAAGATATATTGAGGAATCCTTGAAATCATATTTCACCCCATTAGGGGTCGAATTTAAAAAAATCTCTTGTTTGTGGGTGCTTACATCATGTAGAGCAAATGCTTTCCGAATTTCATGACTATGTCCAAGGGACGTTTTATAGAATAAAAAATAGCAATTTACTCCTTTCGGGGTGCAATTAAAAAAATATATTAAAAAGATATTTTAAGCTTTTAAGTTAACAGTTTTCATCCCGAAACAGTCCCTTAGAATGAGAATTTTGCAATGCTATATGGCCTCTGTTCCAATCCTGGTTTTATTTTATTATCATAATAAATTTGGTTAAAATATGTTAAACTGTTTTTAAAAAAGATTCGTCAAAAGCAAAAATAAATAAACCAAAATAATAAAGTACATAAACATCGGCAAAAATTAAAAAAAAATGTAATATAGATGTTGTCTCGTTCTACATAGACTAATAATAGTTTTGCTAAATTACTGAATAAAGATTAATGCTGTTTACCGACAATATTTGAGCAGAACATTTCCGATGCCACCCGAAGAGCCACTATCTGAATATAGTGATCCAATCAACTATTGAATGAAAATTCCTATGCCCTCACTGCATATTTAATAGATATTCCAATGGTCAAATATAATTAAAAACAAAATTATTAATTTCTCGTTTCTGGTGGGAATTTTTTGAGATTTTTCTAGTTATGATGAAGGCATTTCCTACCTGCATGCAAAATTTCAACTCGATAGCATATCTGGAAATGCGTTAGAATTTCCGGACATAGCCACAAATATTTAGTTTTATACATATAGATTTACTAACTATTAAGGCCCATCAAAGAAGTACCTGTTTGGACAAGTGTCGTATTGGGCAAGTGTTGTATTATTTCCAAGTTTCAATAAACGATAAACATATACAATACATTGATATACTTAAAAGTTACGTTCACCTTTCACCCACTCAGTATTTTTAAGTGGAAAATTAATGTCTAACTGATCTCTCTTCTTCTAAAACGCAATAAATTGTTAAAAAGATTAAGCCTTTGATGGTGGTTGACAGTTCGTTAAGCCATATGTCATAGAGTGTTGAAGTAACGGAGTGATGGTCTCCGCGGATTCGGCCTTAATCCGGCCGCAAGGCAGGACGGCTTATGTGGCTTTATTGGCACACTGCCCTCTCTGTTTCGGGATGCTAAACAACTGTTATAAATTGGTCTAGTTAAAGTTTTTGTTCGATGTTTTTTAAAGTATTAAACTGAACTGATCCACGATTTGTGGTGGATTATTTAAATAACTGGTTAAAGAAAATAAATATAAAGAAATTTTATTAAAACGTCAAAAAGAAATTTAAAATATTTTTTCAGATAAAACGTAATGATAAAATAAAAGTTATCATGCTTTTTTGATGGAGTATTTATTTTAGAAACACAACGTTTCGCTTATAATTATTTAGCTTCAACAGGTGCTGGAAAATATATTAAAATAGAAACAATTGTGTTTATCTTAACATATATTAAAATATTTACCTATTCTAACCACAATACAATATAAGTTAACAAATTCGTCAGCAGCATCAAAAATGTACAATTCAGTTTTTCAAAGAAGTCTGTTCAATGATAAAAGAATGAAGCAACAACCAACTTATTCATATATTTTTGTCTTGCAAGCATGAGTGTGAAAGAAATGTATAAATAAGTTGATTGTTGATAATTCATGAAAGTTTCTAGAACGAGATAAAATATTACTTTTGGGTGTAAAGTTGTATTTATTTTTCTACATAGTCTACATTCAGCTCTATAAATTTAGTCCAACGCAAGATCTTTCATTCCTTCAGAAAAATAAGAATTTTCCAAACTTCGAAATATCCATTTACAGCTTCGACTATTTCAGTATTTGATAAGAATTTCTTTCCAGCCAACAATTTTTTTGGATTTTGGAAAAAGAAAGAAATCGGAGGGAGCCACGTCTGGCGAGTACGGTGCATGTTCGATTAATTCGAATCGAAATTCAGGCAGTTTCACCATCGCAATTACCAATTTGTGGGAAGGTGCGTTATCTTGGTGGTACAAGACTTTTTTATTTACCAAATGAGGCCTTTTGGATTTGATTTCTTTATTCATCTATCTAATAACGACGCATAATACTGGCCTGTTATTGTTGCTCCATGGTGCAAGTAGTCGATAAAAATTATTCCTCGGTAGGATTGCCAACTTTATATATATATATATATATAATATAAATTATATTTCTTGCCACTTTGTGCACTTAATACCAAGACTTCTGCTTTGGAGCTTTTAAATAAGAAGAAAAATGTTCATAATCCATGTCGAAATTAACTCTAATGGCAAGTTCAGCTTTTACAAGATTCAAACGCATTCTGTTTCTATCACCCCTCCAAACAGATTCCATAATAGAAAATAATCGATCTTCATGCTTAAATTTTGATCTGTCAAATTTTTATGTTTAATAAAAATGTAATTTTATAATAATAATAATAATAATAATAATAATAATAATAATAATAATAATAATAGTTTTATTGACCAAATTACAAATACAAAGAACTGCTTTCAGTCAGTCAATACAATATTAAGAGACAAAGTCATAAAAGTTCATCAAAATTAACGTTGTTAAATTCATCAATTGTGTACAATGGGTTATTTATAAATAAGTGTTTAAGTTTAAGTTTGAATTTGTCTAGTGGTAGTGTAGTAATAGTCTCTGGTAAAAGATTATAAAATTTCACAGCAAAGTAATTTGAACAATTCCTGGATTTATTTAAGCGCAAAAACTTACCACGAATATTATTTTTACAACGCGTGTTGTGCTCGTGCGTTTCACTAAAAGTGATATAATTGTGCAAGTTTTTGCGTACAAACAATAGACACAAATAAATAAATAGTGAAGGCAATGACATTATTTTCAGCTTTACAAAAAGATCTCGACAATCCGCTCTAAAAGGAGCACTGGCAATTATTCTTACAACTTTACGTTGTAAGCTGAAAATTCTTTTGGCTGCAGGTGAATGTCCCCAGATTATTAACCCATAGGTTAGGTGGGACTGAAAGAGGGAGAAATAGGCTTTCAATACAACATCTATGCTGACTTCATGTTTCAGATTCCTTACTAGATACACGGTCGATCGCAGTTTACGACTGAGTACATCCACGTGCTGATCTCAACGAAGGTAAGGATCAACGTGGATACCAAGAAATTTAACGAAAAAGGGATTGGCAAAATCATGTTTTCTGGTGCTCAGTAGCAAGGTCTGGGTTTTATCTGTATTTAAAATTAGTTTATTGCTAGACAACCAAGAGTTTGCACTGTTCACCAGAGAAACATTTTCCGTAATAAGGGATTCTAGATCATGGTTGCAATTTAGTAATGTTGTATCGTCAGCGTAAAGAATTGATTTTCAATATTCCTTCGGAACTTGGATCACTTTTTCTTATGTTCAATGCTGCCAAATGTTTGAAACAACTGTTTTCAAAACCATAATATTTTTGTATGTAGGTTTAGGTGTAGACTTTGTACTGTACATGAGTTATCACCGTATTATATTATATTTTTATCACCGCACGGAACTCGATTTTATTAATAATTAAGAAAATGTACGTAATTTGTTGCTTCAAGTGACTGTCCCGACTACTGTATGCACGATCAGTCTGGAAATCTGACTGCAGTTATGTATATGAAAGAAGAGGTTTTCAAAAAATACGGGCGCAAGTCCGTCTTTTTGTTCGTTCTAGAAACTTTCCGATCATCCCTCGTAGTTCTGTCAGAAATCTATCTTGACGGAATTGGAACCGGTTCCAAAAAAAAAAGAACGAAAATCCTCGTGAAGAAACCCTAAAATCGTGATACTAGTATGCCAACTTCTAGGCATAATTTCTTTATTCCATATTCCCACAATTATATTGTGTAGATAAGCACAGAACAGATTTGTTTAATATGTTTTCTTTTGTTTCAGGTAAGTTTTCATCACTGTTCCACAACTTAATACGAGATTGGAGTATCCTTGTACACGAACTATTTTAATGGCAAGTAAGGTAATGTAAAAGATTCCAGAGTTGATTTGCAGAATGCTTCCTGTGGATTTTACGACCTACATAAAACTAATGTTAATACATATGAACGAACGGCGCGATAGTAACTATATCAGCTGGGCTGTCTTTTTGCCTCACTCATATTAGTTCTCTATCTTGATCTGTTAATTGTCTGATGTCAAAAAATATTTATATGTCAGATAACCTAAAAAATATATAACTACGTAAAAATAAATAACATGGAGAATTTTCTCCATAAAATCTACGCCAAGAATATAAATAAAAGTCTAAATATGTAAATAATAACAAAATATACCTTATAAATAATATATTTCGATGCATATACAATTTTCTCGAATAATAATCTGTGCTCGAATACAACGATATTATGAAATACAATAGTAGAAAGTAATTTAACGTCCAAATTTTGAATATAGGTAGAAATGGAAAATAATTTCACTCAGCTTTTTGGACAAGAAGCGTTTATTTTAACAAAACACAACGTTTCGCCAACAACATTGTTGGCTTCTTCAGGTGCTATAACAATAACATCATAATAGAAAACAATATTGTGCAAATAATAACAAAATTTACCTATGTTAGTTAAACGTAGTCATAACAGACTGTACATCAATCATCTCCAAGAATAGTGAAATTGCAGAATACATGGATATTATGTGTACTTGAAGGTAACAACATAGGAAAAACAGGAGTAAAATTTAAGTTAAATTTAGAAATATAGTGATCCGAAAATTAAAAACTATTGTATGAGTTTAACAGTGCAACTGAGACAAATAAAACATATAAATGTCCAACATTAACTTATATAATAATATAATGAAAACAAGTTTCATCGCTGCGTCAATATGACAGGCCGCGACACTACCCCCCCTAACTACTTGGTACGCACAAATAGACAGAGTTGACAGTGTCCCACCCTGTACAACGTAACGCAACGATAAACCCCGCAATCATGAAATTTACACTACTATCAACTAAGTTGAAAGAACCAGAGTGATTAATTGAGATCTGGAGCAATCATACAGTTCGACGTACCAATCTCTCAAAACAGTGGTACGTACAAAGTAATGAGATAAAGGTACCCCAAACGGTATATCAAGTCCAAACCCCAAAAAAAACACTTAAGGAACCTTACATCCAATATTAAAGTACAATATGAAATTGCAAAAATAATAAATTTTAAACCGGTACAAACACCGGGAAATTTCGAGGTTATACTTATTCTTATCTGGTTTTTTCAGAATTTTGAAGAGTTTGGCGAGTTAACTTGAACAATATCCATTTCACCTTGTGTTTCTTTCCTTCCATCTCCACAAAATCTAAAAACATTTTAAGTAAATTTAACGTAACAATATCATTTAACATGTGTTAGGCAGTTCGGTCTGGATTCTCCGGATTAGTAGAGCGCTTGGGTCCATTATACAGTTTGGGGTACTCTCTCCACAAGATCCTTGTGCGTACCATCGATTTTGGGGATTGAGTACGTCGGAATGTATTAAGATCCAATACTCTATTCTTCCTGGATTTCTAACTGTTACTGTTAGGGTTTCCCGGTGTTTGTACCGGTTTAAAATTTATTATTTTTGCAATTTCATATTGTACTTTAATATTGGATGTAAGGTTCCTTAAGTGTTTTTTTTGGGGTTTGGACTTGATATACCGTTTGGGGTACCTTTATCTCATTACTTTGTACGTACCACTGTTTTGAGAGATTGGTACGTCGAACTGTATGATTGCTCCAGATCTCAATTAATCACTCTGGTTCTTTCAACTTAGTTGATAGTAGTGTAAATTTCATGATTGCGGGGTTTATCGTTGCGTTACGTTGTACAGGGTGGGACACTGTCAACTCTGTCTATTTGTGCGTACCAAGTAGTTAGGGGGGGTAGTGTCGCGGCCTGTCATATTGACGCAGCGATGAAACTTGTTTTCATTATATTATTATATAAGTTAATGTTGGACATTTATATGTTTTATTTGTCTCAGTTGCACTGTTAAACTCATACAATAGTTTTTAATTTTCGGATCACTATATTTCTAAATTTAACTTAAATTTTACTCCTGTTTTTCCTATGTTGTTACCTTCAAGTACACATAATATCCATGTATTCTGCAATTTCACTATTCTTGGAGATGATTGATGTACAGTCTGTTATGACTACGTTTAACTAACATAGGTAAATTTTGTTATTATTTGCACAATATTGTTTTCTATTATGATGTTATTGTTATAGCACCTGAAGAAGCCAACAATGTTGTTGGCGAAACGTTGTGTTTTGTTAAAATAAACGCTTCTTGTCCAAAAAGCTGAGTGAAATTATTTTCCATTTCTACCTATATGAAATACAATGTACGACACTGAACATCTGTCAACTTGGACTCAAAACAATATTTTAACATTGTAATAGGGATGATGTTCTAAACCAATCCGAAGCAAGGACAAACAGCTTCTATTTTCTTACGCACATTTTTCTCCTCATATGGTTTACCATAGGAGGAGCGAGGAGCATCCACTAGACATCTCCATCGGGTGCGGTTCTTGGAAGTGTGTTTTATTTCTCCCCAAGACTTTCTAATTTGCTGTATTTCTTTGTCAATAGTTCTTCTTTAGGTGTCTTTGGGAAAAGCAAAAAGCTTTTCGTGTTTTTTTGCGGATTCCATTATAGAGCTTCATTGGAAATGTTTCCGCTTCCTCTTCCTAGCGTGTGCCCAATCCATCTCTACTTCCTTTCCTTTATTATAAACCTGATTTCTTTGTGTCCCGTTATTCTCCATAGCTCGAAATGATATTCGGATAGCAAATGTTTACAATTTTTCTCAGGCATTTGTTCACGAAAGTTTACAGTGCTTTTGTTAATTTTCTTTTTTTAGCCATTCCTCGCATGCGTATAATGAAACAAAAAGGATGTTGGCATTGAACATGGCAAATGGATTTAAAATGTTCTTTAAATGTGAAACAGTGGATTGAAATTCACAGGGCAAAAGAATAGTTGATATAACAAGACAGAAATGTAGACGTCTAAATACAGGAAAAGCTGGAGCCAAATTCTAGTCTAGTGATAAACTGTACCAGATTAAATTCATATCGTTAAAGCACTTTACTGCACTTGAGGAGTTAAGGGACATGTTACATATTAGTATCCCTTAATTTTGGATTATCGTGTTTGTAATCCGTTTAATAATTAGATATAGGTTTATTACACATTAAAGTTTAGAACATATTTTACAACATCAAAGTTACCTTATTGTGAAGAGAGTAAATTAATTCGAGGCAGAAATTACAGGCTCTACTTTTATGGTTAGAAGTTTTGCTTTGTAAACTATATCTGCCATAAACCGCTAAAACCATACTATATACACTGACTCTATTCAACGAATTTATACTACATAGCTACATTAATTACTTGATAACTAGAACTCATGTAAAATACTGTCTTTGCATAATTTTGTGTCATTCAGTATTGGTCACGTATATAGTACATATCATCCTTATACATATAATGTATTTAAGGTTTTACTCTAAAAAAAAAGTATAGAATTGATTGGTGTAGCTGCAAGCCTTTCGATGAAACATGGTGAAAAAATTATGGAAATTTGACATATAAATAAAAAATTTAGTGTACGTTCCACTTAATCAATATATAGAGGAGAAGGTCCTAAATATGCCCCCCCCCTTTTGTTTTTTCTCGATGATTCTTTCAGTTTTTGAATAAATGATCTTAGGATTGGCATACAACTAGCCCAAAGACTTATATCATAGATAAAGAAGGAAATAGATGCGAAACTGCCGTTATATTTTTTTAAACCAAATTAGCGCTGTAGTTGTTGGGTTATGGAACTAAAATTGGTAGGGGAGGAAAGGTTTGGGTTTTCGCGGGTATTTAAAATGCTACAGTGGATATAGTTGTAAGCATAATTAAATATTATTATTAAATGAAACAATTGTTATGATTTATTTTGTCTATTTTTAATATTATTAACGACAACAATATTAAAAAGGGACAAAATAAATCATAACAATTGTATCATTTAATAATAACGTTTAATTATGTTTACAATTAAGAACAAGCAGTTAGGAATTATACAGAAACAGAAAAACAATAACTAGCAGAAATAATTATTTATTAAGTAGACTAACATATAACATAATATTTACTAACACTTAATATTTATGGACACTTCCATGGACAAGCCATCCAATTTTGGATTTCCAATGTTCCTCATCCACGTTTTAAACAATTCTGGAGCCACATGTGTCTTCGGGTTTGGAAAGCGATATCTTGTAGGTTCATTACTATCACACCCCAAAACAAAGCATTTAACACCCATTTTCCGAATTAAACAATGAAATTACAAAATTACAGAAGACGATTTTGACACTATTGACAGATTTTGACGCTAATGACAGAAGCCGTAACAGGCAACATCCTGTCATGCGCGTAGCTATAGCGACTGGCAGCGACTGGGGTGCTATTCGTGTTGGGTTATGAAACGTAATATGGTTTTCGTTTTGCCATTAGAGTTTCACCCCCCTGACTTATATACAATGTTCAAAATTGCATTGTTTCGAAAAATAGAAAAATAATGTGATTCAAAGCTAACTATGAAAATTTGTAAAATGTTCCAATCAGGATAGCGTGTATGAAGTATGGGCCCTCATTAAAAATTGGGTAGTCAAAATAAATTTTATTTTTGTTTAAGATACAAATTCAAAGTAACAGTTTAACAATTGATTAATGACAAAAATCACATTCATATAAATCTTTTTCAGTACCGGAGCATTCTTTATTCATGTGCTCACATATTTCACATTAGGCACCGAACCCAAAGCTCGCTTTTTTGATCCTGTTGAAAAAACAACTATCACAAAACATGTAAGCAGTATCTTCATCATCTGGACTTTGTTGCCCTACTTCATCAACGTCCATGTCGTCGTCAGCTGGACAAAATTGTCGAATATGCCCTGGCCCATATTTAGACCTCGCGGGGAGCCTATATTTCCAACATTGCATGTGGCAAACTAAATTAATGTTTGACTGTTTTGATAATAAGTGAAGCAGTAGCTGCTAGTAACACAATATACCTCGATCACAATACAACAGCTTCAAGTATAAATCACAAGCAGATCGAATAAAAATGTTGCTCATTCTTATTACAACAACTTACCTTAATAAAAGAATTAACATTAAGCAAACACATTTACTGTAATCAGAAGCGGATCTACATACGGGCTAATAGGGCTTAAGCCCTGGGCCCCCAACCTCTCGGACAGATACCTTTTTTTTTTGCTCTTCACTTGGATTTGGGAGATGAGGACCTTTTTTTTTTGCTCTTCACTTAGATTTGGGATGTGAGGATCTTTTTTTTTTGCTCTTCACTTGGATTTGGTAGGTGAGGACCTGTTTTTTTGCTCTTCAGTTAGATTTGGGAGGTGAGGAACTTTTTTTTTTTGCTCTTCACTTATAAAAATATTCAACATAAGTGAAGAGCATGTGTAGGGCCCCTTGGCATTTTTACGCCCTGGGCTCCCAAAAAGCTAGATCCGTCACTGACTGTAATTCGTTTCTAACTAAATATGTAAAATTGTTGAACGAAAGGTAGGTGTGTTTCAAGCTATTACCGAAAGATGATGTTAGCTATATTAGTAGATTTTCTTTAGGGGCCCATATTAAATGTAAGGCACATATTAGGACCTTCTCCTTATGGACGGGCAGTGTTAACAACGACCGGTTTGGTCACGTAAAATGGACCATAATATCTTTAACCAGCCAATGACGTCATTGGTACCGTTTATTGGGAAATGTTGCTATTGCAACATTACATGACAGATATAGCGAACTTTGACCGGATTTTACACAAACTTCCTTAAGTTTACTGCGAGCCTTTCTGCTTCTGCTCTCCTAGATTTTTATTAACTAAACCTAACCTAATTACCTAGTTTTAAGGTACACGGAACTTTATTTATTCCTGTCATTGTTCGGAATATCTTAGAAAGTGTTAAAACCGTTTCCTTAATTTCATCTCTAAAGTGGTAAATTGATATTTTTTATTCGATAGAACGTCCCTTGGTTCTAAAAATATCAAATTCGTGAAGTATATTCCTTTCATGATGTAAGCACTCAATATAAATAAGAAGGAATTTTTCGAAATTCGTTCCCCAAGCGTGTCAAGAGAGCTTTTCCTTTAAAATATATGTCTGTGCGTGTATGAACTATGGCCAATTCTTAGTAGAGTTAGGATGACTTGTTCTCTGCCACTTGGCCACTTATTGGTACCTTCTTTTATATTCCTTAGATAGCTGGTATTTGAATGCCACTTTTTCTTCCATTGATATCTGACAGATGTCTTTTTGTCGCTAGCTGTCATATCTATTTCGGTAACTTTTTCCTCTACGGCTTCTTTGGCGAGGCAATTTGCCTTCTCATTCTCTGTTATACCGACAGGAGGGAATCCACATGATGGTGATGTCCTTGCTGACAGATATTGCTTCGTAGAAATTTTCTTGTATTTTTATAATTTGGGATTCTTATACCTACATTTCTTAACTAAATAGTGTCCAGAGGCGTGCAGTCGTGTGTTAAGTCTCATTTATAATAGAACCATAGTAAAAGTGCATGGCATAAACATAAAGATGTATAAATGGAGTAAATTGATTTATTTTGAAGGGATAACTTTTTGTGTGTAAAATTTCTAAATTGTATATATTACACGCATAGTTATGTTCAATTAATTTTTTCTACGTCATTCGACTACTTCCTACTGATATTTTGCCATTAATTTTTCCTTCCATAATTAACTCTAATGTTAAAATAATTAATTGAATCGTAGTAAACATTCCTATAACAATGAAATAACATATTTTAAATATAATTTCGGTAAATTTCAACAATTCGAATTTAATTTAAAGTTATAAACAGGTTTTGTCAACATTATACATTATATTCGAAAGGCATTCATTGCAAAACAATCTAAATGACAAACATGATTATAATTTAGTAATATTAACACATCAGAATTTAATGCATATTTACTTAACAAAACTACATTATTCAGTTGGCTAATGGAGGTATCGAATATCATGGAATCATTGATTGTAAAATGTAATTAGCTAATTAAGGTATCTTTCCATGAAGTTAAAAATGAAGTAAGTTTAATTATTCGCAGATTAAAATGCCCGAAGACAGCACTTAACTGTTATCCTTCATTTATATGTTAATATTTTCTTAATATCATTCTCTTTCATTGAGGTATAATAGGGCTGGATATTAATAGCAAGATTAGATTAGTACCTAGTAGTCTCTTACGTTCTGTTGCACCTTCTTTTTGTTATAAAATAAAAGCGAAAAAGAATTTACAACACGATTTTATTAGTCGATTTTTATAAAACAAAATATATGAATTCCCATAATTCATATAAGGAACTTAATTTTTTTTTTATTATTATATTATTTATTTTACATGGGCCTTTATTTCTGCAACGGGGCTAATCGCCGATGCCAGGGGGCGAGCTCCTATACCTGGATGAGGGGTGAATGATTGTGAAAATGAGAGTAATGTAAACATATTATTCTCGCCCGAATAATATCACCAACGAAGCAGGCTCGAACCATCGGCCGCCTAGTCACGTCTGTTTCTAACAGTCTAAAACCGCACGACTTAATGCGCTCGGCCACTCCGTTGGCTATATAAGGAAGATAGGGCTTCCACAAAAGACTTACATCGGACCCTCCTCTTTGCTAAGTATTTCACTTCCTGCTAGGACTTACTCTTTTTTTCAGCCTCTACCAGAATTGTTCTTTTTCAGGTAGATCTAGGACGACCTCTATTTCGTCTCTATGGGGGTTCCAACCGAGAGCTTTTCTTGTAATATGTCTAAGCACTGTGCAGTCATCCAAACTTTTTCCGTCATCTCTAATTCGACCCGTTGTTGTCCTGCACGTTCTCACAGGCTTTCATTGGAGACCCACCCCTTGTTCAGTAAACGCGTAAATAGCGGTTAACATAGACATGGAGATGCTTTGTAATTTTTTGGTGACTTTCCATGGCTCACAGCCGTAGTACAGGATTTCACATTAGTATTGAATATATCTAGTTTACCCCAGTTATCTGTTAAGTAAATCAATCGTAGTTCTGCCTTTTTGAATTCGAGCCGGGACATCTGTGCCTCCTCTTTTAGTCACGTAGGTTTCCAAATACATAAACTCATTAACACGATCGAATGGGTTGTGCTCTAAATAGAAGGGCTCCACAGTTGGAGACATAATTATTAATTTCTTAGTTTTACCTTTATTGATTTTAAAGCCCACCTTTTAAGCTCCAGATTTCAAGCAACGTAGTTTTAATATCATATCATTAAGTTTGTGATATTTGAATCTCTTAGTTAGTCCCCAGATGATGCCTCTAGATGCACGAAAAGCTTTTAGCAGTACGGTACCCAAAATTAAGTTAAAAGAAGTAGGAAAAGTACGCAGCCTTGCTTGACACCATTTTTAATCGGGATGGTTTCACTCACTTTATCCTTTGTGTACCACGTTGCAGTTTTAGCTCTTGTGTTCTTTGATTATGCAAATTATTTTTGCAGGAACTGCTTTCTCATACACCAGTTTCCAACTAGCTTGAATATGTATAATAGTATGAAAGTATCAAAGGCCCTTTTAAAATATAAAAAAAAACAACAACAATGGTGACCGATATTCCAAGGATTGTTCTATTATTATAGGTGTGTTTTTCTTGTCTATACATGATTGCTTCTGTCTAAACCCTGCTTGTTCCTGTTTCAACTTTTTTTTGGTAGTTGATCAAATTATCTTTCCAATCATCTGGATTTTTTTCACTGTTCCAAATTTGCACAATGATCACCGGCAGTATTTTGGCGCAGGTCTGGGGACAAGTTTCAAATAATTCAGGCCGGTTGTTGTCTGGTTCGGCGGATTTTTCGGGTTTCAGTTGTTAAATGGCTATATGAAATAAAATAAAAAGTATATATTGAAAATCAGCGGCGGCGCTAGACCAATCGTGGACGTCGACGAAATTAGCTTTGCGAGGCCCCTTTCATTTCTGAGTAAAAAAAAAAAAAAAAAAAACGATAATAAAAACAAACCTTGATTTGGCCTAGTCTTCTGGCTTGACTTTTTAGCCACCAAACACTATATTTTATATAAAGTTATAAACACAACTCATAACTGTTATTATTAATTTTAAACACATATTTATATAGATTTAATTTTAATACTTAGTATTTACACTTATTTTTTCTTAACACTTAAATATTAATTTTCATGTTTATCAAATTAAATTAATGATTTTAAAGTTTTAAGCTGAATTATACTTAAATTTATGAGTACAATATGAGTTTTATTGTTAATTATGAATTAATAACAAAAATTATACGAACAAACACAAATTAAACCAGTGGCGAAGGGAGACCTCCGCTAGACTTGCCCTCCCATAGAAAAAATAATAAAACCAGTGGCGAAGGGAAACCTCCGCTAGACTTGCCCTTCCATAAAAAAATATTTAAAAAAAAAATGTAAATTTAAAAAAAAAAAAAATAATATTTAGATAAATCTTCAAAAATACATCAAATTATGTTCTATACAAATTTTTGTCCAAGGCTTGCTTTACTAGTTACGAATTAATTATCATGACCATGGAAACGTTACATATAAGTATAAAAAAATTAAGACAGAAAAATTTTAAATAATTTTACAAAAAAAATTCGAAATTTTTCGTTTTATCAAAAAACGTCTCAAATAAAAGTTATTAGTTATTGCATTTATAGTAACTTTTGTTCAATAAATATTTTCGAAATATTTTTCTGTTGCTAAATATTCGCAAAAATCTTAAAATCGACACGAGTAAATTCCCATTTCTAGTCAACCGATTTTCATAAAAAACAATAGGGTTCTTCCCATTTAATAGGAGAATTTTTTAGTACCAGAACGAACTCTTTAAGTTAAACCGTTTTTGAATTATCGTGTATACACACAGACACACAGACACACAGACACACAGACACACACACACACACAGACACACACACACACAGACACACACACACACACAGACACACACACACAGACACACACACATATGGACGGCACTTCGAAAATAGGTTTTTTGGATTCCCTGGACCATGAAACGTGGTCATCCGTCAAAATCTCGACATCGAAAATTTTCGCGATTACAATACTTGCCCCTTATATATTTAGGTCGGGCAAGTAAAAATACATATATTTTTTTTAATTTAAAAAAATATTTAGTTTAATCTTCAAAAATACATCAAATTATGTCCTATACAATTTTTTGTCCAAGGCTTGGTTTACTAGTTACGAATTTTTTTTAATTTTAAAGTTTAGTAACTTTCTTTTTCCGGTTTCGGATTTTAATAAAAAACAATAGGGTTCTTCCCAATTATTAGGAGAATTTTTTGGTACCAGAACGAACTCTTTAAGTTAAACCGTTTTTGAGTTATCGTGTATACACACAGACACACAGACACACAGACACACAGACACACACACACAGACACACACACATACGGACGGCACTTCGAAAATAGTTTTTTGGATTCCCTGGACCATGAAACGTGGTCATCCGTCAAAATCTCGACATCGAAAATTTTCGCGATTACAATACTTGCCCCTTATATATTAAGGTCGGGCAAGTAAAAAGGCGAAATTTTCTGCTTTTAGACAAAACTGATATTTGTTTTAAGCACATATAGGTATTATGATACCTACTAAGCCATTTTGAATAGAAATTGTTTCGAATGGGAAATATTATTTTTCAATATTTGCGGACCCGATTTTCATTTTTAAACAGTGAATTTTGAATTTATAAGTTTTTATGCACAATATATAGAATAAGATTAATACTTAGAAAACGTTTTTTATTTAAAGTCGAAGTAATAGAATCCAATGATAAAACCGACAAATATACAAATAAACATATTTTTGTCCAGCAAAGCGAAATGAGAAATGTAAAAATATCATAACTCATAATTAATATATAATATTTAAACTTTCAATAACTTGTAAAATTTTTGCGAGGTCCCCTCAAGCGCGAGGCTGTCGGCAGTCGCCGACGTCGCCGACGCCTAACGCCGCCACAGTTGAAAATGGTTTCAAAACGCTCTGGTTACATGCATATTGTGGCATGAACCTTATACATTGTAAAATTGGAAATTAGAGATTTCTTTGGTGACTCAAGTAGAATGATCAGGATTACAGATGCACTACAGAAATTTTGATTCCTTGTACTTCTAACATGACGACTCACTATGTCACCACTGTACGGAACTACGTTAAGTGAGTTTTGCATAGGAACATCATTGCAAGGTAATTGAAATTCCACCAAGGTCTACAGATTTGACATTCTTTTTTTTTTTTTGGTGCGTGTTCAAAGACAAATCGTTTGCGACAGAACCAAGAAGACGACCTTAAAGCATCCAGCGATAAGATTTTATCACAGCATGCCAAATCGTTTTTCTCGACATTCCTGGACACCTTCATTTATGTGTCAATGTAAAGAAAAGACAAACTGAACATAAAAAGTAGCAGTAAATCACTACGGCCCAGTTGCATAAAAGGTTGGTAAGTCGGACAGTGTAGTTAACTATGCATCATGTCGTCAAATGTTGCAGAAATCATTGCTAAGTACACATCAATTCTTTATCATCATGACATTGTCAAATATTTGACAAAATCAACTGACGCCGTGATTACCTGACAACATAGTCAACAACACTTTATGCAAATGGCCCTTCTCCAAGGGCCAAATCCCCTTTAAATAAATTAAAAGAGATTTTCATCAAACTGTATTAAATATCTACACTATATTTGAATGTAAACATTAACAAGGCAAATGGAAAACGAATATAAAATTTCTTTTCATTTAATATATCTGGTTGAAAAATTAATTTGCGTTTTACAGAAAAACTGTAATCTTCTTCCTGATGTCCAACGAGATTTTTAATGTAATGCATTTTCAAAGAGATGTGGAAAAATAATATCACAAAGAAATTGTAGATAGAATTATTTTGCAAGGTTTTACTGCGCTTTACTGTAACTCTCGCCACCTTTATTCTCACTGTAAAATTACCTGGACGTTTGACAACGTCGGTTCGCTATCGACAATCTCTGTCTGTTAATTAGATTTTATTAGCGGTGTTATAACAAATTGTTAATTAAACAATAATACCTAGGCGCCACCCTATCAAAGAGAGGAAAGAGCGGGGATGATATAAAATTAAATAGGGCAAGGGAGGCGTGTCATCAATCTATTAGACCATCGCTGAACGACAATTTAACTAAGAAGACCAACCGGCTATCTATAAGACGATTGTTAAAAGCATTTACACATATGGTTCAGAAATATGAGAAATAAATTTTGATTAAGTGCAGTAACGACTTTTGGAAGGAGCTGCAATACCTACAAACTTGAGCACATTGGCAATGATACCATACGAACCATGTAATGGATTCCTGAAAATGACAGGGAAATCAGTAAGAGACTGGAGTTAGGAGATCTATTATGTAAGCTTTTCGACATTTCTTTTTACAGTCTCTTGTCATAAGTTCCTATAATAGAGGTAGAGTATGGATAATGAGTGACACTGATAGTGTGATAGTGACTGTTGACAAGTTACAGATTAGACCCCTTGGATGCATGGAAGTCGATAAAGGCCAGAGGTCTTCCACAAGACCGATACCTTGCGACTACCAACAGAGAAAATGTATTGTTACGAATACGGCCTTGCTAAAGAATACCGTAGTTTTGAAACGGACGCAAACCTTGAACACTGTGTTACCCGAATGGTTCTCGACTTTTATAGAACAAATAAAATTTTCCATATAAAGGTTTTATCACCAATAAAATACCAACTATTTTTATCATCAGTTGTAAAAACTCTTTAGTTATTCCTTTATGCTTATTATACAATAAATCATTGATGAACGGTACATTTCCAGGCTACTGGAAACTTTCAAAGATAGCACCAATTTTCAAGTCAGGTAGCAAATCCTACAGAAAACTATCGACTATCGTCTTTATTAAGCATTTTTGGGAAGATTTTTGAAGCGTGTGTAACAAAACAATTATTTTACGATACTCAAAATTATATTATTCAAGAATAACATGGATTTTTCAAGTCCAGATATGTAGTTACCAATTTTTTGCTATTAGTGCAGTATGTTAATATTTGCCTGGATCACAGGCAGCAAATTTCGGCAGTTTATACGGACTTTTCCAAAGCTTTTGATAAGGTTCATCACCCTACTCTGTTTTATAAATTGGAAAAGTTCGGTATATGTCTGCTGCGGTGGTTAAAATAATACATTAGTAACAAAACTCAGTATGTGGTTGTAAATAATTACAAATCGTCTCTCGTTCTAGTAACTCGTGGCAACAGGAGTGCCACAAGGTTCACACCAGGGATCTCTTTTGTTTTCTATTTTTATTAATGATGTTTATAAATGCTTTAGTTATTATAAGTTTCTTTTATATGCAGACGATTTGAAAATATATAAATGCATTACTACTGTCGAGCACTGTTTGCAACTTCAAGATGGTCTAGATAGATTTCTTATCTTCTGTAACCAAAACAAATTGGTATTAAATTTTAAAAAATGTAACTACATTACTTTCAGTCTAAAACAATCCAAAAATTTAATTCAATTTGACTTTTCAATACTTGGAAATTTGTTGAAACAGGTCTTTGATTATTCTTACAAATCCCTTAATAGGTGCGCGAAATATCCCCAATATATTAAACTATTTCGCCACTAAGAATTTGAGGTCTGTCCACTTATAAATAAATTTCACGAATAAAAAAGACTGTTTGTTACTTGTATATTATTGTGTAATCATGGTTACCGAAATTTATGCGGTATTGTCTTATTTTATTTAGTAGACTGCTGTATATTAACGTACAGTTGTGCAATATATGCATAAATAAATTTTTTTAGTTTAAAACGTTACAAAGCGTCCAACCGAAGTCTTTCTAGACCAGCGGTTGGCAACCCAAATGTGCTCGCGTGTCACTTTTTGCATATAATTCTATTTGACACAGGGCGCGTGCCACCTCTAAAAAAAAAATTTTTATGTGAAGTGTGAATATTCACACATTTCAGGGTTTCGCAGGTATATAATAAGTGAAGGCGGTATGCTGAGTGTGTAGGACAAATTTTACTTTGTAGTAATAACGGCAAAATGAACGATATTTTTAAAATAATTTATCGTCTGTTAATCATATAATAAGACTGGTTATTAAATTTACGCTCTTAAAAATTAAATACAACATTTGTCAAAATATAACTAGAATTTTGACAAAATAATTTCAACATAATAAAAATAAAAAAAAATAAATAAATAGAAAAAATAAAATTCACTCCGTACCCTTCTCGAAACCCTTCGTTTCCAGCGCATTTTAGCTTACGACACCAGTGCTCTAACCCATTACGCTATCGTACGCCTTCCATGTGAGTGTCTTACATTGGTATAACTTTTGTACTTTGTGAACCAAAAACCACAAAAAATGCGTTATTTTCCGAAAACATAATCTGATCAAAAATTCCTGTTGTACTATTTCGGTTCACACCAATATACATTACTTAGAATTTTTTTAGATTTTTAGTTTAAACCATCTGGGCTACAGGGTGTAGGACAAAATTTTTTTTGCACAATTTTGGCAAAAATCGCATCAAAATAATTTATTTTGCAAAAATAAAAATTTGATCGTTAATCCACGTACTAAGGGCTTTCATTTGATACCCTACTCAAAATTTTATAAAAATATTTTTGTTTTCGATGAGCACATATTTGTTTATATTTTTAGGGGGGTATGTTTTTTAGATGTTTTAGTATTTTTTCTTTATGCGGGTCAAAGAGTTGTATAAGCATGCCAAATTTCAACTCTCTAGGTTTAGCCGTTTGGCTACAATTTTTACCGAACAGACAGACAGACAGACAGACGACAAAATGACGGTATAAGGGTTTTTTGGTCATACCTACAAAACCCTAAAAAAAGGTCGACCTAACGTATGGGTCCGATATATTTTTTTTTCAGATCATCACATACGCCCGTCCTTGGCGTATACTCTTCTTACTGTTCATGTATCTTCTGATTTTACGATTACAGCACTGGGTCAAAATTACAAAACCGTGTTTTATTTTTGATTTTACAAAATAATCACAGAATTTTAATTTATAGAACATTAAAAGTTACTACATTTTTCTGAAGATAATACTTTTTGTAGGAAGTTATCATTATTTTCAATGTGTTTATAAAATTCAGTGCAGTTTAAATTCACGTTTAAAATTGGGAATTAGTTCTCAAATTTTGGCGTGCCACCCAAAAATGCTTCGGTTGCCTTACGTTGCCGACCGATGTTCTAAACCAGTGATGGCGAACCTTTTGAGCTCGGTGTGTCAAAATTGGGTAAAAACCTAGCTTAACTCGAGTACCGTTTCACGTCTAGAAATATCCATAATTTTGGGATATTCGCAGCCCTAGTAAAATAGTTATACTTTTGATGTATTTATTTGTTAAAAAAACAAAAACAAATGATTCTTTACATTAGTGACTTTTTTGTTGCTGATTTGCATTTGCTAAATTCAATTGAAGGTTGGTATTTCGTGCACTTCAAACCCGAGCAAGCGCTACTAACTTCATCTATCAGTCGGTTTCTTTTATTGGTTTTAATATTATTTAACGCCGAGAATAAGATCTCACAAAAGTACGTAGATGGAAAAATAAAGCCATCACTAGATTTTTCAGTGCTAAAGTGTCCGGTAATCGGTTCCAAGCACTCCAAATTTCCTGTTCGTAGTGGCACTCTTTTTCATTCTCCAAACAATTTCTCTCCAAATTCTCAAGTTTGGACCTCAAGTCGACAAACACTTGAAGCCAGATGCGTTTATTGTTCTTGGCCGAAGACTGTCCGTAAACGATGCGTGTCATCTAAGATGTCTTGGCGTGTCACCTATGACACGCGTGTCATAGGTTCGCCATCACTGTTTTAGACAGTAGTGATGATCTTTACTATACTGCTACTTAAACAAGTCTGTATTCACTCCTAGGAAGTGAAGATTTAGGTCTATAACTCTTACAGTGAACCAGTCCGTTTTGGGAGCAGTGATAAATGGTAACGTTTTCCTTGTTTTTTTATTGTTTCAAGTTTGACAAAGAGGCGATTACCTTAAGATACTTCTCTCATTAAATTCCAGAATAATATAAAACGTACATTAATCTTAGACTCAGGGTATCCATTAAAGAAACTTCGTCGTAAAATAAATCGTTTCAAATCTTATATACTCGTTGATAAACCTTTTTCAGTTGATGGACCAATAAGGTTTACCGTGAACTGGTACAGTGCAGGTATCAGAGTACAATCCGTGTTTATCATCTGACACCTAATGACCCATTAGCAGAGATTCTGTGGCTTGGAACATTATTGCGGTTTTAGGAAAAGGGGTGGTTAAAGCGGAGTTCTGACAGTATTACCTGGCTACAATCAGATTGCATTCCGTTGTAAGCACACTAATACACTTATTCTAAACATTTATATACTTACGTAATTTTAAAAAATTGTTGTTTAATGTAATTTTTCACACATTTCAGAGTTTTGTAAGTATGCAGGAAATGACAACAAATTGTGAATCATAAAATTCGATAACTTTTAGAAAAAAATAAAGAGAGTGCTTCCATTTATAGACTTACAAGGGTTGTTAATTACGAGATGCACGCGTAATTAAGACAGCTACCTAGTTCTCCAGTTGGTCAGTTAAATACTGCTAACACGGTATTGCAAAAAATTTATGTGAAGTGTGAATTTTCACACATTGCAGGGTTCCGCAGGTATATAATAAGTGAAGGCGGCATGCTGAGTTTGTACGACAAATTTTGCTTAGTAGTAATCACGGCAAAATTAACGATATTTTTAAAATAATTTATCGTCTGTTAATCTAACAGCTTTAAAAACAAATTTTATATTAAAATATTTTCTTGTTAATTTTAATTCGAATATCTAATACCATTATTTGGGTTTCTAAATATGTGCAGTATTTTTTTTTTATATATAGCAAGGTTCATTTAGATTTTGAAAATTGCGCCTATGGCTTCCACTAGTTGTTTTAAGTCATATGTTCCGCCCCTCTGGTTTCGTATACATGACACATAGAATGAAAATATAATTCCAACAATTCCAACTGGTTATTAAATTTACGCTCTTAAAATGCAACGTTTGCCAAAATATAACTAGAATTTTGACAAAATAATTTAAACAAAATAAATATGGAAAAACAAACAAAAAATAAAATTATCTCCTCTGCCCGAGAGCGAACCCTAGTTTGCTGCGTAGCAAGCGAGAAAATTAACCATTAGACCATGATACGCCTTCTATAGTGCGTTCGAAGGTGAGTTTGCAGTATAGCTCTTATGGCAAATGTGAGCGGTGTTGCCAAATGTTGTAAAAGTGTCAAATGTGTCAATTATAATAATATGAAAAACTCGTATTATTTACAAAAATCAACTCTTATAAAACTCAAAATAACACTCAACAAAAACAAACGGCCATTTGTAGAATACTGCGTCTTCACAGATCAGCGTGTTTAAGAGCTGGCAACGTCGACTAGCAAGAAAAGGATAGCGTCATTCTGTAAACCCATTAGAGAGTATGAAAAAGAACTACTCCATATGCCCTGTACTGCATACTCACCTTCGAACGCACTATAGCATAGTGTGTTACATAACTATAACTTTTGTGCATCATCAACAAAAAAATGCGTTATTTTCCGAAAACATAATCTGATAAAAAATTCCTGTTGTACTATTCCGGTTCACACCAATGTACATTACTTAGAATTTTTTCAGATTTTTAGATTAAACTATCTGGGCTACAGGGTGTGGGACAATTTTTTTCCCACAATTTTGGCAAAAATCGCATCAAAAGAATTTTGATTGAAATTCGTAATTTTTCGAAAAATTAATTTGATTGAGAAAAATTCTTGCTGGACAATTTCACGCCCTATCAGTGTATATTGTTATGAGTTTTTCCAAATTTGTAGACCAAACTCTCTGGGAATTAAAGCGTAGGATTAATAGTTTTGTGACATTTTCATCGAAGATCGTGTAAAAATATTAGGCTTTTCAAAAATAAAACTTTCGAAGTTCAATTTCAGTTGTGCAACATAATAAATTCTAACTACCAATATTCGTTAATGACGCATGCCTCAGCAAAAATCAACAGTTTCTTTCCGTTACATTCACCCTATAAATATGCTATTAGAAGAGGTCATAGGTCAAACATGTAATGTCAATCATATATTGGAAATAACGTCTCTCTAGGTAATACTTTCGTAATGGATGTTTTAAGTTAATAATGCTTTTATTTTTTGGTTGAAAATGACTAATGGATAACATAAAATAAAAACATGGGAAATGAATTTTAAAAACATGTATAGTTAGATAAAAATATGTAGATCATTACGAGAACATTATAAAAAAAATAGTTTTGTAGGTATTTAGTATTTTAGGCTGGATATCTTACAAGAACTTAGCTTCTAAAGAACGTCAAAAAAATAATCACATATTTCTTAAAAGTAATTTTTTATTAGTGATCAAAAATTAGGGCTAAAATTTGATTGAAATGAACATATCTTTAACAAGAACATAGCTGCGTATCTATAAGACTAACATTAGTCTTATACGTTAGTACATATGTCTAACATAACACATACGTTGTTTAGTAAAAATTTATTCCGTAGAATAGTGTTTTACCTTGAATACAGTGGGCTTTTTGTGACGTCACGGTCATCAAAAGTATCTAGCTGTATCTAGATACATTTTCTTGGGCATGTATCTGTATCTAGATATTTTTTATAATTCTGTATCTGTAACTGTATCTAGATATATTTTTTCTTCAGTATCTGTATCAGTATCTAGATATTTTTTTAAATGTATTATTACAACATGGTTTTAATTTATACTAACGAACATGTCAGCACTTATATTAAGTACCCTTTCTAAGAAATAGATGATTTTTTATCATTCCATATTTTTTAACTAGGGGCCTCAGCCCGGCTACGCCGGTCTTCTCCCCTACGTTGTTAAGACTCGTTTTAATTTAATAAGGCATTTTGTCGATTATAAAACTCGTCGCTCATCTTTTTTTAACACTATTTTATGAAAATTCCACCTGCAAATGTCTTAAGTTTTATCGTTAATTCACCTTAAATACTTAATTAGTTTTCTTCTGTCAAGATTATTTTTACCTCAAAATGATCCAATGTTGGCCCAGATTCTTTGAAAAATTAACACTTTGATTAACCCTGAAATATTTAATATATATAAATCTTTTTTTAACACTATTTTATGGAAATTCGCCCTGCAAATGTCTTAAACTTTACCGTTAATTCACCTTAAATCCTTAATTAGTATTCTTCTGTCAAGAAACACGTTCAAAATGTGAAATCTCGTCCCATTTTAAAATGCAAACAATCTGATAGCTGTCTCCTTTTGAAACCTTGTAAGCATATTTTTGCCTCAAAATGCTCAAATAATGGCCCAGATTCTTTGAAAAATGTTTTCTGATACCTCAAAATATTATCTCGCACGTCCAAAAAGCTATCCTGAACCATTATTACCATTTAACACTTTGATTCTCGCCGTAAATATTCTGGACCGGCCGTCTTGTATTAAGAATATTTTTGAATTATCGTCTGATAAAACCTGTCCGTGCCGATCAATGGTGACTTTGATTCGACACGGATTCGAGGAAAAAATGCATGATTTTTAGCAATAAAAAATAGTCAGTACCCCCGTCGAAATAAAATTAAGCTTAAGCACTAAAAAAAATATCACCCGGATAAGACGGCGGTTCATTTTCCTCTCACCGCGTTACCGGAAAAATGAAGATACACCAGAAGTTGAATAGAACATACATACCACACTTGTACAATTTAGTAGTAGATGTTTTACAATACCACAATTATCTCCCTTAAACAGACAAATAATTATTGTAAATTAAATTCTACAATTAAAAACTAAATACGAAATCCTTTTAAGTATACTCTAGTTTCAAATAATTTCTCCCCAAACGTAGCCGAGTTGTGGTTGACACAGTAGGTGAAGAGAACATTGCTATGTTAGTGCCATGAAATTCCGTTCCAACCATTGCCGTTACCCACTCATTACCTCTTGCCCCCATGTTCATTTCAATCAATTACCGGCGGCGGAAACTCTCGCCGGTGGCGGTGTGGCGGCTAGCGTCATGTCCCCCGGTTAGGATGATGTTAGGGCTGATTTAGGAGGATCTTTGGATATTATGGGTTATTAAATATGGAAACAAGGAGAGTTCCTTGTTACGAACATGTTATTGGGGATTGTGTATTTATGGGATTCGATTTAACATGGGTTTGTGTTACGAACGTATTTGTATAATTTACCTATGGATGTCGAATACATAATGTTTTAACTCTGATCGAAATGTTGTCTTAACGGTAGGTTTAACACCATATTACAAGTTTCTTACACAAAAATAACAATCTGAAATAAAATAACTTGGTGACAAACCAAGACAATTAACAATGACAAACTTGGTGGCGAAAAATAACTAAATCGATTTTTTTTCACTCTTTTATTTTACTAAAACATACCTATTGAAGTCAATTAGTTTTGGCGCACAGCATCCAAGGCAAGTTGCGCCTAACGCCGCCCATCTAAATATCTACTCTATATATTAAAAATAATATATTAGACAATAAATAAATAAATATCATTAAAAATACGCAAACTCAAAAGAAATCTTGCACGGACAAATACAAATAAATAAGATAAAAGGTCTGTTCGAAAAAACAGACGCAGGGTGATGGTAAGAGGCTGTAAAGGGACCAGTGACCTTCGAATATCACAAGTTAATAATAAAACACATTAAAATAAGGTGCAAGAATTCACAAATAAAACAGTACGTTCGATTTTCTCAGGAAGAGTATTAGCTTGTCCATGAGTACGCGGTTGTCACCTAATGTAACTGACAGGTCATAGCACAGACGTAACCTCTCTCTGACATCCTCGAACTGTACACACTCAAAATGTGTAACACAGACAAATCTGTGTTACACGTCTCACATAGAGGGGAGTCTTCATCTCGAAGATTTCCAGGGGTCCACTAGTAGTGGCCTATACGGACGCGTGTGATGGCGGTTTTCTCCTTGCGATTAATCCTGCACGAAGAACCCCATGGTTCAACGTCTTCCTTAATCTATTTCAACGTTCTGTATGCTGCTCCACTCATGCCAGATGTTTCAAATGACTCTACGTCATCTGCAAATATTAATCTCACATCAAACAAACGTCTGAGGGAGGCGGCTTTTGCAGCTTCGTTCGCCGCTTCTATGCCTTTAATACTAACATGTCCCTGAAGTCATATTTAGTTTGTGTTCGATAGTCACTTTGAAGATTTACATATTTTAAAAGTTTTTATTTAATATAGAAACATTTGTACGAGTATTGGTATCGCTAAATTTTGTTTACATTTGCTGACATTTTACGTTCTGATTTGTTTTGACATTTTTGACAAACCTCGGGGGCGGTAGCCATCCACAACACTGGCTCGTCACCCTTGGAACCCCTGGTTCCAAGTTCTCCCGCCGCCAACGCTATCTCCATTAAAGAGGCTGCCGGAACCACTCAAGTTTGTGTTGCCGCCTTCCGCCGTCGTTTTAACGTCTCCATCACCGCTCTTGAATTGGTATTCATTTAAGGCATGATTTGGACCTGAGACGCCCCCGACCAGCTGTACGAAGCTCGTCCAAGCCTGGACGCCACCTTCAGCCCGGACGCCGTCAACGCCGCGGACCGCATGGTTGAGAACCACCGGTTCCGATTTCCTCGTGCCGCCGATGGTCTCGCCACTGCCTCCGGCGTCCCCAACGCACCTCAGCATGAAGCTCTTCTGAGCCGCCATCACTGAAGAACCCACCCTCATTGGACAACTCGAAGCCAGACGCCGCCCGTTCCGACAACGTCGTCAGCTCGACGGCCACAACACAGGAGGACATCTGCCATACGAGGCCGACCCCCATGATGATTGGCGCCCCATTACGGGCAGCGCCCCGATCACATTGTACATATATCATCATTATATTCATTTTCAGGTGGAATTATCTAAATAAAACGATTACAACAATCATATTGTGTACTTCTTCTAACTTATAGAGAGTCCATTGCATAAGACGCACTGCGAGAAAGGCAAACTGAGCAAACTGGTTTTGTTGCACACACGTGGGTGGTTTTCAACGGTCTCCCGCCTCTGTGTCGCCGCAACAAGTGATATGGATTCTAGGTGGGAATTTCGGCTCAGTTTGCGGAACCGGATCAGTGGAGGTCGTTCAGTTTGTTGAGCCGGTTCATTGATCCGGCTCAGTGATCCGGTTAAGTAAACATGTTTCCGAGACACAGGTCGGTCGTTAGTTCGTAGGTAGAACGTCGCTTAGAGCCGGTTCTTGCAATATATGAACTGTAAACATGATCCCGAGACACAGGTCGGTCGGTCGTTCGGTCGTAGGTAGAACGTCGCTTAGAGCCGGCTCTTGCTTAGAGCCGGTTCTTCCAATATATGAACTGTAAACATGATCCCGAGACACAGGTCGGTCGGTCGTTCGGTCGTAGGTAGAACGTCGCTTAGAGCCGGCTCTTGCTTGGAGCCGGTTCTTGCAATATATGAACTGTAAACATGATCCCGAGACACAGGTCAGTCAGTTGTCGGTCGTTCGCTCGTAGGTAGAACGTCGCTTAGCCCCGGTTCTTATCTAACATTTTTGAAACAAACAATTCACTTTATGTAGCTACTGTATTTTAAACCAGATGTGTTAAGTTTATGGCGATGTTTATTGCCCTTATAAATCGGACATCTGGGATTTGGGCAATATTTTTAATATTTTTATATAGTATGGTTGTGAGAAAATACAGACTAAGCCTATTAGTTTCAAATAAACTGCCCTACAAATTGATGACAAAATACACTTTATGATAATACATTACAAGCCGAGTTTTCGCGAGTTCAACATGACGATCCAGATCCGGATCACTCCGGTCACAGCTCACAATCGCCCGACCAATCGTATCTTTGAAACTTGAAACTATACAGTGAGCCGTGAGCCGGCTCATTTCAATTTGGTGAACCGTGTCACTTCGGTCAGTGTACTGAGCCGGCTCAGTGAACCGGTTCGTTCATGAACGACCCATCTCTAATATGGATGTCGAAAATATTCATGAAAACCAGTTTCTTAATATTTTAATAAGTCCTAATATAATGAGATATGAAAGGAGTGGTAAGGATTTGTAGAGGATAATGAAGTTGTTGAGGAAATAACTGTGGTAATTACTGTGTTGTTTTTTAAAAATTTCAATGTTAAAAAAGTATTTTTAAACATCTTTTTGTTTTTTGTATATTTTTCTTACTGTAGGACGCTTAAACCTGACAAGCAAAACAATATTAAAACGAAATTAAAACTAAGAATCCCTGTCAAAAATAATTTTAAAGAAGGTTATTGACTTGTTACTTAAAATAAAATGTTCGAGATCATTAACTTAACACTTGAAAAGTTTTAGTGATTTTTTAGTGACAATATTAATTAATGGCTCGGCGACAAATGACACCAACATATAAACCTCATTCATTTTTGTAATATGAAACTAAAGAAGAGATTTTATTTTTACTTGCACGTGTGTTAAAGTAAACTTAAATATTAGAAATAATAACTTACATTCTTCTTTTATACACTTTTCACACTAGAACTTTAAGATAAAATATTTAAGTTAGCCTGACTTTAGATATTAGAGTGAATGTACCTGACCTCGGTTTAATGCAGCCTAACTTAAAGACAGATTTCTATCTAAAAATTTCTGCTAATGCATATTAATGTGAACCGAAATAATACAAAAGGAATTTTTGATCTGATAATTATTTCAAAAATTATCGATTTTCGAACACTGTGCTTACAATATTTATCTGTGGTTACAATATTTATCTGACTGACTGAAGAAGTCTTGAGATAGATACCAGAATCCTGGGATTGCATTTCCTACTTAAGACCAATGTTGCCACTAGTAGGGAAACGAACGTACCAAAATTTATTAAAAAAAATTGAAGAGTGAATTTTCACACATTTAAGGGTTTTGTGGGTATTTAGTCAGTGAATGATGATTTTTAGAAGGCCAAACAATGAATGCCTGTTACTACATAACACAATTACAAGTGTTGGTTTTAAATCCTTTAAATCAATAGGCATGACAATATCTCTAATAATACCATAATATATATTTTACCGCATTTTTTTTTTTTTTGTATAATTGCAGAAATATCATTAAAATCTAGATCTGGCAACACGGCGGGCGATCTTTTGTCACGCAAGAGCATAACGCCTACATAGACATTGTTTATATTGCGACTATATGAAAAACTAACAGATTCTCTACTAGAAATGGAATCCCAGCAACCGGCCAGTTATTTATTTATTTTCGTAGTCGATATTTGCAATATAAATTTACGTACCTCTTCTCTACCCATTTCAAAATAAATCCATGTAGGTATATACAAATATTTTTTAATTTTACCTATGATATTAAACGAATATCTTAATACTTGGCAAAATTTAGTCAATATGAAATGTATTTCAAAAATCAATTACCGTTCATTAATCTGCATTTAAAGAACTTCAATTTAATATCTCCACAACAAAATCTGTATATATATATATATATATATATATACAGTATTGGCCATAAAGATAGCAACTTTTGATAATCCCCTTTCATTTTTATTCTATTCAATATTTTTAAAATTAAAAAATGTAATTCTTACCTATAACAATCCTCTACATATATTATAGTAAAAAATTAAATTTTAATAGTAAATTCTATTTTTTTTTATAGTATTTATTATTTTTACCTGGACACAAAGATACAACTACTCTTAAAAAAATCTTTTTTTTATTAATTAAGAAAATTAATTATTATTAACAGATCATTTTTAATATTTTGTATAGTAACCACCAGTATTTATAACTTCCCGACATTTTTTCGACATTGATTATAATAATTTCGTGATCATTTCATTATAAATATTAGACCAGACATCCTGCAAAGCTTTAAACAAATCTGCAATATTTGAATGCGTTTTGTATCTAATATTTCTGTCGAAAATCTCCCAAAGAATCCTCGAACCATTTTTTGACCAACTTCGAAGGATGTTTTGGGTCATTATCATTCCGAAAAATATGTTTTAAAGGCATGAACTCATCAGAATAAGGTTCCATAACATTGAAGGATGTCTTTATATTTAAATCGATCCATTATTCCTTCAATGTGGTATAGAGGACCCATACCATATCCCGAGAAACAGCCCCATACCATCACACCACCTCTGCCATGTTTAACTGTTGGCAAAGTGTACGGTGACTAAAAAGACCCTCACTAACTAATCTTCTGCGAATAGTTCTTGTTGAGAGGTTTTCTTGATCCATTTGTGGCAAAAGGCTCAAAATTTTCTCCCATGACAGAAAGGGGTTATTGTCAGATAAATAAATAATTTTTTTATCAGTTCGTTTTGAAGTTTTTCGTGGCCGTCCTGGAATTTTTGAATATTCAAACGTACCTTCTTCTCGAAATCGTTTTATAATTCGCGACACGGTAGATTTATGAACATTTAAATTTTGTGAAATCACATTTTGCAGCAGCCCGTCTTTATAACCAGAAATTATTAAGTTTCTAATTTCACTTGAAACAGTTTTACTACGACCCATGATTGACAAATATAAACTGAAATATTACTTGTGCACAACATATTATTTATAGATAAAACCTGCATATAACAAGAAAATCCGAGTAGTTGCAATATTTATGTCCAAGCAAAAATGAAAAAATTATTTATTATTAATCTGTAAGTCAGATTATTTGACTATTGATTGATGTATCAGACAAAATATGATTAAATTATAGAACTAAGAGTATTTATTTTCCAATATTATTATTAAAATTTGAAAAATTGAAAAATGTTAAAAATTGCAATCTTTATGCCCAATACTGTATATATTTTCAACAACACAAAAACTGTAATATTTTCCAAAAACGAAATCGGATCAAAAATTCCTTTCGTATGTTTCCGGTTCATAGCAATGTACATTGCTTCAAATTTTTTTATTTAACCCATTTGAGTTAAAGGGTGCGGGACACTGATTTTTTAGTACTTTTTTGAAAAAATCGTATGAAAATAAAAAAAATAAAAAACTACTTCCCGTATAATCCGATACAAAAAAATCGATATATTTCGAAAAGCTTATCTAATCGAAAAATCCTGTTGAAATATTCCGGTTCCCACTAATGTTCTTAATCGAAATTTTTTTCAGAATTAGATCAACCCCTCTGGGAGATAGGGTTGGGGAAAAAAGTTTTTTGACATATTCTTGGCGAAAATTCCATAAAAAAAGTTGATTTTTCAAAAATTAATATTTGTATATTTAAATATATCACTGAAATATTAATTTTTTTAATTAAATACATACTTGTTTACATTTATCTCAAGATGTGTTATTTTAAATCTTAGTATTTTTCCTATATGTGGGTCAAAGAGTTGTATAAGCATGCCAAATTTCAATTTTCTACATTAACCCAGTGAAAACTGCGCAGTACGCTTTGAGATTTCGTGCTCGCTGTGCGCACATATTTCGGTGATTGCGAGTTTATTCGTGTAGAGCAGTTGGCGTGAACTTTTTGTGTAAGTTTTCATGATATGTAAGGATGAATGATGGTGACGATATGACTAATGTTAGGAAAAAATGTAATGTGAGTGAATAAATACAAAAATACAAACAAAAAGATTTTATTTCAAAAAATATTTGTTTACATATTTACCTATATGCTATACTTACTATGAAACTTACAAAGAGTTAGTAATCTAGTTCCGTATATCGAACTGGAATAAACTATAATATACTTACCATATATATTTATAAAAAATCAATATAAATAAGTAGATATACTGAATGTAAGACCCTATCTAACTGAATTGAACGGCACAGCAACGTATACCAACGCAACGTGCTCGCAGGTACTTGAACTGGTTGTAGAATCAAGCGAGAATAGTCGTGTTGAGCAGGGAACAATTTAAAACACGGCGCGAGTTAACTCGCTCGGAGCGTATCGGGCCACACTTTTATTTACGAGTATATACGGTTGGAGCAGCGAAAGGGTTAAACCGTTTGGCTACAATTTCTACCGTACAGACAGACACACAGACACATGAGTGATGTTATAAGGTTTTTTTGGTGGTCATACCTCCAACTCCTTAAAAAGAATTAGTACTGGAATTGATATTCTGTCTACATTTTGTAATTCATACAAATATATTCATAAACTTTAATATTTAGTGGTTTCTTTGGTTCCGTATCATTCCCCTCGTTTTGTTTACGTTCTTTGTCACGTCTGTAACTGAACGATTTCTTGTGCGCGTTCCTTCACGTGTTACACATAAATCATAACACAGCATATTTTCAACTCACAACATGTGACCTGTTTTTCACTCAATTTATCAAAGTTTTCCAATTTTTAACACACTCATACATCTTTAAGGATGAAAATAAAAGAAATCTATGATACATTACACTTTAAAATATCGTTTAAAGACTTTGTAACCATTTGATTTTGTTGATTCGAAGTCGGAAAAAGGAAGAAGTACAGATTTGTCTTTTATCTAAATCAACTGAAATGTTAAAAGTTCTCTACAAGGCTACGGAAATAGTATCATTATTATTTAAACAGTCGTTTTAGTCCACTGCTGACTATAAGCCTCCCGTTTATATGTCTGTTTTTAGGATTTCGTACATATAACCTAGAAACTCTTATACCAGCGTTTCCCAATTTGTGGTACGCGTACCACTGGTGGTACGCGAGTTGCTGGTTGGTGGTACACGAAAAATAATCAATAATGGCGGACGTAAAAAATAAAAAAAATAAATCATGAAAATATCATAGAAACGTTTTTTCCTACAATTCATAAAAATATGTACAGTCGATGATCGAAAATCCGGCAATCGATACTGTTTTTTTGGAGTGCACTTAAATTTAGCCGTTAGCCATCTTACAAGTAGAATTCAAACGACATAATCTAATTAATATTTGGTGATATTGATAAAGAATATGAACAAATAATCTGAGAAAGCACTTAAATTATTATTACCGTTTACTAGTACGGAATTAATAGAAAGAGCTTTTTCTTCATATATTTTTAAAAAAAATAGGTATCGAAACATATTGAACGCAGCTGTAGACTTAAGGGTATACATCCGAACCAAATTTCAAAAAATTATGTTTTTCGATACAAACACAAGGATCTCATTAAATTTATTCTATAAAAATATTTGATTATAATAATAATGATTATAATAATAAAAATATAGAAAATATATTAATTGGTTTTTTACAATTCTGTGTTTTTATTAAAATCATTTATTAGTAAACGAAATATGACAAAATAGTAGAATCTACTATTTTGTCATATTTCGTTTCTATCTACTATTATATCTACTAAGTAAATAAATATACGAAATACAATCATTTTTACGAAGTGGTACAATTTAGCGTGATGTACCACCAAGTGGTATGCGAACCAAAACAGGTTGGGAAACACTGTCTTATACCGTCACTCATGTATCTATCTGTCTGTACGGTAGTAATTGTGGCTAAATGGCTGAATCTAAAGTGTTGAAATTAAGAGGGAAAAATATGTTTTTAAGTGTCTTAGTACAGTGTTTCTCAACCTTTTCTGTCATGGAACCCCCCGACATAATGTCAGTATTGTCAGCGGCCCCCCTACATACAGGGTGTTTGTTTGAAATGCCGTACCTCGAATAACTTCTTTATTTCAAGAGATATAAAAAATTCTTCAAAAGAAAAGCTAAACTAGACAAAAAGGCCCACTTAAGGACTATAATAAAAATTCTGCATTATTTCCGGTTGCAACGGAAATTGTTTCATCTTTTTATCTAGCATAGGGAATCGGTACTTTAATTTTTTTTCTTGAAGTACAGGATATCAAGGAGAATTTCAAATTTTTAAATGGGAACGTATGCCATATTTGGCATCTTTATTATTTTGTTATTGAACCTCAACGTGAAACCGAACCGATATTAATGTATTGAACCTGAATTCGAACCTGTATTCAGCCTATTTGTTCGACCTGTTCAATCTGTCTGTTCAAACTATCTGTTCGATCTGTTCAACTTGTCTGTTCGACCTGTTCAAACTGTTCGATCTGTTCAACCTGTTCAACCTATCTGTTCGACCAGTTCAACCTATCTGTTTGACCTGTTCAACCTATCTGTTCGACCTGTTCAACCTGTCTCTTCGACCTGTTCAACCTATCTGTTCGACCTGTTCAACCTGTTCAACCTGTTCAACCTGTTCAACCTATCTATTCGACCAGTTCAACCTATCTGTTCGACCTGTTCAACCTGTCTGTTCAACCTATCTGTTCGACCTGTTCAACCTGTCTCTTCGACCTGTTCAACCTATCTGTTCGACCTGTTCAACCTGTTCAACCTATCTGTTCGACCAGTTCAACCTATCTGTTCGACCTGTTCAACCTGTCTGTTCAACCTATCTGTTCGACCTGTTCAACCTGTCTCTTCGACCTGTTCAACCTATCTGTTCGACCTGTTCAACCTGTTCAACCTATCTGTTCGACCAGTTCAACCTATCTGTTCGACCTGTTCAACCTGTCTGTTCGACCTGTTTAACCTGTCTGTTCGACCTGTTTAACCTATCTCTTCGACCTGTTCAACCTATCTGTTCGACCTGTTCAACCTGTTCAACCTATCTGTTCGACCAGTTCAACCTATCTGTTCGACCTGTTCAACCTGTCTGTTCGACCAGTTCAACCTATCTGTTCGACCTGTTCAACCTGTCTGTTCAACCTATCTGTTCGACCTGTTCAACCTGTCTGTTCAACCTATTTGTTCGACCTGTTCAACCTGTCTCTTCGACCAGTTCAACCTATCTGTTCGACCTGTTCAACCTGTTCAACCTATCTGTTCGACCAGTTCAACCTATCTGTTCGACCAGTTCAACCTATCTGTTCGACCTGTTCAACCTGTCTGTTCGACCTGTTTAACCTGTCTGTTCGACCTGTTTAACCTATCTCTTCGACCTGTTCAACCTATCTGTTCGACCTGTTCAACCTATCTGTTTGACCTGTTCGACCTGTTCAACCTGTCTGTTCGACCTGTACGATTTGTTTAACCTATCTGTTCGACCTGTTCAACCTATCTGTTCGATTTGTTCAACCTGTCTGTAGTCTGTTCGACCTATTTAACCTGTATGTTCGACCTGTTTAACCTATCTCTTCGACCTGTTCAACCTATCTGTTCGACCTGTTCAACCTGTCTCTTCGATCTGTTCAACCTGCCTGTTCGACCTGTTCAACCTATCTGTTCAACTTGTTTCAAATTACACCTCATCAGCATTCAAATTACATACCGGAAAAACAACTGATAAGACTTCCGCCCCGATAAGGATTTGCGGTTGAGCGTGTGTTGCGAGTTGCGTTTTTTTTTTGCCCCTGAGCCCTTCTGTTACCCTACCCTTAGTTATCTTAGAATCTTCAGAACTACAAAGATCTTCTTTTGCACTGGTCAATTGCAATCGTTATATGGGTCACTGCCAGACCCGCGGGTCATAGGTTTGCTGTCACTACTATATGCACTATTAAGCCATCGGGAAACTATATGATATACCTATATTTAGAATAGAAAGAAAATGTAGTTAAAAGTAAAAATATTGAGTGTTTCCTTGAATTGAATATCTGGGACAGATATTTGCAACCGTATATTTCAAACAGTAAAATTAAAACAAACAAGTTTTTCCAAGTAAAAAAGTCAATTTCGTAGAAATATTTATTACTTAACTATGAACATAGAGAACGGTCGTCATATCCTTATCCATTTCAAGCATCAATAACTCGATTCGGAAAGTTTATTTTTGGCAAAAGTCCAGAGTGCCATGGATATAAAACAATGAGTGCGATTAGTTCCTTTGTTTCCGACTATTTTAGATCGGTGAATAGTTAGCGTTTAACATATTTGCAGACGTGTTATGTAACAGTACAAATAGAGATTTTAACGCAGAGCTGCAAGTCTGATCATGAGTTATTACAGTTAAAATTCTATATATGAACGCTGGCGATTTAAAAAATATTATATTTTAATTTATACAATACTGGTACAGTTAAGGACATAAAAATAGGACACCTTTTTAATCTAGTGTGTATATTTTTTCTAAAATTTATTTGTTTAAATCAGGTTTTCTAATTATGACATCTGTCAAACATTAACTTGTCAATATATTGTCAACACTGCCCTCCATTAATAATTTTGTTAAGGCTAACATAATTGCTAAAGCGGAAGATGGATGGTCGGTGCGGCGAATTGCATGCTTTTATAAATAAAATTGATACACGTTTTGGGTACAGACGCCTACTATTCAAATTCGAATAGATAGGTTCACACAAGACAAAAAACGGTGTCCTATTTTTTATGTCCTTGGAAACTGTACATGGAATCCATGACTCGAGTCAATACAATCCTACATGAACATCTTTCTAGGATTTTGTAGGTATAACCACAAAAAAAAACCTTATAACGTCACTCACTCATGTGTCTGTCTGTCTGTGCGGTAGGAATGGTAGCTAAACGGCTTAACATAGGAAGTTGAAATTTGGTGTTTATACAACTCTTTGACCTACATATAGGAAAAATACTGAGAGTTCAAAAAAATACACCCCGAGATAAATATAAACAAACTAGGGGCCTCAGCCCGGCTACGCCGGGCTTCTCCCCCTACGTTGACAAAACTCGTCGCTTCGCGACTCGTTTTAATATGATAAGGCATTTTGCCGCACTTGTCGATTATAAATGTTCAAAGGATTATCCAAATCGGTTAATTAATTTACGTTTGTACCATTTAAACGTAACAATAATATTTTATTTCACTATAAAGAATACATGGATTCTGAATAAAATAGAGAAAAATTAATAAAATTGTTAAATATTATTGCATAGGATTCACTATTAATTATGTCACTTGGAAATTTAGAAAAACTTTTGAGTAACACTTATAGATGTGAAATTTGCAGATTTTCGTTGTAATAATATATTCGTTGTAGTAATATTTTACGTTATTAAATTTAGTATTTTGTTTAACAATTTAAAAAGGTATTTATAATTTTAAATTTTTTTGTAAATATATTAGTCGTTTTTAATTTATATAATCACTAAAATTTCACCTATACTTGTTATAATTCAGTAATACGAAGGAATTGCCTCCTAAATTTGAACTGAGGTAGTTGTTTCGTTGTTCGAGAGAGGCGCTGATGAATACTTATATCATAATTTTTAAATTTTTTTGAAATAAGTCTTATAATTAGCATTTTTACTGCAAAAAAAAAAACAGCGGAAGACCTTCATGATGATAAAAAACACTTTCATCCTATAGTAATCATTTATATAAAGAAATAATATATTAAAACAGCGATTCTCAACTTGTGGGGCGCGCCCCCCTTGGGGGCCGCGGCGTTACTACAAGGGGGGCGCGAGTATATTTAAAAACAAAATTAAAACTTTGTTGAAGGTTAAATAAAACAAATTGTATAATTAAAAAATTTATATATATATATATATTTAAAATAAGAATACAGTTTATAATTTATAGCAAACAGTCGCATTTTACCAATAAAATTAAATGTACGAATATCGGACCGTTTTCATTATGACACTATAATTTTCGATAGATCAAAAAGGGGGGGCGCGAGAATATTTACATTGGTAAACTGGGTCGCAATAACAGAAAGGTTGAGAAGCGCTGTATTAAAATGACATGTGGGTATTTAATACTTCAAGATTTAACACAATTAAAATTACGCAATTACGAAATATCGAATATTATTCCGTCTTATCTATCCGCCTAATACATTGTACTTTATACTTTCGTTAATATAGTTAGTAAAATAGTTAATAACATACAGTTTCCAGAATTAAAATAACAATACTGCTTAACAGATCTATCCTCCCCCTGAAAACTTATTTGAACGTATTCTACAGATAGGTTTAACATTTAAAACACCATAAAAACGGTACTTTAAAACTACCCTTAAAATATATTTTGATAACTCAAAACTGATTCTTACTTTCTTAATTCTTACTTTCTTTTCCGTTTAATAGCATTTTTTATGGAAGGCAGAAATGTCTAGAGAATTAGTAGCAAGAAGCGTTTGAATATTGGTAGGTAAGGATATTTTTTGGACAACTAAATTTTGTATGAATAAGTTACGATTACGAAAATGAATTGAAAATTAATTTTTGGACATTTTCTTTGCTAGTTTATCTTTTTGAGGACATGTAATTTTCCATTCTATTGTCTTCTTTCCGCGGATAACAAATCTAGTTTTCTGTGTATGAAATTACATTTGTGGCCAACGATTTAATCTATAAATAATGTATCTATGCATTTAAACTTAAATTATAAATCATAATTCCGCGAGTAATATGTTTAATGCTACAAATAAGAAGTTATATTGTACGAGTTCGTTACTAGGTCAGCCATTTTAATAATTTATAATATTAAATTCTCGAACCAATTAAATTAATTATAAATCATAATTACGATCAATCCCGCTAGAGGCGCTCTCACCGTATTTTCCAATGCGATAAATTTAATTTTCATGGTTTAAGTTGAAAATCACATTTGGCTCAAACTAACCTAATAAAAGGATGAATCTCCGTTACTAATTACCATGCACTCAGTTAAATTAATCAATTTTATACGAAGCGAACGTCGGCAATTGCAAGAAGTCACTAATCAGCGTTTTTAGATTTACGTGTGTTCAGATACATAAGGTTTTTATCGGTGAGAGAATATTTCTAATCACATAATTGAACAGTGTCCGTCTGTCTGTTTGTCGGTCGGTCTATCTGTCGGTCCATCCGTCCGTCTGTACATCCGTCTGTGTATCTGTCTGTCTGTGTGTCTGTCTGTCTGTCTGTCTGTCTGTCTGTCTGTCTATCTGTCTGTCTGTCTGTGTGTCTGTCCGTCTGTCTGTCTGTCTATCTGGATGCCTCTATCTCACGGTAAGTCACATGCCGATCTTCTTCAATGATTTCTTGCATCGGTATGTGACAATGGATGAAACATGGATTTACTACTACACACCTGAATCAAAAAGATCGACAGCTGAGTGGACAGAAGTCGGTGAAAGTCTGTCTATCTGTAAGGTAAAAATTGTGAATAAACGGCTGTACCTAGAGTATCAAGACAAGACTTTAGAGCAGTGTTGCTAGCTATTTGAATTCGTAATTCCCCTCAATAAACGTAAAAAAATCCCTTTTGGACCTTAAAATTCTCTTTAAAAAGCGCTATTTAAATAAATCCTAAAAACACATGATAAGAAAAAATCTGTTTTTTATTAGGAAACAAAAAAACATTTTCAAAATAATAGAAGAACATTCTAAAGAAATCAAAATGAGAAAAAAACTACATATATTGTAAAGTAAAATATTGTTATACTTGGTGTAAAAAGTAAGCCTTTGGTAGGCAGTTAAAAACAATTATTTGTCAGAAGAAAACAATTCCGTTTATGAAATTTTATATTTCATATTTAGCAACGTCTGTCTGTGTCTTGCTTTTTACGCAAGTTAAAAACGCTTTTTTGATGTTTATATCAAATAATAATTCCATTATTTATTGATAAAAAAATGTAATTGTTAATCCATGTATCAAAAACTTTCACTTGAGTTTTTCTTCGATAAATGCATATTTATTTATATTTTTCGCGGGATATATTTTTGAAGTCGCAATATTTCTCTTACTTATGTTCAGTTCTCTAAATCAGCCGCTTGGCCACAATTTGTACCGAACGAACAGACTCATGTGACGGAATAAGGATTTCTTGATTATACCTACGAAAACCTAAAAATAACATGTAAATATGCATTTTCTCTTAATTTCAACACTAATCATAATAAAATATAGTTTATTATTATTGTAAAATACATAAGATATTTTGCTGTATGATTATGATAAATTTGTTTCATTGGACCTTCAGAGGGGGCTGGTCCCCCCCCCCCCTTTCGCTACTGTTGTTCAGTACAACTTATATCAGTCTTTTTTGTGTGTAAAACATCATAATTTCAAAAATACCTAAGAAGATAGTGATATTCACATTTATCTACAAAATAAAACCAAATACCAATTTTAAGAGCGCGATTGTCTCCAAAACTACTCTATTATATTTCTACTATTTCTACTTTATTTCACATTTGAGGTGTCATTTTACAATTACATTCTGAAGGTTATACCGAAGTCAGATTTCCACTTTATCTTATCTGAATCGAGTAATTAGTGGTTTAAAACAGTTTTATCATTTGACTGGGCGGAATATTTTAGTCGATGTGTCAGGGGGAAAAAGGATCATATAATTCTTTGGAGCATATTTGGAAAGTGATGTATTTTCACTTGAACAATAATTATGTCACTTTATCAAGAGTAGGCAATCTTAAAAAAATGTTTAATTATAAGAAAAAAAAAAAAAAAAGCCAATATTGTTTACTATGAAGTAATTGAAAAATTAACTACTGTTGTGGTTAACAAATTTTATCTTTAACTCTCCGAGCAACGCCGTGTAATCTGCTGGTCCTGGGAGGGGCCCAGGCCCGTCGGCCCCCCCTTGGCTGCGCCACTGGTAGAATGTAATGCAAAAATAATGTCCACAAGTAATTTATTTGTAGTATCAATAAATTTAGGTGTTTAAATATTTGTAAGACTAGTCAAGCAGTACCCAGAAACATATTTTTACATTACATTGGAGCAGTTACAATTCCTAGTTGGCGCCTGTACGATATGTTACAGCCACATATAACATGCATACACTCTCGTTTACACAAGCAATAACGACGCTGTGACGCACCGGCGTCCTGGCGGCCGTGCCTCGCCGTTTCACCGTCCCTCACACTATGACAGGTGACCTTCACACGGTTATTAAGAACATCAAGATCATGTCGCTTAAAACAAGGGTGGACGACCCTTTTCACTCAAAATGTCTTAATACTTCTTTCTTACACAAACCAAAAATTGATGGTGGATGAAGTTTTACATATATCAAGATTTCGCAGGTATTTAAAAAGTGAAAGATCAAAATTCGATCGCTCTTTTACGTTTTTCCATGAAATTAGGAATCTGATAAAATTTTATATATTTTCAGAGAATTTTACTAAAATTGTTCTAGGTTGTTTAAATACCTCAAATTCCATGTTCTAAATATTTGTTTATCGTAAGAAGATCCACCTTTTTCTTAAGTATGCATATATGGTTCAACAGAGATTCTAAAACATTTTAAGCGATATATGCCTACAATTTTAGTCTTCTGCTAATACGGTGAATTATATCTATGTTCATTATTTCGCTCTGTTGGTATTTTTTCGCTCAATTTTATTACCACCCATTAAAAACTAATGGTGCAATTTCGTGCAACCCGTAGCGAACCTATAAGTCACATGTCTTATACCCTTTTCACACTAGATCTTTAAGACGAGTGAACTTAAAGTTCACCGATGTTTAAGATCGGTATGTTTTCACACTTGATGTTTTAATCTCTGGTGCTGTCATCAGCTACAGTAATTTTGTCCTTAAGTTGCCGTCATGAAATTACCAGTTTTGAACTGTCTGCGCAGACGCACATTTTGAATTATTATAAACAAATATGGATATTTCATTTCATTGTACAATAAAGACACTACAATAAAGAATATATTACACTTGTATTAACATGTAAGTCGATACATTTTATCTCAATTATTGTAGCTCTGTATTTTAATAAACACATTATTAAAATAAATAATTTTATTATAACAATACGTACAAACTTCTTATAACGTCGATATAATACAGTATTCTTGTTTATGATAATATAAAATGTTGGAGAATGGGGTGGAACAATTCAAGGAGCGCAGGGAGATATAAGGAGGTCAGAACTTAGGGGTACTAAGCTACTTGAGGGGAGAAAGAGGAAGGTCCGGATGGAGAGTTAGGAGGATTGCGAGGATAAGGTGCGGGAATGAAGAGAGAGGAAATAGATATTGGAGGAGACAGGAGGATAAGATGTGCAGGATGTGCGGGGAGGAGGAGGAAGATGTAGAGCACCTCGCGAAGAGGTGTAGGGAGATGACAGAGTGGTCGTGGAGCACATTAGACCTGTTGCACGAAGATGGAAGGGGGGAGAGCTGGGCGAGGGAATTAGAGGCAAGAAGGATTGAGATTGAGGACGGATAACAGGAAGGGGTAAAGGAAGGAAGAAAGAGGCCCGGTGGGAAGCAGAATGGGGGAAATGGAAGGAAGGAAGGGGGCTGAGGTTACCTGGAAATGGGGAGGAAGGAAAGGAGATATGAGGAGGGGTGAAGAAATGGTTGTAAGGGAAGAGAATGGAATAAAATAAATTATAATGTAAAGTAATGAAATGTGATGTATGTTTAATAGGATGTTGGGATGTTAATAGGAGATATATGTTTTGTAATTATAATTGTAGTAATACCCAAAACACCGAAAGGTCCAAGGGAAATAAAGGATTATATATAAAATGTTGACAGCACAAATTCAAGGAGTATTTTTTTATAATAGAAATTAAGTTGGCAATGCGGACGAAGTTTAAGACGCAGATCTCTGTCTTAAACATCGCTTGTATTTAGACGAGGCCATACGGTTTCACATTAGCGTTTAAAGATACATTCACTTTAACATCCGATCTTAAAGTTCTAGTGTGAAAAGGGTATTACAGTGCGTTTAGGGGAATTACCAAGTCTGACAGCGGCAGTGTTCGTAAACACGTAGTACGAGGGCTACCTTTTAAGAAGACCAAAAAACAAAGGTCCTCTTGTCTAAATTTCAAGTGAAGATCAAAAAAAGCTCCTCTCGTCTAAATTTCAAGTAAGGACAAAAAGAAGGTCCTCTCGTCTAAATTTCAAGTGAGGACCAAAAAAATGCATGCCTTGCATTCTGTACAGCGCCGGCTCTGCTTACTCAAATACAATTATTATGCCAATATTTTTCTTTCTGCCCCCCCCCCCTTCGATCAGGGTCCCGGGCATGTGCCCCTGTTGCCCCTGCCTAGTTACGGCACTGGGTATAACCCTATCAAAATTTATCTTTTTAAAACCACAAAGTCATAATATAGGCCCGGTCTTTCCACCTTCAGATAAAGTGGCTGGTAACGTTACCTGACGGATAAAAACAATAAAGCGTCTTTCCACCTTCAGATAAAGTTATTCCTACGTATAAACTATGCTATCTGGTAGATAAGTTATTCGGTAGTCAAAGTGGCGAATAAGTAACAAATAAGTGCTGTCACTGTCAAAAAGTTAGAAATTAAATGATTTCTTAGGACAATAAATTGCAAAATGGACCTGAAAAAATATAATTTGTTTGAATTTTATTAATTGTAGAAATAATGCCTTAACATCAATTAACAGTTCACTAGTCCACGGTGAGAAAAAATATGAAAAAAGTATCTCGTGCAATATCCAGCTTATATCTGATATCATTGGTATGCCTTGTACGGAAAATTAAATACACAATTTTCAACGAGTATTTTACGAAATTGCCCTCTACCCACGAGTGGTTGCAGCCTGGGATGAAATGTTAGTGATACTGCTTTCTTCTGTGAAAAAAAGGCTGAAGTAAACGGTGTCAGAAGGATATTTTATATTAAACGTTAGCCGGGATCCACGCCTTACAATACAATGTTTAATAATTCTAATATTCGCTTCGAATTTGAGCAATAAGATTATAATTGGTATAGTAGCAACTGCAGTATTACGCAACTGTAACGTTACAAGAGTGGATATGAAGAACCACCCACAAAAGATCAGTACTGTGTCGGTGACGTACCTGTAGAAACTGATTACTCAGAAAAAATGAAAATGAAAGAATACACAGTGATTTAATTTCTTATTTTCAAATTTATTATAACTTATTTTGTATTTACATCAATCATAATAAAATTAAAAAATTAAATAAACGTAGAACAATTATTATTAATATCTACTATCTATTATTCATTCCCCCAATTTTATTACATGCTTACGACATTAATAATTGATATTAATAAAATCTTGTATAACGCATACATAAATTAAATTTTGTTAATGACAATAACCAAAAAAACGGCTCGACAGCTGTCAGATTACCAATTTATTTATTTATTTCCATAGAGAAACAAAAAAAATTCTTTCTCAACGCCTATTTCAGTTACACATTCAGTGTTACCAATCTGAGGATTCAATATGTCAGTTTCATTATCCGTCAGATAACTATCTGACAGATAAATATGAATTGAAAGACGGGATGACATTTATTCAACAGATAAAGTATCAGATAACTTTATCTATCAGATAGTTACCCAGAAGTTTATCAGAAGGTGGAAAGACCCGCCCTTATACAGTAATTTCTCAAACAAGTAATTAATTACATTATAAAGAAACTAAATTAAATATTTAAGCATGAAATCAAACAATATAATTTGAAGTGAATCTAATATTTAGTAATAATTTCAGTTCCTGTAGGGCTTTAACATTACGTTACGTTATTACGTTACTGCGTTACTGTTAGTGCTACGTTAATATAACGTTGATGAGCACTGGGGCATTAGACAGGATGTTTAGCCTTTGTGCTGAACTGGATCATATTTATGTATTCATGCTGTCTGTACTATTGATAACATGAGTCTGTCGGTTAAATATCCTAATATTGACATCGAAAACCTTTCTGGAAAATGATGAATGTGTGACCGACCAACTCTAATTATTATTGAAGGGTTGAAGTTTGTGGTACATGTTATGGAAATACTAAATGGAAATATTCTATTCTACAATATATCTATTTTCTACCTATATATCAAGGATTTCAATAACATCGATCACGATCTACCGATTGATCACGTAATGATTTTGGTCAACCGGAAAAATGCAACGTAAATTAAAATCCTAAAAAATCTCACTTATTATTTACTTTATAGAAAAATGTGTATATACAGTATTGGCCATAAAGATAGCAACTTTTGATAATCCTATTTTATTTTTATTCTATTCAATATTTTTAAAATTAAAAAATGTAATTCTTACCTTTAACAATCCTCTACATATATTATAGTAAAAAATTAAATTTTAATAGTAAATTCTATTTTTTTTTATAGTATTTATTATTTTTACCAGGACATAAAGATAGCAACTACTCTTAAAAAAATCTTTTTTTTTATTAATTAAGAAAATTAATTATTATTAACAGATCATGTTTAATATTTTGTATAGTAACCACCAGTATTTAGAACTTCCCGATATCTTTTCGCCATTGATTCTAATAATTTCGTGATCATTTCATTATCAATATTAGACCAGGCACCCTGCAAAGCTTTAAACAATTCTTCAATATTTGCATGCGTTTTGTTTCTAATTTTTCTGTCGACAATCTGCCAAAGGTTTTTTATTGGATTTAAATCGGGTGACTGTGACGGCCAAGTCATTACGTTAATTTTTAATCCTCGAACCATTTTTTTACCAACTTCGAAGAATGTTTTGTGTCATTATCATGCTGAAAAATATGTTTTAAAGGCATGAACTCATCAGAATAAGGTTCCATAACATTTTGAAGGATGTCTATATATTTAAATCGATCCATTATTTCTTCAATGTGGTATAGAGGACCCATACCATATCCCGAAAAACAGCCCCATACCATCACACCGCCTCCGCCATGTTTAACTGTTGGCAAGGTGTATTTTTGAACAAATCTTTTATTAGCAGGCCTCCTAACGTAACTTACACCATCACTTTTAAACAAATTGAACTTAGATTCATCACTAAAAATAACTTTTTTCCATTGATCCACAGTCCAGTCAATATGATTTTTAGCAAATTTTAATCGGGCCTTCACATTCTTTTTGGATAGAAGTGGTTTTTTAGCAGGGGACTAAAAAGATCCTCACTAACTAATCTTCTGCGAATAGTTCTTGTTGAGATGTTTTCTTGATCCATTTGTGGCAAAAGGCCCAAAATTTTCTCCGATGACAGAAAGGGGTTATTGGTAGATAAATAATAAATTTTTTTATCAGTTCGTTTTGTAGTTTTTCGTGGCCGTCCTGGAATTTTTGAAACTTCAAACGTACCTTCTTCTCGAAATCGTTTTATAATTCGCGACACAGTAGATTTATGAACATTTAAATTTTGTGAAATCACATTTTGCAGCAGCCTGTCTTTAAAACCAGAAATTATGAAGTTTCTAATTTCACTTGAAACAGTTTTACTAGGACCCATGATTGACAAATTTAAACTGAAATATTACTTGTGCACAACATATTATTTATGGATAAAATCTGCATATAACAAGAAAATTCAAGTAGTTGCAATATTTTTGTCCAAGCAAAAATGAAAAATTAATTTATTATTAATCTGTAAGTCAGATTATTTTATTATTGATTGATGTAACAAACAAAATATGATTAAATTATAGAATTAAGAGTATTTATTTTCCAATATTATTATTAAAATTTGAAAAATTGAAAGATGTTAAAAGTTGCAATCTTTATGGCCAATACTGTACATGAAAACAGTTCGCAGAACTGGCTCAGTGGATATCGTTCAGTTTATTGAGTCGTATATATTAATGTATAACACAGAGCCGCAGTAAGGGGGGCGGGCGGAGGAGGCGACGGCCCCTAGCGCACTAAAGAAAAGGGCGCCGACGAGCTTGACTAAGGGGCGCCACATTGCGAACGTGAGGACCTTTTTTTTGCTCATCACTTGGATTTTGGGAAGTGAGGACCACCTATTTTTTGCCAAGGGCGCCAAAACACAGTTTTGCCCCTAGCGCAAGTTTTCCTTACTGCGGATCTGGTATTACAATTAGTGCTGGTAAACTAGCGTCGGCGAATCAACGCAGTTTCGTCACACGACGTAACAAACAATTGCATTGTTACAGACAATACAGTCGTTTGTTACGTCGTGTGACGTATTTGCGTTGATTCGCCGACGCTGGTATAGTAATGTTCGAATATTCGTTATGCAAAAAAAAAAACAAATTCGAAAACTTAAAATTTAAATATTCAAAAATTTTTATTCGAATAATATAAAATTTGCCCTTTTTAGGGTTTTGTAGGCATGATCACCAAAAAACCCTTATAACGTCACTTAGGTGTCAGATGCTTAAGCTCTTTATCCCATATATAGGAAAAATACTGAGAGTTCAAAAAAAAAACACATCCCCAGATAAATACAGACAAATATGTAATTAATAAAAAAATAAATATTTTTCTTATACAAGGTGTCTCAAAAGAAATTTTATATTTAGTGGATCGATTAAAAAAAAAGTAAGCCGTATATAGAAAAAATGTTTATTAATTATTAAAATACACTTTTTGGGGATTTATTTCTTAAAAATAATATCGTCTAAATGTAGACCCTCGCGTTCTCGGCACTCATTTAATCGAACAGTAAAATTACTTATGACGTCTCGGCAGGTGGACTCAGGGATGGCTGCCATTTCGTGACGGATATTTTCTTTCAAATGCGCCAGTGAAGTCGGTTTATTGGCGTAAACTTTAGATTTAAGATAACCCCATAGGAAAAAGTCCATAGGGGTTAAATCTGGACTGCGTGGAGGCCAATTTATGTCACCTCTCCGGGAGATCAATTTGCCTGAGAAAATGGCAGAGACATATTGGACGTGTGTGAAGTTGCTCCGTCCTCTTGGAACCATGTTCTTTGGTTATAGCCAGGAAAGTTTTGCAGTTCAGGTACCAAGAAGTTGTCTAACATCTCCACATAACGCTCTGAATTCACTGTAACTGCACGCCCCCTTTCGTCTTCAAAAAAGTAAGGGCCGATAATTCCTCGCGCCGACATCGCAGCCCATACGGTCACTTTAGGCGAATGTAGGGGTTTCTGATGTTTGCGTTTCGGATTCGTTGCACTCCAGTAGCGGCAGTTCTGCTTATTTACGTGGCCATTAAGATGAAAATGAGCTTCATCCGATAACAAAATGTTGGTAAACGTTGAAAATCGCTCAATCACCTGATTTACGAAATTAAGCCTCTGACTGGCATCTTGGGGCTTTAATTCTTGCACCAATTGAATTTTGTAGGGGTGCTGCTTTAGGTCTTTGTGCATAATGCGATGTAATGATGATCTATGCACATTTAAAGCACTTGCGCGCTTCCGAATTGAAAGGTTCGGGTCGTCACGAACAGACTGATTAACATTCTCCACGTTTTCTACCGTTCTTGATGACCTAGGTCGCCCGGATTTTGATTTATCCAGCGTTGTACCAGTCTCTTCAAACTTTTTAACCCAATGTCGAATGAGAGGAATGCTTGGCGCATCATTTAAGTGGCGAAAACCTCGAATACTGCAGAATTTTCTACGCGCTACAGTCGCCGAAACACCGTTTTTGTAAAACTCTCGCACGCATAACGCGCGGTCTGCTCCCGAGAAACGCTCCATAGCAACTGAATTCCCAAGAGCCAGGCTACCGATTGACATAACCCCCGCCTCCCTCGGATACGTTGCGTTCACGCAGTAAGCTAAATAAATATAAAATTTCTTTTGAGACACCTTGTATTTTCGGTGGCATATCAAATGAAACCTCTTAATTGATCCTTGCGATCAACACTAAAATTTTTATGTTTGAAAATAATTATTTTTTAAGGGATTTTCGCCGGATTTTCAATTGTCAAAAAACCTTTGTCCCCACTCTAATAATAATAATAATAATAATTTATTTACTGATCATAATACAAAATAAAACATTGTTTTACTCAGTCTACTAGTTACCCCTACTAGTTTGCAAGTTACCTGTTTGAAAAATTAGAAAACCAATGATTAAACGCACATCGCTATGAACGCTGACGTATCAACTTGATTACATAGCGAATTAAATATTTAACATATTTTGGTTAAAAACACAAAAAATGCATTATTTTCCGAAAACATAATCTGATCAAAAATTCCTGTTGTACTATTCCGGTTCACACCAATATACATTACTTAGAATTTTTTCAGATTTTTTGTTTAAACCATCTGGGCTACAGGGTGTGGGACAAAAATTTTTTTGCACAATTTTGGCAAAAATCACCTCAAAATAATTTATTTTGCAAAAATTTAATTTTGATCGTTAATCCACGTACTAAGGGCTTTTAATTTGATACCCTACTCAGAATTTTAAAAAAATATTTTTTTTTTCGATGACCACATATTTGTTTATATTTTTAGGGGGATATGTTTTTTAGATGTTTTAGTATTTTTCCTATGTGCGGGTCAAAAAGTTGTACAAGCATGCCAAATTTCAACTCTCTAGGTTTAGCTGTTTGGCTACAATTTTTACCGAACAGACAGACAGACAGACAGACAGACAGACAGACAGACAGACAGACATACAGACAGACAGACAGACAGACGAAAAAATGACGGTATAAGGGTTTTTTGGTCATACCTACAAAACCCTAAAAATAGTGTATTGGGCCCGGTAGTTCAATTTCAACCACCTGTATACTATTGATAAAATATTAATATATGCGTTTATTCTCATAAAGAATTATTTTAAGCAATTCTGTTCCTTATTTATTAATTGTTAATGACCATATTCCTTAATGAGCTTTATCATGATTAACCATCTTGATATGTAGTGATACGTGATTTTTGCAAGTGGCGTCTTCATTTTTTTCTGACGTTTTTTGTTATTTTTAAGTGATAAAAGTGCAGAAAATACTTGAAATAGTGTGTTATAGTGTAGACTTTAGTGTTTGGAATCCATGCAGACCAAAAATTGGAGCGACTGGAAAGGTATTTGTAGAAATTTTTTTAAATTTTATAATGTGAGTCATTGTTATGTAGAATGTGCTTCTATGGACAATATAGAAACACATACATGCATACACTATCGGCTGTAACTAGAGAAACAAAACTAGTTTTTAAATCATTTTCATAAATCCCGATTATTGACTAAATGAATATTGAATTATATTGGTATAGTAACAACAATGCTCTTAAAAATATTTGTTGTACTGGTACAATAAATAAAACAATTATATATATATATATATATATATATATATATATATATATATATATATATATATATATATATATATAGGGGGGCCGCAGACAATATTTAAGTTATTTTGGGGGATCCCATGCCAGAAAAGGTTGAGAAACACTGCTCTACACTATATAGTGTAGTGTGTAATGTTGAATTATGTTATACTATTATACGTTGTGATTCAACCTATTTTTTAAATTACTTTAGATTTTAATTTTTTAGGTATCAGATAGTAATAAATCATTTATAGTAATGAAATACTTATAAAACAAATAACACATTGTTAGTAATGAGAAATACGTTTCTGAAATTGAAAAAATTAAGCCATTTATCAATATATTTCTTATTAATTTAATTAAGATTTGAATACGAAATAAATGCAGAGAACAACGCTGACTTTTGGCAAATTATTTAAATTTTGTTTAAAAAAATTAAATGTAGCAGCCACTATTATGTACACTAATAAATTTAACTACTTAATTAACACTAACTTACTTTTTACTAAATTCCTACGGACAAAAATTCATTCGTTGCTATTGAATGAATTTTATTTTTTAACAATGTTGAAATTCTAGGTAGTGATGTTTTAAAAATAGAAGTCAATGTTAAGTAAATAGATATTTATATATTTGGACCACAGATTGCTTCAAAGTAAAGTGCATTTCTCGTTAATCTTACTTAGAGTTCTGCTTGCCATATGGTCGATGTTTTTAAGGTTTATGGGTCAATAGGTCCATACTTAAAATATTTTAATTTATGACATAAATCAGTTAAGCAATTGATTGATATAATCTATTTATTTTTATATATTTTTGGAAAGAAAAATATACAGTCTTTGAAAGATTAATGAGTTGCTATTTGTTTTTCTATTTTATGGGATCAGTAAAATGTTTCTAGACAAAACATTTGCAAAAATTTTGGCGTCACGTTTTTCTTTTATAATCTTTAAGTAATACGTCACGCCGTCTAATACTGTACGTATATTCCATTTCAAATAAAAATTGCAGTAGGTGGCGTTGGGAACTGAAAACCATATATGTACTGCAAATACAGTATTATGTGGTATTTTAATTAAAAATATACTCGTACATAAAAGTATATTTAAAAAAATGATATCAGGGTCTCGCAGGTATAGTAAGTGGCATAGTAAGTAGGAATGTTCCGATACTATTGACGATACCAGTATCGATATTTTTCATTCAATATCGCGATTTTAGTATCGATACTAATCTTCCGATACTTTATTAATATCAGTACATTCGACCCAGTATGGAATCGTTTCTTTTTTTGTTTTTTTTTTTTGTTAAAATAATATCATAAAATTTTTATACACATATAAATATTTCTGTGATTAAATTTTTTTCAATAAGAAACGCTTCTAAAAATTGTTCTCTTGTTATAACTGGTAGAAGAAGTACGCAATCGCCAGAGCTGGGCAAATTACTTACAAAAAGTAATTAATTACAATTACTAATTACTGTGACAAAAAAATAATTAAAATACTTTTGATATAAAAAAAAACATTAATATATAAATAAAAAAACAGATTATTATAATGTTAAATAAAAGGTATAATTAAATAACATTTCTATTTCTCATTTTTAACCAGGAAAAACAAATACAATTAATACTTATAACATTGTTAATTTATATTTTTATTTCCTTTTAATACCACCAATTGCTCAAATATTTAGCCAGCGTAATTTTATTATTGCGTACATCTTATATATTATTATTATAGCATCCTTAGACTCTTCGTTTATTGAAATAAGATATGAAGACTTTCCAATCAAACTATTTAAAACAAATTTTCCAATTATATTTATAGTTCTAGAGTGTTAATTATTTTCTATAATTTTTTCAAGTTTTACTTTTAAAGATATAATACTGAGTAATAAAAATCCATAATAAGTATTTTTTTTTTTCACTTTTTAAAAAATCAAGTGTTTTTGCAATCCGTTGTAAAGTCTCTGTATATATTACATATACTAATGTGTATAAAGACCAACGAAAACAACATACTAAGGCACAGTCAGATTCATAAGCACAATACTAGGAACAGAGAACTTTTTACCACTCCTTGGCAGAGCCGCAGTAAGGGGGGTGGTGGAGAGGGCGACGGCCCTGGGCACACTAAGGAAAAGGGCGCTGACGGGCTTGACTAAGGGGCGCCATTGCGAAGGCGAGGACTTTTTTTTTTTGCTCGTCACTTGGAATTTGAGAGGTGAGGACCTTTTTTTTTGCTCATCACTTGGATTTTGAGAGATGAGAACCTTTTTTTATTTGCCAAGGGCGCCAAAACACGGCTCTGCCCCTAGCGCAAGTTTTCCTTACTTCGGCTCTGCTGCTAGGCACCAATTGCAGCTGTCGGTTTCTATAATGCCCTTCCAGCTGTGCTCAGAAATAGCTGTAATTTTAAATTCAAAAGAAGCCTAAAAAACAAACTGCTTGAAGTAGCGTTTTATAGCGATTATAATTTGTAGATACGATTAGTGTCGTAAAATTTTGAAACATATTATTGTTTGTATTGACGTAAGTTACTGTAACACTAAATGTACAATCAGCTTCAATAAAATGATTTGATTGGATTTGATTTGATACACCTTTTTTTTTTTAATTAGTATTTATTGGTCTTAGTTGCACTGACTATTAACCAATGATGTATACAATAAAATAATATAGCAGTAATAATATAAGTTACATATAAAATACAAAATAATAGTTAATAACAATAAAATTGCAATTACGAATTAGAATAGACATTAAAATACAAATATAAAATTTATTTATTCTTCTTCATTTTTATTTTTACCAAAATTTTTGTTCTTAAGAGACTATTAGCCAGAATATATTAGTATTAATGTTAAGTATAAATACGACTTTATTACACTTTAATTTTTTCTATTTTGATGTAGTCAAATATTATATTATAAATTTTCATCGAGTTTGTGGCCAAAAGTGTTTGAATGTTTGTTGGAAATGGGATATTTTCTGAAATTAATTTATTTAAATATTGTACGATTACCGAAATATAATGGACATTTAAAAAGTAAGTGGTTAACGTCACCAATAGACTGGTCATCACATTGACAGTACGGGGTTGATTTCAAGTTTATTCTATGCAGATGAGAAGGTGAGAGGTTATGATTAAATCTTAGTCGTATTATAGTACAGATGAAAGCCCTGTTTTGGTCTGACGAGAACCAGTGTTTTTTTGGTAGTGTTGTCTGGATTTCTCCATAATATGATGCTTTATGTTTAAGTGACTGTAGGAAATCATGTTGCCATTGATTTAGAACTATTTCTTTTAATTTTAAATTAATTTCATTGTTGCTAGGTGGTATTTGTAGCGGCATTCCTTTTAAAACGGCCTCCTTTGCTAGAATATCTATTTGATTATTAAATTTGGAGTTCGAGTGGCCCTTGATCCAGCATATTTTTATCGATTTATCTCTAAAGGTTAGATCTTGTACAGATTTTAATCTTTATATATAAAAGAGAAAATTTGTGGCTATGTCCGGAAATTCTAACCCACTTCCAGATATGCTACCGAGTTGAAATTTCGCATACAGGTAGGGAATGCCTTCATCATAACTAGAAAAATCGAAAATTTCAAAAAAGTCCCATCAAAAACGAGAAATTAATAATTTTGTTTTTAATTATATTGGACCATTGGAATATCTATTAAACCGTCAGTGAGAACACGGGAATTTCCCTTCAATAGTTGGTTGTACAATTATATTGGGATCGGGAGTGTTCGGTCAAAATCGTAAATGGCTCAAATATGTAGGAGTGGGGACGCATTTAATCTCGGTAGTTCGTGCGGGCAACATCGCTCTGAGTACAGTCGGTAGAAAATCTAGCAATAGTAAATATGCCTTTTAAAAGTAAGTTAAATGGTCGCGGTATTACTAGCCACAGTCGCGAAATAGTTTCTTATATTTTGACTTTTATGAGGCTGGGGAACCTATTATTCCTTTCAAATCAGTTTTTGTTTGAGTGGCTGTAAAGTCTACAAAATGATCGTACGAAAAGAAATATAGACGATTTTGATAAAGGAGTTTTAAAGAAAACTATATTAGACCTGTATACAACAGAAAAAATAGTATCTACTCTGTCTACTATTTTACCAAAATTTTAAGATTTCACTGGATATGACGGAGATCGGGAGATACTCCGATGGGAGAATTAGTATAGGCATCTTTAAAACAGTTTGTGGCCTCCAGAAATATGACATTTCTCCTTGAAAACGCTAAAGAATTATCTCACTTAAATTATTTGTGAACAAGCACATATTTATACAATGGTAGAGTAAAACAAAAAATATATAATTAGACCCTACTAAAACTATTCGCACCAAATCTAATTTGAACCCATTCCGACATGGGCCCGGTCTAAACCGGCTACGGCTGTATTTTTTCCGGTAGCGAAGCATCGGGTACACTGCTAGTATATCATAAATTAAAGAGTTATTATCCTTAGAAAAGTTTGGATATTTTAGTTTCTGGACAGCGCTCTTATTATCACAAAGTATTACGAATTCATTCTGAATATGGTTTCTTAAATAGTCTACACTTAGTGTTATAGCGATCAATTCGGCATTGTATGTAAACGTTTGGTCAGGGAGTTTGACTTGATGATTATGGTTGCACTGTAGATCTAAATAAGCGCAACCTACAATTTGATACACTTAATACTATCATTTTTATTTCGAATCTGTTGTAACTTAAACACTAATATTTAAAATTCCTTTTCTCTTCACTAACACCATCTATTAACGTTATTTATAAACAGACTCAAATATAAATCTGTGGAATTGCATTCCACATTTATCTTTATGTAGATGTATGTACAGAACTGTAAAAAGGCATTAGCATATCTGTAACATATAAATATTGACAGACACCCACATAAATAAGATATTCTGGGATTTATTAAATCATTCTCAGATTTCTAGTTTGTTTATGAAATCATATTCATACGAAAATAGAATAGATTTTGATCAATTCCAAAATATATTCACACGTGTTACATGAAGATCTCTAAATGGATTTCTTAAATATTTTATATAGAAACAGATGTGGCGCAATATTAAATGGAAAATTTTTAGTTTCGTAAAAGAGTAGGCATAAAGATATTAGGATTTTTTCAACTTCAAACATCATAAATCGTCAGAGTTATAGAAATAGAACAGCATAATGCCGGGTTTACATTGGTAGAGTAAAAGAACTAGTAACTAGCGCAAGTAATTAGCAACTAGTTACTATCCCTGTGTAAACAGCTGCCAGTAGAGTACTAGCTGCCAGTAGTTGGGCTAGGACAGCAGCTAGCTCGTCGACGTATTTACTAGCTACTGTCTTTTCCCCCACTACGCAAAATTGATTCATTTCAAATTGGCGGCAAGCGGTAACCTGTCATAACAGATAGAAAAAAACCCATATCAGGTAAGTTACAATTTATTTACATAAATTGCGTAACATTGATTTATTACTTGATGATTTTTGAAATCATCTGTGAAATAACTGCCTTTGATACACGAAAAAGATGTTGTAGACCAGTGTTTCTCGACCAAAAACGCACCGTGGACCAGAATAATATATAATTTTCTAACGCGGAGTACTAATAATAATTGTTGGTTTATTTTTTGCATGAAAACAAATATATTTAATGTGCTACTAAACACATTTATTTTATTTGTAGAAAATCACAGAAAGTTTACAGAAAATAAACAAAATATAAACTATTTACATAAAAAATGTGCAAAATAAATTAAAAATAAAACTGCAGAAAACACATATAAAAACTTTCGCGGACCACTAAAATTTTTCTGGGGACCACCTGTTGAGAAACACTGTTGTAGACTACAAGAACTATTTCCTGTGGCTAGGAAATAAAGCGTTAATTCCAATTTTATTTTTGCTGGAATCGCATCCCTTATTAGTGTATCAGTTCGTTGTATTAATGGACTAACTAAATTTAATAGCCTATTAAAATCATCTGGTGTCATTCTTAAACACAGTCTGTACTCTTTTTGATCTTCCACGGCTAATTCACGAAATAGAAGGACTGATGCGCCATGGGTAGTTCTTCTATCAATCCATTTTTTAACCCATTTTTGTTTAGGCTTATATTCTGTACCGAATAATTCAATAAGACAATCAATTCTTTCGTCCACAAGAAATGATGTAATTCAAAATACCACTTCTTTAATGGCATCACGCCGGCGACGATGTATATCCACATTCATAAACTATTTTTTGCAAAAAGATAATTTCACTACAAAATCACAGTGAAGATGTCAAATGTGTTTTGACACTTACTATCCAGAAAATAAGATATGTATGTCTATTGCGTATGAACACCTAGTATCCTGAAAATAAGATAGTAGAGTAAAGCGCGTAGTACTTGCGCTAGTTACTACTCTTTTACTCTACCAATGTAAAGCCGGCACAATACAGGAACTCTGCAGGTTTGACAAAAAAATCGTGGACCAACGTCATACAACTTCATTAATAAAAAATTATTTCAAATCTAAATTATGATACGAGGCCTACCTTTTAAGTTTTTACAAAAACCAAGAAAGAATTTTTTTTTTTTTTTGGAACACACTATTATTGCTTTTCAAAATATTTGCCTTTAAGATATAACAATTTTGCATGCGTTCAAAAAAAGTCGGGGATAAGAGAGGTGAATAAGGGCAATGAGACATTAATTTGATGTTTTTCTCCTTCAAATAATCATTTGTTTGACGTGCTGAGTGGAAGCTTGCATTGTCATGATGAAGAATGTTGCGACGTTTTTGGTTGTTTTTCCTGATTTTGTTGATGACTTCTGGCAAACAAATTGTTGTATACCATTCAGAATAAACTGTTCTCTGATCCTCTAAAGCAGCGATTCTTAACCTTTTTATACTCGAGACCCCCAACTAGCCTAAAATATTTTCTGGACCCCCAAGAAATTTTTTGATATAATATTTTAAATGTTCTTAATAATTTATTGTTCAATAATTTATTGTAATTTTAAAAGCAAAAACTGGTAATTTTTTTTTTCTTTTTATTTCGGGAGCCCTAAGGTCTTTTCTGAACCCCTCTGGGGGTCGGGACCCCCCAGTTAAGAACCGCTGCTCTAAGGGAATAATGGCTGCGAAATGTCCAGTACAACCGAAAAAACAAGCGATCATTTTCTTGGGTGCTTTCTGAACGAACAACTTTTGTGGGTTTCGGTTTATCTTGGAAGAGCCAAACAGTGGATTGTTGCTTAGTTCATATGAACAAACCCAAGTTTCGTCACATACATGTTGTATACAGATTTTGCAGTGCCTAGGTTGAATTTTTTTAGCATTCCCTTACACCAATCAACATGAGCCTTTTTTTGAGTTTCGCTCAAATTATGCGGAATCCATCAGGATCAAATCTTTTTCACAGCTAAATGTTCATGTAAAATCGAATGCATTGTAGTCTACGATATGCCAAAGGATGCATCTATCTCACGGTAAGTCACATGCCGATATTCTTCAAACATTTTGCGCACAGTATCGATGTTTTTTTGAATCACAACCGATTTTGGTCGACCTTCACGAGATTCTTCACTGACGGATGCACGACCACGACTAAATTCTGAAAACCAATTGTAAACAGTCTTTTCTGGTGGTGCTTCATTACCAAAAGTTGAACGAAGCGAATCTATTCATTGTTGTTGAGTTAGGCCTTTACTAAAACGAAATCCTTCACGGGTAATAACCATTTTTTCACAAACTTTTTTTTAAACGCTCACTTTCTACAAACTTCTCTGTCAATTTAGAAGCTGCCACTGATTTCACAATAACAAATGTCAAATTTGACGAAAATAGTAATGACACATTTCAATAATTCCATCTAGTGGTCGTTTGTAAAAATATTACAGGCAACTCTCGTATTCTATTAGGATAAACAGGTCCTTTGTTTAGCCGCCCGTGTGCGATTAAGATTTATTGACACCCTGAACACTCGTTCTCGGTGGCCCTGATTGTTGCAGCCTATAGTCTCTAAAATCATAGTATCGACAACCTGAAGCAAACCTGCTACAAACTTACAGACAATAAAATTTACTATCCACAAATATAACTAACATTTCCTTCAGTTTAAAAAAGTCACTGGAATTGTAAATAAATTAAATTCTTTTCTACCTCCTCGATATTAGTACACCGTTTGAAACAACATCCAAACACCTGTACAACTTTATTTGATAATAGAGACATTTGACGTTTGTGAAACATACATGCATATATTTAGTACTTCTTAATGTTAAATACATGTATAAATAAAGAATTACAGATAATTAAATACAGTCTTGGACAAATGTATGGAGCACCCAAATTTTTATTGAGTTTTAGGATTATTACAGGAAAAATAGTAAATAAAATAATACAGCTTTTAATGACAACTTTAATCAAAATGATTAATATTTTGTGGTACCTCCTCGTGCTTTAATTACCGCACGTACCCTTTTAGGCATACTGCCCACAAATTGTTTTACGTACATTGGATTGTACACTGAACCAGTCGTCCACAGTAATTTTCTTCAATTTTTCTTTTGATTTGCATTTGTAAAAAGACACATTTTTTATCAGAATCGACCATAAATTTTCAATTTGTGATAAATCTGGTGACTGGGGAGCCATGCAAAAGTGGCACATTGTTTTTGGAAACCCATTCATTTGTTGCTTTGGCTTTGTGACAGGGGGCATTATTTTGTTGAAAACCATATTCTGGATTGTCTTCATCAAATAATTTTAATATTGATGGCTCCAAAACATCATTAAGCATGGTAATATAACGAGCAAAATAATTAATCCCTCACACAAAAAGATGATGCTATCAGGATGAAAAGGTCTTCACCCGGTCTACGTCTTACAACGATGGCTCCAGATTGTCCAAAAAGTTGATTCACAAAAGAAAAAACAAACCTTAATTTCGTAAATTTATAGTAAATAAAATTTTATATTGTTAGTGCAATAATTGTTTCGAAATTTACATTAAACCATTACAATGCTTACTTCTATATTGGACTCATCAGATCAAATGATTTTCGTTCATTCATCAGGTGTCCAATTTAAATGTCTTTTGGCCCACTCAAGGCGAAGTTTTTTGTGTCGCTCGGTTAACAGTTGTTTTCGGCGAACTCTTCTTCCATGCAAATTAGATTTCAGTAGACGTCTTCTAATTGTTCTAGAAGAAACTTTAACTTCTCTATGCTCCCAAAAATCACCAGCCAGCTCTTTTGACGATATTGAGCGTTTACGAAGAGCACTTCTCTTTATAAAACGGTCATCTTTGTGGTTGCACGTTTTCTTCCAGTTTTTCGTCTGCTTTCATAAATATCAGTCTCTTGGAACCTTTTGATGGTAATTTGCACGGTTTTTCTTGAACACTCTTGCACATTTTTTTTTAAATTTTCATCTGCGACTGTCCTTGTGAATGCAACAATACAATTTGACTCTTTTCTGCTACAGTGAGTTCACGCTTTTTAGTCATAATATAATTAAAAATATTCACTTAAACTCAATGAAACATGAAAAAGACAGTGTTTACTTCAAACGCATGTGCAATAATGATCCAAGCCCTAGTTGTTTATTTTAATGTAAACAAAACGTAATAGATCTGAGCCTATATTTATTTGTATTTCAAGATTTATCATAACTCTGTTTACATTTTTGGTTATCTGATTAGACGTACGTCTTTTAGAACGGGTTAATGATATTTTAAAAACATTTTGTCAAATATATACAAGTTACAATGTACATAAATTTAGATGTTATATTATAACTACGTGCTCCATACATTTGTCCAAGGCTGTATATTTAATACTTCTTAGGGCCGAGAGTTCCAGTTGCTAATAAACTGCCCAATAATTTTATTAGCAACATAATTTTTTTTCCGAGAGTTCCACCCCGAAATAGTTATTAGGTTGCTAATAAATAGGCTTATTTGTCTAATAACTTATAGGCAACATGAAGTGCTTAATAAAGTGACATATAACCAAAAACAAGTTCGCAAAATGTGTTAATATTTCAATTTTAATTGAAAAACAGTATAATTTTAAAAGAATATACGAATGTGTAGTTTTTAAACATTTCTGTAATGGTGATTTTAGTGTTTTATATACATTTTAGTTGTATTTTGATGAAATCGACGATCTGTTTGGATGAATTTATAAATTATGGACAACCGTTTTTAGAATATTTTGGGCATTTATTGTAAATGTGATATATAAAGAACAATATATAAATATATATTTTTTAGTAAACATTGTCTTTTATCTTTATATATGTATTTATTTCAATTACGATTACAACACATTACAAACAATACGTTAAGCATTATTATTTATATAAAACTGATAGAAAATAAGAAGACAGACTGAATGTAAGGAATATAAAATAAAGCAAAATATGGCTGTCTTCTTATTTTCATTCACTTTTGCATTATAAAATGCTATTTTTATTAATTTCTCTTCTATCTATATTGTCCTCTTTTTCTGTGATAAAATTTGTTGAACGCCGTTTAATTGTCATTTTAACAGTAACACAAAAAATATATACGTTATGTCATTGAATGTAAAGTCAAACTATTTGTTGTCAAAATATTTAATGTCAAAATATTCAGTGTCAAAATATCATCTCAATTTAGCTCTACAAATTTACGTATAGCTCTATCCCTCTTGCACCGTGTTACTATCTTCATAAGAAATACCAATACAAAAACAAAAAATTATGTTGCTAATAAACTATTAGAAGGATTTTGTAAGTTGGAAATCACCAATAAATTTATTAGCTTCATAAATCTATTATGTGTCTAATAACTATTAGAGAGTTTATTAGGAACTGGAACTCTCCGCCCTGAGTGTTAAATACATGCATAAATGAAGAATTACAGATAATTAAATATATGCATAAATGTCACTCCTGCTGGAAACAGAAAAATTTGTCTTGCCAACGTATTTTTGCTCCAGATCAATCTATGTCTAGACTATCTATTTAGGGAAATTGCAGCCTGTATTGATGTTTCTAGAGAAGAGTATTGCTTTAATGAGATATTTGAGTAAAAAGTACGATGCATTATCAGCTTGAATTATATTTGGAATTGCAATGTCCTCATTTAGTCCAAATGAAAATGAATGCATTTAGTAACCACTATATCGAAACCCTTCAAAGACGTTTAGTTGCTCTTTACAGGAAGGTAGCAGCACGTCACTTGGTTCAAATTAGATAAAGCTGGTAAAGTGTCTTGCGGAACTTATGATGAAGTGGTTCACCGTCCTATCAATACTTCCTGTCGCAGACCCACGTATTAGCTAATGGACTCGCTTGTCCTTCGAGGGGAATATTAAGTTTACTTCACTTCCTCGCAGAAGGAAGACAGTTTCAGTCAGCGAATCATGATGTATTGAGATATAATTAAAAGTTCATTTATGGATTTTTAGAAACTGCATCTAATATTTCAAACATATTTTTAATTTTAGTAATATGTGTACCTACATATACAAGGCGCAACAGCAAAACGAGATAAAAAAAAATATATTAAATAATAAAGTTTTAGGAGAGTAAGGGGGCATCTGCATATACATATAGAATAAAATATTTTGTTCTACTTCTTAAAACTCCATTATATTTCACTTGTTTTAGTGCATAAAATGAATGTTTATGGTGAGAGTTAAAAAAAGTCAAAACCGTGAAAAAAAGTACCTTGACGTGTCATTTTGTCACTTTTATCATAAGAACAATACAAACTAATAGGGTTTTAAATTTAAATACTACCATCCAATTATTTGGGTAAACTCTGGTCACCAAATTTTTTTCCTAACTTGCTCACACATCTTTTCGAGAAAAATCGTGTTTCCTCTATCTTGACACGCCTTGAGATCTCTCCCTCGCTCCTCCCTATATATATATAAAGGGTGTTTGTTTGAAACGGGGCACCCGAAAATCTCCTTTATTTGTAAAGATACAAAAAATCTTCAGAACAAAAGTTAAACTAGACAAAAAGGCCCATCTAAAGGTTACTATAAGAATTCTGAGGCACTTTCGGTTTCACCAGAAATGATGTCAACTTTTGATCTAGCATAGGGAATCGATAATTTTATATTTTAGATTATAAAGATACAAAGTAACAAAATATAATCTATTTTAGATCATGTAGTACCAAGTAACTTCGAAATTTAATGTTATACCTCATCTTCAATAATAAAAAAATAGTGTATTGGGCCCGGTAGTTCAATTTCAACCACCTGTATACTATTGATAAAATATTAATATATGTGTTTATTCTCATAAAGAATTATTTTAAGCAATTCTGTTCCTTATGTATTAATTGTTAATGACTATATTCCTTAATGAGCTTTATCAGGATTAACCATCTTGATATGTAGTGATACGTGATTTTTGCAAGTGGCGTCTTCATTTTTTTCTGACGTTTTTAGTTATTTTTAAGTGATAAAAGTGCAGAAAATACTTGAAATAGTGTGTTATAGTGTGGACTTTAGTGTTTGAACTCCATGCAGACCAAAATTGGAGCGACTGGAAAGGTATTTGTAAAATTATATTTTTATACATGTAAACTTACTAAGTTATTAATTCTATATTTCTATATATCTTTGTAACTCTGATGAAGATTTAAATTAAATCGAAACGTAAGCGAAGTTAATAAATATGTTTTATTTTCTGACTGGTCCAAATCCCATTACCTATCAACTATAATTACTAACTTACGGACGTTACTCATCTAATCAAGATAAATAACTATTTTAAATCAATGGTTCTCAGGTTAAATATAAAGTTATATATTTTTAAATTAGCGTTGTTTTTTTTTCTGAATTCAAGCATATAAACATTTTATATCCTTACATAATAAAATTATTGAGAAAAATATCGTTTGTAATTAAAACAGTCTCTCGGTAACGTAATCGTAAAATTACATATTGACAAAAGTAGACCTTTACCTGAACCTTAAAAGTCTTAGAAACTCATTATAAAACAAGTACAGTCGACCCTTGACATTCGCTAGGGTTACATTCCCGAGGTCCTCGCGAATGCTGAAAATCCATGAATAAGTCTAACCATAAAATTTAGTTTCGTAGGTATCTATATCGCATAATAATAGTGTTTTTCAACATTTTCTGGCATGGGACCCCCGAAATTATGTACATATTGTCTGCTGCCCCCTTATATATATTGGCCCCTTAATACTACAACCAGATAACTTGAAATTAGGATTCTCAGACAATCAATTTTATGTTTTGAAGAGGAATATACAGCAATATATAATCAGCTGACGCAGGTATTGTTATTTTAACTGAATTTAATTCCTTATGACACGTTCATGACCGTAGCTAGCCAACGTTATAAATAGGTTGAAAGCAATTGTCAAATTATTGTTAGTTTTTATAGGAAACTGAATAAAAATTAAATAAGTAATAAAGTTATAGTCATGGAAAAAGCATAGTATGAAACTTGCATGGATTAGTCATTTCTCACTCGTATGAATTGCGATATCAGCCACAGGCGAGTAGCGCAATTTTTATACTCGTGTGAAATGACCATCATTCCATGCTCGTTGCATAATATATTATTTTGCCTGCATGCGTTTGTTTTCACTGCATCCATTGATCAGAAAGTCACACCACGCCACTGCAGCATAGAATTTCGAATTTCAGTTGTCTAGGTCCAGCATTTTACCACAATTCCTACTGTACAGACAAATAGATAAACAGACAGACAGATAGATAGACAGACAAACAGAAATACACCAGGGCGCCACATAGCGAAAGTGAGGACCTTTTTTTTTGCTCTTCACTTGGAACTTGGGAGGTGAGGACCTTTTTAGGGTTTTATAGGTATGACCAAAAAACCCTTATACCGTCATTTTGTCGTCTGTCTGTCTGTCTGTCTGTCTGTCTGCCTGTCTGTCTGTTTGTCTGTTCGGTAAAAATTGTAGCCAAACGGCTAAACCTAGAGAGTTGAAATTTGGCATGCTTATACAACTCTTTGACGCGCCCATAGGAAAAATACTAAAACATCTAAAAAACATATCCCCCTTAAAATATAAACAAATATATGCTCATCGAAAAAAAAATATATTTTTTTTTTACAATTCTGTGTAGGGTATCAAATGGAAGCCCTTGGTACGTGGATTAACGATCAAAATTTTATTTTTGCAAAATAAATTATTTTGACGCGAACTTTGCCAAAATTATGCAAAAAAAAATTTGTCCCACACCCTGTAGCCTAGATGGTTTAAACTAAAAATCTGAAAAAATTCTAAGTAATGTACATTTGTGTGAACCGGAATAGTACAACAGGAATTTTTGATCAGATTATGTTTTCGGAAAATAACTAATTTTTTGTGTTTTTTGCGTGACCATGTAAAATATTTAATAATATTATGTAGCACAGTAATCAGAGCGCTTCGATGGTGTAATGGTTAGTATACTGGTGTTCTAATTTGCAAACTCGAGTTCAAATCGGCCTCGAGGCAATTTAATTTTTTCTGTTTTTTTTGCTTAAATTATTTTTTCAAAATTCTAGTTATATTTGGGAAAATATTGCATTTAATTTTTAAAAGCGTAAATTTAATAACCAGTGGAAATTGTTGAAATTGATTACTATTGGACTTACAACCAAGTAACTTAAAATATAACGTAACTATAAATATATAATACCATGGATACAAGTAAAAAAAAAATTAAATATATAAAATATATGTTATGTCTTGTGTTATAATGTCTGTATCTTATTAGTGCCTAAATATATTACTGCTATACTGCTATTTATATTCCTATAAATACACGAAAACAGAAGGGCGAAGCTTATGTCTAAAACAACCAATGGAAGCCATAGGCGCAATTTTCAAAATCTTATTAAACCTTAAAATACTGCACATATTTAGAAACCTACATAATGGTATTAGGCATTCGAATTAAAATTAACAAAAAAAAAATATTTTAACATAAAATTTGTTTTGGCATCCCAAATAATCATTATTCACTTACTAAATACCTTCGAAACCCTGAAATGTGTGAAAATTCACACTTCACATTATTTTTTTTTTTGCTCTTCTGCTCTTCACTTGAAATTTTCGAGGTGAAGACCTTTTTTTTTTTTTGCTCAACACTTGGAATTCGGAGGTAAGGACCTTTTTTTTTGCTCTCCATCTAGATTTTGGGCGGTGAGAATCTTGTTTTTACTTATCACTTACATTTATTTGCCAAGGGCGCCAAAATGCAGTTTTGCCCCTAGCGCAAGTTTTCCTTACTGCGGCTCTGCCTACGGACCTACAAAAACCTAAAAATTAAATTCAATGCGCAATAAAGTTTAGCATAATGTAAATACTTTAACAAATATATTAAAAGTTAAAACATGTTCTTTAAAAAGCTATTTATTTAAACTTTTAAATGTATTCTATAAACTTAACGTAAATAAAAATGTATAAAATTGTTTTGAAAAGTGTTTATCTTTTCACTAACTCTCTGAGTTTTCCATACACTGACATCTAGCTGCAATTCTATGTATTAAAAGTTCTTAACTTTGAGTTACGAATTTATAAAAATAGTTTGAAAGAATTTATTAGGGCAGGAAGTTTCGTTATGTATTTCATATGAGTAATTTTTGTGAGGAAAAATAGTTTATGATGCAATTTCTGCAGGAAAGAAAAATATTTCAGCATATGTATGTAGCTGCATGGTTTTGTACTTTAAAATATTATTGTAATTTACAATATCTTTTTACGTTCAGTCCAACTAAAGTAAGTAATAGTAGCTATGAAGTACACGGAATTTTCCAAATACGTTGTGGTTATGTTTCTAAAAAGCGCGACTTATTACGATTTTCACAGGAGTAGAATAATTGCAAATCTTCACACTCAAATATAATGCCGGGTTTACATTAGTAGAGTAAAAGAGCTAGTAACTAGCGCAAGTAACTACAAACTAGTTACCATCCCTGTGTAAACAGTTGACAATGTGACTAGTAGCGTACTAGCTTCTAGTAGTTGGGCTAGGAAAACAACTAGCTCATCGACGTATTTACTAGCTACTATCTTTTTCCCCACTACCAAAAATTGGATATCATATAGATAAATTTGAATTATTATAGTTATAATATAAGCTTGCATCTAAAAATGCTCAAGGAGAAGTAAATTTTACTCTGACGTTTAAATTCATACTTAATCACATTAGTTACCGGTGGTTTTAGAACAGTCTAGTATACAATAAACATTGAAGTAAAATTAATTAAAGATGAGTGAGTGATTTTGAACTCAATTAAATTGTGTGTCTGGGTATGTACATGTTGAAAGATTGTTTCCGGTGCTTATAAACAGGCGTTTAGTTAGGAATGCTGTTGCCGGCGCTTGTTGACACCGTTTAGTGGACATAGAAACATTGTTACCATTGCTTGTTTACTAAAATATGTTTATCAAAAAGTGGCTCGATTTATAATAAATGTTCCTGTAGTTGCTTGGGGGAGTAATATATCTACTTAAACATGCCACTTATGCAGACTACACGTTGAAAAGCAAATTCATAACAAAATAATAAAATTTATTCTGCCAATAAGTAATTGTAAATGTCGGTCATTCGCAACATCAAAGAAATTTTATTAATAACTATCAAAAAAAATCAACAAAATATCTGAAAACTGATTGTCAGCTTCTTGTAAGCTAATAAATAATGTTTCAAAGATTCCTGTTACTCATCGGCGTATGTTTCAAGCGCCAACGAGCGTTCAACGTGCCCCGGTATAATTGGAAGTAAAGTGATATTTATTCTCGCTGGTCGGCGCAAGTTAGCAAGCGCTTATAGGCACCGGTAACAATCTTTCTACGTGTTCGTACCCTCAGTTTGCATGCTTTGGTTTGTAGGAACTAGAGATGGGCGCGTGAATAAAATTTTATCACTATCACGCACGCTCACGAAGTCAGCTCGATATTTTTAGAGCATACAATGATTTTTTTAAACAGGCGAGATGTGTAACTTTAAAAAAAAAAACAGAACGGTAAAATATTAAGCCAATGTCAAATAATAAGCTGTTAAAGTTGGCAAAATTATTAACTACAAATTTTATCCTTGACGACCTGGTATTTAACTATACTGCTACTTAATATTAAATTTATACGTTGTAATTTAATTCTAAGTACTAATTCTAATTTCTAATCATGAGGTTGTGAACGCAGCATAAGCTGAAAATACCAAATCTTAATTATGTTGAATTAATCTATTCCTACCCCTGCTGTAGCCAAGATAACAAATGATATTTTAAACAAACATACAAACAGAAATGATGCAAGCCTTTAACATGCAATCAGCATCACTGAGGCAGCATTCATGCTCTCCAACAGCGTCGTGAAGACGGGTCGCGCGTCGAATCACAAAAACTGTTATGCAAATTAACATATGCCACCCTATACACAAATATGCCTGTCTAGAAATGTGGGGGGGGGGGTAGTGCTCGCTCAGCCAATCTTCTCTCTAACATTTTACTCGACCCGGAAGTAGACAAAACATGATGGGGGTAATCCCCCAGTGCTCGACTCCCTTATGGGTAATCCCCGCCATGGGGATAAATCCGTGAGATCCCGGTCAGTACGCACTGAACGGGGGCTCCCAAGGCTATTCAATTAAATATTTATTTGTATAGTAATTGCTTAATTAATATTGTTGTAAGACCAGGAATTAGCTTTTCTTTAAAACCATCTACGTGATAATATTTTTGTGATACTTGAGTTCAAAGAAAATTATTTTCAACTAATTACACTAATTAAAGAGTCAAAGTGCCCTAAGATTCATTAGTATTTATTTCATTCCATCATTTTTACTTTTAATTCATCCATTAGGTCTCGTTCAATCATCTAATTTTCACCGAGGATATAATTTCTTTTTGAACATCTTAAATCAAAAACTTCTTTTATATGTCATCACTCATGACCTGAAGTACAAATCAAGGCTTTAATCTTAAAAGTTTTTAATTAAATAACTTGGAACGAACTGAATTTCAGCGGTACTCCATCAGTTTATTAACACAGAAAAAGAAATGTTTCTAAAAATGTTATTATTAATGCTTGCTTGCTTCCTGTAACTTTATGGCCCTTGGTGGTTCTTGGCTAATTTCATAACTTGTCTTCACTTGTCTCGGTACAACATATGGTCCAGACCATTTTTGATCTCAATTGATTTTAAGTTGGTGGAACTGTCATCTTAACACTGCTAAAGCGGGCGTCCTCGTGGCCTTTTACCAGTGAACATCTCTTCTCACACTTATTTTATGAAGCGGTTGTTAGGCTCCCTACCGATGTGCCCAGCTCACTGCAGACGTAGTGCTTCCAATTCCCTGTTTTTCCTAGGTTGGTATCTTAATACGTTGAACACTACGTCGGTCCCTAGAGACCGCTATCAATATATCTCACGGGGCCACGACGGTCCCTATAGCTTAGTAATATCTATAATACTTTTTGGCACTATGAACTTATCTGGAAATTTTTCTTGCCGTTGAAATTGTTAAGGACACTAAATCCAAAAGTAGTCTATAAAATTTCATAAGAAGCATTTCAATTTTCTGCATGGTCCAAGTTACTATTGATACTTATTAATTATAATATATTTCCTCCGCCCGGAAATATGATATACATTACTTTATCTTGATCTTTTTTTGTTGCAACTAATAAACAAATGGCGTGGAAATAGTTTTGCATATAGTTGGTCAAAAATAATTCTTGTGTTGAATTGCAAGGAAGAAGTTCCAAATCGACTAAAATCAAAACCGCCAAATAGTTCAGATTTTAATGTATTGGAGCTTGGCTTTTTCAATTATATTCAATCCTTACAACATACAGCTTCACCGAATACAAGCGACGAACTGATTGAATGCGTAAAGAATGCACTTAATGCATTAAACATACAAACCATTTATAGTGTTTTTTTACCATTGTAAACTGTAATGTTTATTAAAATATATTATTATTATTTTACATCAATATTAACAACCAAAACTATTTTATATTATTTTCTTGACAACCTCTGACAACGTCATTCTTATGTTTTTTTGACTCACTATATCATTACATCTCCCCTTCTGTAACAAAATAAAAAAACAATTTAAATAAAATATTTTGCTAAAATCTAGCTCTTTGTGCAATGATGATTTTCTTTCTTCTTAATTCGTTCGCTTCTTCTTAAAGGCTGCTTAGCTTCTTTTGTTTTCTCATCAATTCGTTCGCTTCTTTTTACAGGCTGCTTAGCTTCTTCTTCTGTTTTCTCAACTTCATTTTTCTCATTATTTTCCTCGTTGTTTACTGGCTTTACTTGTTTATCATCATTATTCGAGATATCTCCTGTGTTGTCTTCAATTTTTTGCTTTTCGCCAGTTTCTGGTAAAGGTTTAAGAACACTTTTGTTTCTTCTAATTTTACTGCCAAATTCATTTTCTAACCAATAAGAACGGGGTGTTCCTGCTTTTTCTGTTATTTCTTATGCTTGAAAATTTTCAAGTATACATTTCTCGGAATTATCGTTACATCTGCTGCTGTATCAATATTAAAGTTAATTACTGTACCATCTAACTTAATTTTTGTTCTCCATGGCGTACTGTCTCCTCCAGTAACAACATCAACAAAACGAGAATCATCAGAATCAGAATCTTTATAATTTTCTTCTAATATATCTTCTACTTTCCTACTTCTGCACAGCTGAGCAAAATGACCAACTTTTTTACATATAAAACATGTAGCCTCTCTTGCAGGACACCGTCCAAATTTATGTGTCATTTTACCACACTTATAACAGGGAAATTTTCCATTTTCTTGATTTTGCACGCCATTTCTTTTCCGTTGATAATTTTGATAGTTCCTCTGATTATCCTTCCTTAACTTTACCGCATTTATTACTTTTTCCTCTCCATTGTTACGATGTCTTAGTAACCCTTCATTTTTCTTTACTGTTTCTGCCTGCCTGGCTTTCTCTATTGCTTTTTCTAATGTTATATCTGACTTGAGCTCCAATGACTAGCCAACTTTTATGTCTTTTAACCCTACTATAAGTCTATCTCTGATAAGCTCTGGCTCTAAAACACCATAATTACATTTGGATGCCAAGCGATGTAGTTCTGCTACAAATTCTTCGACACTCTCATCGTCTTGTCGTATCCTAGTGTTAAATTTAGCTCTATCATATACTACGTTATGCTTGATAATAAAATGATTTTCAAAAGCTTGTGTAACCTTGATATAATTATTTTTATCTACCTCTTCTAATTTGAACGAATCCATTATATCCTCCGCTTTGTCGCCCATTAAATATATAAAACTAGCCACTTGGTAGCTTTCATCCATTTTATCGAGACCACTTATGATCCTGTATCGATTCCACCTTTTGAACCATTTTGGCCACTCCTCAGGTATGAAACCAAAATTCGACGGTGCGTCTATTCCATTTATAGCACAAATCTTTTTACTACTGTTACTATCTCCTGAATTCATAGTGTTATCACCTGACACCATGTAATGTTTATTAAAATATATTATTATTATTTTACATAAATATTAACAACCAAAACTATTTTATATTATTTTCTTGACAACCTCTGACAACGTCATTCTTATGTTTTTTTGACTCACTATATCATTACATAAACTTTTCTAGAAGCAATCATGTTAGCAAAAGGAGGGAATTCCTATAAGATTCCACACATTAATAAGGCAAAACTTCATCGTAAGGGACAATTACAAACAACATTATCATGTTCCATACAAGCTGTGTAGACAGTCACATCCTTGTAAAATTAAAACTTTTTGTATTATTCTTTGTTTTAGACGATATTTGTAACTATTTCATAAATAAAATCATTCTCATGAATTAAAATTGTAAATGTGTATCATATTTTCGGACAAGATAAAAACCAAAATGTATTCCATATATTCGGACGGAGGGAGTAATTATTATGAATAATTATTCAAGAGAAAATAAGAGAAGGGAGAATTTACTGGCAGTAACGAAAATCACTACAACTTAGTAAAAGTATAAATATTTATTCAGAATACATAGACAATGTTTTAAAGTGTCAGAATATTGCGAAACTCTTCAATTTTAATGCATATTTGAAGCACGTAGTGTCAGGAACTGGTATCCAATATTGCCACTGCGAGCTCTTACTGCTGTCGCGAGCGTTCCCATGCAGTTGAGATAAAGATAACTGCTTTGACACGAACAGAGCAAGCGCCTTGTGTGTTTGGTTTGTAGAAACGAAGTTTTCTGCACAAGTTCGGAGGAATTAACACCCTCAATATCATAAAGAACCTCCCAATGGGCCTATAATTACTCGTAACACAAAAAAATTGTTCAGACTGGGTGTTTAATGCACCATGTTATATCTTCCACGTGTTACTGACGCTACCGTGGAACTGATTTGGTAGAATATCATTTCGCTGTAGTTGCGGAAGTGACCCCAGAGATACTACCTAAAGCCTGGAACAGAATACACAGCACGCTATGCCGTCAGCGCGCCTTCATTTGAGACGGCGTTGCGTTAGCGCCGTTGAGAACGCCGTTGAATTTTCGCCTGCACACAATGCAATAATTTTTAACGCCGTCAAAGTAACAAGTGACAACCTATATCTGTGTTTATAGGTGCGCTTTCTTTTATTAAAATTATAATGGATGATAAAGACTTGTGTGTGATGTTATTTATGTTGTATGCAAGTTATTTATACATACCAACACTTTACCATTCAGTAAAAACTGAGGTTAGGTGTTCTACGTCAACGTTCAATGGCGTCAAAAGTTGAAAGTTGACGAACATTCAGTATCAACGGCGTTGGAACGCCGTTAGGACGTTGCCCATTATGTGCCCTTGCGTACGACAGCTTGATTTTAACTTTCCTCTGACAGATAGCGCCGTCCAAGCGCCGTAGAACTCGTTGCATTCTGTTCCTCACTTTAAGCTGCATCCTGACGAAGCACGCTGTACTCAGAGCTGGCTTAATACGGCAAGCAGACGATGCACCACATCGGGGCGTCTCCTTCAAGGAGTCCTGAAATGAGTGTTTGAGGGACGCCTTTTTATTTTTGGTCATCACTTCCATCCGTCTTCTTTTTTTTGCCCTCACTTTGATCTGTCTTCCTTTGTTTTTGTCATCATTTGGATCATGATCACACCATTATTGCTTCAATTTTTAGATTGCTAGAGCTGGATTATCCACGGATATTCGCCTATTTTCTGCACATGCGGATAATTTATTATCTAGACTATGCGGATGCAGATTTGATGCGAATTTTGGATGTGAGGTTACAGTTCGTATGGAAATATAGAACACTTATCTGCTTATTTACACTTTACTCTTTGTATAGTTCAAATCACGTTAGGAATAACGACTCATAAATTCTTTAAAAATTGTGGAGACGAAGATATGCGGATGCGATTCGGATGCGGATATCGAAAAACTAATCCGCGCAGAGCTCTTATGATATCTAACCTATATATGTTAGGGAACAATTCTCCAAGAAGAAGAATATTAGTGCCAAAGTATTTGGTATCATAAATAAGCCAATGATATTAATTAGTGAAAATTTCGAGTCACAGATGGCGTAAAAGATCAAAGGTACGAGTAAAAGCAAACCCTAAATGATAATAGCGAATGTAATTTTGCGTTATTAAGATTGGTTGTAATTAATAATCTGTTTTAATTGATGCTAAAATCCAAATTAATTGTCAGTCATAAAATAAACGCTACTGTTAAAAGTTTATATTCAATAAAATTTTATTAGAATATAAATTTAACCACGATAGTTAAGTTTTATGATAAGTTTTTGTTTGTGATATTATGTTGTTTTTTTTGTTGTTGTAGTGAACAGTATTAATAACAATATTCTATTATGCGTGTTTTTAAAATAACATTTTATTACAACGTGAATAAGGTTCGGCGCAGATTTTATTTGTAGCTCAACAAATGTGTCGCCTAGAAGCAAGGACTGCGATTGTAAAGTTTGTTCAAGATAAGTATGAAATGACGTCATACTTGGTTTTAATTTAATTTTCAATGTTAGAATGTAGCATATCTAACATGAAAGCATTATTCAGTTGTTATACCAGGTTTACAAGTATGAAATGCGGATTTTTTCAAACTTGCCGCGCAAACAGTATAGTTCAAAGTTTCAACACATATGGCGTTTTGTTAAGTTATCATTAAGTGTCAAATGCGTATAGGTTATAATTTGAAAAGTGATCATATAGTTTTGTTTTACTGTGTTAAAAATGTCAAATTTTGTGCCAAATAAAGAGCATTCGCGGACAGTACTACTGTTTTGTTTTCATTTGAAAAAAACTGCTGCTGAATCATATCGACTGCTTCGAGAAGCTTATGGTGAATATGCTCCATCACAAGATACGTGTGAACGATGGTTTCTGCGTTCCAAAAGTGGTGACTTTGATCTTACAGACAAAGAACATGGAAAACCTTGAACATGAAAAATGGATTTATTTTGAAAATCCCAAATGCAAAAAATCATGGGTGAACCCAGGCTCACCATCCACATCAACTGCAAGACCGAATCGCTTTGGCAAAAAGACAATGCTCTGTACTTGGTGGGACCAAACGGGTGTGGTCTATTATGAATTGTTAAAATCTGGTGAAACAGTTAATACCCAACGCTACCAACAACAACTGATCGAATTGAACCATTCGCTGCTCATAAAACGACCAGAATACGAAAGAAGACAGCACAAGGTAATCTTTCTTCACGTTAACGCTCCATCACATAAGGCAAAAGCAGTTTGCAACACATTGGAGGCACTCAAGTGGGAAGTGCTACCCCATGCCGCTTACTCACCAGACTTGGCCCCTTCAGATTACCACTTCGCATCGATGGGTCTCGCACTTGCCGAGCAGCACTTTTGTTCATATGAAAATTTGAAAGAATGGCTAGATGAATGGTTTGCGGGGAAAGGGGAAGAGTTAGTACTACTGGCGAGGAACTAACAAATTGCCTGAAATATGGGAAAAATGTATAACTTCTAATGGAGTATACTTTGAATAAATAAACTTTTACTGTTCTTTTGAGTTTAATGTGTTTTATTTAAAAAAAAATCCGCATTTCATACTTGTAGACCTGGTATTTGGCTTCCGCAGGTTGGTAGCCCTTTCCTACGTTGCCACATTCTTTTTAGGGTTTTGTAGGTATGACCACCAGAAAACCCTTATAACGTCACTCATATGTCTGTCTGTCTGTCTGTACGGTAGAAATAATAGCCAAACAGCTTAACGTAGAATATTGAAATTTGGCATGCTTATACTACTCTTTGACCCACAAATAGGAAAAATACTGAGAGTTCAAAAAAACACGTCCCGAGAAAAACCTAAACCATTATGTGTTTATTAAAAAAATTAATATATTTTTTAAATTTTGAGCGGCATACCAAATAAAACCTCTTAATGCAAAACAAACCAATTTTTATTCTTGAAAAAAAAAAATTATGGGATTTTTGCCGAAATTGTGTCAAAAAACTTTTGTCCCCCACCCTATCTCCCAGAGTGATTGATCTAAAAATCTGAAAAAAATCTCCGTAATGAAAATTGATGGGAACCGGAATAGTTCAACAGGAATTTTTGATCAGATAAGTTTTTCGAAAAATGTTTTTTTTTGTGTTGTTGATAAAAAAAAATATTTTCTTAAAATTTATTGTGTGATATCAAAACTCTTAAGGCGTAGATTAAGAAACGGTAGATAGTTTTTTGAAATTCATTTCTTTTAACACGATTTCAGCCAAAAATGTGCAAAAGTTCTTGTCCCGCACCCTTTTACCAAAAAGGGTTAAACCAAAAGTCTGAAAAAATGTAGGCAATGTACATTGATTTGAGCTGGGAACATACGAGAGAAATTTTTAATCAGTTTGTGTTTTTGAAAAATATGGCAGTTTTTAAGTTTTTGACAAAATTAATTATTTTTTTAATTCATGGCTAAATTATGGCTAATTATGTTATGGATTTTTTGTATTTATAGCTAAGATAGTGCGTGTATTTTTTTGAAATTAAAAATAATTAAAAATATAAAAAAAATAATATATTTTTTTTAAATAGTTGTTTACTCAACACTTCAGTTCAGTTAGGAGTTCAGGAGTATTCAATTATTTTATTATACTACTAGTGCACCCATTGCCAACTGTATTGGCAAACAAATCATTACCTTAATATGGAACTTGCTCGACACCTCAGACTTCTTTCTCTAGCCATACGCCTAACTTCATCCAATTCAAATTGAATCAACTCTTCGCCCATTATTAAAAACTGGACAAATAATGAGCATTATTCCGAATTATTAATTCATTAACTTTTTAAGATGGGAAAACGATTCATTTTCAGTCAGTGCATTATATTTATAATGTTAAAACTAAAAATGATTTGAGACGTTAAATTTAAAATATATTTATTAAAATTAATTTTCCATTTTCTTATATAATATAAAAATACGCACACGGAAAAAACGCACACGGATTAATACGCACACGGAAAAAAGCACACATGAAAAAATACACACACGGCAAAAAGGGCACACGGAAAAAAGCATACTTACACTATATCTCAAATTACGGGGTAGATTTACAATATCCCACTGAACACTGCGCATGCGTCACACACACGTCATTTGTTCAATATACAGAGCTTCTAAACAGGTGGGACTGTGCAGAACTTTTAAAACACAATTTATTTTTAGGTGGTTTATAAAAAAAAAACAGTTATCAACCATAACCTAAGATAGTGCTTTTAAGGTGAATCACTGTCCCTGGCCCTGCACAGAACAGTTAAAATACAATTTATTTTTAGGTGGTTTATAAAAAAACAATAAACAGTTATCAACCATAACCTAAGATAGTGCTTTTAAGGTGAATCACTGTACCTAGCCCTGCACAGAACAGTTAAAATACTATTTATTTTTAGGTGGTTTATAAAAAATAAATAAACAGTTATCAACCATAACCTAAGATAGTGCTTTTAAGGTGAATCACTGTCCCTAGCCCTGCACAGAACAGTTAAAATACAATTTATTTTTAGGTGGTTTATAAAAGAAAATAAAATAAACAGTTATCAACCATAACCTAAGATAGTGCTTTTAAGGTGAATAAATAAACAGAAACCATTGTTTTAGAGCCACTGATAATTCTTGAATTATTTAGTGTAGTCGTTATGTGCTGCCATCTGTATAGAGTTTGCAGTGGATATTGTAAATCTTGTCCTATAAATCGTAGAAATAAAAAAATAATAAAGCATTGAAAAAATAATAATAAAGAAAAAAAAGTCACATTTTTTTTACTTTCATCAAAACGAAATATTTTTTAAAATAATTATTTTTCTGCTAATAATAATTTTAATCAAAAATGTCGAATATCACGGAAGGATAACGTTTTTCTGTGTTTTGTTTCGTAAAAAAACCGATCCGTGTATTTCACAACTAAATTAATAATTGTGAAGTGATTTTTTAATGAAAAACACAACTGTCATTTTTACTAATTTAATGTCAACACTCAAAACAAAAATTCACAGCACACTACTGTCCAATACATAAACAATAATTTCTTACAATTCTATCAATTATTATAAAAAGTGTTCGTAGAATATTCACTATTATTGCATCTTATAATAATTATAAAAAGTGTTCGTAGAAAATTCACTATTATTGCATCAACAATATATTTTAAACAATTTTGACATAAATAATTAACATATGCGCGCCTCTATCGGGGAATGAAGAAACGACCGGTCGAACATACCGAACATACGAACATACAAACAGGCGTATTATATTATAAGATTATACGCTGTGAATTAACCTATTTTTTTAATTACATTAGATATTTGTTTTAAAGTATCAAAGAGGAATAAATCATGTATAGTAATTAAATACTTAAAAAACGAATAACACATTGTTAAATAATGAGAAATACGTTTTTGAAATTGAAAAAAATTAAGCCATTTATCAATATATTTTTATCGACCGCCAACATGTATAAGGGAGGTATTGTGATCATACCGATTTTGACATTTCGAGATTTCGATGGATCTTCACGAATTGAGGTCCCTACATAACGTTTTGACTATTTTTAGCATGATGTCTGCCTGTCTGTCTGTATGTCTGTCTGTCTGTCTGTCTGTCTGTCTGTCTGTCCGTCCGTCTGTGTACACGTGCACAGCAAATTCAGCTAAAAGGATTTTTATGAAACTTCAAATTTAAGCTTTTGACATCAATGGTATCAACTGATCAACTTCTGGTAAAAATCAATTGATTAGAAATGGGAGTTTACTCGTGTCGATTTTAAGATTTTTGCGAATATTTAACAACAGAAAAATATTTAGAAAAAAATTATTTAACAAAATTTGCTATAAAAGCAATAACAAACAATTTTTATTTGAGAAATTTTTTGGAAAAAAGAAAAAAAAAATTTCGAAATTTTTTTTCATACTTATATGTAACGTTTCCATGGCCATGATAAATAATATCTCTGTTAAATATTAGGCCAAGTTATTTCTACTCTGCCACTAGAATGTATTTTATACAAGTACTTTGTGATGGCGGTCGGTCCTGTGGTGGTCACCGCTAATTTTTTATTAATCTAATGAAGACGAATATGAAGCAAATGCAGAAAAAAACGCTGGGATTTTTGTCAAATAACGAAGTGATAATCAAAAAACTGTTGATTTTGATGTAGTTATAGAACAAATACTGTCCTAGACATCTAGTTATTCTGTTGGCTTCTTACACTTATTAAATACCTATAAAACCCTGAAATGTGTGAAAATTCACATTTCACATCAAATTTTTTGATAAAATTCAGTTTTTTTACGACTGAAATAAACGATTCAATTATACACTTATTTTAATGTTACATATACTACTTTTCCGCTGAGCCTTTCATTTGTAATTAAATAAATTGATGATTAGGACAAACTAAATATCTATATTTTATATGATATTTATAAATTCCTATGCCATCATCACTGCATTAGAGTTGAAAACAATAACAAATATATTCTGGAACATGCATCAATTCGTACTCCACTCACGTATTTGAAATAAAGCAAAATTAAACCACATTTTCCATATAAATTTTTCGCTTCGCTTGTTCAAATAAATATTTAATATTGCGTTGAAAATCCTCTTAGTGCAGGCATACGTTCGTATGCAAAAAGGAATAAAATATTCATAAAACATGGAGTAGAGTGCAAGACAAAACAAGATCAACACAGAACAATGTGAAAATATAAATATTTATCGTCGGATGACAACCACCTGGCCCAAAATATTTTTATTGTAAATATACTATAAGAGTGACTTGAAGTAATAGTTTTTGTTTGTTTATTTTCTGAAGGATTCAGAAATAAATTATAAAGATGCACTCTATTGATTCTGTAGAATATTTATATATTTATTTTCGAAACTTGTGAACAAAAGAATGTATTGGAGAGAATAGAGATTTTCCCAAACTATAGTAAGTCTCATTCATTTTAACAGATCGGATGACCTTTGCAAAAATACAGTAATTGTTGTTAACCACATTTGTTAGGAATAAGAAGTTTATAAAAGTTATCGGCCTTCCAAAACTTAATATCAGAGGCCTATGAATTTATAATGGTATATCTTACATGCTTTTGGCTTTCTTTCATGATATACTCATTATTATTATTATTATTATTATTAAGGGGTTTGTCAGGTCTTGACAAGCGTCCACTAATCGCAAACTTCAGCAACCTTTTGAGCCGCATCATACTAGAGACTAGTGGAGCTAAATACACACGACTGCGTCCCAAACCCTGGCAATATGCAGACGCGGAAATTACGCCAGATCCAGTGCACGCACAATGCCTAGTGACCCGTCCAGCACTGCTTTTTGCATCCTGCAGATCAAAGAGTTGGCAGAAGATCTGCAGGCGGGAATGGACTCGATTTCCCTTCGATAGGAGGCTTTTATACCAACCAAAACACAAAAAAAAAAAAAAAAAAACAGGCTCATCGATCACAGCAGAAATATACAGCAACCAACTGGACGAAATGATGCAAAAACTTAAAGAAAAACAGCCTAGATTTGTCAACAGATCGACTCCTATCTCATTGCATGTATTGACTGTATCAAAACTACAGGAATTGGAGTTGGAATTTCTTCATCATCCTCCATACTTACTAGACCTAGCCCCCACTGACTACCACTTCTTTAACTAATTTGGACAACTTTTTAATAGGAAAACAGTGAAATTCCAACAATGCTGTAAAACTGGCCTTCCAGGAATCTCGTCCGCCAGGATTTTTTACCACCCTCCTGAACAACCTGCCACTTAAATTGCAAAAATGTATAGAATTAAGTTTTATTAATAACATATTTTTTTAAATTTGTTGATCTTATAGGTCTTTCCTTGTTATTTATTGGTCATAAATGTGATAAATTAATCTGTTTAATTATTTCTAAATATCGCTGCTCTAAAACAATAGTGAGATATCTCTGAAGAAAGTTTCTGAGATATTGGTGTTTAAAGTTTATATAAACTTGGTTTAAGAGTCGAATAATTGTAATTTCCATCTTTAATTTTTAATCTATATAATCTCAGTTCGACGTTAGATAGAAAACATATTTCTGGACCCAGTAATATGTAACGTGATAATATTTAAAAATTTTTAGTAGTTTTTTAAAGTAGCGATATGCCAAATAAGGTGAAACATGTTAGTTAGTTAGTTTCAAACAGACAGCAAATCCTGTGCGGATTGTGCGGATATTTTTGCGGATGCATATCGGATGCGGATATTTATATTCACAAAGGCTGCGGATGCGGATCCTGTCTATGCGGATGCGAATCGGAAGCGGATACAGAAAAATGTATCCGCGCAGGGCTCTAGTGATGATCTATTGCAGTGTTTCCCAAAGGGTGTACTGCGAAGAAAAAAAAAAAAATCATCTATGGCCACTACAGGACCAACCGCCATCATTTTATTTATTATAGCAATTTTTATAGCAACTTTTGTTAAATATTTATTTTCGAAATATTACTCTGTTGTGAAATATTAATAAATTTTTTCGTAATATTAATCTGTTGTGAAATATTCGCAAAAATCTTAAAACCGGCACGAGTTAACTCCCATTTCTAGTTAACCGATTTTTACTAAATTTTGATCAACTTGTGCCATTGATGTCAAAAGTTTAAATATGAAATTTCATAAAAGTCCTTTTAGCCGAATTTGCTCTGCACGTGTACACGGACCGACAGACAGAGAGACAGACAGATAGACCGACAGATATCATGCTAAAAATAGTCAAAACGTTACGTAGGGACCTCAATTCGTGGAGAACCATCGAAATCTCGAAATGTTAAAATCGGTATGATCACAATACCTCCCTTATATATGTACATATGTTGGCGGTCGGTAAAACACTAGCATTATAAACTACTTCTTCTATGACTAGTTAGGCGTGCCGCGAAATTTTTCTTCTTTCGAAAATGTACCACGAGAGTAAAAAAATTGGGAAACACTGATCTACTGTATCGAACCCCTTATAAAAATCTGTGTAAATGACATCAACTTTTATAGTCCATTGAGTTCAAAATAAAGTCGGTGTATAAAGTTAAATTTGTATCCACTGATATACCACGTTAAAAACCATGTTGTTGAACGACAATATCAGTTTATATGTAAGCTGTTCAAATTCAAAATTATATAATTTAGAACTCGGTCTTTAATTTTCAACTAAGTTTTTATTACCCGGGATTTAAACACCGGGATCATAAGTAAAATAAAATAAATAAGTGCAGCATGAAGGAAATTATCTACTGCATATTATTTGTACAGAATATCATACAAAAAATTATTATAAGAACGCAAATATTTATATTGAATCGGACATTTGATATAATTTCAACTTTTATTTCACTGTAAAAACTGTGCTTTGAATGAGATTTTATGAAGTTTCTACTGGTTTTTATGCTCTCGCCAAGAAAAATATTTCTTTAAAAATTTAAATTATTTTCCTGATATAATTAAAGAATGCTCAGCTTGAAAAAGATCTAAATTCTTTTGCAAATATTTGTGAATTTCCAAGCGCGCGTTGTCGTTTTAGGTTTTAAGTTCATATTCTTTTTATAAAGACTTTTGCATACAAAATGTTCACTATTCAGAGACATTAATTACTTTTACAATTTCTGTAGTTTAATGAGATTATATAATAAATAAAAATAGTAGTAAGATCTTTTTTTACCTTGCGGTATTAAAATTTACAGTTTGTCTGCCTATACAGGCTGTAACAGCGAAACGAGATCGCAGATTTTTTTATTGTAAGAGATATATAAAAAAAAAGTAAATATCAAAGTTGTTGGGGACCAAGAGGACATCTGCCTATAGAATAAAATGTTTTTAAACCAGTGGTTCTCAAGCTAGAGCACAAAGTTATATTTTTTTAAATTCATGATCAACAGGAAACAATTTGTCTCGTTTAACGACACTGAATCATCAACGAGAAATGTTGATTACGGAGTTTGTCAGGGTGGAATATTAGGACCTCTCTTCTTCATCGTTTTTATTAACGACCTTCCGAATATCTTTTTCGATACTCCGCGGATGTAATACTTTATGCGGATGATACCACAATATTAACAAGTCATACATCAGTAAAAGAGTTACTCGATATTTCAGAAACTGCCCTAGGGAAAGTAAAAAACTGGTTTACTACAAACAAATTAACTCTTAATGCCAGCAAGACCCAGTAAATGATATTTTCCCTAAACCGCAACACCGACGAAGTCTTTGAGTACGGTGATTCTATTAAATTCCTAGGAATATATATAGACGGTCAACTTAGTTGACACCACCACATCAGCAATTTGGCCATTTCCCTGAAGAAAACTATCTACGCTTTTGTCAGGCTCAAAACCTCGGTCTCATTCGAACTTTACGTATATTTTATTTTGCCGTTTTCCAGTCTCGTTTGTCTAACGGTATAGTCCATTGGGGAAAGCTCATCGATCACCCGCATTTTCATAATCCAAAAAAGAGCTCTTAGAATTATGAATAATGTCCCCTCCAGAACCCACTGCCGGGAACTTTTTAAAAAATGTTGAATCATGTCAGTGTACAGCCTATTTGTATATATCTGCCTGGTGTATGTTAAAGAAAACGCAGCCCAGTTTGTCACCGTTTCCTCAAGTCATTCTTATACATGTCCGCTCCAAAGACAATATTCGTCTCCCTAAAATAAGACTTGAGAAGTCAAAAAACGGTCTTTACTCGGCTGCATGTTTCTTCGATTATTTGCCTTTTGCTGTCAGAAATGTTAATAACAGGACCTTCAGGAAAAAACTTAGAGAGGTCTTTCTTGAAAACTGTCTGTACAGCACTGATAAGTACTACAGCATTGATTGGAGCAAATACTAAAAATTCTATAAATCCTTTCTCTTCTTAAGCACCCATCTGGCAATTGTATTGTAATTTTACAATTTACATTTCAAATTTATATTTCTAATAATTATGTATGTACTGGTTGGTGTAAACGTGTAAAAACTTGTACAAGCACTAAATAAATTATTATAATTATTATTATTAGATTAAACATATTTTAGAGCGATTTTTTTTTTTTTTTAATCAACCTTGTATACATTTTATATTCTTACATAAAAAAAAAAATGAGAAAAAATCGATTGACACTCCAAGACGAAGTAAGTAAAGCTCTGATTTGAATCTCTTTTAAATCGAATGAAACAATAAAACAATATTAATATGTAATGCTTTATTCAAAAAATTGGCCTTCGTTACCAAAACTAATATACAGGGAGTTAGGTAAATGTCCGGCACAATTTAAAAGACAGCATGGTGACGTAGGATGCATTCGATTTTTCCGTTGCCAATTTTCTCTAAAATGTGAATTTCATCCAAAAATAAACAAACAAAAAGATGACCCAAATTTTGAAAACCACTGACTTTTTTTATTTTTCATATTAATCCAGAAGTTGTGTAGTTGCCATAGAGAAAAAACTATTTTAATTGTAGTTCAATAATAGAATATCAAATTTCCTCTATGGCAACTACACAACTTCTGGATTACAAAATTTGGGGCATCTTTTTGTTTGTTTATTTTTGGACGAAATTCACATTTTAGAGAAAATTGGCAAAGGATAAACGATTGCATTCTACGTCACCATGCTGCCTTTAAAATTGTGCCGGACATTTACCTAACACCCTGTATTATTGATATATGCGATAATAATGCGATGTAATTTATATTTGCAATCATTAAAATAAACATAATATTAATTGTGATTTTTGTTTTAATTAAAAAAAAAAAACTTTTGAATATTTATGAACATTTTTTTATAAGAACCTATCTAACCATGAGTTCAAAAAGAAATAACATAAGGGTTGGCTGTGGATAAATAAAATAAAGTCTATTGCAAGCCTTTGTAATCATTAAAATTGGAAATAATTTTTTATTTATTTTTTTTTAACTATATTGTTTTATTGACCATTAGTCTCTACAACCATATTAGCTAGCTAAATATAAATTTATACATTATATACAATAAATACAAATTTATAAATTATACACAATATATTTTTTGATTTCACAGGTACAGAAAAATAAACATAAAAAACTTAAGAAGCTATTCAAAATGACCGTTTTCCTGCAGACACAAATTTTCTGGTCTTTTCATACTATTAAATGCATTTATAAGAATTTGAGGAGTTATATTGGCACACTATTCGGTAATTCTGTTTTGCAGTTTCTCGATATTGTTAATAGGAGTCTTGTATACATTATTTTTCAAATAAGGGAATATAAAGTAATCTAAAATAGTCAAGTCTGGTGATCTAGGTGGAAATTCTGGATTTGAACGTGAACTAATTATTCGATCGTCAAAAAATTCACGAAGGTAATTGATGGTCTCTTGACTGGTGTGGACAGTCGTGCCATCCTGTTGGAAGTAGCGTTGCTTGAGCTGATCCTCATGAAGCTGATTAATAAATTCACGTACAATATTCCGGTATCTCTGAGCAGTAACAATTTCGTGGAAAAATATGGGTCCGATAATACGTTTTCGAGACACAGCAATCGAAACACCAACTTTTAACGGGTGAAGGGGAGTTTAATGAAAAGTATGAGAATTTTGAGCACTCCATAACCTCATATTTTGTGAATTAATATACCCCGAAAGGGTGAACCAGGCCTCGTCAGAAAAGAACGTTAAATTTAACAAATCATCATTATTAATTAAATTTTGTTGGAACCAGTGGCAATACACAATTCGCCTATTGTGATATGCAGGCAGCAACACATGTAAAGCAAGAATTTTGTATGGGAATAGCTTTAAATCTTTTTTGACAATAGTATGGAAACTTCCTAATGATAAACCAGTGTCTTGCGACAGTGTACGTAGTGATGTAGTGGGTTGCTCGTTCATACATTGACGAACATCATCAACTGTATTTTGAGTACAAACTCTTGGCTTTCCAGTTCTATCTCTATGAGTAATGTTTCCTGTATCTTGGAATTAATCAAAACATCCTCTAAGTGCGCTGTAAAAATCTCCTTCAAAGAAAGCAATATCTGGAAATTGTAGCCGAAATTCCTCTTAACATGACACCGCACTGTAAATCCATTCGCCGTTCACTCGAACACCATTTCGAAATTATGATTCAATCATAAATTTTTTGTGTTCTATTGTAAAAACCATTATAATTGCAAGCTTAGTTGAATTTTCAATAGAAACTTATGACAACAACAGTGATGGCAGTTAATTAATTGACAGTTAAAGCTTGCAGTACACATTATTTTATTTTTCCACAGCCAATACTTATGTAATTTCATTTTGAACACATGGTATATATTGTATTTATCTATTATATGTATGTATTGTATGTATCTTGTGGTGAGGCTATGATATATAAATATGAAATGTCACGGTTGGCTGATTAATTTATTTCATTTGAACTTACTCTGTACATCCCTCAACTTTAGGTCTGCCTCACATTATGGGTTCCAAGACTTGCGAGCGGATCAAGTCTGGACCCCCCCTATAGTCCGCTAGCTGGTTGCTATGATTCTTGAAAGGATTAAGGGTTGTTCAATTAAACTCAACATTTTAGCTAATCTACTTTAATTATGATACGGTTTAAATATTTACACTAATTACACTAGACTTACAATTACGTCGATACAGCTAAATCCAAATGAGACACACATTCGTACACACTATATACACTTTACACCAAACACTAATTAAACCACTACATTTTTCTAACTATTGTCTCTCCACTTTTAAGCTGGTCACTACACTAACGTTCTTGTTTATATGACAACACTAAGTGACTCTAACCCATGATGAACAAAATCTCTCACTCTACTTAGAGCACGATTTAACTTCTTCACTCTTTAGACTCAACTCCTTTAAACATGACTTGACGTTATGATGGTTTAAAATCAACTACTATAAAAAGAGAACCACCCTGAAAAACTTACATCACACAACTGTTAAATATCTTTCACACCCTCTTGGACTGTCCGTCTTGTTTAAAATTCACAATTAATTGGTTATAACTTAGATAAGTATCCCATTAGAAAATAACCCCAACATAATATTTATATTTCAGAAAAAAATTAATTATTATTTATGTGCTTATGGTTGACGTATATTTTTGACAAAATAATTTACGATTCACTTTTCATGTTACATTTTCAAAAGTGTCAAGTTAAAATAATAAACATGTCTACCCTTATCTCGAATGCCCTTTCTAAGAAATAGATTATTTTTTATCATTTAACATTTTAAATATTTTACTCTAATTGAATGATTATACTGAATTTATTTATGAAATAATACCAAAATTACCTCCCTTACACCCTGAGTACTGGTACTCCAGTTAGTATATAAATAAGTTGGTTGTTGCTTCATTCATGTGTCATTGAACAGATTTCTTTAAAAAACGGAAATGTAACTATTTTATATGATTAAGGATTCAAGAAAAATCGATTCAAAATACTAAGTTTAGTAAGTTCACCATTGAAATCAGGTATTGGAGTTATTTGGTAAATTTGAAAAGTTGTATATTTGAGAATGCTGTAACATGGTACACGCTACATGAATGTTACTCGCTATTGACTTGGGAACTTATCAACAGGAAAAACAAACTTTAGTTCACGACATACTTTGTTACAGTCTACAATTCACTTTGTACAAAATACAGAACATTTCCTTCCTATTCTTAACACAGAAAAATGCACTACAAACTTACTACATTCAAATAAATATTTATAAACTGAATAAGTAAAATGCTTGAATTTTTCACGGAAAATTTAAAAAAATTTATTGAACTTATACTTATAAAATAATTCAAACAATTATTTTTCAAACTAATAAAGGGTACATTCGATTTGACGCTCCGAGCGTTCCGAGAACGCTCTGTACACTCAAACGTGTTCGATTTGACGCTCGGAGTACACTCAATTGCATTCGTTTTGCGATCGAGCGAGCATTTAGAGTGCGCTCTATGTGTTCGGGGTTTTAAGACCGAGCATATGGAGTATGACGTAAAAAAGTGGGGGAACGGCGGGAAAGAAATGAAAGTTTAAAATTAAATTATAAATAAAATAAAAATAATAGCCTTAGACAAATAACAATAGACAAATAATATTGTTATTTGTCTATGGCTACAGAGTACGGCCATTTTATGTATTTGTGACGTTCTGTAAACAGCAAAAAAATTATTAAAATACACCGTGTATAAAATTAAAATGGAAAAAAAATCATTAAATTAATTCATTAATTATTATTTAATTTTTAATTAATTTTATATCTTCATCATTGAAAAAAATCAAGGAAAAACCGAGGTATATTATTTTGATTCATGACTGACGTGAACTAATCTGACAGTAAAAACGCCGCCTAAAATTGTAGGGTTAGATTTTATGAACATTACGTCACAAGAACGCTCGCTCCGTTCGTGCTCTATTCATGACGTCACCATCAACTGTTCGCTCAGCGCTCGCTCTACTCTGTACAACTCGAATGCACCATAACACCCTCAGTATTTAGGGAAGAAATGTGGGTGAACTGAATCAGTTTTGTCACCTAGGTAGCACACAATTCAATTTCAATTCAATTTTTATTTTAAATATATTACATTTTAATTAATATTTATATTCACAAAACTCTAACTCAAAATTATCCTCTAATTTAAAATAAAATATTTCATTTCTGCCTGTTAGCTTTTGAAATCTATTGATCAGTTTTTGATTTTGATTCCGTAGATTAATTTATTTATTTTTTTCCCTTGTTTTCAATGTCTATAATCTTCTTCCTTCTTGTTGCGTCATCCTTCGTCTATGCATATCCTCCTCCACTTTCGGTCAAAACTTCCTCTCTTGTTCCTTCCCTACTTCTAATTTCTCCGCATTCCTCCAGTGCTCACGTACTGATATTTTCATTTTTCCACATAATCGCCATTGACAGTAATACATTTACGCCAACGTGGTACGAGTTTTTCAATTCCGTCACGGAAAAGTCTGAACTCTGACTTCCCACGGCACCATTTCCGCATCTTCGCTATCACCTCTGCATCCGAAGAGAAACGCTTGCCCTTGAGATGTTCCTTAAGCTTTGGAAAGAGGAAAAAGTCACAAGGCGCAAGATCTACGCTATAAGGTGGATGAGGTAAAACGCCATGAAACCCAAGCTTCTCCAGTGCTCCGCGCGTTCTCTGACTTGTGTGAGGCCTCTCCTGTACTGCAGCACATTGCAGATAATGTGATGTACTCTTTCTTGTGAAATACCCACCCTGTTGGCTATGTCAGTTTATTTACACCGTCGATTCTCACGTACCAGTTCATCCACGAGAGCCACCTGTCTTTCACCACATGCAGACACTAGTCGGCCACTGCGTGCCCGATCATGGACATCCGTTTCAGCAAGACTTGGGTCTTTCACAGTCCTTACCCACCTCTTAACAGTACTCATATCAACACACGCCTCACGGTAGATGGCACTTAACCTTCGATGGATATCAATGGGCGCTACACCCTCCGCAGGAAGAAATTCAATGACAGCTTGTTGTTTTAACCGTACATCCATGCCGGCCGCCATGTTTAGATCTGTCATGCGCAAACGCGATGTTGCTGAGAGTCTCCGCTAGGAGGAATTATGTACAGATACTTAAGGTAAATGGCAAACCACTTTTGACACGGTCTGGCCCGTCATTATAAAATTTATGGCCATGGAGGCATTAGTTAGCAATATGCCCTCGTATTAGACACAGATACAGCATATGACTTTTTCAAATACTTCTTTAATGATGAGCTAATTGAAATGAAAGTGAAAGAAACTAATTTATGTAGTATTAAACAAAAATCCGAACCATCCAGCTGACATAATAGCTAAGGACATAGAAAAATTTATGGGAATTTGTATATATATGTCTGTGTCAAAGCTAGCAAGAATTCGTTGATATTGGAGGATGAATATACGGAGTGATTATTTAATGGCGAGACGACGTCACTGGAAGTTTTAATAATTTGCCGTTTCATACACATCGTAGCAGGCGATTATTCGCGCATTCGCATAATCTTTTTTTCTTCATAATCAAATTTTCTTCAAGATTATTATAGTCATAGTATTTGGCTAGGAGGCTCGTAAAATTCGGTGACGTCGTCTCGCCATTAAATAATCACTCTGTAGGCACTCCAAGCATTAGAAATGCAATGACTATAAACGAATTTGACCGCAAGTCAAGTGCTTGAAAAATAAAATCCGCACTATGATAATCTTCATAAAATTATACCATTATTGACTCTTCTCACTAAATAATTTTGTTCAATAACCATGGAATGTAAATTATCAGTAGATGAACAAATATGTTCCACAAAATCAAGAGATCACTTGAAACAATACAATCCAATGAAACCTCATAAATTTACGGTGATTTCCATAATGTTGTAAATTGGCAATTGGCTGGTATTTTTGTAACATCAGTAATAAATTATTTTTCTACACAAATAATTTTATTTTGACCACAGGCTCCTAAATAGTCAGTGAAAAAATTTTTACTTTCGAAATTTTATAAATCATGAAATGAAGGCTTAAGGTTTTTCGCCTTCTTTTGACTTGTAGCCACCATTAAAAAAGAAATAAGAAGACCGTAAAAACCTTGTATAGGGATTATGACACTAACGTACTAAGTTCTTGGTATAATTTCTTTATCTCATATTTCTAAAATTATATTGTGTAGATGTTTAATATGTTTTCTTTTGTTTCAGGTAAGTTCTCATCACATTTGCCAACTTGATGTGAGAATGGAGTATCGTTGTTCAGGACTATTTTAATGGCGACTAAGGTAATGTAAAGGATTCCAAAGTTAATGCGTTGAATACTTCCTGAGAATTTTACAGCCTACATAAAACTAATGTTAAATACTTATTGTAGGCATTTTGTATATTTTAAGAGAGTCAAGGGGCTTTTGAAACGAATATATTCAGATATTCTAAGTGTTATTTCTTGTTAAACTTTGACGATATATTTTTACTGGAAAGGTTTATTTGATGCGCTATTCCAAGCGATGATGAATAAAAATGGTTTTATCAATATTTAAACTGTGTTTAACATAAAAATTTCATGATGAAAGAATTTATAGATCATTCTAGATGACCCAAGGGCCATTTAGTTTTACTTTATAACGATATTTAAATCATTTAAATAGGTCATTACATTTTATATCAATCTTTCAATAGATAACAAGATTTTTAAGGTTTTGGTTAACAATTTTGTAATGGATTTGAATTAAAATCTGGCGAAGAAGAAATAGAACTTGTTGAGTACTTTGTAATTTGAGTAATTGGGCGAGGAAGTGTTTTTTAAAAAATTGCACCACAAAGGAAACTGAAAAAAAAGTGACAAATACAAAGAAGCAGTGCCCATTTTACAACTTACAATGCGCAGGGCAAATTTTCATCTCCATTCTTTTTATAAGTTGTAGAAATACTAAAATAGTATATTAAAATACAAGTTTCTTAAGGCATTTTGTCAATGGTTTTCTGTCAAAATTTTTTAATTCTACATCTGGAGTTCCACAGGGATCTAACCTGGGGCCTCTATTTTTTGTCATCTATATTAACGACATCAGCACATGTTTCAGACACTGCGAATTCCTTCTATTCGCAGATGATATGAAAATATACAAAGCAATACGAAAAAAGTTCGAAAATTTAGTAGTTTTTGAGAAATTCAAAAGTGTTCCGGAGGGCTGCCGAGGTCGAAAACTTGGATTTTGCATCTCAGGCATATCCCATACAAGAAAAAATGACGAAACTAACTAACCCCACTTGATGCAACTTTTGCCCCATAATCATGACAAGGTTACTGGACTAATAAGTAAATTTCTTTCAAATTCGTAATTAATTCCAAGAGTGTTCAATATTTGTACGTAATATTAATTAATTATATAAAATCTATATGTAATATTGTATGTAATATTGTAAATGTAATATGGTAATACGATTCATCCATATGAATTTATTTGTTTTATATCTATGTGTATGTATTTCTATATCGTTTAAGATAGAAATCTTAGGAACTCATTATATATTAATTGTAGTCGTACTTATTGGGTTCGACCTGTGTACGATTCTAAAATTTACATAAATAAATAAATAAATAAACTATTTAAGGTTAAAAGCGAGTCTCACGACGTGTTTTCAAATCGACAAGTGCGGTAAAAAAGTATTATGTAACAAGTTTTTATACTATTTTTCCTTTTAATATATTTTCGTTATTTTATATCAAATAACATCCTCGTTTAGGGAACTTGGCATGTGAATGTTGTCACTGGGTGAAGTCAAGAACGGAATCTTTTCTACAAAATTTATTATATAATATTAATTTACATCAGAATATAATTATTTGTCAAAATGGCTGCTGGTGTTGTCCGTTAGAAGCTGATGTAAGTCCCGTTCTTGCCCCGGCTTCTCCAGGATCGTTCGAACCACCCCAGGTATCCGCACGAGTCGAACACGTTGAGAAGCCCTGTAGACGACACTCACATCTCGTATTTGCGACTCCAACAACTGAGCTGGTCCTTGGGCAGCGTGCTCACAATAATGACTACTGTTTGACTACCAAGAATGACTAACTCCGACTTATTCCCTAAGACCATTTTATAACTGTTAATGACGTCAGGTCCTACTTCAATTGTTTTGCAAACATTATTCATTTGTGTAATTGTTGGCAGCAATTAAAGACCATAGTCATCACAATTGTATAATGTTTATCAACACATTAGAATGTAGTTCAAAACTTCTGTTGACAAACACGCAACACTCTGCACATTCTTTAATTCCCAAAACCGTACGTCAGCAACCGTAACGTACATCGCCTAAAGGCCGCCTAAGGAATTGGGATATTAGAACACAATTAAACCATAATTGTGACAATATGGCTGTTCATTGGACTGGTTCGACAGTTTTAAGGCCTTATCACACTAGAGTTATTATTCAAGTCTAAACTTAAATTAAAGTCTTTGCATTCGAAACGAAGTCTTGTGCGTGTGATAGTATAACGAAAAAACCTAGGTTTTGAAGACCAGGCAAATGAAACAGGATACAATTCCTCGACCTTTTTACCCAGGTCTTATAGCTGACGCGTCTTTGTCTTTTGTTTATGTCAAAATATAACTGTCAACTGTCATAATTTCATGATGTGCGCATGGGTAAACAAACAATTTCCAAGTCTTAACTAATATTCAAATACCGTGTGATATGTCAAGACCTGAAAACGGATCCTGAAAAAAAAACCTACAAAAATAAGACTTGGATAGCGTTCTAGTGTGATAAGGCCTTTATATTATCAAGATTGCTGTCAATTTCTGTTTTGTAAAATTTGCAGATTATTGTACCAATTTTATCAATATCATGCAATAAAATGTTGACATAATGACTCTTTTATGAATGCAATACGCTCTGCTCAATTTGAATTCGTGCGATAGTTCACACCGCAGCACTCCCAATTTTCGGGCATTCAACTATTTTGCCCTAAGATACTGCCTATATGTAAACTCTCCTTGCGTAGCATCGTGCGAAGTAACGTCGATATACTCCCCATTAGTACATTGCCCAAAGCTATGAAATTAGTTACACTATTGCACCACAAGTGTTGTAACTATTGAATTGCGCTAATTATTGAAATGCGAATAACTTAACAGTATTTACATTTTTAGTTTGCTATTATTGTGACACAGTAATAAGTGAATAATAGCTAAATATGGATGAAAGTGATATAGTGTTACGTATTTTGAATACTAGCAGATCTTTGACATTCTAAGAATAACTTTTATTCAAAAACAGTGGTAGGCAATAACCTATCATGAATTTGCCATCTATAAATAAAGTTAAAAATAAAGAAGATAAAAGATATTTTAATAAAAATATGCATGAAATAAATGAGTGGATTTGTGGAAGGTAGGTTGATAAAAATCGGCATATAATTAATAAATTATTAAATTGTATACAGTTTTGTTGTAGAGCCGGTTAAAATTTTTTAAGCACTACATCAAAGGATATTTGCACCTACATAACTCAATAAATTTCACCAGAGCCGCAGTAAGGGGGGCCGGAGGGGGCGACGGCCCTGGGCGCATTAAGAAAAAGGACGCTGACGGGCTTGACTAAAGGGTGCCATTGCGAAGGCGAGGACCTTTTTTTTTTGCTCATCATTTAGATTTTGGGAGGTGAGGACCTTGTTTTTTTCTCGTTACTTGGATTTTGGGAGGTGAGGATCTTTTTTTGTTTTGCTCGTCACTTGTATTTTGGGAGATGAGGACCTTTTTTTGCTCGTTACTTGGATTTTGGGAGGTGAGGACCTTTTTTTTGCTCATCACTTAAATTTTGGAGGTGAGAACCTTGTTTTTATTTGCCAAGGGCGCCAAAACACGGCTTTGCCCGTAGCGCAAGTTTTCCTTACTGCGGCTCTGAATGTCACATGGTTGATCTGAACAATCTTCAATGTGAAAACAAAACTGTACATATATAAGGGAGGTATTGTGATCATACCGATTTTGACGTTTCGAAATTTCGATGGATCTCCACGAATTGAGGTCCCTACATAACGTTAAGATTATTTTTAACATGATGTCTGTCGCTCTGTCTATCTGTCTGTCTGTCTGTCTGTCTGGATGTCTGTTTGTCTATCTGTCGGTCTGTCTGTCGGTCCATGTACACGTGCAGAGCAAATTTGGCTAAAAGGATTTTTATGAAACTTCATATTTAAGCTTTTGACATCAATTACAGGAGTTGATCTACTTTTGGTAAAAATCGGTGAACTAGAAATGGGAGTTTACTCGTGTCGGTTTTAAGATTTTTGCGAATATTTCACAACGGAGAAATATTTCGAAAAAATTAATTTTACAAAAGATGTTATAAAAGCAATAACTAACAACTTTTATTTGAGATATTTTTTGATAAAGCTGCATAAATTAAACAAGTACTTTGTGATGGCGGTCGGTCCTGTGGTGGCCACAGCAGATTTTTTTATTTATTATTATTTAATCTTTGATTGCCCCTCCAGTTGCTTAAACCTGAAGCCGCCACTGTTTATTACATAGGGATACTTTTCACTATTGATAAATGAACCGCTTAAATTAGTCGTCCGGTTTTGGACTGTTAGAAACAGTCTGGTCTGGGCGGTCGGTGATTCGAGCCTCCTTCGTTGGTGATATTATTCGGGCGAGAATAATATGTTTACATACATATGTTTACTCTCATTTTCACAATCATTCACCCCTCATCCAGGTGTCTCCTACACTCGCACCCTGGCATCGGCGATTAGCCTCGTTGCAGAAATAGGCCGATGTAAAATAAATAAATAAAAAAAAACTGCTTAAATTCGAGTTTTAACATTTTTAAGAGATATTATATTTCCAGTTTTATTTTTCATGTTTTCTTAAAAATGTTATCTCTATGGTAATTTTTAATTTTCTCAACCCAAACATAATTTGAACAACTTAATTAATCCGTACCAAAACCTTATCCGTTATCTAATAATTTAATTTAATTTTTCGGCATTTAATCCCTTTGTTCTGAATGCGTAGGTCTATTGTGTGCTTTAATAAGGTCATGATAAGTTATATTTGTTGGTTGAGAAAGCCGGGCCAGTCCGCCAGTCCGTAGTTTGTTGTCGATGTTACAAAATGAACCCAGCCCCTCTGTATAGGATAGTTGATGTGGGTATGGGACCTCGGGGTGAAACTTGTCACATCTGCAGCACCTCTGGGGGCGCTACTGACCATACTCACATCAGGGATTTATTAACTTCGGTTAACTTACTAGGACTAGGGATTTAAGGTGTTTGGGAATAGTGTCTCGTATTTTTCCTACAAGTTTAACTACACTGTCCTTTTACTATGTGTTTGAAAACAGGATAATAAAAGGACTAAAGTCGCTATGCAAACGAAAATAACTTTATAATACGAGGGCTACCTTTTAAGTTTTTACAAAAACTAAGAAAGATTTTTTTCTAAAAAATATTCGCTTTTTAGATTTATACACTTTTGCATGCGTTCAAACCAATAGGGGATACGCATAAAATTTGTATTTCCTTAAAACTACATTATTTTGATATGTTAATGTTAGTTATGTCACCTAACAAAACAAAAATTACATTTTAATTAATATTATAGCCAAATTTTTGAATTAAAATATTGTAAATTTGAAATAAGCCGACCACGGAGCGAAGGTTGTCGAGTAAAAACGACTGAGTATGACGTCAAACGATAGGGGTTTCACATCACAGATACAGCTACAACATAATCTTTACACGTGTGTATATTGTATTGTTCGAGAGTTTTGTATTTGTTTTTAAACAATTTTTCACGCATTTATTATTAAAATGGCAGATAAAGATTTTGTTAGGGCTCAGAGTGATAATTTACCCAACATTGATGCATTTATGCTCATGGAATATATGAAAAATAATGAATGCTACAGTGCTGAAGAAATACGTGGTGTCAAAGCAGACCTGTAAGTAATTTTTATTTTATATTCTATAACTTTATGTAAACAAACGCTGCAACTGTAAAATGTAAATATTTATGTAATTTAGATGTCAGAATTTTACTACATTGTTTACATGAAGTTACAAAACGTTAGAGGCATAATTGAAATACTGCAATATAAGTTATCTATTTTAATATAAAATTTAATTCGGTAAACATGAATAAATTGTTTTTATAGAATTAAACTTTATTTTAATTAAAATCACTCTAACTTTACATAACCTATAAAAGTTATACAAACAAATAAGTTCACAACAGACTATGTACGCCGGTAAGCTAGTAGTGTCATGCGTCAGTTAGAAGGGGTATGACGTCACATGTCGTTTTCGCGCGCTACATACATTTATGATTTTTTTAAGCCTTCAAATTACAAAAAAAAATTAAAAACTGTTTTTTATGTTTATATGCAACAAGAGAAATATAATATAAAATTTTAAAAAAATCATGCCTATCCCCTATTCTCGAAACATTTTTTCCACTCTGAAGTTGGTATCTCAAAAACATGGTTGGGAAGACAGTTTCTTGAGGTGATGAACTTTTGGGAACAAAAAAGTCATTAAGGGATAATCAGGTGAATACGGACAATAAGACATTAATTCGATGTTTTTCTTCGTCAAATAATCAATTTTTTGATGTGTTGTGTGGGAGCTTGCATTTTCTTGATGAAGATACGACGTTTTTTTATTGTTTTTCCTGATTTTGTCGATGACTTCTGGCAAACAAATTGTTGTATACCATTCAGGATTAAGTGTTCTCCGATCATTTAAAGCAGCGGTCGGGGAACCGGGGTAAATTACCCCAAATGGGGTATTTTATGTGTTAGTAGCGCACTAAGGTGAGGCCCTCTTTTTAGGGTTTGGTAGGTATGACCAAAAAACCCTTATACCGTCATTTTGTCGTCTGTCTGTCTGTCTGTCTGTCTGTCTGTCTGTCTGTCTGTTCGGTAAAAAATGTAGCCAAACGGCTAAACCTAGAGAGTTGAAATTTGGCATGTTTGTACAACTTTTTGACCCGCATATAGGAAAAATACTAAAACATCTAAAAAACATATCCCCCTAAAAATATAAACAAATATGTGCTCATCGAAAAAAAAATATTTTTTTTAAATTCTGATTAGGGTATCAAATGAAAGCCCTTAGTACGTGGATTAACGATCAAAATTTTATTTTTGCATTTTGAATTATTTTGATGCGATTTTTTCCAAAATTGTGCAAAAAATTTTTTGTCCCACACCCTGTAGCCCAGATGGTTTAAACTAAAAATCTGAAAAAATTCTAAGTAATGTATATTGGTGTGAACCGGAATAGTACAACAGGAATTTTTGATCAGATTATGTTTTCGGAAAATAATGCATTTTTGGTGTTTTTAACCAAAATATGTTAAATATTTAATTCGCTATGTAACCAAGTAGATACGTCAGAGCTCATAGCGATGAGCGTTTAGTCATTGGTTTTCTAATTTGCTAAACAGTTAACTTGCAAACTAAAGTTCGAATCCTGTCAATTTTAATTTTTTTGTTTTTTTTTTGCAGTTTTCTTTTGTTTAAATTATTTTGTAAAAATTCTAGTTATATTTTGGTAAATGTTGCATTTAATTTTTAAAAGCGTAAATTTAATAACCAGTGTTGAAATTATAATTTAATTCTGTTTGAATGTATACGAAATCAGAGGGCGGGGCTAATGATTTAAGCAACCAATAGAAGCCATAGGCGCAATCTTCAAAATTTTAATGAACCTTGCTATTTAAAAAAAAATACTGCACATATTTAGAAACTTAAATAATGGTGTTAGGCATTCGAATTAAAATTCATAAAAAAATATTTTGACATAAAATTTGTTTTGGCATCCCAAATAATCATCATTAAATACCTGCAAAACCCTGAAATGTGTGAAAATTCACACTTCACATCAATTTTTTGCTCATCATTTAGATTTTGGGAGGTGAGGACCTTTTTTTTGCTCATCACTTAGATTTTGGGTGGTGAGGACCGTTTTGCTCGTCATTTGGATTTTGAGATGTGAGGACATTTTTTTTTTTGCTTGTCACTTAATTTTTTTTTACGAGCCAATGGGGTAACGTCGGTGTAAAGAAATATATTTTTGGGTAATGGGTAAAAATGTTCCCCGACCCCTGATTTAAAGGAATGGTTGAGACATGTCCAGTACAACCGAAGAAACAAGCCATCATTTTCTTGGAAGTGCTTCGTGAACGAACAACTTTTGTGGGTTTCGGTTCCACTTGGAAGACCCAAACAGTGGATTGTTGCTTAGTTTCCGGTTCATATGAATAAATCTAAGTTTCGTCACCTGTAACGATGTTGTATACGGATTTTGCAGTGCCTAGGTTGAATTTTTCACCAGTGGTTCCCAACCTTTTTGACTCGCGAAGCCTTTTTTAGGATCATTTTCAATGGCGGAGTCCATTAGGCCTACCCTTTGTTTTACAAATTAATGTTGTTTCTAAATTTCACTATAAGTTCGCTCTTCTCTCTCACAGCTCACTTATTGATAGATAGACAGATTTTTATAAAATGAAGCAAATAATCAAAATACACGCAGATTTTCCAAACAACAATGCATCTCGCCGATCACATTCCAGCTAGAATCAAAAACTGGGTAGAATCAGAAATCACTCGGACATACATTCGACTTGGCAAATTTTCGTTCAGAATGAAATTCCCATTTTCTTATTTTGATTCTGTTTTTTATTTTTAATTCTTTTGTTTTTATTCATTTTTTATTTATTTTGTTTCCTGCAACTTCTGCGGAGCCCCAGAGAAGTGCACGCGGAGCACAGGTTGGGAACCGATGCCTTACACCAATCAACCCGAGCCTTTTTTTTGACATTCGGTCAAATTATGCGGAATCCATCGGGAACAGATCTTTTTCACAACTAAATGTTCATGCAAAATCGAATGTATTGCAGTCTGCGATATGCAAAGGATGCCTCTATCTCACGGTAATTCACATGCATATTTTCTTCAATCATATTGCGCACAGCATCGATGTTTTTTTGAATTACAACCGATTTTACTCGACCTTCACGAGATTCATCACTGACGGCCGCAGGACCACGATGAAATTCTGCAAACCAATTGTAAATAGTCTATTCTGATGGTGCTTTATTACCAAAAGTTGAACGAAAAGAATTTATGCCAATCTAGAATCTCACTGTCAACAAATTACTCGGTCAATTTATAAGCTGCCACTGATTTCACAATAACAAATGTCAAATTTTACGAATATAGTAATGACACATTTCAATATTTCCATCTAGTGGTCGTTTGTAAAAACATAAAAGGTAACCCTCGTATAAAGAAAACACTTCACGCTACACTCAATAAATATCTCTTGACAGCCCATGCTCTTTTAGAGACAGTTCAACATCACCCGATGATGGACAAGACTTGATGATGATGATAGTGTTTAGTATTATTGACTATTATATTTGTTAAGTGTTTTTTTTTTCTTCATTTTTTTTTCGTGGCTTATTTTCTTATACAAAAGAAATATTTTTCCAGTCGATCTCTCTGAGAAAAATCTTAATACGAGCGACCGAGCGCAGTTTTATCTTATATCTTATTCTTTTATTTTATTTCCATTCTTCTAGAATATATTTAATACAATTTTGAAAACGTCACACTTAAATTTTCTTTGAAGATGCTGTTTTCAATCGAATTATCTTTACAACAAAAAGAAAAAAACATAAAATTTGTAATAGAAAAATAAAGAATTAGAAAAATAAATACAGTATTCTGTAAAAAGATGTTGGAGGTTTTATTTTTGAAGGCAATTGTATTTGCTACGTGGTGGAAAAATGTTTCACTCTATTTTCAGAAATGATTTTCTTCAATAAAATAAATAGTTTTCGATTTTAAAATGTTTTTGATAAAGTTTTTAAAAGCATTGCCATTAATTTTTAATTAATTTTAAATTACTTACACTGTTGAAAATATTATAAAAATAAATTATAATTGCTTCCCAACGCTTCGTTTTTAGGCATCCAGTCATATATCAGACCATTGAATAAAAAAACATGCTATTTGGAAAGACCAGGATGGTCTTTCAGAATGGCGGACAACAGTTTCAGGCTGTACAGTGGCTTAGGGCTATTTATTAAAATAATTGTTAACGGTACAAAAAGTGGCGAGGTCAGGGGCGTGCGGTTATATCACATCAAGGGGAAGCAATAAAAAAAAAAATAAATAAAATAAACCATATAATTCGTAATATTACATATTTTATTTATAAATTAGGGCCGCTTTTACCATCGTTGGATAAAGCTCGGATAACGCTATTCCCGGTATAAAGTCAAAAAATCGCTTTTACAATGCTCGGATAAAGCTCAGATAGGATAAACATCGGAATAAACACCAGAATATCTTATCTGGCCAACGACACTTCAGATAAAGGACAGTATATATAAGTTATTCCCTTGCTCTGATTGGCGAATAAGTATTTGTTACCCAGCAACGATAAAAAAATTTGACGTATGATAAATGTCACATTATAACATTTCATTTGAAGTTTTATTAAAGTTATATAATTGTGGATGCAGCAGCGTAGTGGTTAGCTCACTTGCTTTGAAAGTGTGGAATCATGAGATCGACTTAGAATGGGAAAAAGGATTAAAAAAAAAAAAAACTTGGCTGCTGCAACCTTAAGCTCATATTCTTTACAATGAGTGCCTGTATATCAGAATTAATTTTCATGGGGCATGTTTCACAGGGCACGTTGGTCTTAGCTACTGTAAAAAGTAATCGTTAGGTCATTTCAGAGGAGGCTAGTCGCGACCCTAAAATCTCTAAAACCTAGACATTGCCATACGAAATAATAATAGCACGTAATCCCTCGTTATCTATGTATTTGTTCAGCAGTTTTGATTTATTTTATTTATTTTTTAAAAGCGTAACAATGAACAGTAGCAGCCGATTACCGCTAGAATATGCTCCTAGCACTTTGAGCGCTTCGAATCTAACTGGCCACTATCATCCCTTCCACACTATGTACACATACTGCCAGTTTTTCTATATGTATATATGCAGTATTGGGCTGGAGCCAGTTCGAATGAACCGGTTGTTATTTATTTATAGAATTTTCAAAACGCGAACTGGTCCTTAATGTTGCTATACACTGAAAAAAAAAAATCCTGTTATTAATCAGTGAAATTTTCCTCTTGAAAGAACTTGTTACAATATTGGCAGTCCACAACTGTACATAATATTGGTTGAAATATGAATTATTATAATATGAATTCTACTAGTAGAGGTTGACCTTATGAAAATTTGGACATGGGCGGTATTTGGGCTCGATTCTATTAGAGGGCGGTTTTATGAATATTTGCACACGAGAGGCTGACACTAACGCGGTAGATATAGCACAATAAAAGAATTATCTGAGTCGAATACTTCGACATCTCCCAATATTTTCATAAACATGCTCAAATGTGTTGTTAATAGTAATTCTTCTTCTTTTTATTTGGGCACTATCAATCAGGTTGACTTTTGGCCTCACTCACATAAGTCCTCCATCTCGATCTATTCATTGTTTATAGTAATGTCAATTTAAAATATGACATTTCTAATATGTCAGTTTATGTGTCAAACGATACCAACTTTATTTTATTTACAATAAAACCATGGATAACTATCCGAGAATAAAAAATGCATTGTAAAAGCGAACGTTGGAATAAACATCGGAATAATTTTATACCTTAGATAGTTATACCGCTACGTATCCAAGGTTTGTAAAAGCGGCCCTTAAAGGAATTCTTGAAGTCTGCGTTATAAGTAATGACGTTTCTATGGTTAATAATGACAATTTAGACAAACGTTCTTGTCCAGTAGAATTTCTGATGTAGGTTTTAATTCTAGTTTTACTTTGCAGTATATTGTATAAAACATCCGATAAGGCAAAAATATCAGAAAAAACAGTTAGATGAAAGCAATAATCAAAATCACGCAACTATATTAAAACTATATAAATTCTTGCCATGCTTTTGGTCAGAAGCAATCTGAAAATTACATCTTAGAACGCTTACTGGTTGGAAATTTTTTCTATTTGTCAAATATTTTGGAAAGCTCATGCAGCGCAAATATATGAACTTTTACAACACTAGTACAGACGATTCCGCTTAATTGGGCCACCGCTTAATTGGGGCAGCCGCTTATTTGGGCCAAATCTCAAATAACAGAAACCAAACCAAGGAACCAACAGTAAATTTACATGTTTAATTGGGACAACATTCCGCTTACTTGGGACAGTAAATTTAAGATCACAGTACATATTATATTACACATATTCTCAACTAGGACGCAAAAAAATGTATGGCCGTGTTACAGCGTTATTTTATGCAGGAAATGAAGGGAGCCCTACATCCGCACTGAATATATCCTGTGCTAATTTTGTAGAAGTGAAATGTTACAAATCAAAAGACAGACTACACTTGACGCATTTTTGCATTGAATTAAATTGTATGTACCTATTTATTCTTTTATTTTGGAATTTAATATTATTTTTTCTTAAAAGTTTATAGTTTTGGTTATATGTAATTTATAGTTTTGTCCAAGAGTTTATAAAATAAAATTATTGAAAGAAAAATATGCATTGTTTAATTTTATGTGAAATTCGCTTAATTGGGGCAGCCGCTTAATTGGGCCAAAATGCCTAAGTCCCGATGTGTCCCAATTAAGCGGAATCGACTGTATTTGAATATTTTTAGCAAAAACATATCAAAGAAAGTTCAGTATTATTAGAGAATTAATATCCGTAAACACCAATAATATTTGGGAAGGGAAGCAATGGTTCCTGGTGCAGACCGCACTATCATGTTGCATTTATATCGTTTTTTAGTGCCCTCTAAACTGGACTATGGATGTCTAGTTTATGGGTCAGTTAAAGCCCAAGAGATATTCTTGACACTGTACATCACACCATCGCACCAGCCCAATACCAAGCCTGCTGTGTGAAGCAGGCGAACCGTCACTGTACAATCGTCGTAAAATTCTATCCCCGCGGTATATGGTTGCACTCAGTGCCAAGACAGATCATCCCGCGTATGACCCTATTCTACAAAATAGGCATACAAAGACTTATGACAGAAAACCAAGAACCAATAGGCCTTTTGGTCTGAGGACTTTCAACATTTTGTGTGATATTAATTTTAATATGCCCGAAATGGCAAGTTTTGTTTTGTGTGCTGTTCCACCATGGACGCTATCGCGTCCGCTTGTGAATCTCAAATTAACTGGGTTTGATAAAGATACTACGTTGCCTATCGAATACCAACATGAGTTACAGAGAACACTGGTCCCTAGGTTTGTGGATGCTGTCATTTTTACTGACGGATCAAAATCCGGAACCAGGGTTGGGTGTGCGTTCGTTGTCTTGAACCCACGTCAACAGTTTCAGTACTGTCTGCACTCCATAACGAGTGTTTACACTGCTGAGCTGTACGCTATTTTCAAGGCCCTGTGTTTTATTTCGTCAGAGCAAAGTCGGTTAAGTGTTATCTTGACGGACTCGCTGACCGCTCTGAACAGTATCCAAGATCCAGTGCATCCTCTTGTACTAAAAATCCGGTTGCTACTCCACAATCTGAATGCTCAGAATGTGAGGGTAGAGCTGATTTGGACACCGGGACATGTTGGTATTAAAGGCAACGAAGCGCCTGTAGAAGCTGCAAAAGCTACGTCTCACCGACCTATGATTGAAAGATTGACCTAGGAAACCACTATCACACGCCTCCGTATTGACCACTGTTGGCGGACCCATGGACATCTTCTCTGAGGTGAAGAGTCCCCTGTCTGTGAGACGTGTAAGACAGATTTGTCTATGCTACACATTTTAACTGAATGCGTACAGTTCGAGGATGTCAGGGAGAGGTTAGGCCTGTGCTATGACTTGTCAGTTGCTTTAGGTGACGACAGAGTACTCATGGACAGGTTGATACTCTTCCTGAGAGAATCGAACTTACTGTTTTTGTTGTGAAGACTTTATTTTTAACCTGTGATATTCGATGGTAATTGGCCCCTTTACATCCTCTTACCATCACCCTGTGTTTGTTTAATTTTTCGAACAGCACTATTATCCTATTTATTTGTATTTGTCCGTGCAACATTTCTTTTATTGAGTATGCGTATTTTTAATGATTTTATTTATTTATTTATTCTATAATTTATTGTTTTTAATATATAGTGTAGTCATTGCGTTAAGCCTTATCACACTAGAGTTAATATTAACGTCTTGATTTGGAAAATTAAAGTTTTTACATTCGAATCGAAGTCATTTGCGTGTGGATAGTATGAAAAAAAACCTAGGTTTTAAAAACAGCTGATACCCTTTCGCTCTTAGCTGTTTTGCGTCTTTGTCTTTTTTTAAGTTGAGGTTAGTTAGTTGTATAATTGTTATTTTCTAATATTTTTATAAAAATGATTTTGGAAGAACAAGTAATTAATTTAGTGAAACCTCACAAATAAACTTTTCAAATTAAAACTGTCAACTGCCATAACACAATGTACGCATGCGCAAACAAAAAATTTCCAAGTCTTAAATAATATTCAAATTCTCAGACCAATTCTGTAATTCTGTTACTATGATAATTGTAAGTAAATTCGTCACTGTGGGCAAGGTCAGTTACTACCATGAATGAAAGCCATTATACCTTTTATAATATTTTATGTTGTAGTAACGTTATTACACAGTAACTTTTTACAGAATTGATCTGATTGTGTGATAAGTCAAAACCTAAAGATGTGGATCCTGAAAAAAACCTACAAAATTAAAACTTGGATAGCGTTCTAGTGTGATACACCCTTTAGGCGCAAGTAACATTTGTTATACCCTTTTCACACTAGATCTTTAAGACGAGTGAACTTAAAGTTCACCGATGTTTAAGATCGGTATGCTTTCACACTTGATGTTTAAATCTCTGGTGCTGTCATCAGCTACAGTAATTTTGTCCTTAAGTTACCGTCATAAAATTACCAGTTTTGAACTGTCTGCGCAGACGCACATTTTGAATTATTATAAACAATTAAGGATATTTCATTTCATTCTACAATAAAGGCACTACAATAAAGAATATATTACACCTGTATTAACATGTAAGTCGATACATTTTATCTCAATTATTGTAGCTCTGTATTTTATTAAACACATTATTAAAATAAATAATTTTATTATAAAAATAAGTATAAACTTCTTATAACGTCGATATAATACATTATTCTTGTTTATTATAATATAAAATGTTGACAGCACAAAGTCAAGGAGTATTTTTTTTATAATAGAAATTAAGTTGGCAATGCGGACGAAGTTTAAGACGCAGATCTCTGTCTTAAACATCGCTTGTATTTAGACGAGGCCAAACGGTTTCACATTAGCGTTTAAAGATATATTCACTTTAACATCCGATCTTAAAGATCTAGTGTGAAAAGGGTATTACTGTGCGCCAAAAATTTTACTAACTAACGAAGCAATGGTCCTTGCTTCTATGGCGCCCCTGCGCTGGGTGTACCCTGAAACTGAAATATGGCATTTATTATTTACGTTACAGCAAAAACGTATATAAGAGAAAACGTATGAAACACTAGTACATCAGCTAGTTATTATCTTGAACAAGATATTACTAAAAACTTTGTTAGCAGGAAGAATAGTTTTCAAAATTATAATGGTAGAAAATAGGGTAACTTTAAAATTGAATATGTAATACAATACATATTGTTTCTAAAGCATAGAGTTTAAAACAATAAGAAATGTGTTTTCAACTTTAATATGTGTCAAAACATAACCAAGATGCAAATCCTTATTGCATAGAACGCGTGTCATGTTACTGCTTTGTTCTATACACAACTTGAATACACGCTCCTCATACAAATATTTCCAGACATTATATGTTTATAAATTATATCTGAACACTACTGCGGAATTTATGCAATAGATAAACATGGAACAGTTTGTACGCAATTGTTTGTGAGAAAAAAACCGCAGTATGTAAACGGTGTTTTATGTTAAATGGGTAGATGCAAATCTTTATTTCTGTTACATTTGTAATTTTAATAAGTGCTTTCATTATTTTGCATTAAGAATAGTATATTATGTTACTAGGAGTAGAACGCGCTCTTTTTTGTGCTGAGCTCAAATGTTGCTGCCGAGGCGCAGCCGAGGCTTGCATATTGAGCGAAGCACAAAAAAGGCGTTCTACTCCGAGTGACATATACTATTTTTTCTTCAAGCGTAGTTATTAAAAATTTGCAACCATAAATACTTATGACTTTATAGTTTCAGATGCTATTTCTGCTATTTCCGGCGGTGTACATTGAATTGGTTGAGACATTTTTTTCTTGTTGGTTGAGACATTTCTTTATATTGTGTATTTTGTAACTAATCACAGAATGATCACAGAATAATAATAAAGTAACTCACTAATAACGTAACTAATTTCTGAATTCACTACAAACCACGCTACAAACATATTAAATTGACAGATGTTTTGTTTATGTCGACTGCTGCCATCAGTGCCATCTGTTGATAACTATATGAACTATCATTTTTTAATTTTTAATCTTTATATTGTGTATTTTGTAACTAATCACAGAATGATCACAGAATAATAATAAAGTAACTCACTAATAACGTAACTAATTTCTGAATTCACTACAAACCACGCTAAAAACATATTAAATTGACAGATGTTTTGTTTATGTCGACTGCTGGCATCAGTGCCATCTGTTGATAACTATATGAACTATCATTTTTTAATTTTTAATCTTTATATTGTGTATTTTGTAACTAATCACAGAATGATCACAGAATAATAATAAAGTAACTCACTAATAACGTAACTAATTGCTGAATTCACTACAAACCACGCTACAAACATATTAAATTGACAGATGTTTTGTTTATGGCAACTGCTGCCATCAGTGCCATCTGTTGATAACTATATGAACTATTTACTAGTATAAAAATGTTCACATTTTGTTACTAGTAAAAAAATTTATCATTTCTACCGAATGTATTGAACAATGTAATGTTAGCATAATAATCCGCTTGAAGAAAAACTAATTTTTAAATTTAATAGACTATTTTTAAAACAATATTTTACTCCTGTACATATAACTCGATGTCTTTTTAAAAGAAATTAATGTTTATTTACAGAAAAATTAAATTTCAATCCTTGAAATATACTCCGTTATTTTAGATGACTTTATTTCATCAGGTAACAGACGAATTCTTTTCTGAAAAATTATATCTATTTTCAGATGATATTTCGCATTTCCCTACTGTTGGAGCGTGTATCACTCAGGTTAGAGTGACCGGAACACCCCATAAAGGAGTGTTCCGGTGGCGAAATCTTCGCGAAATGTGGCCAATCGTTGTTGTTCTGCAGAATGACTTTACGGGGGTTACCTTATATGTTTTTACAAACGACCACTAGAGAGCAATATTGAAATGTGTCTACTATTTACGTATTTTACTATTTTCGTAAAATTTGACATTTGTTATTGTGAAATCAGTGGCAAATTATAAATTGACCGAGTAGTTTGTTGACAAAATGGACATTACTCGAGAAGGTTTTCGTTGGTTGATTTTTTACGATTTTAGTAAAGGCCTAACTCAAGAACAATGCATAGGTTCACTTCGTTCAACTTTTGGTAATGAAGCACTATCAGAAAAGACTGTTTATATTCGGTTTGCAGAATTTCGGCGTGGTCGTGCGTCCGTCAGTGATGAATCTCGTAAAGGTCGACCAAAATCGGTTGTGATTCAAAAAAACATCGATGCTGTACGCAAAATGATTAAAGAAGATCGACATGTGACTTACCGTGAGATAGAGGCATCCTTTGGCATATCGCAGACTGCAAAACATTCGATTTTGCATGAACATTTAGCTCTGAAAAAGATATGTTCCCGATGGGTTCCACATAATTTGACCGAAGCTCAAAAAAAGGCTCGTGTTGATTGGTGTAAGAAGTGCTAAAAAAATTCAACCTAAGCACTGCAAAATCCGTATACAACATCGTTAAAGGCATTATTAACCGCAACAGTACTAGCCACGGTAGGTGTGCCGTCACTTTCACCAAATAGGATCACTTCCTCACTACTTTATAACTCAAACCACAGTCTGCAACCTGCTTAGCATTCGAGTGTTCTCTTCAAGCTCTTTATCCTGGCAAGAAAGAAGGTTTCATTACCATCACATATGAGGTCATGGCTAGCTGATTTCCAAATAATTTTATTAAATGTTTGTTTTTTTTATTAAGTTTTATTTTATACTAGTGCACCCGTTGCCAACTGTGTTGACCAACACATTATTACCTTAATGTGGAACTTTCTCGACGCCTCTGACTTATTTCTCTAGCCGTACGCCTTACTTCATTCAATTCAAATTGAATCAACTTTTCGCTCATTATTAAAAACTGAACAAATTATAAGTATTATTCCGAATTATTTATTCATGAACTTGGCAAAACGAGTCATTTTTACTCAGTGCATTACATTTATATTGTTAAAACTAGAAATGATTTGAGACGTTAGTTTATGCCTACGAAACCCTAGACATTTATGTATGTAATTATATTCCTAGATTCTTAGAGAATAAATCATATCGGTCAAAGGCTATAGGATTGTCTATAAGTTTCTTGTTAATGCCTGCGAAATCCTAGACATTTCTGTATGTAATTATATTTGTAGATACTTTAAACTTAGAGAATAAATCTGCAAAATACTGTTCATATCGGTCAAAGGATAAAGGAGTGTCCTAGGGTTTATTGTTTATGTCTACGAAATCCTAGACATATCTATATGTAATTATATTCGTAGATTCTTAAGCCTGGTTTATAATAGATATGTAACATAAGCATAAAATTACACTACTTTCTTTGTTCTGTTTACTACAAACAGATGTTTTGAATGGTCAAATCCATTGTTCTATTATGTATGCGCTATGCTATGGAGTTATTGTAAACCAGGCTTTAGTGTTTTTAAAATTGTAAAGTTGGCAATACAAATTCGCAAAAAAGTGAGAAAATATTTAAATTTTGAACAGAGTTAATTCGATATAAACGCACTGAATTTTATAACTTATTTTATAACAATAAACCTATTTTATATATGTTCATGAAAAATGAGAGTTATGGCTTTAAAAATATATTTTATATCTTAATACAAAGTCAATTTTTAGGAAACATATAAAATAAAATTTTATCTCGAACAATCAAATTGAGTGTCAGGGAAAATAAGCGAATAAAAATGAAATAAATCATGCAAAAATTATGTCATACGCATATTTTCTCAGATAAGCATAGACGTTCTTTAAATTTCTTCTTCTTATTGACATTTTCTAATTATAACTTTGCCTATCTCAGGTGACATAGATTCGTATGTTTCCAAGGTCGCTATGCACCCAATAGTAGGAACAAATAACCACCGCGGTCACTTGAACGCGTGGTTATACTTGAACGCTCAAAATAGCCGTGACAAGTCCGCTGCGGCGAGTTGTGTAACCAATATTTTATGGAAATTTTAACATTTAATTTTATAGACCTCTTTTTTGGTATCTTATTTAATTTTACCGAGATCCATATCTCGTGTAATAACCAGACCGATTTTTATTTATCGGCAAGTGAAAGAAAGGGTTACCATTAAATTTTTTTTTTTTTTTTTTAATTGTAAGGCGCATGTTTTGTTCTACAGGGATTAATATAATTGCAGTAGTGGCTCTAATGAAGTTTACGCGGGACTGGCCCCTCTTTAAAATTGTTCTGGCCTCCGTAACAATTGTTAGGGCTACCTTTTAAGTTTTTACAAAAACTAAGAAAGATTTTTTTTTTTTGGAACAAACTTTTATTGCTTTTCAAAATGTTCTCCTTTAAGATTTATATACTTTTGCACGCGTTCAAACCAATTCTCGAAACATTTTTTCCTCTCTGAAGGTGGTATCTCAAAAACATGGTTTTCGAAGGCTTCAACAGTTCTTGAGGTGATGAAAATCGCTGTCCATGCATTTTTTGTTTGACATTGGGGAACAAAAAAGTCGTTAAGGGATAAATCAGGTGAATACGGACAATGAGTCATTAATTCGATGTTTTTCTCCTTCAAATAATCAATTGACATGCTGTGTGGGAGCTTGAACTGTCATGATGAAGAATGATGCGACGTTTTTGGTTGTTTTTCCTGATTTTGTCGAATAATTCTGGCAAACAAATAATTGTATATCATTCAGCATTAACTGTTCTCCGATCCTCTAAAGCAGGGGTCCCCAAACTTTTTTGACCGTCGACCCCCAGAAGAGTTTCTCTACTTCTTATCGACCCCTTCTATTTCACAATTACGTTATTATAATAGAACAAGCAAAAAATACGCATATGTGATTTCTTATATTTTTTATTGTACAATGTTTTATGTACATTACATTTATCTATAATATAATTATATCTTATATCTAATCAGATGCAATACAATAATATTATTAAATAAAATTTACTGTCATTGTCAATGTGACGGGTGTAGTTGGCGACTCTTTGCAAGTTAGAAATGTCAGGTTCAAAATGATTTAATTTCACCCTTAAACCGCCACAAAATTCTACATCTAACTTGTTTCTCTGTTTTGCCGGGAGGGAATTAACATGGCTAAAATCAGCCTCAACCATATACGAGTTTGGAAATGCTAGCAAAAAGTGAACTACCATTTCCGAAAGTTTTGGATATTTCTGTATAACATTTACATTTGTCCAAAAGTAACTTTAAATAACATTTTTAACCGTTTTAGCTTCAAGATCAACCTACAATTCAATAAGTTCATCTTGTATAGGACTTTCGATGTTTTCAACATCTGCAGAAAATGGCGCGATAATCCAATCTGGGATGTGCATTTTCTCCTCAAATTAATAAAATCCTCCACACGTAATTTAAAATCCACGCTCAATTTTTGAAGATACTTTGTGTATATTTCCAAGTCTTCATCTTTTACTTCTAACTGTCGCAAATTCGAAAAATACTGAAAATCTCTTCGTAACAATGAAGATCTAAATAAATCTAATTTAACTTCTCTTGTAGTTTTTAACTTTTTTCCATCGACCCCCAATTGACCCCCGAGCCAGAATCGACCCCTAATAATGTCATATCGACCCCCGGGGGTCGATATCGACCACTTTCTATGGTCTAGAGCAATGGTTACGACATGTCCAAAACAACCGAAGAAACAAGCGATTATTTCCTTGGAAGTGCTTTGTGAACGAATAACTGTGGGTTTCGTTTCATCTTGGAAGACTCAAACAGTGGATTGTTGCTTAGTTTCCGGTTAATATGAATAAATCCAAATTTCGTCACCTGTAACGATGTTGTATACGGATTTTGCAGTGCCTAGGTCGGATTTTTTTAGTATTCCCTTACACCAATCAATACGAACCTGTTTTTGAGCTTTGGTCAAATTATGCGGAATCCATCGGGAACAGATCTTTTTAGCAGCTAAATCTTCGTACAAAATCGAATGTATTGCAGTCTGCGATATGTCAAAGGATGCCTCTATCTCACGGTAAGTCACATGCCGATCTTCTTCAAACATTTTGCGCACAGCAACGATGTTTTTTTGAATCACAACCGATTTTGGTCGATCTTTATGAGAATCATCACTGAAAGACGCACGACCAGGACGAAATCTACAAACCAATTGTAAACAGTCTTTTCTGATGGTGCTTAGTTACCAAAAGTTGAACGAAGAGAATCTATGCATTATTGTTGAGCTCGGCCTTTACTAAAATCGTAAAAAATCCTCCAACGAAAACTTTTACGAGTAATATCCATTTTTTCACAAATTTGTTTTTTTAAATGCTCACTGTCAACATACCACTCGGTCAATTTATAAACTGCAACTGATTTAACAAATGTCAAATTTTACGAATATAGTAATGACACATTTCATTATTGCTATCTAATGGTTGTTTGTAAAAACATAAAAGGTAACCCTCGTATACGAATCACGAATTTAAGAGCAGAAACAGTATGTTGTGGCGCTAGAAGTGAAGGCTTACGGCATGGCTTTCTGCACTAAACGATACGTATATCTACGCATAACATGAATCTAGAATAAACTCAATATTGACGGTTTTTGAAATAAGCGATTCAATTTCTTTGTTAAAATTTAAATGCAGACACCTTTATTTTGGACGTTTGCCATTGCTGATAGTACTAGGCTAGAATAGTACAATATAATGAGTATTAGTATCAAAAAGATATAATACTTCAAGAGTAATATAAAAAATAAATTCGGACGTTTCGGAAACTGCTCAACATTCTGTTTCCGTCTTCAGCGATCACGAGAAGTGATTAACATTTCAGTTTTCTTCGAGTTTTTATACCGAGTATTGTAGGAGTGGGAGCAGGTTATAGGTGTGTTGCTATTGGTTGGGTGGTTGGGATCAGGTATGGGTAGGGACGGGACTACCTGCAGAGGATTAACGACCGGATTAAGGTTGTTTGTCACATTATTGTGTGGTAATGAGTTGTTTGTTACCGGATTAGTGACTTGAGGATTAAAAGGATTGTTTTGAATAATGGAAAGCCAGAGTTGAGGAAATTCTATGCTGGCTTGGCTGACAGCATCTCCAGAGTTTTCGATCAAAGCAGACTCTTTCAATTTTCTTTTGAACTTGTTTTCCTCATACATTAAGGGTTTAGCATCTTTCCATTGGAAATGGTGTTCATTTTCCCAAGCATGTTCAGCCAGTTTGGAACTGTAAATTTCGCCCTGCTGAACTTTCTTCTTATGCTCGTTTACCCTAACCTGTAGAGGTCTGCAAGTCTCGCCAATATATTGTTTCCCGCACTGGCAGGGAATAGAGTAGACATAGTTTTTGTTTAGGACAGATTTGGGTTTCGTACATGATAGGATAGATCTTAAAGTCGAACTCGATTTGAAAGCTACTTGGATATTATGCTTCTTTAGTATCTTACCAATTTTCTCAGATACTCCTTTATAATAGGGCATAGAGACATATCTCACTTCGTCAGTTCTAGTACATGATAGGATAGATCTTAATTATTGATATTGTTAAAATTTAAGTTAAATTTGTAACAAAACTCTTGACAATGACATAACTATCGAAATCAGGGAAATAAAATAAAATTAGTGAAACATATCATAACTAGGGGCCTCAGCCCGGCTACGCCGGTCTTCTCCCCTACGGTGTTAAAACTCGTCGCTTCGCGATTCGTAATATAATAAGGCATTTTGTCACACTCGTCGCTTATCTTTTTTTAACACTATTTTATGGAAATTCCTCCTGCAAATGTCTTAAGTTTTATCGTTAATTCACCTTAAATCCTTAATTAGTATTCTTCTGTCAAGAAACACGTTCAAAATGTGAAATCTCGTCCCATTTTAAAATGCAAAAATTTTGACAGCTGTCGAGAAACCTTGTAAGCATATTTTTGCTTCAAAATGCTCAAATAATGGCCCAGATTCTTTGAAAAATGTTTTCTGATACCTCAAAATATTATCTCGCATGTCCAAAAAGCTATCCTGAATCATTATTACCATTTAACACTTTGATTCTCGCCGTAGATATTCTGGACCGGCCGTCTTGTATTGAGAATATTTTTGAATTGTCGTCTGATAAAACCTGTCCGTGCCGATCAATGGTGACTTTGATTCGACACGGTTTCGAGGAAAAAATGCATCATTTTTATCAATAAAAATTAGTCAGTACCCCCTGTCGAAATAAAATTAATTATAAACACTAAAAAAATATCACCCGGATAAGACGGCGGTTCATTTTCCTCTCTCCGCGTTACCGGAAAAATGAAGATACAGCAGAAGTTGAATAGAACATACATACCAACACTTGTACAATATAATAGTAGACATTTGTTATATTTGTAGTTTTATTATTTGTTATTACAATTTTCAGGGATACTACATTTTTACATTGAAACACCGGTGAAACCATTGAAACACCACGCTAGCCACGTGTCATTTGTTAAGGGCTGGAAGTCTAGAAACAGTGAACTTAATTACTGTATAAATAAATGTAATGGCTGTTTAATTTGGCTTCATTTACCTCAAATTGTCTGTATATCTGTTTAATACAATTTTCTAAACCATTAAACTTTCCACGTTATTTCATGGTAATAATAAAAAAAGGTAAAACGCGTCCTACCGAAAGATAAAAGCAAAAAGAAGCTCTATTAAACATGAATCTGCAATTCAAAAAGGGGAAGACACCCTTTGTCCTTTCTTTGTCGGCGACTATGTCAGTATTATCCTTCAAGTATTGTCACTGCGTAGGCAGGAAGGATCTTGTAAAATATGGCGGAAGCATGGTAAGCTACGATTGCTTCGTTCACCAATTTCCGTAAAAACTCAACTCGCTCCAGTGACAAGAATTTTGTTCGTGAAATCTCTTTGTGATCATTTTACCATGCGAAAGGATTGCGAATAAACAAATACGGATTTTATGAGTTCTCTGTTTCTGTCCGTTGGAATATAAAGATGGGATAGAGTGGGAATGTAAACGATCTACTATTTGTTTTACCTAAAAGATGGTTTATGTTCGGAATTGTTATCTTTTTATTAAAAATTCTTTATGTTTACTCTAAAAGGTTTACTTTAGAAAATGCTGGTTGGACATTAGTTTTAAGATGTTTTATTTAAATAATAGAATGTAATATTATGAGTCAGCTTAAATAAAATTAAATATTAATACAATAATACTCTGGATAAAAGCTCATGTTGTTTCGCGATATGGCGGTTGTTTACGGCGGATTAAGTGATTGGTGACTTACAAACTCAATCCCGTTTTGAGGCTTCTCTTCCCCTTCTTAAAATTGAAAAAATAAAACCAGAAAATAAAATGCTTAAACTTAAAGGTACATGCACAAGATAAATATTTGTAATCACTAGTGAACGAACAAATCAAGTCTTTGTTAAAAATATGCAAAGTAAAGGTGGAAAAACTCAGTATTCAGTACTCTTTAAAAAGATTCGTTCTTCTGGAACGAATCGTTGGCGAACAACAAATTTACTGTTTTCTGTCTACGTCATGCTGTACTTGGCTTTGTTATTGCATAGTTGTGTACTGAGAACTGAGAACAGTAGAGATGCATCGTCCGTGAACGTTATGGCGCGTCTACATCGAGCAACCTGGTGGCATGCGACATGTCGAACGGTCGCATGCTACCAATGTGCAGCGGTCTGATGGGAGCCGTGCGACATGTTGCTCGTTCCCGTTGCTTGGCGGTAAACATCAAAGAATTTTCGTACGACACGCTACCAGTTCTGAAAGCCACATGCTCGCCATTTTGATATTTGACAGTTGTTATTATAGAAGTATTTATTTTTTAAATTAACTAATGTTGTAAGCGTTGCTGTATCAACAAAAATTATTTAGCAACTTAAATTTATTTAAGATAAGTGCGTAAATATAAGTTTTGATAAAATAGAGTATGAGAAATATTGATAAAAATAATTAAATAAGGTTATGTTTTTGTTATGGAATTAAAATTTGTTATAAAATAGTATAAATTAGTTTGATATTATTTATAGTTATAAAATGTAATAATATTTTTGCGATCCGCCATATTATCCTGCCAGTAAACTGACAGATCTCGTAACAATAAACAGTAGCACGCTCCCAATGTTGGTGCAGACACTAGCTTGTCAATGCGACATGGTCTGACGGTCTCGTCAGACTTGTCGTATGCTACCATGTTGCCTCAATGTAGACGCACCATTAGACAGTCGCTAGTAGTTCGCGAACGGCGAACATGTCAGTACATGTAGTATGTGTACGTATCACGTACACGTACACACATTATACTGCGTGTCTCGAGTCTGCCGTTCAGTTTTCGCTCGTGCTATGTTCTAAGTTCGCCCATCCAGACTCAGCCTACATACCAGACTATATACATAGATGTACGTGTGTTCCACACTACACACTACACAGCCACCAACCTGTGCTCTGTGCTCGATCCTCGTTCCGTTCCTTTCCATATCGAGTCACACTCGCCACTCGCTAGCATTAGTTCAAGAATTCACGTACTGAAGATTCGTTCGCTGCTTATTAAAAGATTCAGGTGTATCAATTCACTGCAACGATTCATTCTTTTGGAACGAATCGTTTGCGAACGACACAGCTCTAATGCAAAGGCGGCGCTAGCTCTTAAAATCTAGGGGGGGGGGCTGGAAATATTTGAGGGGTGCACAATTTTTATCGTTCGTTATTCATACTGATGAAAATAGCTGACCAAAAAAAAGTTTCTCTCTTTTAAAATACAAGTGATGACCTGGCCCTTACTTCTTAAATACAAGTGATGACCTATGTGGTATATTCTAATTAATATTTGTTTTAATTAAGTTAATATTAATTATACTAGTGCACCCGTTGCCAACTACGTTCAACACAAACCCGTTGCCAACACTACGGCAAACACATCATTACCTTAATGTGGAACTTGCTCGACGTCTCTGACTTCTTTCTCTAGCTATACGCCTTACTTCATGAAGAGCCTTGCTTCAAGTGAACAGCATATACCAAGGCGAGTTTTACTTATTGCATTACATTTACACTTTTGAAAATAAAGGTAATTTATAATGTTTAATTTATTTTTACATTAATTTACTATTTTTACCGGAATGTATTCAAAAATATCTCAAATCAGTTTAAATAATCGTGTAAATAAAAAATAAGGTCAGTATTATATGGGGATAAATATGCAAAATATTATTCACATCGGTCAAAGGATATAAGAGTTTCTTGTTTATGACTATGAAATCCTAGGCATTTCTGTATGTAATTATATTCGTTGATTCTTAGAGAATAATTCTGCAAAATATTGTTTATATCGGTCAAAAGATATAGGAGTGTTTAGGGTTTCTTGTTTATACCTACAAAACCCTACACATTTCTATATGTAGTTATATTTGTAGATTTTTAGAGAATAAATCTGCAAAATATTGTTCATATCGGTTAAAGCATATAGGAGTGTCTAGAGTTTCTTGTTTATGCCTACGAAACCCTAGACATTTCTTTATGTTACTTTATCCCCAGATTCTTAGAGAATAAATCTGCAAAATATTGTTCATATCAGACAAAGGATGTAGGCTTGTCTATAGTTTCTTGTTTATGCCTACGAAACCCTAGACATTTCTATATGTTATTTTATCCATAGTTTCTTAAAGAATAAATCTGCAAAATATTGTTCATATTGGTCAAAGCATATAGGAGAATCTAGACTTTCTTGTTTATGCCTACGAATCCATTTCTATATACAGACATTTCTATATGTAATTATATTCGTAGATTCTTTAACCAGATCTGGTTTGACATAAAAAATTTGAACGCAATGTATTAAAGCCGGTAAACAATTAAATTTTACTGTGTAATAGTTTCTCACGATTTATTTCAAACTGATTTGAGATATAGTGTAATTACGCCTTTTTCCGTGTGTATATTTTTCCGTGTGTGTATTTTTTCATGTGCGCTTTTTTCCGTGTGCGTAATAATCCATGTGCGTTTTTTTCGTGTACGTATTTTTATATTATATAAGAAATTGGAAAATTTATTTTAATAAATATATTTTATATTTAACGTCTCAAATCATTTTTAGTTTTAACATTAAAAATGTAATACACTGAATGAAAATCGTTTCCCATCTTAAAAAAATAATGAATAAATAATTCGGAATAATACTTATTTGTCCAGTTTTCAATAATTGGCGAAGAGTTGATTCAATTTGAATTGGATGAAGTAAGGTGTATGGCTAGAGAAAGAAGTCTGAGGTGTCAAGCAAGTTCCACATTAAAGTAAGGATGTGTTTGCGAACACAGTTGGCTACGGGTGCACTAGTTATAAATATTCAGTTAATCTGTGTGTTGAATTTTACGAAATTTTTTTGTTAAATAAATTAAATTTACAATAAAAAGTAAGTGTATAAAAATGTAATTCCCCTGTTCATAGGGGATAATCAATTATCCATTAACTTCCTAATTCTCAATTTAGTTCGGAATCGAAGAGTAAGTGCGGTCATTTTACAACCGGTAGAGTACTTTAGAGTCACTTAGGTTTGTTTTTTCTTTTCTATTAGCCATCTCTCCTCAGTGTTTTTCATTCCCTTCAAAAGTAACCGGCCATTTGTGACCTTTCCTCCCGACAAATCCTCGTAAAGCGGAGATGCCATCAGGATCACGAACTATGTCACATTCATTTTCTCAACATATACATACAGAGAGAAGTTTCTTTATAGTTTCAGATAGGTTTTAGTAAAGTGTTTTCTGAAATTTAGGATACACTTTACGCACGGTATTTACGTCAAGTTCAATCTGCGGTCTTAAAGAATAATGCAACATGATAACAAAAATTTTCAAGTAATCATTATAGCAGCGGTGGGCAAACTTTTTTTGAAGAGGACTTTTTGCGCAAATAGTGTGACTAAAAGGGCCGCACTAAAAGAAAAGGTGCTCACTTCTAAAACACAACTGGAGACCTAAAAAAAAAAAAAATTAGGTGAAGTGTAAATTTTCACACATTCCAGGGTTTTGCAGGTATTTAATAGGTTTAAGAAGCCACCATAATACTGGATGTCTATGGTCTATTTCAAAAGAGAAAAAAGTAGATAGCGCTGCGAACCGAGTACGATTTACACTGATCAAATACAGTATAGCGGGAAATTTAAAATAAGTTACAACTAGGGCATGGACGTAACAGTTCAGTTTAATGGGAAATTTGAAAAAGTTAAAAAAATATTAATTTTAAAAATTATGTACTATATATAAAAAGAGAGATTTGGCTAAAAGAGTTTAAACAAAGCAATAAAACAAACAATATATCTTCAGAGCTAAAGTTTCTTATTTAAATAATTATTGTAAATAAAAATTTTAAATATATGTATATATGCAGGTCTAAAAATTATATCAATAACTTCTTCTTTGGGCACAATCAGCTGGGCTGTCTTTTGTCCTCTCTCTTGATCTGTTAACTGTCAAGTTAACAAAATATTTATATGTCAGATAACCTAAAAAATATATAACTGCGTAAAAACAAATTACATGGAGAATTTTCTTCATAAAATCTACGCCAAGAATATAAATAAAAGTCTAAATATGTAAATAATAACAAAATAAATGAGAAAAATTAAATAATATAAATAATATATATTTCCAATGTACGACACTGAACATCTGTCAACTTGGACTAAAACCAATATTTTTATAGTGTAATAGGGATGACGATCTAAACCAATCCGAAGCAAGGACAAACAGCTCCTATCTTCTTACACACATTTTTCTACTTTGAAATAGACCATAGGTATCACATCAAAATCAACAGTTTTTTTAATAATCACTTTTATTCGTTATTTGAGAACTAAGAGCTTCCATTTAATTTTTTTAAACAAATTTAAATGATTTGCCAAATATTTCATCGATTTTTTTCTTCTGCATTTGCTTCGTATTGAAGTCTTCATTAGATTAATAAGAAATATTTTACAGAGTAGAGTGTAGTGTGGTGTGGTGTGGTGTGAGTAACTCAGTTCGAAACTATTAAAAAAGTATATATATTTTTAATGTTTTTAATTTAAAAAAAAATACACGCACTATCTTAGATATAAATACAAAAAATTCATTCATTATTAACCATAATTTAACCATGAATTAAAAAATTGATTCATTTTTTCAGAAACACAAAAACTGCCATATTTTTTAAAAACACCGTCTAATCAAAAATTACTCTCGTATGATTCCGGCTCAGATCAATATACATTACCTATAATTTTTTCAGATTTTTGGTGTAACCCTTTTTGGTAAAAGGGTGCGGGACAAGAACTTTTGCACATGTTTGGTTAAATTCGTGTTAAAAGAAACGAATTTCAAAAAAATCGTCTTAAGAGTTTTCTTTTGATAACACACAATAAATTTAAAAAAAAAAATTATCAACGACAAAAAAAATTGACATTTTTCGAAAAACTCCTGTCAAAAATAGTCAAAAATTCCTGTTGAACTATTTCGGTTCCCATCAATGTTCATTACGGAGATTTTTTTTAGATTTTTAGATCAATCCCTTTGGAAGATAGGGTGGAGGGCAAAAGTTTTTTGACACCTTTTTGGAAAAAATACAATAAAAAAAATTGATTTTTAAAAAATAAAAATTTGTTTGTTGATCCACGCATTGAGAGGTTTCATATAGGATGCCACTCAAAATTTTAAAAAATATTTATGGTTTTATTAAATACATATTTGTTTATATTTATCGCTGTATTTTTTGAACTCTCTATAGTTTTCCTATATGTGGGTCAAAAAGCTGTATAAGTATGCCAAATTAGAACTTTTTATGTTCAGCCGATTGGCTACAATTTCTACCGTACAGACAGACAGACACATGACGTTATAATGGTTTTTTGGTGGTCCCCTACAAAACCCTAAAAATGAGACAGATGTTTTTTTCTTCTCTTTGATGCTATAATATGTCCCGCAATGAACTGTCAAAAAGTTGACAGCTTTAAACTAAAACCATAATTGTAGTTAAACAGAATAATATCGGGTTTTATTGCTGCTATTTCGCAATCAAGTAAAATGAGTTTATTTTAGATGTACATAATATTTGAAAAATTTATAGCATTTTCAGTTTATTGTTCTTCAAAATACTTATTTCAGTGTTTCTCACGTTGCTCAACATTCAACATAAATCTTTCATTTTTTATGTTTTACCAGCGCAAGACTTACATTTTTATGAAATGTTAAATTGAAATATTTATGAAGTACAATTTGAACATATTTTGTTTTTTTATTATTATTGCGGAAATTTAATAACGAATGCTAAGTCAGATATATTTAATATCCGGTAATAAAATAAGGATTTTTAATGAAATTTTATTTTATTTTTAGCTTATGTCAAGATTTATCTAGACAGGATGGGATTACTTTATTTATTACTGTAATAAAGTGCGTATATTCTGAAATTTTTAGTATTAAACTGTAACATGTTTCGGGAAATTGAAAATTAGGAAGTATTTACTTAAATTATTATACGTGGATTCAAATGCAACAGTTATTGTGACAGAATAGTTTTTAAAAATAGATATTGTTGCCGTTTCGAAAATACGAGGTTTGTTAAAACGAAAAACGCGAAATTTCTTCGCTGCGCAATACCTAGTAAGTTAAAGGGAAAATCGCAACTTTATATTATTAGCATTATTATTTAATTGTATAACTAGTGCAGCCGTTGCCAATGTGTTGGCAAACATATCATTACCTTAATGTGGAACTTGCCCTATAGATTGAGTGTATTAAATATGGGCTCCCATTCTAAATTTGGAAGTTCAAAATAAATTTTATTTTGTTTAAAATACAAACTTAAAGTAACAGTTAAACAATTTACTATTACTGACAAAAATCACTTTCATATAAATCTTTTTCTATCCCGGAGGATTCATTGTTCATTTCCCCACATATTGCACATTAGGCACCGAAACCAAAGCTCACCCCATTGATCCTGTAAAAAACAACCGTCACAAAACATGCAAGCAGCATCTTCATCATCCGGACTTTGTTGCCCTACTTCATCAACGTTCATGTCGTCGTCAGCTGGACAAAATGGTTGAATATGCCCTGGCCCATATTTAAACTTCGCAGGAAGCCCATATTTCCAACATTGCACAAGGCAATCGAAATTAATGTTTGATTTTTTTGAGATTATGTGAGGCAGTAGCTCCTAGTAACACCATATACGAGGGTCGTCTCAAAAGTAAGATACACTAATTTTTTAATCCGTGTGGTTGGCGAGAAAAGTCTGAGAGTCTCAGGGAATTTGCGTCTGGGTGTAGTGGCAGCATTGTAAAATTTCTACGCGCGTGCGTCGATCGATCCGACAGTCAGGCTCCAGCCACTATGGAGACTCCACTTGTTCCTACCGCAGATTGCGAAGTTCGTGGCGTTTTTTGACAGCAAAGAATAAAAATGCTACTGAAATTCATCGCGAGTGTAGTGTTTATGGTGAAGACGTTATGTCAAGGCCAATGTTTTCTCATTGGCGCCAATCATTCATTGAAGGGAGAACAACATTACACGATGAACAACAAACCGGTCGCTTCCTCCCCTGACCTTGCACCAAGTGAATTCCATCTGTTTCCGCAGCTGAAGCAATATCTTGGGGGAAGACGCTTCACAAACGAGGATAATTTGAAACAAGAAGTTGAAAGATGGCTAACCAGTACGGCGGCAGAATGATATTACACTGGATTGAAAAAGCTTTTACCACGGTACCAAAAATGTATTGGAAAACAAGGAAATTATGTAGAAAAATAAGTTTAATATGTACTTTTTGAAATATAATTTTTTTTACATTTTTAGGGTTTTGTAGGTATGACCAAAAAACCCTTATACCGTCATTTGTCGTCTGTCTGTCTGTCTGTCTGTCTGTCTGTCTGTCTGTCTGTCTGTCTGTCTGTCTGTCTGTCTGTCTGTCTGTCTGTCTGTCTGTTCGGTAAAAATTGTAGCCAAACGGCTAAACCTAGAGAGTTGAAATTTGGCATGCTTATACAACTCTTTGACCCGCATATAGGAAAAACGCTAAAACATCTAAAAAACATATCCCCCTAAAAATATAAACAAATATGTGCTCGTCGAAAAAAATTTTTTTTTTTTATAATTCTGAGTAGGGTATCAAATGAAAGCCCTTGTACGTGGATTAACGATAAAATTTTTATTTTTGCAAAATAAATTATTTTTAAGCGATTTTTGCCAAAATAGTGCAAAAAACTTTTTGTCCCACACCCTGTAGCCCAAATGGTTTAAACTAAAAATCTGAAAAAATTCTAAGTAATGTACATTAGAGTGAACCGGAATAATACAACAGGAATTTTTGATCAGATTACGTTTTTGGAAAAAAACGTATTTTTTGTGGTTTTTTGCTAATAATGTACACAAGTTATAGCTTTGTAACACGCTACAATGGAACGTGTATGCTGGTGTAGTGGTTTTGACGCTGGCGTTTCACCCAAGTAACTCGATCCGAAAGGGATCGAACCATGCGAGAAGAGAAGAGACAATATTATTTTTTGTTTTTTTTTTAAATTTTTATATTATTTAAATTATTTTTTCAAAATTCTACTTATATTTTGGCAAATGTTGCATTTAATTTTTAAAAGCGTAAATTTAATAACCAGTGGAAATTGTTTAAATTATAATTTAATTCTGTTTCAATGTACACGAAATCAGAGGGGTGGAACTTATAACAACCAATGGAAGCCATAGGCGCAATTTTTAAAATTCTTAATGAACTTTGCTATATAAAAAATAATACTGCACATATTTAGAAACCTAAATAATGGTATTAGGCGTTCGAATTAAAATTAACAAAAAAAAAAAATTAATATAAAATTTGTTTTGGCATCCCAAATAATTATCATTCACTTACTAAATACCTGCAAAACCCTGAAATGTGTGAAAATTCACACTTCACATAAATTTTTTTACTTTTATTTATTTAAAAAAAAATAGTGTAATTTACTTTTGAGAAGACCCTCGTACCTCGATGAGAATACAACAGCTTCAAATATAAATCACAAGCAGATCGAATAAAAATCTTGCCCTTTCTTATAACAACAACTTACATAAAAGAATCAAAATTAAGCAAACACATTTACGGTAATTCGTTTCTAACGGAACTAGAACTCAACTGCATTAAATTTGTAAAATTGTTGAACGAAAGGTAGGTGTGTTTCGAGTTATTGCCGAAAGATGTTGTTAGCTTTGTTAGTTGATTTTGTTTGGGTGCCCATATTTTGGCCTTTTTCTCTATTATATGCGAGATTTTACGGTATATAAAAAGACCCACCTGGGGGAAACTCGATACAACTAGAAATGGTTAACCTATAATGGGAAAACGACAAGAAGAAGAAGAAGACGATGATGGCCTTCAGTAGAGCTATTAGATGCAATCTACTTTTCTTTTTCAAAGTCTAGTTTTAGAGTTTTTGTGCCAGAACTTTTAAATATAGTGTTACGACATATTAAAGCATTTTAAAATCATTGATCTTGTGACTGTCCAGTCCTAAATCGTCCGTAACTAATATATTTTTATCTATCTTCTTGTAACATCTCATTTCCATATACATCTAGTTTCCGAGTTTTCCACATCTATATGCGAATTTCCACTTTATTTGTAAGCGTTCAGTGTGCTGGCAAGACTTCCCGAAAACTTTAATAAATCTATTCTAGCAGAACGCAAAGTGACAGAGCTATGTGGGTAGATATTTAACTAGAACCGCTTACCAAACTAGCAAATAAGAATTGCATACTTGATGTTTAGAGGTTATAAATCAGAGATATGCAAAAATTCTTGGCAAATACATTGCGTTTCAAAAGCTGATTATGTATTGAAAAGCACGGACTTGAACACATTTTAAAAAAATAAACAAGTATGGCATTGACAATGCAACAAAATTGGATACAGTAAGAAATCTCAAGGTTGAGTACAAAACACAAATTATATATACCAGGTCTACAAGTATGAAATGCGGATTTTTTTTTTTTAAATAAAACACATACTCAAAAGAACAGTAAAAGTTTATTTATTCAAAGTATGCTCGATTAGAAGTTATACATTTTTCCCATCTTTCAGGCAATTTGTGAATACCTCGCCAGTAGAACTCTTCCTCTTTCCCCGCAAACCATTCATCTAGCCATTCTTTCACATTTTCATATGAACAAAAATGCTGCTCGGCAAGTGCGTGACCCATCGATGCGAACAAGTGGTAATCTGAAGGGGCCAAGTCTGGTGAGTAAGCGGCATGGGGTAGCACTTCCCACTTGAGTGCCTTCAATGTGTTGTAAACTGCTTTTGCCTTATGTGATGGAGCGTTATCGAGAAGAAAGATTACCTTGTGCTGTCTTCTTTCGTATTCTGGTCGTTTTATGAGCAGCGAATGGTTCAATTCGATCAGTTGTTGTTGGTAGCGTTGGGTATTAACTATTTCACCAGGTTTTAACAATTCATAATAGACCACACCCTTTTGGTCCCACCAAGTACAGAGCATTGTCTTTTTGCCAAAACGATTCGGTCTTGCAGTTGATGTGGATGGTGAGCCTGGGTTCACCCATGATTTTTTGCGTTTGGGATTTTCAAAATAAATCCATTTTTCATCGCCAGTAATGATACGATGCAAAAAAGACTTTCTTTTGTATCGTGCAACCAAAATTTCACATGTGTTTTTTCGTTTTTCCATCTGCCTCTCATTCAATGCATGTGGAACCCATCTGCCGACTTTCTGGATCTTACCCATCTCTCGTAGGCGATTGGAAACTGCTTGTTAACTAATGCCTAACTGCTCTGCTAGTTGTTTTTGTGATTGACTATCGTCTTCCTGTAGCAATGTTTCCAATTTTGTATCTTCATATTTTTTTGGAGGTTTTCCATGTTCTTTGTCTGTCAGATCAACCACTTTTGAAAAGCCGAAACCATCATTCACACGTATCTTGCGATGGAGCATATTCACCATAAGCTTCTCGAAGCAGTCGATATAATTCAGCAGCAGTTTTTTTCAAATTAATACAAAACATTAGTACTGTCCGCGAATGCTCTTTATTTGGCACAAAATTTGACATTTTTAACACAGTGAAACAAAACTATATGATCACTTTTCAACTTATAACCTATACGCATTTGACACTTAATGATAACTTAACAAAACGCCATATGTGTTGAAACTTTGAACAGTGGACTATGAAATGCGGATTTTTTTCAAACTTGCCGCACAAACAGAGTGTACTGTTTAAAGTTTCAACACATATGGTGTTTTGTTAAGTTATCATTAAGTGTCAAATGCGTATAGGTTATAATTTGAAAAGTGATCATATAGTTTTATTTCACTGTGTTAAAAATGTTAAATTTTGTCTCGAATTCGGGTTTTTTGTCATTTTTTTGTATCATTTTTATATTTTATATTTTTATATTTCATATACATTTATTTATTTTATTTATTTATTTATTCAGTTTCTACATTATACTTTCATTCATACTTTTAATATTATAATTTATTATTGTTACACTACATTCTACTGTTATATACACTTATACTATGGTCTATTTCAAAGTAGAAAAAAGTAGATAGCGCTGCGAACCGAGTACGATTTACACTGATCAAATAAAGTACAAAGTAAGTACAGGTAAGATCAAGTACAGTGCAGGTAAATTTAAAATAAGTTACAACTAGGGCATGGGCGTAGCAACTGGGTTAGCAAATGATTTTTTTTTTAATATAAAAAAGGTTAATAAGATATAGAAATAAACAAGGCAGATAATACGCTTACGTTATTTATACGACATAAATTTAGTTTAATGGGAAATTTGAAAAAGTTAAAAAAATATTAATTTTAAAAATTATGTACTATATATGTATAAAATGAGAGATTTGGCTAAAACAGTTTGAATTAAACAATAAAACAAACAATATATCTTCAGAGTTAAAGTTTCTTATTTAAATAATTATTGTAAATAAAAATTAAAAATATATGTATATATGAAGGTCTAAAAATTATATCAATCACTTCTTCTTTGGGCACAATCAGCCTCTTGATCTGTTAATTATCAAGTGTCAAAAAATATTTATGTCAGATAACCTAAAAATTATATAAAAACAAATTACATGGAGAATTTTCTCCATGATATCTACGCCAAGAATATAAATAAAAGTCTAAATATGTAAATAATAACATAATATATGAGAAAAATTAAATAATATAAATAATATATATTTCCAATATACGACACTGAACATCTGTCAACTTGGACTAAAAACAATATTTTTACAGTGTAATAGGGATGACGATCTAAACCAATCCGAAGCAAGGACAAACAGCTCCTATCTTCTTACACACATTTTTCTACTTGGAAATAGACTATATATATCCTATTGTAGCTCCGATGAAGAATAAATCTTATTCGAAACTTGTCAGCTGATTTGATTGGTTTTCATTGCTGTCCGCAACCCGTACAACCTCTTTCTTTAATATTTATCTACAGACCCGACTATTCCACACACACATACATTAATTTTAATTTGATAACAAAATAAACAATTTATACAAAAAAATAATTACAAACCTAATACTTAAAATACAGCCAAATTCATAAAACAAATTCCTCTCTTGATAGCCATATTCACATATTATGGGTTATTTCCTGTGTTCCGTTCATCGTCCTGTGAGTTCATCTATCCTAATTTGTTCCGTTTAATTAGTTTCTCTATTTCCGAGTTGTTGTTTCGATACATACAATCTTTCCATTTGTATTTTGGTATAAATTATGGTTTAGCATTGAAATTCTAGTGTGTTGTTCAATAATTTATAGATCGGAAAGGCCTAAATGTGTTTCGCTAAGGAATTTTTTTCAGTTCTTTGATAAATGGCGAAAAAAGTTCGACTTGGACAATTTATAGCTTTTTTTTTACTTAATTATTTTTGGCAGCTTTGAGAGTTCGAGTTTGGGTTTATTTAAAAAAATATATATAAAAAATATACGTTTCAAAAACGACAAATAAATAAGTAATTCTTCGAAACATGGCATATTAAGCAGCTGTAAGTGAAGTCATTTTGATATTATTTCATAAATAAAATTTCAAATTAAATTCAGTATAATCATCCAATTAGTGTAATATTAAAAATGTTATATGATAAAAAATAATCTATTTCTTAGAAAGTGCATTTAAGGGGGGGGTATGGTCAGAAAATCGTTTTTTTTTTTAATCGATTGTATAGTGACTCAGGAGTGTCCATACAAAATTTCAGGTCGATCCGAGCAAAATTAACGAAGTTATCGGCTTAACAATACAAATAACTCAAATTCATATTTTCGCGCAAATCGCGTGTTATAGCGTTCCTTTCAGAACGCTGCTTTATTAGCCGCGCGCAGCTCTCATATACGTAATGGTAGAGTCTTCCCACTCTATCCACACACCTGTCTGTGCTATATTTGTGTAAAAACACTTATATATGTGACTTGTAGTAGTATACATTCATTTCATCGAGCAGTTACGGTACACGTGTTTCGTAATTTTTTGAGGAATTTTATTTTTCAAGTCGGTGAGACATGTAACTCGAAAACTACTCGACCGATCTTTCTGAAATTTTGCACACTATTTCTGTAGGCAATTTACTAGGTAACGCTGTCGAGATATATTTTTTTTTCTTGCTTTTTTTTTATGGAATTTTTTATAACTGAAAACAGAAATTTCGAAAAAAAAAAATCCGTTTTTTTCGTTTTTTTGACTTCAAACTTATACCAAAAATTAAATAATCTAGATATTTGAAAAAACTCGACAGCGTTACCTCAAGAAACTCATAAACTAACGAAATATTTTTGGTTTTTTTGTTTTAGATGATCCAGTCATTAGTTATGTGTCTCACCGCAAATCAACTCTTTGTCCTGAACGAAAATTTCAAATTCATGTCACGAGCTTAATTTTCGATATTTTTCAATAAAAATTTTTTTGGATACTCTTCAAAGGTTGTTCTTTACTGTCGGTATTATCCCAATCAAGTTACTATTAACAGTTTTCTAAAAAAAAATCTTGAAAATGGGTATAAAATGTGCTGCTCTGACCATACCCCCCCCCCCCCCTTAAGATAAAGGTAGACATATTTATTATTGAGAACTGACACGCTCGGATACGCAGTCTGGTGGTCAAATATTGTACTAGGCGCCTGTAGTACTGTTTGAACTTATTACATACGGAGTGATTATTTAATGGCGAGACGACGTCACTGGAAGTTTTAATAATTTGCCGTTTCATACACATCGTATCAGGTGATTATGCGCACATGCGCATCAAGGTTATTATATCTCTTCAAGGTTATTATAGTCATAGTATTCACCAGTATTTCTGCTAGGAGGCACGTAAAATTCGGTGACGTCGTCTCGCCATTAAATAATCACTCTGTATGTTCTAGTGTTGATTTTTTGTTAGAATGTCGATAGAAGTTGTGAAAAACTGTAAAAGTAGAACAAATTGTAGTGTTTTTGGCTGTAATTCAAGACAGGACAAAGATAGGCATCTTAGTTTTTTTCTTTTCTTAAGAAAAATGGAGGGAAAGTTAATATTAAGTCCAGTTTGGAAAAGATTTGGTTATGGACAGGAGGACGGTATGGGAATATATTTTGAGTTAAAAAGTAACTGATACTATGCGAGTTTGTTGCTATTATTATTGTTGCAGAAAAACTAAACTGCACTAATATATTAATAATAATAGCTAATAATATTAGCTGCTTCTGTCCAACTAAAACTAATTTTATTTCATGAGGCAATGAACATAATGCACTTGTTTACAAACATAATACATATATTGTAAATTCAGATAACCGACACTCAGATGTACCACATAAAATTAAATACCTGGCATTTAACACCTTCTCAACTACAAATTACACTTCAATAAATTTACTGAAATTAAACTTTAAATACTGTAATTTGATGCCCACCTTTTGTTATACACCTCAATACATGTGTAGCGCGTAAAAATTAAAAAAAATCCCAAATATTTACTCGCATTTTCATAAAATAAAAATGTACTGTGCTTAAATTAACCTGTTCGCTGTTAGCATATTGACAGCTGAATACTAGACACGACAGCCATATTGCCATGGAGTACAGCGCCGCCAACGGTAATGTCACTTCTCAATTGTAACTTGAGACTTTTGTAAATGTAAAATGAAAAGTAAATCATAAATACTTAACAGATAACTAATGTGTTAAAAATATATATCGACCATAAGCACATAAATAATAATTAATTTTTGTCTGAAATATAAATATTATGTTTGGGTTATTTTCTAATGGGATACTTATCACCAATAAATTGTGAATTTTAAAATATTACAAGACGGACAGTCAAGAGGGTGTGAAATAATATTTAACAGTTGGGCGATGTAAACTTTTCAGGGTAGTCGCGTTTATTAAGGGAGTTGAGTCTAAAGAGTGAAGAAGTTAAGTCGTCCGGACCGGCACCGGTCCGCGGACCACCACTTTGAGAAGCATTGATCTAAATTATAGAAAAGTTATTTTTCTTTAAATGAATATAGCTATATTTTTGTCGAATTTTGCAATGTAACGGAGATTGTAGGGGCTCTAGGCAAACCCCTAATTGATATGGAATTTTTAGCACACCATACAGAGCTATAATGTAATATCGTGGACTCGACGGACGTTTTGACTATAGTGTCTTGTGATTATTCAATAAACAAACATTACTAACCTTGGTTCTCGTGGATAGCTGTCTTCTGGGTACCCAGATGTTGAGGAAACTTCAGGATGACACCAACAGAACATTTATATATTTAATAATATAATAATTACTGTGAGTTCATATAGAGGTTTATTGAAGGTAATTTAGGTAATTTAGGTAATTTAGGTATTTAGGTAATATTGAAGTGTCAAAATATGTCTTAATAATATGTCGAACTAATCTCAACCCTATTATAAAAAATTCAAGGTTTCTAAACAAAACCTAAATCAAGTAACAAGAGGGCTATTATACCCCGGTGTTCATATTTACGAGGCGTGATAATAAAATACAACGTCTGTAGTTTAAAGCTGCATTCAGAGCTCAGTAAATTAACACTCTGTGCGTTATGGATAGTTTTTAAACGAGTATGAGTACGAGTATGAGCAATTGGTATGATCGGACAAGCTCGTACTATATCGCTCAACAGTAGTATAGCAACGACAAAGCCCGAGCATGTCCGATCATACCAAATGACCTCGTTCAAAAATTATCCATAGCGTACAACGTGTTGATTTACAGAGCTCTGAATGCAGCTTAACTGAAGCGAAAACATTTTAATCTAAACAAAGATATTTTTTAAAATAAACTAAAATGAAAAGAAAACAAAATTAAGTTTAAAAAATCAAAACGAGACAGAGATATTTGCAAAAAACATTTTTTCGGCAAAAAATTTTAGTCGCAAAATGTGACCTCGAGACCTATTTTCCCACCTATATCCAAAACTCCTGCAAAACTTCCTCCAAAATCATTGTTTTGAACACCTATTTTCTGGACTACAGTGGTTTGGGCGCAGTCAAAGATTTTTTGCCGAAGGTATTCGAAAGCCTGTGAACCGATGTGCCATGTGTGTGGAAAGCTAAATGACTATGTTAAAAAGTAACACTAAAGGTTTGTTTCCACACACCAGTGACATGTCCGCTCAGTTCCGTGTCAGTGCTTCAATGTCAATGATGAAAAATATTCTTACTCTGAGTTTGAATTGACGTATCTATCTACATTCATCAGGCGCAGTGCCATAGTATAGCCTTCAGTGTCAGCTTCGTGTCTCTACCGTGATATTGCATATTATCGCCAACGACATTTTTCTTATTTAACCGACGTATTTTGGTGATATCTATCCTAATACATAAAAGTAAAACGTATGTTTGTATGTGCAAAATACGATGCATTTATCTAATATAATTGTTGATGAGTCTGAGACAGAGCCGGATTTACATAACGCGAGGCCCTAGGCCAGCGTTTCCCAAAGTGTGTTTTACGGAACCCTAGGGTTCCGCGATAAAATTCAGGTGTTCCGCGGGACATGGTGCTATTTATATCACTCTTGTTTATAGAATATGGATATGGATATTTTAAAAAAAAGATTTAAGATTTAATTAAAAATGTACAGTATTGGCCATAAAGATAGCAACTTTTGATAATCCTCTTTTATTTTTATTCAATTCAATATTTTTAAAATTAAAAAAATGTAATTCTTACCTTTAACAATCCTCTACATATAATGGGTGTTTTTTTTTAGAGGTATAGAACTTTAAATTGCAATAAAACAACGATGGATTATTCGATTGACATGAATTTTTTTTTATTCGAAAGATAATCTTGTGGCATTACATTTTAAATATGATTTCTGGCATATGACCGCCACGGCTGGCTCGGATGTAGTCCAATCTGGACGTCCAATTTTCGATGACTTTTTCCAACATTTGTGGCCGTATATCGGCAATAACACGGCGAATGTTGTCTTCCAAATGGTCAAGCGTTTGTGGCTTATCCGCATAGACCAATGACTTTACATAGCCCCACAGAAAGTAGTCCAGCGGTGTTAAATCACAAGATCTTGGAGGCCAATTCACAGGTCCAAAACGTGAAATTAGGCGGTCACCAAACGTGTCTTTCAATAAATCGATTGTGGCACGAGCTGTGTGACATGTTGCGCCGTCTTGTTGGTATGATTTAATGTAATGCCACAAGATTATCTTTCGAATAAAAAAAAAATTCATGTCAATCGAATAATCCATCGTTGTTTTATTGCAATTTAAAGTTCTATACCTCTAAAAAAAACACCCGTTATTATAGTAAAAAATTAAATTTTAATAGTAAATTCTATTTTTTTTTTATAGTATTTAATATTTTTACCTGGACATAAAGATAGCAACTACTCTTAAAAAATCTTTTTTTATTTTAAATTAAGAAAATGAATTATTATTAAGAGATCATTTTTAATATTTTGTATAGTAACCACCAGTATTTATAACTTCCCGATATCTTTTCGGCATTGATTCTAATAATTTCGTGATCATTTCATTATCAATATTAGGCCAGGCACCCTGCAAAGCTTTAAACAAATCTTCAATATTTGAATGCGTTTTGTTTCTAATCTTTCTGTCGACAATCTCCCAAAGGTTTTCTATTGGATTTAAATCGAGTGACTGTGACGGCCAAGTCATTACGTTGATTTTTGAATCCTCGAACCATTTTTTGACCAACTTCGAAGAAAGTTTTGGGTCATTATCATGCTGAAAAATATGTTTTAAAGGCATGAACTTATTAGAATAAGGTTTCATAACATTCTGAAAGATGTCTTTATATTTAAATCGATCCATTATTCCTTCAATGTTGGTATAGAGGACCCATACCATATCCCGAGAAACAGCCCCATACCAACACACCACCTCCGCCATGTTTAACTGTTGGAAAGGTGTATTTTAGAACTAATCTTTTATTAGCAGGCCTCCTAACGTAACTTACACCATCACTTTTAAACAAATTGAACTTAGACTTATCAATAAAAATAACTTTTTTCCATTGATCAACATGATTTTTAGCAGATTCTAATCGGGCCTTCACATTCTTTTTGGATAAAAGTGGTTTTTTAGCAGGACGGTGACTAAAAAGACCCTCACTAACTAATCTTCTGCGAATAGTTCTTGTTGAGATGTTTTCTTGATCCATTTGTGGCAAAAGGCCCAAAATTTTCTCCGATGACAGAAAGGGGTTATTGGTAGATAAATAAATAATTTTTTTATCAGTTCGTTTTGTAGTATTTCGTGGCCGTCCTGGGATTTTTTAAACTTCAAACGTACCTTCTTCTGGAAATCGTTTTATAATTCGCGACACAGTAGATTTATGAACATTTAAATTTTGTGAAATCACATTTTGCAGCAGCCTTTATATGTCTTTAAAATCAAAAATTATTAAATTTCTAATTTCACTTGAAACAGTTTTACTACGACCCATGATTGGCAAATGTAAACTGAAATAATACTTGTGCACTACATATTATTTATGGATAAAACCTGCATATAACAAGAAAATTCAAGTAGTTGCAATATTGTTGTCCAAGCAAAAATGAAGAAATAATTTATTATTAATCTGTAAGTCAGATTATTTGACTATTGATTGATGTAACAGACAAAATATGAATAAATTATAGAACTAAGAGTATTTATTTACCAATATTATTATTAAAATTTGAAAAATTGAAAAATGTTAAAAGTTACAATCTTTATGGCCAATACTGTATATAAGAAAAATAAATGTAATACAGATACACAGAAAAAACAACTTTCTGGTCTGATATATATGACCAATATCCTCATTTATCGAAAAGGGCTATTTGGTTTCTGTTACCGTTTGCAACTACGTACATATGTGAATCTGGATTTTTAAAATAGGCTGATACAAAATCGAAATATCGCAGTAAACTAAATGCTGCACCAGATATGCAAATTTGACTATCCAATATCTAAGAAGGGTTATTTGAAAATACCTAAGTAATATCTAAGAAAGTTATTTTTTCGAATACCTTCGTACAATACAAGAGGTAATGATATTTTATCCCTGTTTATTAACAAAACTAATTCTGCTAATAATTCACCCCAGCACCGTATTACATACAAATTAAATAATTTAGTAGCTAACGTTGATTTTCCGGACATATTTGCTAATAATTTTAATGTTATTAAAAATATATTATCAATAATTTAACAGAAAATGTATATGTTATATTATATCTTATATATTTTATGTAATTCATCTTTAATTTCTAAAAACATGTGTACTTGTTATTGTTTATTTAATTTGTAACATATGATATGTAGTTCCACTCTGTAAGTGTCTGTTGGGTGGCAAAAAACAATAAATATATACATTAGCAGCTTTAATTCTGTTCGTAATTTCTTGCTGTATCATGGCATTTGAATTTTGGTCAAGGTGTTTCAAAAGAAATTTTATATTTAGTGGATCGATTAAAAAAAAAGTAAGCCGTACATAGAAAAAATGTTTATTAATTATTAAAATACACTTTTTGGGGATTTATTTCTTAAAAATAATATCGTCTAAATGTAGACCCTCGCGTTCTCGGCACTCATTTAATCGAACAGTAAAATTACTTATGACGTCTCGGCAGGTGGACTCAGGGATGGCTGCCATTTCGTGACGGATATTTTCTTTCAAATGCGCCAGTGAAGTCGGTTTATTGGCGTAAACTTTATATTTAAGATAACCCCATAGGAAAAAATCCATAGGGGTTAAATCTGGACTGCGTGGAGGCCAATTTATGTCACCTCTCCGGGAGATCAATTTGCCTGAGAAAATTTCACGAACACGTGGCAGAGACATATTGGACGTGTGTGAAGTTGCTCCGTCCTGTTGGAACCATGTTCTTTGGTTATAGCCAGGAAAGTTTTGCAGTTCAGGTACCAAGAAGTTGTCTAACATCTCCACATAACGCTCTGAATTCACTGTAACTGCACGCCCCTTTTCGTCTTCAAAAAAGTAAGGGCTGATAATTACTCGCGCCGACATCGCAGCCCATACGGTCACTTTAGGCGAATGTAGGGGTTTCTGATGGTTGCGTTTCGGATTCGTTGCACTCCAGTAGCGGCAGTTCTGCTTATTTACGTGGCCATTAAGATGAAAATGAGCTTCATCCGAAAACAAAATGTTGGTAAACGTTGAAAATCGCTCAATCACCTGATTTACGAAATTAAGCCTCTGACTGGCATCTTGGAGCTTTAATTCTTGCACCAATTGAATTTTGTAGGGGTGCAGCTTTAGGTCTTTGTGCATAATGCGATGTAATGATGATCTATGCACATTTAAAGCACTTGCGCGCTTCCGAATTGAAAGGTTCGGGTCGTCACGAACAGACTGATTAACATTCTCCACGTTTTCTACCGTTCTTGATGACCTAGGTCGCCCGGATTTTGATTTATCCAGCGTTGTACCAGTCTTTTCAAACTTTTTAACCCAATGTCGAATGAGAGGAATGCTTGGCGTATCATTTAAGTGGCGAAAACCTCGAATACTGCAGAATTTTCTACGCGCTACAATCGCCGAATCACCGTTTTTGTAAAACTCTCGCACGAATAACGCGCGGTCTGCTCCCGAGAAACGCGTTCACGCAGTAAGCTAAATAAATATAAAATTTCTTTTGAGACACCTTGTATTTTGGTATTTTCCTGGACTACTGATCTTTTTTCTTTTCCATACTATTTATTTAACGGCGCTTCAACATCTAGGTCTCTAGCGTCCTACTGATCTTTAACTTCATCAAAACTATCAAAAGCATACGTAAACTATCTGTAATGAACGTAATTGCAAGATGATTCACAGTAACTATTTTGTTGCAAATAATCAACTTCTAAATCGTAAAACTAAAGAAAATAATTATTCTATAATTAAAATTATAATTTCCTCATCTTCATATTAAAGTTTAGGAGTTAAAGTTGACTTACACCATTTAATGAATATGTATCTGACTTAATTCAAGTTTAAAATCTTCAGGGGAAGCTAATGTTTCTGTGATGCGCTTTATAAATATATTCATGCCCATATAAAGTATTTGCATAATCGACTTTGGAATTCAGTTATTTTATTATTAATTATTATTTAATACGTGCTTAAAATATCATATATATCTATTATATTTCAATAAATTTGCAAAATTTTGATGAAAACATTATATATTTTATAATATAATGATATTTGATTTTGTTTCAATGTGTTATTAAATTTTCATTATATTTAATTTAAATGTTTTCAAGCAAAACATTTTAAAATTGTTATGCGAGAGGAGGTAAAATTAAGCTTTAAAAGGCAATCATTTTGAAATTTGTTATAATCTCTATTGTATTGATATTGATTAAAATAATATTTATTAATACATGGGTTCTTCAGAAAATAAAGAACGTGTGGTTCTTAGCAAAGATAAGAGTCAATACATTTCAATGAAAACAGTGTTTAATTTTGAGTTCAACATCGAAGTCTATCGTCTAGCCAAAGATGCAGCTGTAAATGGCTCCCTCTGAAGGGCGTATCACACTAGAACGCTATCCAAGTTTGTAGGTTTTTTTCAGGATCCACGTCTTTAGGTTTTGACTTATCACACAGTATTTGAATAATATTTAAAACTTGGAAATTTTTTGTTTGCGCATGCGTACATCGTGTTATTATGACAGTTCACAGTTTTAATTTGAAAAGTTTATTTGTGAGGTTTCACTAAATTAATTAGTTGTTCTTCCAAAATATTTTTTTTTTAAATATTACATTCGAAAATAACCATTATACAACAAACTAATCTCAACGTAAAAAAAAGACAAAGACGCAAAACAGCTAAGAGCGAGAGGGCATCAGGTGGCGCACGCGTTTTTAGACAAACCTTGATAAATAGACACAGGAATTGAAACTTGTTCCATTTGCCTAGTGTTTAAAACATAGGTTCTTTTTCATACTATCACACGCAAATGACTTCAATTCGAATGTAAAAACTTTAATTTTCCAAGTCAAGACGTTAATATTAACTCTAGTGTGATAAGGCCTTTAAATATTCCTCTAAACAGTAATGAGATTATGTCAATCTTTAAATCTTCCATATACAACCAATGGCAACAAGAATACATAGATTCTTTACAGTTCAAAGGATCATATTATGGTCAAATTCAACCTCTTCTTCCTAGAAAACGTTGATTTTCTTCTCTCCATATCATCTGCATAGAATTAATATGATTTCGTCTCCTTTCTGTCCATGTGATAATTTGTCTGTCAGCGATTCGATCCATTTATTGTTCGAATGCCCGATTCATTTTCGCATTCGTAACTTATTCATACAAAATTTAGTTTTCCAAAAAATATCCTTACCTACCAACATTCAGACACTTCTTGCTACTAACTCTCTAGATATTTATAAAATTATTTATAACTATATTAAAGCAGAAAATATCAAATTATAAATGTAATTTTAAAAACCTGTAATGTATTTATTTATATCTGGCTAATAGCCAAAGCTGCTAAAGCCAACAAATAAAAGGAAAAAAAAAATACAGTGTTTATTGTTAATACGAGGGTTACCTTTTATGTTTTTACAAACGACCATTAGGTGGCAATATTGAAATGTGTCATTACTGTATTCGTAAAATTTGACATTTGTTATTGTGAAATCAGTGGCAACTTATAAATTGTAGTTCGTTGATTATGAGCGTTTAAAAAAACGTTTAAAAAAGTTTGTGAAAAAATGGATATTACTCGTGAAGGTTTTCGTTAGATGATATTTTACGATTTTAGTAAAGGTCTACGTCAACAACAATGCATAGATTCGCTTCGTTCAACTTTTGGTAATGAAGCACCATCAGAAATGACCATCAGAATCTCGTGAAGGACGATTACAATTGGTTTGCAGAATTTCGTCATGGTCGTGTGTCCGTCAGTGATGAATCTCGTGAAGGTAGATCAAAACCGGTTGTGATTCAAAAAAAAAATCGATGCTATGCGCAAAATATTTAAAGAAGATCGGTTTGTGACTTACTGTGAGATAGAGGCATCCTTTGGCATATCGCAGACTGCAATACATTCGATTTTGCGTGAACATTTAGCTGTGAAAAAAATCTGTTCCCGATGGATTCCGCATAATTTGACCGAAGTTCAAAAAAAGGCTCGTGTTAATTGGTGTAAGGGAATGCTAAAAAAATTCAACCTAGGCACTGCAAAATCCGTATACAACATCGTTAGAGGTAACGAAACTTGGATTTATTCATATAAACCGGAAACTAAGCAACAATCCACTGTTCCACGGGTTCTTCAAGATGAACCGAAACCCACAAAAGTTGTTCGTTCACGAAGTACTTCCAATAAAATGATCGCTTGTTTCTTCGGTTGTACTGGACATGTCGCAACCATTCCTTTAGAGCAGTGGTATTCAATCTGTGTTCCCCGGAACCCTGGGGTTCCGTGAAACGTTTTCAAGGGTTCCGCAACTTTAATTAAATGGATTTATTCTGTTTTTTTAATGACTCTGTTTGAATACAATGATTTTAGTAAATTCTGAAAATTGAATAACTTTAAATCTGAGGGTGCTTCAATTTTTTAATCACTATTTTCGTAATAAGTAGGTCATATCTATTCCAAAACAAATTTTACTCGACAAAAAGTTCAAATTTTTTGAGTAGTGATTATTATTTATTTCTTATATCACCTACCATTTAAATATGTACTTTGTTCTGTATTATTGGATTTTATGTTTCTAATGATTGCTAATAAATGTTTATAATAAATAAATAAGTGAGATTCAAAACAACTTATCGCCAATTATTAGATTCAATTTTTATTTATAATTTGCATTAAAAATTATATTAGGTAGGTATTGCATTATTTAAAAAGTAAAATAGTACATAATCTGTCTCAATTTGTAATACGAAACTAGATCTGGTTACTTTGGTGACTGTTGTGGTGTAAACAGACTTTGGCGTATCCGTGTGAACCAATATCATGATAATATTATAAATGTATTGTCAATATATAACATAAAAAATTAACTTTACCTATTAGTTACGTATTACAAAATAAGACAGATAATACCTACATTTACAAAATATAGAAATATAGTCAGGTATAAAATATCAATTTTAATCAAGACTAAATTCAATAGTAAACATTTGAATTATTATTTTAAAACATTTAACCTTCAAATTAAAAAAAAAATGACTTTTTGCTTTGGGGTTCCAAAGAAATAGCATTTAAACTGTAGGGTTCCGCAGATGTAAGATGTTTGAAGACCACTGCTTTAGAGGAACGGAGAACAGTGAATGCTAAATGGTATACAACAATTTGTTTGCCAGAAGTCATTGATAAAATCAGGAAAAACAACCAAAAACGTCGCATCATTCTTCATCATGACAATGTAACACTCCCACACAGCACGTCAAACAATTGATTATTTTAAGGAGAAAAACATCGAGTTAATGTCTCATTGTCCGTATTCACCTGATTTATTCCCTAACGATACCAATGCCAAACAAAAAATGCGTGGACAGCGATTTCCATCACCTCAAGAAGCTGTTGAAGATTTCGAAAACCATGTTTTTGAGATATCAAAACTTAAAAGGTAGCCCACGTATGAGGCCGAAAATATGGAATAACTACTAAGCGTATGGATTCACAACCAACATTAAAAAAATCAGAAACAACTTTAATTTATTTATGCTGTATATATATTTATTTATTTATAGCTGCTCTGTCATTATTTTCAAGCATAATATACCTTTTTACTTGCCCGACCTTAATATATAAGGGGCAAGTATTGTAATCGCGAAAATTTTCGATTTCGAGATTTTGACTGATGACCACGTTTCATGGTCCAGGGAATCCAAATAAACCTATTTTCGAAGTGCCGTCCGTATGTGTGTGTGTCTGTGTGTGTGTGTGTCTCTGTGTTTGTCTGTGTGTATACACGATAACTTAAAAACGGTTTCACTTAAAGAGTTCGTTCTGGTACTAAAAAATTCTCCTAATAATTGGGAAGAACCCTATTGTTTTTTATTAAAATCCGAAACCGGAAACAGAAGTTATTAAACTTTAAAATTTTAAAAAATTCGTAACTAGTAAACCAAGCCTTGGACAAAAATTTGTATAGGACATAATTTGATGTATTTTTGAAGATTTACTAAATCTTATTTTAAATTTAAAAAAAATATATATGTATTTTTGTTTTATTTTTATTTTTTTATGGGAGGTTTCCCTTCGCCACTGGTTTTATTTTATGCTATGTTGTTAAGATTTGGGCATGTTTTATTTTTCCCCCAAGATCTGTTATTTTTATTGCGCAGTTTTGCATAATGTGAGGTTTCCCGGGAACACATTGATAGGAGAACTTACCGCACATGGTAATAAGTAAAACAAAGGTACTTACCAAGAACATGTACGTACTATATAGGAGCTGAATAGATTGAAAAGGTTTCCACATACAAATATCTTATTACATGAACAGGGTGAAAATTTTAGGGGAGGTAAAAACCAGAGTCGAACGAGCAAGAACAAGATTGGGAGAATGAGAGAACTATTAAGGGAAGAGTATATTGGTATTTACTCTCAGATACTTCAGTTCTCACAAGTTTAGGCTGACCAGACGTACTCTTTTTTAGAGTATTATAGGGTAAAGGTGGTATAGATGCCCCAGTTATAGAAAAACAATCGTGTTGCATTAATCTTAATTATTAAACTTTATCTGTTACTTTGCTATAATTCTTAGATAATCTTACTACACGATAACATAAGATTAAAACACTTATAATTATTCTAAATATATAAAATTAATGATTTAAAATAGTACTATAATTGGCCATATATCCCATATCGATAGGATTTTTGCCCCATATGGTGGTATTTATGCCTCACTAAAATAATACATTTGATTTTGACCAACAATTTTAATATTTTTTTAAAATAACAATTAAAAATTACAATTTAATCAAAATTACAATTTATTATTTTTTTTTACCGATTGCCAACATATATAGGGAGTGGTCATACCGATTTTGACTATTTTTAGCATGATGTCTGTTGGTCTGTGTGTCTGTCGGTCCATGGAGATGTGTAGAGCAATTTTGGACAAACGGATTTTAATGAAACTTCATATTTAAGTTTTTGACATCAATGGCACCAGTTGTTCAACTTTTGGTACAAATCGGTCAACTATAAATGTAAGTTTACTCGTGTCGATTTTAAGATTTTTGCGAATATTTCACAACAGAGAAAATTTTCGAATCTATTCTACAAAAATTACTATACAAGTAATAATAATTAACAACTTTTATTTGAAACATTTTTTGATAGGACTTAATAAATTTTTTAAACTTTTCATATTTTTGCGATATTTTTTCCAAGTATCTATTTTGGCATGTATGTTGTTGCGTGTCCTTGGGAAAATGTTAGTATAAGATTATATATATATTTATATTTATTTTATTATAAGATTATATATACAATGCCCGAGCCATATATCCCACATTTATTGCGGCCTTATATCCTTTTTCTATGGGATAGATTCCCCATCTGTTTATTTCGAATGTATACAATATTGAGCATTATTTTCTACTCTATAATGTAAGGTTAAGTGTCTTCTGATACCTAGTAATGAAACTAATTTTGTTAAAGTTATAGTTACGTCATAAAACCTTAAGACAAAATGTCGTAATTATTGAAATACAACCACTCATATGAGCACCTACCTTTACAATTTAATTTTTCATAAACTATTAACATTGATGATAATTTAACACATTTATTTCAGAAGACTGTGTTTCTCGTACAAACTGTCAGTACTGAAATGATACAAACACACACCGTTAGGCTGCGGTTACAGTGAAATCGTGTTCGCGCGAACAGTAAGTCGCGCGTACTCGCCCGCATTCGCGCGACTGATTCAAGCGTGTAGAAATACACAGGTTTAGTTACTGTAGAAGCTTATCAATCGCGCGAACTACGATCGTACTCGCCCGCAGTCGAGCGACTAATTCTAGCGTGTAGAAGTACACATCTGTGTATTGTAAATCGCCCGAATAGCTGAATTCAAAATTGTTTGTTTTGTTCGCGCGAGTATGCGTTCTACCTACAGTTCTTATCTCCGTACAGCCCACTTGTTTTACTTGCTTTGTGGTACAGTCTGTGTATACAAAATGAATATTGAGAAATTAATATTTTTAGTTTTTGATCGAAGATCGTTATGGGATCAAAAATGTAAAACTTACCATTTATCAATCACGTAAATTATGGGATGAAGTGGCGACTGAATTAAAAGTTAGCCATAAGGAGAAATATTTAATTTTTCCATATTCTAAACATAATAAAAAACAAAACAACATATGAATGGTTTACACCAGTGGTTCTCAACCGGTGGTACGCGCATCACTAGTGATACCTGAAAGTAGACTTTGTGGTACGTGAATAACAGTGACGTATTTTTTTAATTAATGTAATGAAGAAAAAAATATATATAAAATTACTCAAAGGTGAATTGTGTCAAAAATAACCTGCTTAATTATGCAAACATTCTTGATATTTTCTATATTACTAAGAAATTGGAGCATTATAGGCTATTCCAAACGTTTAGGCGGAACTAGATTTTGCAATCTAGTTACTTTCATCGTTTGAATTGTACTTTTTGGCCGTTTTATTTAAGGTTTGTAATTCATACTTCCAATAAACATTTTTGGCTAAGGTTCATATCATTTTAAAATGTAATTTTTTGTGGCATTCTTAATACAAATATCCTATTTATTTATTTTTTTGTCATTAAAATAACTGCTAGAACTAAACACCACCTATCTAGTCGCTCGTATACGCGCGAATATGCCCGTTTACGCGCTAATACGCCCGAACTGTACTTCGGGCGAACACGCTTCCACTGTAACCATAGCCTTATGGATATATGCGAAGTGGGGCGTTTATCCCACTGGGGCATCTATACCAACTTTACTATATATAATAAAAATTTGTACGTAAATATATCTAATTGAAAGCAACATAACTGTTGCGTAACGGTTAATTTTTGAACATCCTGAATATTAAATTAATCGCTTTTACCAATTTCCATTATTTTTCATTACAAGCTCAATAAAACGATACTAATTTTTCCGTGCGAAATCCTCCTGAATTATAGCAGGAAAACATTAAAAATTAAAAGCAGGATGCTGCAGAAATATGAAGATTTATTTTCTCGAAAAGCTACCCTGTAAAATATAGAGTTCTTAATTATATATGCTTGTTAATTTCCCGGTTCGTGTTCAAAGTATAAATAATTAAACTTTGACCAGACCTATACGAGAAACCATGATTTATATCACTTTTTTGTTAAAATAATTATATTCACAAATTAAGTTCTATTCAGATTGGTATTGTTTTTACAGTTTGTGGATTTTTTTAAAAGCAGGAAAATGGAAATGCAAAACTTAATTATTCGGTATTTCCTTTTGCGTTTTGTAACATGTTGGCTGGTTCAAAAGGTTTAATGGTTTTTTGTGATAGTGCATACTAAAATGAAACTGTATTTATAATTTGGGAGAATCAAGTTTGAAAACTTCGTGGAAATAATAATGTGAAATTATTTTATAAATGAATATCTCCCGACTGATGGGTTACAGAGGACATTCTAGTCTTTCAAAGTATCCAATTATATTTATTACTAGCTGGCGTGCCCATACTTCAACCGGTTTCTGTTACATTTCTTTTTTGCTGTAACGTAATTGATAGTTAAATCTTTTATTTCGGAAACCACCTCTCGACCTACGAGGGCTACCTTTTAAATTTTTACAAAAACTAAGAAAGAAAAAATGTTCTTTGAACAATCTGGTTTATTACTTTTCAAAATATTAGACTTTAAGATTTATACACTTTTGCATGCGTTAAAACTAATTCTCGAAACATTTTTTCCACTCTGATGTTGGTATCTCAAAAAGTCTTGCACTTTATTTTAATGTGTTTTATTATTAACCTATGATATTCGATGGTAATTGGCCCCTTTACAGCCTCCTACCAATACCCTGCGTCTGTCCATTATTTCGAACAGACTTTTTATATTATTTATTTTTATTTGTCCGTGCAAGATTTCTTTTATTGAGTATGCGTATTTTTAATGATTTTATTTATTTATTTACTGTCTAACTTTTTTTTTTTTTTGTTTTTACATGTAGTGTAGTCATTTAGATAGGCTGCGTTTTCTCCTTCATATAATCAATTGTTTGACGTGCTGTGTGGGAGCTTGCATTGTCATGATGAAAAATGACTTTTTCCTGATTTTGTCGAAGACTTCTGGCAAACAAATTGTATACCATTCAGCATTAACTGTTCTCCGATCCTCTAAAGGAATGGTTACGACATGTCCAGTACAACCGAAGAAACAAGCAATCATTTTCTTGAGCGAACTGCTTTAAAGCAAAAGTGCTTCTTGAACGAACAACTTTTATGGGTTTCGTTTCATCTTGGAAGACCTAAACTGTGGATTGTTGCTTAGTTTCCGTTTCATATGAATAAATAAAAGTTTCGCCACCTGTAACGAGGTTGTATACGGATTTTGCTGTCCCTAGGTTGAATTGTTTTAGCATCTCCTTACACCAATCAACAAGAGCCTTTTTTTGAGCTACGGTCAAATTATGCGGAATCCATCGGGAACAGATCTTTTTCACAGTTAAATGTTCGTACAAAATCGAATGTATTGCAGTCTGCGATATGCCAAAGGATTTCTCTATTTCACGGTTAGTCACATGTCGATCTCCTTTAATCATTTTGCGCACAACATCGATGTTTTTTGGAATCAAAACCGATTTTGGTCGACCTTCACGAGATTCATCACTGACGGACGCACGACCACGATGAAATTCTGCAAACCAATTGTAAACAGTCTTTTTTGATAGTGCTTCATTACCAAAAGTTGAACGAAGCGAATCTATGCATTTTTGTTGAGTTAGGCCTTTACTAAAATCGTAAAATATCATCCAATAAAAACCTTCACGAGTAATATCCAAATTTTCACAAACTTATTTTTTTTAACGCTCACTGTCAACATACCACTCGATCAATTTATAAGCTGCCACTGATTTCACAATGACAATTGTAAAATTTTACGAATATAGTGATGACACATTTCAATATTGCCATCTAGTGGTCGTTTGTAAAAACATAAAAGGTAACTCTCGTATAAGTTAAATAATTTAAAACTAAAAAAAAAATTAAAACCGATTAATTTGAATTAATTTGTTTAGTCTGAACAGACCTTTATATATGTGCCTTTCAAATTATGTAAAATATATAGGATGTTCTGATTAAATTTTTCATAGATATTTGAATTACTCGTATTTGATAGTCATTTGCTTTTTTAAATATTGACTATTATAGATCATGTAGTATTAAGCAACTTTCAAATCTAATGTTATAGCCTATCTTTAATAATAAATTGTGCATTGAGTAATGCAACTTCAAGTATTCTGCATATGAGCAAAATAGTGAATTTATATGCACACAATAAGATACAGAGATTAGTGAATTAATATCAAATTACAATGTATTTTGCTAAATTATTCATCAATCTGAAACTTGATAAGTGATTTGAATTGCAACAAAGTTTGTTACAAACAATTCTCTACCAAAAATCAAACATTAAATTCGCCTCAAACTGCAAAACTAACTAATACTGCAACTTAATCGCATGCATCAGAATAGAGAAACCAATTAAACAGAACAAATTATCCTAGTTGAACCTTAAGCATTGTCCTGGAACAGTACAGCTACGTTCACTCATATGAGCTTAAATAAGGATACAGTGGCGGAGAATCTAAGGCTGGCTTCAGACAATGCTGCTTTACATGCAACATGTAACTATGGGCGTCGGGATACAAGGTGTAGTCTGTTTCTTTGATTTAAGTCGAACTAGACTTTGAATTCTAGTACCACTATGATCGTAGCTCCGACATTCAGCCTAAAATTCTTCAATGTCCTTATCCATACCTTTCCAGTAACTATAACGTGGTAAACGAACTTGTAGATACTGTTGTTAAAAAATTACCATTTAATATACCTTTTATTAAATATTATGTTGATGATACTATATTAGCTATACCATCTGATCAAATAGACACTGTTCTAGACATTTTTAATTCCTTTGATAACAATTTACAATTTACAATAGAAACTGAAAATAATAACAGCATTCCATTCCTTGACATTTTATTAATACGTAACACAGATGGTACATTATCCACTAATTGGTACTCCAAACCCACTAGTTCAGGCCGTATTTTAAATTTTATATCAGATCATCCATATAAAAATAAAATTGCTCTAGTAAAAACATTTAAACACAAAATATTAAATTTAAGCGACCCTAAATTCCACAAATAAAATTTTAAAAAAGCTACTAACATGTTACTCACTAATAATTTTCCCAGAAGTATCATCAATAGAATATTTTATAATAATCCTAGTAACGCCACACTTAACAACACCCTTTCTAACAACAACAGTAACTTCTCATATTTAAAATTCCCCAACATTCAAATATTTCTTTTAAAATTGCTAAACTTTTTAGACCATTTAATATACAATTAGTATTATATAATCTTAAGACTATTAATAAGCTTCACTCCAGACTTAAAGACCCTACCGACAAGTTAAAATTATCATCAGTAGTATATTACATCCCTTGTAAGGGGTGTGATTTGGGTTACATAGGGCAAACCAAACAATATCTTAAACAGCGGTTATGTCAACACAAAAATAGTTGTCAAGAAAAATTTAAAAATAAGAAGGAAAATACAGCACTTAGCACCCATACATTCGAAACAGAACATAAATTTAATTTTGAAGAAACTAGAATTTTAGAAACAGTCAATAATTTGAGTAAGAGACTTATTAGCGAAAGTATTAATATACAAAGGAATAATAAGGTAGTTAATTTTAAAACTGATTGCGACAACATGAGCGCTATCTATTACAATATTTTTAAACAGTTCTAACCAATTTTTTCTTTTATTCTCATAGATTACACTAGTTGTTTGATTTTATCACTTTTCCTATTCAAACTTGATTAGTTCACGGATTATTTTTTCAATGTTCAATGACTTCTCACATTATGTGGACGTTAAATTTTATTTATCTGACTAATTTATTTTATTTTGTGACTTTTTAACCTAGGTATGTAATAATCTTAATTTGTGATTTATTGTATTATTATTTTATTTATTTATTTATTTATTTATTTATTTATTTATTTATTTATTTATTTATCTATTTATTTATTTATTTATTTATTAATTTATTTATTTTCATCTTTTAAAATTACCATATTTTTCACATTTAGTTGTAGTTAGATATTGATCAAATTATGTAAAATTAATTTCTTATACTTTATATTGTAAAACAAATTGTATCATCTTAAATTATAGCTATATTTTCATTTTAGCTCTGATGAAGATTTAATATTAAATCGAAACGTTAGCGAAGTTAAAATATTGTTTTAATTTTAATTTCTGACCAGTCCGAATCCCATTACTTCCTCATCTTATTAGTAACTATAACTTCACAAAATTTTAATTCTGTAGTCTAGAAAATCTTGGATTGTGGAAGGATGGTGAGAGTGCAACATTCACATTTCACATTTCTATTTATACTAACGAGTTGTTAAGATGTTCTACAAAGTATATACTTGAATTTTTATTTAATGTTACTACTACTTTTATTTAATGTTATATATACGTTCAATTAGCTTTATTTTGGGAATAAATATATTTAATATTTATTTAAATAATTATATTCTTTTATTATCGACTTATTTGAATTTATTCCGTGCGAAGAATATTCTGTTCATCATCATCAAGCCTTTTCCATCATCGGGTCGCCCTCTACGCCTACTACCCTGAGGGTTGTATGCTAGTGCATAGCGACACACTTCGCTAGGAGCCCTTCGAAGAGTGTGCCCTAACTAACCATACTTTCTTCTTTTTATTTGCAAATTAATGTCCATTTGAACAGTTCTTTCCCCCAATTCTACGTTTGATATTCTACGTGGCCAATAAATGCGAAGAATTCTTCGAAGACATCAATTTACAAATACTCGCACTCTGTAACGAACCAAGTCTCGCAGCCGTACAGAAGAACTGACGTCACGCATGCCCTGAATATGGTAGTTTTCGTGGAAGTACTGTAGATCGCAGAATTCGTCCACAGACATAACACTCCCCAAATACTGGAAATCATCCACACGCTCGATTTAATGGTTACCGAGCAGTAAAGGTCTATCGGTTTCTGCATTTATCCGCATTTCTTTCGTCTTGGAGCTATTAATTTTTAATCCAACTTTTGCAGATTCAATCGTGAGGTCATTCAGTTTTCGCTGCATGTCTCCATGCTTATGCGACAACTCACATTTATCGTCTGCAAAATCCAGTGACTCCAGTCTGACTGTTGGTGTTACCGGATTCCAAATGATTCCTCTGGGTATGTTGGCTGTTGATCGTCTAGCCACGGCGTCTAAAACTATCAAAAAAAGAAGCAGTGACATCACACAACCTTGTCTAACACCGGTAATGGTTGAAAAGGGTTCTGACAAGCTACCATTGTGTAGAACTCTACACGTGAAGCCGTTGTAGCTATTTCTAATCAGAGATATTATTATTATACATAATATTCTGTTAGTGTTTATATATAAGTGAATTAGCAGTAATCTTGTCTTGATATCTCTTAAAATCTCTGTATTTGTTTTGATAATGATATTCCTCAAATTTTGAAGAGACAAGAATTTTTGAAAATATTTTGTGGGGACCTCCGATATGATATATATGAAATGTCACGGTTGGCTGATTTATTTATTTCATTTGTACTTACTCTGTACATCCCTCACATTATGGGTTCCAAGACTTGCGAGCGGATCAAGTCTGGACCCCCCTATGAGTCCGCTAGCTGGTTGCTATGATTCTTGGAAGGATTAAGGGTTGTTTCAATTAAACTCAACATTTTAGCTAATCTACTTTAATTACGATTAAGGTTTAAATATTTACACTAATTACAATAGACTTACAATTACGTCGATACAGCTAAATCCAAAAGAGACACACATTCGCACACACTAGACACACTTTACACCAAACACTAATTTAACCACTACATGTTTCTAAATATTGTCTCTCCACTTTTTAGCTGGTCACTACACTAACGTTCATACGGAATTACATTGTTACTTTATTTCGACTCGCCCAAACACTATAAATGTCTCTAACCCATGTCTCTTAAAAACCAACTCCAAAACATTGTCTTAACCATACGACGGCTTAAAATCAACTCCTAAACATGACTTAACATTATGAAGGTTTACAATCTACTCCCCTTAAAACATGACTGCCCTGAAATGCTAACTTCGCCCAACTGTTAAATGTCATTTAACACCTCTTGACTATCTGTCTTGTACTATCTTAAAATTCATAATTTATTGGTGATAACTCAGATAAATATCCCATTAGAAAATAGCCGAATCATAATATTTATATCTCAGACAAAAATTAATTATTATTTATGTGCTTATGGTTAACGTATATTTTTTTAACACAATAATTTACGATTCACTTTTCATGTTACATTGACAAAAGTGTCAAGTAGCAATAATAAACAATCTCCCGTTATCTTAAATGCCCTTTCTAAGTAATAGATTATTTTTGTATCGTTTAACAGATTAAATATGTTACTCTAATTGAATGATTATAATGAATTTATTTATGAAATTTTATTTATGAAATAATACCAAAATTACCTCCCTTACAATTTGTGGCGCCACCACTGTTCCATGTATTGTCATACACATACCTCAACATAGACAACTATCTCCATGATATGTAAACAGAGAAGCAACTTTGAACTGGTGGGTTGCTGCCTATGTTCTCTGAACCGTAAATTCGCTGCTGGGGTAGGGCGTCCTGTGACGACGCCCTCGGCGCTCAACGTCGCTTTGCATGCAAGTCAGCTACCGACGCCACCACCATCTCTAATGAAATACAGATAAAATTGTCTTCACTCTGTTCAACTTGGATTGGAATTGTTTCCTATTAGTTGTTCAAGGTATTGAATTGCTACTGATAATGTTTGTTCTATTACACGCATTGCGTACTTTTCAACACGGGTTTTGTAACTTTTTGTTTGTGAGTGGAATAGTAATGATGGAAGAAATGGATCTCTAACACTTTGCTTGAAATTCTTTGGGGTAGAATGATGTGTTTCACACTTGGGAATTTGGTTAGCCGGACTCTAGCTGACAACTTTTCTTTTTGTAGACGTGTGAATTTTAAAAAGTAAACTGTGCATTCTGATCTTCGACTGTAACAACTAAAACCAAGTAAAGTAAAGTTTAATGCATTGAAACGGAGCTTTTAAGAAAGCACAAACACCGCATATACGAACCCAAACCCAAATGTATTCGAACCGGTCGAAATCGCCAGCTACTAAACGGAAATACAAGGTGTCTCAAAAGAAATTTTATATTTATTTAGCTTACTGCGTGAACGCAACGTATCCGAGGGGCGCGGGGGTTATGTCAATCGGTAGCCTGGCTCTTGGGAATTCAGTCGCTATGGAGCGTTTCTCGGGAGCAGACCGCGCGTTATGCGTGCGAGAGTTTTACAAAAACGGTGATTCGGCGACTGTAGCGCGTAGAAAATTCTGCAGGATTCGAGGTTTTCGCCACTTAAATGATGCGCCAAGCATTCCTCTCATTCGACATTGGGTTAAAAAGTTTGAAGAGACTGGTACAACGCTGGATAAATCAAAATCCGGGCGACCTAGGTCATCAAGAACGGTAGAAAACGTGGAGAATGTTAATCAGTCTGTTCGTGACGACCCGAACCTTTCAATTCGGAAGCGCGCAAGTACTTTAAATGTGCATAGATGATCATTACATCGCATTATGCACAAAGACCTAAAGCTGCACCCCTACAAAATTCAATTGGTGCAAGAATTAAAGCCCCAAGATGCCAGTCAGAGGCTTAATTTCGTAAATCAGGTGATTGAGCGATTTTCAACGTTTACCAACATTTTGTTTTCGGATGAAGCTCATTTTTATCTTAATGACCACGTAAATAAGCAGAACTGCCGCTACTGGAGTGCAACGAATCCGAAACGCAAACATCAGAAACCCCTACATTCGCCTAAAGTGACCGTATGGGCTGCGATGTCAGCGCGAGGAATTATCGGCCCTTACTTATTTGAAGATGAAAGGGGGCGTGCAGTTACAGTGAATTCAGAGCGTTATGTGGAGATGTTAGACAACTTCTTGGTACCTGAACTGCAAAACTTTCCTGGCTATAACCAAAGAACATGGTTCCAACAGGACGGAGCAACTTCACACACGTCCAATATGTCTCTGCCACGTGTTCGTGAAATTTTCTCAGGCAAATTGATCTCCCGGAGAGGTGACATAAATTGGCCTCCACGCAGTCCAGATTTAACCCCTATGGACTTTTTCCTATGGGGTTATCTTAAATCTAAAGTTTACGCCAATAAACCGACTTCACTGGCGCAATTGAAAGAATATATCCGTCACGAAATGGCAGCCATCCCTGAGTCCACCTGCCGAGACGTCATAAGTAATTTTACTGTTCGATTAAATGAGTGCCGAGAACGCGAGGGTCTACATTTAGACGATATTATTTTTAATAAATAAATCCCCAAAAAGTGTATTTTAATAATTAATAAACATTTTTTCTATATACGGCTTACTTTTTTTTTAATCGATCCACTAAATATAAAATTTCTTTTGAGACACCTTGTATATTGTATTACTTGATAAATATTAATAGTTTTGTATTGAAATAAATTATTTATTTTAGTGACATAACATTTATAAATATGACCAAAATTACTGTAACGTACATTTAAATGAAACTTAACATATACTAAAGTATGAAATAATAAATTGTTACTGTTTTTGACTGGCACAAAATAATTCGTACCATCTAAATCTAGTATTTCGTGGCATCGCCCTTTCCGGAAATCACTGCTTTCATTCTTGCGTGCATTGTATTAGACAATCCTAAACATTGCTGAGGTGTAATAGATTGCCAAATTTGCCATAAAGTTCACTGTAACTGTTATTTTGTGCGTGGGCGGCGTTATCGTTGTTCTTTCTTCATAATTCCCTATTAATTCCCTAAATTCTCAATTAGACTGAGATCAGGACTACTCATCTTGTTGGAAAATATATTGGCCATTGCTACACAACTTTTCAACTGATGGTATAAGTTGATGTCCCAATATATTTTGATATTGGATATCGCGTTAACTATGCCGTCTATAAAATAAAGATTTCCTACTCCTTTGTACAACCCCACACCATTAATCCTTTGGCAAATTTGAACGTTATTTTCAAGAAATTCGGGTGAAACGCCTCAGACTTGTTTCGAATAATTCTACTTCCATGATCACCTACACATACATCGAATTTACTCTCATCACTAAATATAACTTTATTACACTGATCTTGCGTCCAGTTAATATGTTCTTTTGCCCACTGCAAACGGCGACGCTTTTGAACATTGGTTAGCAATGGTTTTGCTTTTGCCTAATAAATATAATGTTAGTAAGTTGAGAATATTTGGGTAAATATTGTTATAAATTTATCATTCTACGTCGGCAAGTCAGTAATGATACACATTTACCAATTGCATTTTCCCACTTTTTATAGCTGCCGTTGTTTCACTCAGAGTTCTATTATCTCGCACAGAAGTGCCTCCGTTGCTTTATCAGGATGTCTATGGGGCTTTGGTAGGTTCTCTCCCAAAGGCTAGCGTTGGTAGTAACGTCAGGCCAAAATATGCGTAATATTCTACGCAAGCAAGAATTGACGAATACTTGAAGACGATTTATAATGGTTCTAGAAGTTTTCCAGGTCTCACAGCCGTATAGTAGAACCGGCACGATATTAGAATTGAATATTCTAATTTTTGTGGACCTGGCGTACTGCGAAGAGTTTCAAACATTTTTCAGCATACTGAAAGCATGCCTAGCTTTATTAATCCTCATTTTAACATCCTCTTCGGTGCCTCCAGATTTGCATGAGACAATGCTTCCGAGGTAAGTAAAATTTTCGACGTCTTCAATGAGGTGATCGTTAATGCACATTCGTAGATAATAACCTTTATTTCCGTATCTATTTCATAAATAACTATTTTAGAGCATTGCAAATTAATATTTAATTTACAGTGGAATTTTTATCAATATTTTTTATATATTTAAGAGAATAACGTCACAATTAATTGCCTATTATGTTAACGATCCGAAATATACAGAACTTTTTGTATAATTTCGTACGCTTCTGGTAAAATTTATGTTATTTACCATATAGGTGTTGCGTAAATTTATGGGTGTGCCCTTAATGATTTATTTTCAGAAAATCAACACAATTTTTTATCCATCGGAAAAGGAAATTAAAATCGACATTTCCGTATTTTACATGAATCTATTAGCCAGCAGGGGAATATAGCAATTTCTAATTCATTGATCACTGGTACGTGCACAGCATGTTATAGCCTGTCTGCCTGCCTGCCTGCTAGCCATGCTTCATGCCTTCCTTTGTGCCTTTGTTCATTCTCATCTCTTCTCTCTGAGGTACTCCTAGCAGAAGGGTTGAATACCAAGTTATTTTAAGATTATTCAGGTAATTATAAATTTAAAAAAATGTATGTGGTGTGAATTTACACACATTTCAGGGATTCGTAGGTATATAGCATGACTACATTTTTTGAAAACTACTTACCTAGATTAAGTTGAATTTTATTTTTAAACTGCCATTAAACAGTCATTTAAGGGTGCGCACAACCGTATAGTTTCTTATACAAGACTAAAAATCTGAAATAAAGTTAGTAACCATCTATGCATCCAAATTTTCAGCAAATTTTTATCTATATAATAGGATATTTTTAATTGTAAAAAGAACTGCCATGTAATTGTAAACAAATTTAATAACGCCAGGTTTTAATTTCTTTAGGTAATTTTGAACGGCCAGGTTTCCTACCTGGCCGTTCTGTGTCTACCAACTTGCTTAACTGTACAGATTTTTGGACTAGAGCAATTGATTCTAACAACCCTATCGATGTGATTTACTTCGATCTTGTTCGAGCGTTTGACAAAGTTCCACACAAGAGGTTGCTGAAAAAACTGGAGCATTTTGTAATCAGAAATAAACTTCTACATTGGATTGAAGCGTTTCTTACAGAAAGATATTTCTGCGTGAAAGTAGGAAATGCATTTTCCTCCTCAGCACCGGTCATTAGTGGGGTACCTCAAGGATCTGTTTTAGGACCATTGTTGTTCCTTATTTACATCAGCGATCTTGGTTATATTCTAAAATCTCCACACTGCTTCTACGCCGACGACGTAAAGATATTCCATAAACCTGTTTCTCAGTATGATGAACTTCAAAATGACAAAATGAGTAATCTGTTTGAATGGTCATCGACCTGGCTTATACCAGTTAATATAAATAAAACTAGTGTTCTTCATCTAGGCATAAACAATCCTAGGTTGCAGTACTACCTTAACGGTATTACTATCCAACAAGTTACTGAACAGGTTGATTTGGGATTGACAATATGCACAAACCTCAGTTGGTCTAGACATGTGATCAAGTGTGTTAAGAAAGCAAATAGTGTGTTGTACCTTATCTCTAGAGCATTTGCTAGGCCGTCTCCTGTATTACTACGCAAAATTTTCACCACATCTAGAATTCGCCGTTTCTGTTTGGTCACCAAGTCTTAGAAAAGATATTGACATTATGGAAAGAGTCCAGAGACGTGCTACGCGCTTACCATTTGGTTTCAACAGACTTCCCTATGATGAGAGACTTCGAAGACTTGGTGATCTTATAACTACCTACCGTGTACTCCATCAGAATTTTGATGCTGATCTTACTGGTTTGTTTGTACTTAATGTAGAATCTCGTTTACGTGGACATTCGTTAAAGTTATGTCACGAAAAGTTCCGTAAGAACGTTCGGGCCAAGTTTTTTTCAAACCAAGTGTTTAATGACTGGAACAATCTACCTGGAAGTGTAGTGTCTGCCCCAAGTGTGAACAATTTTAAAAATAGACTGGACCTTTACAATCAGTTGCTACTATCCCCATAAACTGAAATTTTCTGTTTTAGTACACTTTTTATATTTGTTATTGTTTGATTTAAGTTGTTTCTCAAATTGTTTTGTTTCTTTCAACTTTCCTGTATCACAACAATGTGAAATATTGTAATTTTTCTATAAGAACTATAAGAACAAGCCATTGGCTTCAGTTCTTTTAAATAAATAATAATAATAATAAATTGCATTATAGATGCCATCTTGTAAACTATTCGACGTATATTTGTGTACCATGTGGCAAATTATAGCTAAAACTTCATTCTACAAATATATATGATGATATTTTCTTCTATTGTGAAAACTAATTATAGTTATTGTACTTGATAATCTAGTTTTGCCGCCACCTCGAATCTGCAGCGGTTCTCAATATAGGTGCTGCGGATAAAAATGATTTATTAGGTGTAAAAAATACTTGTGCCAAGCGAAATTTCATTATCTTCAAGTATACTAGTTTTCGACCAAGGTTCTAAACTTAAACAATCATATCGAAAAAAAATTGACGTAATATTTGAATGATTCTACACAAAACTATATAAATATAAAACTTATTTGAAACCCTCAAATATATTTAAAAAATTACAGAACATTCTAAACCAGTGTATCTCAACCGGTGGTCCTTAGCAAAATTTTATTGGTCCACGAAAGGCTTATAAATTATTATTTTTGAGATTCTTTGTTAATTTTTTATGAACTTTTGTTTTCTTTGTATTTTGTTTATTTTTTATTACTAAGATATATGTAGAGTCTACATATACAGTTTGTTTAATAGTACATTTATTTTTAGGTGTCCACGGTAAAAAATTTAATAATTTACTGGTCCGCGATAGAAAATTAAATATTAAATTAAATAATTGGATCTAAAATAAATATATATTGCGGGATTATAAATGAAGGGTCAGAGGGAAAAACGATGAGTCCATTTTTAGACAAAAGTGAAATATTAGTGCCATCTGTTAGCTTCTGATCAAATCTATCTGTATCTACAACGATTAAGGACGAAAACCAATGTGAGCCCAGTAAAAAAACGCATTCAAAGATATGCACTAAGGGGGAAGAACGATAAAAATCCCGTGCGCCGGGGGAAAAATGATGAAAGTCCTGAATGATGAAGAATGGAGGGAGGTTTTTGTGTCGCTGATTACGATCAGACTTTCTTCAAGACATGGACAGAATTTTTGAAACCACTTTATAGGGCTAAATGTCCATTCCCCACTAGGGCTATGCGCTGCCTCAAAATTCTGCACAATTAGCAATCATTAATATTCTAAAGGAACGCGTTTTTTTGTTGTTATCTAAAGGGAAATGTTATGTGGCAACCTCCAGTTAGGTGCAAAAACAAAACTATGCGGCCACTACCACAATGTCACCTTTCCAACTCTTACGACACTTGTCTTCGTGTGTATTACTAAGTACAATGACTTAAAACATTTGACGAGATTCCCCACCAACCCACAGGCTGTTACGTTTTACATCACACTCCCAAGAACGGAAAGCCTTCATCAAGAGGAAAACCCTGAAGACATCTATGTGGATTATGAGATGGATGATGAATGGATAGATACCACTGATTTTTCAATGACATATTTTTATTTGTACCTTTTGTTTTTTTTTTTTTATAATATATATAGAATTTATAAAAATGAAAACATGATATTTGAAGAAAAAAATGTGTTTAATCTTAATTTAAAACCTTTCAAACACACCTTTTCATTTTTCAAGTTTACCGAGATTAAATATAACGATTTCTTTAGAATCTTTATTTTCTTACTGCCCTTATACATATTTTTGGTGATTCGAAAGTACATTAGCTCTTGGTGGTAAGATTACCAGTAGGTAATACAAATAATTTACGAAGCTTTTAAGTTAGTATCATAGTATTTTATCAGAACAAAAACTTTATTTTTCGATTCACGTAAAATGAGTAATTGTGACTGTCATCGTTTTTCTCTCCGCCCCTTCAAATTTAATCATACGGATTTTTAACAATTTGATTGATTTAAGCCAACCCAAGGAACACACTAAATTACTGAAACAGCTAAAGGTTTCCCAATGTCAATAAGACTAGGGCCTAAACAAATAGAAGAAATGGAAAAACTACTAAGCATATAGATTGACAAACATTAAAAAAATAGCGGAAGCAACGTTATTCAAAAAGAAAGCGTTCGCTATCGATGATGACAAACATTATTTATTTATTATAGTTGAAGGTAATGGGATTCGGACCAGTCAGAAAATAAAAACAAATTTATTAACTTCGCTAACGTTTCGATTTAATTTAAATCTTCATCAGAGCTTAGTTAATAGTCACGCTATAAAAGAACAATTTTAAAATTAATAGAGAATACATCATATTGTCCGGTTATTGAACTCAGAGATAAGTATATACTTATCGATTTCACTTCTAATATCTTAAATCGACAGATCTCGAAGTTAGCTTTACTGACTTATACTGATTAAAAAGTTTGCGTGGCGCAACGGAATGTTCCCAAAACACCCTGCGAATTGCGGTGTGCCATCGAAGGATTTAGGTTGGTTTGGTTCGCGTAGACTAGGGATTGTATACCGGTTTACCGGTTTACCGGTTAACCGGTAAATTGACAAAAAAACGTTCGGTAAATTTACCGGTAAATTACAAAAATTTACCGGTAGTAAAAAAAGGTAAGTGTAAGTAAAAATATACCTAATTATTAATTTTATGGGAAATGTTTTTTGTTTAATTATAAATTAAACTATTTTGGGTTTGAGAGCCGCTGTAAATCGTACAGAAACCGCCAGTTAGCATATGTATGTGATTTGTGCTCTGCAGTCTGTTTTTTTTTTATTTTTAAAAGTTTAAAATCGTTACAATCAACCCTTTTCTTAAAGGTTGATTGTTAAAAAATCTTCTTTTTTAATATTTAAAAATAATAATATGTAAATATTTCACGTATTTTTTAAATTAATAGCAATTTTGGATAGTTTTTTAACAAATTTGAATAGCAAGATTGGAAACAAATAATAAAAAAAGTACTTCCGTCAAGAAAAAGTACGGGGGAAGTATATTCAAATAGTATTTGATTATTTAATGACCATTCGTCCAACAAGTGTTGAATCAGAAAGGGTATTCTCGGGATCTGGATTATTTTGTACAAAAATTAGATCAAAATTAGGAGATAAGACTTTAAATAATTTAGTTTCTTGAGAAGTTATTTTTTAAAAAATGGTAATCAATAAAATGGTATTAGGTAATAGGTACTATATATTATTTTTGTTGTGTTTTTATTTTTCTGTATTATTTTAATTCTGCTTCTAAAAGTTATTATAGTTTTTTTAGCTTTAGAATAACACTTTAGTTTTATATTTTTTATATTTTATATCTTTGAAATAAAAAATATGGAATGGAAATCAAAATGACTTATATTTTTATCACCTTAATTTTATTTTTCGGGGGGAAGAAAAAACCGGTAAATTACCGGTAAACCGGTAATTTAATTTTCATTTACCGAATTACCGGTAAATGAAAAAGTCGGTAAATTTACAATCCCTAGCGTAGACAATATAGAAAGTATTACGCCCAAATCGTTGCCCATTTTTAGGGTTTTGTAGGTATGACCAAAAAACCCTTATACCGTCATTTTGTCGTCTGTCTGTCTGTCTGTCTGTCTGTCTGTCTGTCTGTCTGTTCGGTAAAAATTGTAGCCAAACGGCTAAACCTAGAGAGTTGAAATTTGGCATGCTTATACAACTCTTTGACCCACACATAGGAAAAATACTAAAACATCTAAAAAACATATCCCGCTAAAAATATAAACTAAAATGTGCTCATCAAAAAAAAAAATATTTTTTTAAAATTCTGAGTAGGGTATCAAATGAAAGCCCTTAGTACGTGGATTAACGATCAAAATTTTATTTTTGCAAAAAAAATTATTTTGATGCGATTCTTGCCAAAATTGTGCAAAAAATTTTTTGTCCCACACCCTGTAGCCTAGATGGTTTAAACTAAAAATCTGAAAAAATTCTAAGTAATGTACATTGGTGTGAACCGGAATAGTACAACAGGAATTTTTGATCAGATTATGTTTTTAGAAAATAACGCATTTTTTGTGTTTTTAAATAAAATATGTTAAATATATAATTCGCTATGTATAACACTTCAGATAAGAAACTCTGGTAGCTCAGATGGTTTCGTAACGCACTTTGTAAATTGCAGTGCGAACGTTGCAGAGTTCGAATCCTGTTAATTTTATTGTTTTTTTTTTTTGCATTTCAATTTTGTTTAAATTATTTTGTCAAAATTCGTTATATTTTGGTAAATGTTGCATTTATTTTTTAAAAGCGTAAATTTAATAACCAGTGGGAAGTGTTGAAATTATAATTTAATTCTGTGACGAAATCAGAGGGAGGGACTTATGATATAAGCAACCAATGGAAGCCATAGGCGCAATTTTAAAAATCTTACTGAACCTTGCTGTATAAATAAAATACTGTACATATTTAGAAACTTAAATAATGGTATTAGGCATTCGAATTAAAATTCATAAAAAAATATTTTGACATAAAATTTGTTTTGGCATCCCAAATAATCATCATTCAGTTACTAAATACCTGCAAAACCCAGAAATGTGTGAAGATTCACACTTCACATAAATTTTTTAATAACACTAAACTTTTCCAGACTCATTTTCATTTTGAACACGTATTTAAAATAAATATTCTCTTCTAGAAGATTCTCAACATGGCTTTGTTAAAAATAGATCGACTGTAACAGCAATATATTCATTTATTCAGAGTATTTATCAAGCCTTAGATAATAAAAGCTTAAGTCTTGGAATGTTTTTCGATTTATCGAAAGCATTTGACACAATAGATCACAACATACTCTCTGAGAAATTCCGATTGTTTGGTATATTTGGCATACTCAACAATTGGATTATGTCATTTGTCACTAGCAGACTAGAGATCAATTCGTGTCAATAACATCTGCATCGAAAAACTCTAAATCAGCTACTCGTGGTTCTCTTTCAGGTGTTCCACAGGGCTCAATCCTTGGTCCTGTGTTATTTCTGCTATTTGTGAATGATTTACCTCAGCATCTATCTAATGGTGTACTTTGCCAATATGCCGATGACACTAACCTCTTGATTAACTGTCCTAATCCACAAGACCTTCAAACACGAGCTAATGACCAATGTTACGTATTCAATCAATGGTGCATAGAAAATAAACTTCTCTTGAACAAAACCAAAACAACCTTCCTAAATTTTCACAGTTTTCAAAATACCCAAATTAGTAGCCCATTAATACGAGTTCCAAACTCATATTCCCTCCAGCAATCCTAAAAACTCAAATTTCAAGGAATTATAATCCATCAAAATCTTCGCTGGTCTCCACATATTGATTATATCAATACTAAGCTATCAGGATCATGTTATATGCTAAATAGGCTCAGGTACTTTATTTCACCTTCATTATTAAGATCAGTTTATTTTGCGAAATTTCATACAATTATAAATTATGCTATTATTTTCTGGGGAGCATCAAAAGAAGCTCATAAAATTATCTTGCAGCAAAAAAAAGCTATTCGAATATTGACATTTACTCCATATAGAACTTCCTGTACAAATTTATTTAAAGATCTTAAAATATTAACAGTTCCCTCACTTTTTATATTAGAATGCGCACTATTTGTCAGAAATTATTATAGTAACTTTAATATAAATAGTGATTATCATAATCACAATACAAGGAGTAAATTTAGCTTGAATATTGAGAGGCACCATACTACTTTGTACGAACAAAGTCCTCGTTTTATAGCTGCAAGATCGTATAATAAGGTTCCTGATAGCATTAAAAGTATAACCAATGTGAAAATATTCGAAAATATGTTTAAGACATATTTACTAGAACATACGTTCTATTCAATCTCTGAATATTTAAATTTCAAAGCTGACTAATGTTAAATTCTGCATTCTGTTAAATTGTAGAATATCTACCTATGTAAACATTATATTGACTTAACCTCTGTATTTCTAATGATCACTAACCGGCTCAATAAAATATTATTATTACTATTATTTTATTGGTTACACCGTTATACACCGTTAAAACCATCAAAAATATTAAAGACACACCTCAAATAATTTACGCATCACACAAAAGGTAAATAAGATAATTGATTCCATTAAAAAGTTCAACACATATGGGGTCAGGTGATAGAATTACCCTAAAATCGTTTTAATTTTCTGTAGTTACCCCACTGGCTACGATCTGAACAAGTAACAAAGTTAAATAAATACAATTTATCAAATCTAATTGGTGCTTTATTCGTAGCAAACCAATGTTGCGAAAAATAAAAAACTAAATTGTACTATCTGTACAGTATCTAGTTCAATATTGGTTTATTGTTATTTTACGATACCTACCACTGAAATATCTACAGAGAATTATCTGAACGTTCTACAATATTTATGTAGAGGACCATGCGGTTATGTGGTCTAGCGCGTAATTCGCCGCGGAAATTGGCAGGGAGCACACATTTTAAATCACACTGCTGACCAAGAGGTAAGTGAAAATTTAAATTGTTATTGAAAATACGTTATGGATTTTACGTTTATTCTAAATATGGGGGAAAGAGACACATCTAAAAAATTTATGTGAAGTGTGAATTTTCACACATTTCAGGATTATGTAGGTATCTAATAACTTCCGAATTATAAGCAAATGCATATTTACATATTTCAACAATTTTAGGCTTGGTAGCAAATTTTAATAAGATTTTATTGCGCGAAAGATGTACAAAAATAAATGTAAACGCAGTAAATGTAATTATATTCGTAGATTCTTAGGGAATAAATCTGCAAAATATTGTTCATATCAGTCAAAGGATATAGGAGTGTCTAAAGTTTCTTGTTTATATCTACGAAGCCCTAGACATTTCTATATGTTATTTTATTAAATTCAGCTAAATTAAATACCAGCCGCTGAAAAATACCAAATGTTTTTAGTCAAGTTATAGACACTCAAGTTAAAGCTTGCTACGTTCAACTTTGTAAAACTTATGTTGATTATTATTTTGTAAATAAATGGTCGCCATTTTGAAATGGTTAACATAAAAATATGACTTTTTGGTGTCATTGTAAGGCTAATTTAATGTAGTTTTAGGAAAAAAATATAAAATTATCGATTCCCTATGCTAGATCAAAAGTTGACATCATTTCCGGTGAAACCGGAAGTGCCTCAGAATTCTTATAGTAACCTTTAGATGGGCCTTTTTGTCTAGTTTAATTTTTGTTCTGAAGATTTTTTGTATCTTTACAAATAAAGGAGATTTTCGGGGTGCCCCGTTTCAAACAAACACCCTGTATATATACATATATAAACTATATTTTTATTATAAACATATTTCTTCCTTATTGACTTAATACCAAAATCATATATGGCAAAAATTGTTTATAATAAGAAAACCAATATTTTTTTTTCTATGCTTTTTTCAATTGGATGAATATACGGCGCGTTGGACGGACTACCCTAAGACTAAAATCCTAAAATTGCACTTATTATTTACTTTACATCAAAAACAAAAAGTTGAAGAATAATTTCTTTTACTCTTCAATAAAATGAATATTTGGGGGGCCATGGTAAGCTCTACCTATACACTTATAATATCTCACTTATTATTTACTTAACAGCAAAAATATATACTTTAAAGAAACGTGATTTAGAATGAAGAAACGATTATTTTCGGTTGAATATAGCTTTTAATAAAATGAATATCTGGAATTCTATGAGAAGCGTTACCTATACATTTGAAATATCTCACTTATTATTTACTTAACTAGGTTATTACCCGTCAACAATGACGGATTTATAATGTAAAAATTTCAATTGTTTGTATGTGTATTTGTTTTTATTTTTTAACGTATCCTAATTTCGTCGCCAGTTTATTGTTTATGCCTACGAAACCCTAGACATTTATGTATATAATTATATTCGTAGATTCTTAGAAAATAAATCTGCAAAATACTGTTCATATCGGTCAAAGGATATAGGAGTATCCTACGGTTTCTTGTTTATGCCCACGAAACCCTACACATTTCTATAAGTTATTTTATCCGCAGATTTTTAAATAATAAATCTGCAAAATATTTTTCATATCGATCAAAGAATATAGAAGTGTTTACAGTTTCTTATTTATGTCTACGAAACTCTAGACATTTTTATACGTTTTTATCCACAGATTTTTAGAGAATAAATTTGCAAAATGTTTTTCATATCGATCAAAGAATATAGGAGTTTCTAGAGTTTCTTATTTATATCTACGAAACTCTAGATATTTCTGTATGTTATTTTATCCGCAGATTCTTAGAGAATAAATCTACAAAATATTGTTCATATCGGTCAAAAGAAACAGGAGTATCTGGAGTCTCTTGTTTATGCCTACGAAACCCTAGACATTTTTATAAATAATTACATTCGTAGACTCTTTGAAAATAAATCTGCAAAATACTGTTCATATCGGTCAAAGGATATAGGACTATCCTACGGTTTCTTGTTTATGCCCGCGAAACCCTACACATTTCTATAGGTTATTTTATCCGCAGATTTTTAAATAATAACTCTGCAAAATATTTTTCATATCGATCAAAGAATATAGAAGTGTCTACAGTTTCTTATTTATGCCTACCAAACTCTAGACATTTCTGTACGTTGTTTTATCTGCAGATTTTTAGAGAATAAATTTGCAAAATGTTTTTCATATCGATCAAAGAATATAGGAGTGTCTAGAGTTTCTTATTTATATCTACGAAACCCTAGATATTTCTGTCTGTTATTTTATCCGCAGATTCTTAGAGAATAAATCTGCAAAATATTGTTCATATCGGTCAGAGGATATAGGAGTATCTTGTTTATGCCTACGAATCCTACAAATTTGTATATGTAATTATATTCGTAGATTCTTAGAGAATAAATCTGCAAAATACCTGTCAATCAAGTCAAACTGGGAACACCCTGTTTCCCAGCCAATCACGAGAACCTTAGAAAAAATGACGTCACAGTGTTACGTACATCACTAACACACGCTAGCTAATTATATATGTACGATAACAAAATATATATATAAGAAAATTGATTTAGAATGAACAAATGATTCTTTTCTGTTGAATGTATTTTTTTAATAAAATGAATATTTGGGAGGACATGGGTTGCGCTACCTATATATGTACACTTGAAATATCTCAATTATCATAATCATTTATCAACAAAAATGTATTTAACCCGTTTTATTTTGATTAAAAGGCACACCCGGTATCTATATCAATATTTTATAAACTGATAATGAAATACAGAACTCGAGCTCAACAGCTTCTTTAAGATTTAAATTAAGTGCTGTAATAATTCTAAATAATTCTTAAATAAATACAGCAAAAAACGAAAGCAAATATTTCTCATCGATCTGTTTATAACTTTATAAAAACTTGATTACCGTAACCGATGCCAGAAGCTATAAAACAGTTGCCAAAATGGCTGCGAGCAGCTTCCTCAGACGTACAAATTAAGACGGCTGACGAATCTTCTTCCGAATTATTATATCACCAAAGCGAACGAGTAATTGCCTTTTATGTAAATTGATTTTACCGACAACGTTAAAATTTCTTGGGGAAAGGAAACAAATCCATAGCTTTCGTTCTGTGCATTCCTTTACAGATTCTTTTTCTACAGTGAATTATTTCATGGCATATTTTTCTTCTGTTCATTACACTTTAGTGAAATATGATAATTTCTTTTTCCGTTCCTTGTTATATATCACGGAAGTGTATATTTTAGTTCCAGTTCTCTTTATTTGCGAAATGAAAAACATGGGTACAAAGTAACAAAATAAAAACTAAAAGAGACAACTGAAAGAACAACAACTGAAAGAATTTACATATGTGGTCTTTACATTAATTACTCATAATTGTTTGTTTTAAAATTATTTGCTTTATTTTCAACTACATCTCATTTTATTAGGGTTTTGTAGGTATGACCAAAAAACCCTTATACCGTAATTTTGTCGTCTGTCTGTCTGTCTGTCTGTCTGTCTGTCTGTCTGTATGTCTGTATGTCTGTCTGTCTGTCTGTCTGTCTGTTGTCTGTCTGTCTGTCTGTCTGTCTGTCTGTATGTCTGTCTGTATGTCTGTCTGTTCGGTAAAAATTGTAGCCAAACGGCTAAACCTAGAGAGTTTAAATTTGGCATGCTCATACAACTCTTTGACCCGCACATAGGAAAAATACTAAAACATCTAAAAAACATATCCCCCTAAAAATATAAACAAAAATGTGCTCATCGAAAATAAAATGATTTTTTTTAAATTCTGAGTAGGGTATCAAATGAAAGCCCTTGGTACGTGGATTAACGATCAAATTTTTATTTTTGCAAAATAAATCATTTTAAAGCGATTTTTGCCAAAATTGTGCAAAAATTTTTTGTCCCACATCCTGTAGCCCAGATGGTTTAAACTAAAAATCTAGTAATGTACATTGGTGTGAACCGGAATAGTACGACAGGAATTTTTGATTAGATTATGTTTTTGGAAAAAAACGCATTTTTTGTGATTTTTGGCTAATAATGTACACAAGTTATAGCTTTGTAACACGCTACACTGGAACGTGTATGCTGGTGTAGTGGTTTTTGATTCTGGTTTTTCACCCAAGTAACTCGATCCGAAAGTGATCGAACCCTGCAAGAAGAGACAATATTATTTTTTGTTTTTTTAATTTTTATATTGTTTAAATTATTTTTTGTTATAGTTATATTTTGACAAATATTGCATTTAATTTTTAAAAGCGAAAATTTAATAACCAGTGGAAATTGTTTAAATTATAATTTAATTCTGTTTCAATGTACGCGAAATCATAGGGGTGGAACTTATAACAACCAATGGAATCCATAGGCGCAATTTTTAAAATTCTTAATGAACCTTGCTATATATAAAAAAATACTGCACATATTTAGAAACCTAAATAAAGGTATTATGCGTTCGAATTAAAATTAACAAAAAAAAAATTTTAATATAAAATTTGTTTTCACATCCCAAATAGTCATCATTCACTTACTAAATACCTGCAAAACCCTGAAATGTGTGAAAATTCACACTTCACATCAATTTTTTTGTTCAGCATTGCTATCTTGATAACTATAATGGCTATGAGGTTGGATAAGTTCGTGGCGCTTATCAAAAATTTTCTTGGGAATAAAAAAGCCGAAAACTATGTGGAGGTCGTTGAAAATTTGATTGAAAATTATCATCATCTGGGGTGCAACATGAGCGTGAAACTTCATTTTTTAAACAGTCATCTTGACAAATTTCCTGTCAATCTTGGAGATATTAGTGATGAAAAGGGTGAACGTTTCCATCAGGATTTAAAAGAGATGGAGAGACGTTATCCAGGAAGGTGGGATACTCACATGATGGCTGACTACTGTTGGAGTATTAAAAGAGACTTATCGGGAATGGTGCACTCCAGTAGATCTTACAAACGACCATTTAATCCTTAAATTATTTTGTATTTTTATTTTATCATTCCAATGCATTAAAATGTAATTAAAACTGTTCTCATTTTCTTTCTTTCACTATAAATAAAATTTTAAGAATATTTTCTAATTATTTAGTCCTTATTGTTCGCCATATTTGTACCAATTACAGTATCGACGTCTAAAATTAAACGATAGAAGCATTATTTGGCCGAAAATATGTATTTGTTGTAGAGCAAAAATCTGATGTGATACGCAAAAACTGGTGTGATATTTGAGTTCAGCAGCACCAAATTAGTAAGAAACAAGTCTTAGGTGTAGTCAGCAAAAATTGTGTTGACTAGTGTAATTGGTTAAGAGTTAATTTTGAACAGTCTGTATGAATATTAATGTACAACAAACGCAAATAGCCTAGCTACAATGCGTATTTTTTTCTAAAAAGTTAAATATCTTAGACGTCTCTTAGAATTAACACTTCTCGAGAAGCGGGACAAACTATTACAAATCGGGACTGTCCCGTTAAAATTGAGACATGCCTTCACCTTATGTGTACCTTCTTCTGGGGTTACCGGTGTATCAAACGGGGTTATGTTTACCAAACAGGGCTGGTTACCGATTTTTGGCGATCATTCTCGTTATAATAGTTTTATTGACAGCAGCACGATATATATACGGTTTCTTTGGTTTAAGCGGAACTAGATTTTCAAATCTAGTAACTTTTACAGATTAAGTGCGGCTTTTGATCATTTTGTGTAGGAAAAGCTTATTTTGTGTATTAACAACTTTAAATTCCATTTAGTTCCGTTAAAATGTTTGGAATAGCCTGAAGCCTCACAGAATGCACAGCGCGCTGTCAATTGCGACGGCGTTGCGTTAGCGCCGTTGCGAACGGCGTCGAATTTTCGCCTGCACACAAAGCAATAATTTTTAACGCCGTCAAATTAACAAGAGACAACCTATATTTGTGTATATAGGTGCGCTTTCTTTTATTAAAATTATAATGGATGATGAAGACTTGTGTTTGATGTTATTTATGTTGTATGCAAGTTATTTATACATACAAACACTTTACCATTCAGTAAAAACTGAGGTTAGGTGTTCTACGTCAACGTTCAACGGCGTCAAAAGTTGGATGTTGACGATCATTCAGTATCAACGTTGGAACGCCGTTAGGACGTCACACATTCTGTGCACTTGCGTACAACAGCTTGATTTTAACTTTCCTCTGACAGATAGCGCCGTCCAAACGCCATCAACGCGCCGTAGAACTCGTTGCATTCTGTTCCCCACTTTAAGCTCTATTGAAGACTTCCCGTACCACTGTCGTAAATTATTGAGGCACGAAGTCCTACTTCTACCTGGCCCTCTACTGGCTTGATACCCCTCTACTATCAGACATTTAATTAGATTCCTCATAATGTGTCCCAAGTATTCCAGCATCCTGTTATTCATGTTAATATTTTTGAGATTTTATTTTATTTTATACTTCGACATTTACTTTATATTAAACAAATAAAATTAAATGTAGTATCGTAATTCTCGTAATGGGAAAAATCACGACACTTGACCTTTATGTAGTCTAGCCGAGCCCGAGCCAATACGATTCCCTTGTACTCGATAGCCGGTAATAGAGGTGGTAAGCTGGGGACTTGACCCGGGGCTGAGCTGACGATGGACACAGATTGACCGCTGCACTGACCTGCAGACGCAGATCTAATTCGCCGAATACAAAAACCACCTTTTACTCGATTGCACGTGACTTTAAACTTTAAAGAAAAAGAAAAAGTTTTTGACTTCGTAAGTGATTTTAGATTGCTGTTAGCTATAACGATGAAAATATCAATGGAAAAGTTATAATATAATTGTATATTACATAAGAACCCTCTAACAGGGAAGTGATATTAAAATATTCTCAACGCATCTGAGATAACTGAAATGTCAAATTGACATTATGCAACACAGATAAAAAATTGCTGCGTCATATTTTTACACATGAATTTTCACACATTTCAGGGGTTACGTAGGGATATAATCTACTCAAATTTAAAAATATAAATTTGATACGAGATTTACACAACGACATGAACGAGATTGTGGCTTATAATGGTAGGACATCGACAGCTTTTAAAGTTAACAATGGAACCAGTGGCGTATACGGAACTTATGGTTAGTGGGAGCACTTATTACGTCTATAGGAGGGAGACTGGAGGCTCGCGGATCATTACGGCCCGCAACATAATTTTTTGTGACCCCTGAAGCGTTAATGAAAAAAAAATTAAGCTTATATTATATAGTATATTATATAATTATAGTATATTATATATATATATATATATATATATATATATATTCGTATTTACTTATACTACATAGCATATACTTATAGTATATAGCAGCGTTTCTCAACCGGGGGGCCGCGAAGTCATATAAAATCGAAGCATGAAATTATAGAAAAACGTTCAATTTTGCAAGATATATTCATAAATACAGTCGATTCCGGTTAATTGGGACACATCAGGACTTAGGCATTTTGGCCCAATTAAGCGGCTGCCCCAATTAAGCGAATTTCACATAAAATTAAACAATGCATATTTTTCTTTCAATAATTTTATTTTATAAACTCTTGGACAAAACTATAAATTACATATAACCAAAAAATATAAAATTTTAAGAAAAAATAATAATAAATTCCAAAATAAAATAATAAATAGGTACATACAATTTAATTCAATGCAAAAATGCGTCAAGTGTAGTTTGTCTTTTGTTTTTGTAACATTTCACTTCTACAAAATCAGCACAGGTATTCAGTGCGGATGTAGGGCTCCCTTCATTTCCTTCCTGCATAAAATAACGCTGTAATATTAAATTCTTTGTACATATTTTTTCTTGAGAATATGTGTAACATAATATGTACTGTGATCTTAAATTTACTGTCCAAATTAAACGGAATGTTGTCCCAATTAAACATGTAAATTTACTGTTGGTTTCTTGGTTTGGTTTCTGTTCTTTGAGATTTGGCCCAAATAAGCGGCTGCCCCAATTAAGTGGTGGCCCAATTAAGCGGAATCGTCTGTATATGACATTTATATTCATTAAAATATACCTTTTAAACTTAAATAAAATAAATTATACTTATTTTGACAACTAATTTAAACTAATTAAAACGGTTCGCGTTGGAGGTACTTCAAGTACTTTCAAGGAGGTACGACTTGAACTTGCAATATTTTTTGTTATGCTCCGAGCTACTGTTAGCTAAAGAGTAAGGATGCGAAAGTGTTCAAAATGGAAAGCAACTTGGAACAATGGAACACTTGTAAATAAAAATACTTGCAAGGCATTATAGGTAATCGTAACAGATATTAAAAACATATAAAAGTTGTTTTTTTTTCAAAATTGTACCCAACACGCCATACTTTCCTGTATAAAAAATCGAAGTTGTCGTTGATATCCTGTTTCCTCTATCTTGATACACCTTGAGATCCCTCCCTCGTTCCCCCCTATATATATATATATATATATATATATATATATATATATATATATATATATATATATATATATATATATATATATATATATATATATATATATATATATATATATATATATATACTCGAATTCGGTTTCCTCACCTTATCATATGTCTGTGACGTCGATCAGTCTACCAGTATAGGACACACCGTTCGGCTAGACTATGATTAACCGTTCCTGTCCGTTCCAAATATTTTAATGTGGAAATACATTATTTTACACTTTTGACAATAATATTGGGTAAGCTATCTTTGTTAAGAACACTTCCTTTTGTTACTAATTATGACTGTATTAAAGAATATTGTTTGTCCATTTTGTTTTAATTTAAATGTTTTTTAGTTTACGTGTTTAGCAATATATTATTAACCGTACGTAATACAAAATGGAGTTCGCGCCATCTTAGTTTTGTTTTTCATATTTGGGTTTCATTGTTAGTTTTCTAGTAATTTCATTTTACTTTTACATTTCTTTATCACAAATATTCTTTAATACAAGACTAATAATTTCGATTTTGTTATATTTCAATGTGTATCCTTATTTTTAGACTGAGGATGATTGGATTACCAATCGAAACGTCTCTATAAAAATTGTTTTAATAAATATATGACGAGTATGACATAAGAATTTTATTTAATACTAATATATATATATATATATATATATATATATATATATATATACAGGACCGGCGGTTGGGAAACACTGCTCCAGGTAACTACTTTGTATCTTACTTGACACGGCCTATGTGGTAAAATGGGAGGACAGAGGTGATAATAGGATTACTTTTGGGCTATCAATGATAATTCTGAGATCTCAAAAAGGGATGAAAATTACTATTGGAAGTATAATGGAGTTCTCGAGAATTTTATACAGGTTAATTTTTTTATTTACGGGTTCATTTGGAGGGCTAAGGTGCCCCCCCCCCGGGCATTATGATTTTAAGGCCCGGTCTTTCCACCTTCATTTAAACCACTAGGCAACTATCTGACAGATAAGGTTACATGATACTTTCTGTGCTGAATAAATGTCATCCCGTCTTTCAATACAAATGTATCTATCGGATAGTTATCTAACGGATAATGAGAATGATGTATTGAATTCACTGCTTGGAAATGACATTTATTCAGAAGATAAAGTTCCAGATAACATTATCTGTCGGATAGTTACCTAGTGGTTTAAATGAAGGTGGAAAGACCGGGCCTTAAGGTCATAATGCCCGGGGGGGGCACCTTAGCCCTCCAAATGAACCCGTAAATAAAAAAATTAACCTGTATAAAATTCTCGAGAACTCCATTATACTTCCAATAGTAATTTTCATCCCTTTTTGAGATCTCAGAATTATCATTGATAGCCCAAAAGTAATCCTACTATCACCTCTGTCCTCCCATTTTACCACATAGGCCGTGTCAAGTAAGATACAAAGTAACAAAATATAAATTATTTTAGATCATGTAGTACCAAGTAACTTCCAAATTTAACGTTATACTTCATCTTCAATAATAAAAAATAGTGTATTAGGCCCGGTAGTTCAATTTCAACCACCTGTATACTATTGATAAAATATTAATATATGTGTTTATTCTCATAAAGAATTATTTTAAGCAATTCTGTTCCTTATTTATTTAATTGTTAATGACTATATTCCTTAATGAGCTTTATCAGGATCAGCCATCTTGATATGTAGTGATACGTGATTTTTGCAAGTGGCGTCTTCATTTTTTTCTGACGTTTTTAGTTATTTTTAAGTGATAAAAGTGCAGAAAATACTTGAAATAGTGTGTTATAGTGTGGACTTAAGTGTTTGGACTCTATGCAGACCAAAATTGGAGCGACTGGAAAGGTATTTGTAGAAATTTTTGTTAATTTTATAAAGTAAGTCATTGTTAGTAGAATGTGCTTACACTATCGGCTATAACTAGAGAAACAAAACTATTTTTTAAATCATTTTCATAAATCTCGATTATTGACTAAATGAATATTAAATTATATTGGTATAGCAACAACCATTTATCGTTAGAACCTGCTCTTAAAAATATTTGTTGTACTGGTACAATAAATAAAATAATTAACTTTCTGCTGCAGCAGACCATCTGCATATTTCTTTTGTAAGACTTAATAATAAAACAATTTTTTGTGGTTAAATTTTTTCCTTTGCCCTAGCTCCCGTTCTTGTCCCGACAATACAATATATATATATATATATATATATCGTTATTCCGTGTCTGTATTATATTTGGTAAAGTTATTGGGAATAGCGGTGGAGGAAAAAGTAAACTCAATATTTACATGTACCCGATATTTCGACTTGACTTTTCAAGTCTTTTTCAAGGGCTGAAAATAGTATAATTGAAATTATAAATATAAAATTCTGCACTTAAAATTATGTTTTATATTTATAATTTCAATTATACTATTTTCAGCCCTTGAAAAAGACTTGAAAAGTCAAGTCGAAATATCGGGTACATGTAAATATTGAGTTTACTTTTTCCTCCACCGCTATTCCCAATAACTTTACCATATATATATATATATATATATATATATATATGTATATATATATATAGGGGGCCGCAGACAATATTTATAGTTATTTTGGGGGATCCCATGCCAGAAGAGGTTGTGAAACACTGGTATATAGTATATCATCATCATCAAGCCTTGTCCATCATCGGGTGATTTTGGACTGCTTCTAAAAAGAGCATAGGCTGTCAATTAAATTTCTCCATCTAACTCGTCTATCTGCCATAGGGTTCAAGTCGATGATGTTATTATACAGTCTTTTGCCTTGGTTTTGAAAGCTCCATGCATTTATTTCTAGCAGGGTTGAGCGACGCCAGGTGTTCTTGGGTCGCCCTCTACGCCTACTGCCCTGAGGCTTGCATGCTAGTGCATAGTGACACACTTCGCTAGGAGCTCTTCGAAGAGTGTGCTCTAACCAACCATACTTTCTTCTTTTTATTTGCAAATTAATGTCCATTTGAACAATTCTTTCCTCCAATTCTACGTTTGATATTCTACGTGGCCAATAAATGCGAAGGATTCTTCGAAGACATCGATTTACAAATTCTCGCACTATTCTCTTGATTGCTTCTGTAACGAACCAAGTCTCGCAGCCGTACAGAAGAACTGACGTCACGCATGCCCTGAATATGGTAGTTTTCATGGAAGTACTGAAGATCGCAGAATTACATACACGGATAAGTTGGATGAAGGCGCCTCTCGCTTTGCGTATTCTGCTTTCCACATGTATATCCGCGCCACCGTCCACAGACACAAGACTCCCCAAATACTGGAAATCATCCACACGCTCGATTCGATGGTTACCGAGCAGTAAAGGTCTATCGGTTTCTGCATTTATCCGCATTTCTTTCGTCTTGGAGCTATTAATTTTTAATCGAACTTTTGCAGTTTCAATCGTGAGGTCATTCAGTTTTCGCTGCATGTGAAAAAAAAAAAAACAACAAATAAAAAAGCAAATATAATTAGTGAAAAAAGAAACAAATTATTACTTAAGCAATCTAACAGATTAAGGACCGAGATTTTCATCTCAAAATTATAGTGGGTTATAACTTATTAGGCGAATAGTGGCATAGTAAAAAGATTTTTTTTTTAGTGAATAAATTTATTGCGAGGAGGATATCTGTTATACTAAAAATTTAATACTGACTCAGTTACCTCCCGTCACAATACATTTTTCGCGCATGCGTTAATTAAAAAACGATTCTTTTTAACCCTTTCAAGACTAAAGGTAATAAAATGTACCACTAACATCATGTTTTTGATATATGTATCGTTTATTGTGGAAAGTAATTATTATTGTATTTTATAAATTAACATAATATCTTGTTATATAAACTTGCACATAAAAATAATTCGGCGGACCGGCAAAAAATCTCGTGGACCGGCGATTGGGAAACACTGGTGTAGAGTATTCCATTTTCCTTCCCATATATTCTTTACCATTATGTTCTTCTTTATCCTAATAACGTGTCATATCCACTGTAATCATCTATCTCCCAGTTCTTGTGTGATATTCGGCTTTAAGTACAGTTTTATTATATTTGTTCTTGACGATTCTCCATTTGCCAATCATTTAAATGGGACCAAAGATTTGGCGTAATATTTTATTTTAGAAAACTATGAGGTGTTTTTGAACTAATTTTGTTAAGGGCCACGTTGTGAAGCCATACATAAGTGTGGGACTTTATTTCTGCTGACTTTAATTTACTTCCCTAACAGTAGCTCATTCTATTTTATTTTCTGCCATTTTAAAGTCCGACCTTTTCCGGACATACGTTTGAAATAGAGATGAAAATCTAAAATGAAACACTTACGTCCTCTTGCGATAAAAAGTCCAATTTAACATCATACCTAGTAAAACTGTTTATGACATATTTCGTTTGATCTGTCGTATTACTGCGAGTTTATGACATTTCTTTTGTGAATATCCGTACAATATTACTTTTATTCACGGTTGTTTTTCATTCCTCATCCCCACATTGCTACAATGCGGCATTCTTCTGTTGAAGTGTTGTTATTATGTGCCGAAGAAGCAGATCGAAGAATGTGCAATCCTGAAATCGTTATAGCAGAATGTGTGTATTGTGCCATCTGACAATATAGGTTATACAGGATTGAACGTGAAAAAGTAATGCTTTTCTAACTGACCACATTATCTCAAATATAATAGTTTATAGATTATATTTCCAACACAAGTGTTTTACCGCTCCTAATATTAAACAATAATTATAATAATAATAGCTTTATTCATCTGGTAATTGTTCATCATCATCACCATCATACTTAAGCCGTTGGAATCCACTGCTGGATATAGGTGTCCTTCAAAAAATTTCGCTTTTCTCTGTTTTGAGTTACTTGTAGCTAGTTCGTAGATACAGTGGTCTTACGTATTATTAAGTGTGCCAATAGCTGTGCCTTACTAAGGTCGTATTTAGCTAATCGTCAACAGTACATTCAGATAGAAGATAAAAATCTGAAATATTAATGAATGATGCTGGTGTACCACAAGAATCTGTACTTGGGCCTTTCCATCATTTTGTTCCACAATCTCAATTCTATATGCGGATGAAACAATAAAAGATCCTCTCTTCACTCTTTGTTACTAGACAATGACACAATTATCAGTGACTCCGAAATATGGTTTACAAGCAATAAGCTAACATTAAACACCAACAAAACTAAAAAAATTTCGATGTCCACTAAAAAACACGATTTTGACAGTACGCCGGCAGTCAAATTTTTGGGTATCTATATGGATCCTGTTCTGCAATGGAGCCAACATATCAATCAGCTTTGTGTTCAACTCCGAAAAACCACATATTTATTTAGACACCTCTATAACTCAGTCTCGTTAGATGTAACCTTACTAGCATACTTCGGACTCTTCCAATCTGCGATGATCTACGGGATTCTAGTTTGGGGCCACTCAGCCCAAGTTAAAAGAGTTGTACAGCGAAAAGTTGTACGAATTATAATGGGTGTTTCATATAGAGAAACCGAGATTGCCGAGAAATATTCGCTAAATTAAAAATAATGACATATCCGGCTCTTTACATATTTCACTCTGCATTCTTTGTTCATAAGAACCAATCCTAGTTTACCACTCATGATCAAATTTCGGAATCGGAATTTCTGAGACTTAACAGGACACGAAATAGTATAAACTTTTATGCAATTAATTTCTACAACACTCTACCGGAGGAGTTTAGGTTGTTTCCATTTGCAAAATTCAAAAATGTACTAAAGAAGATTCTAACATCAAATCCAATATATGTATATGAAGAATTTTTTGCCCAAAATTTTGAGTCATTAATAAACGGATAACTATATTTTTTCTGAAATTACTATGCAGCTCAGTTTCAAAACTAAACATGTAAACCTGAAACTAAAAGACTAGTCGTATATATACTTTTTTATATTGAATTATTTGTATTTGCTCATTGTACCTGACTGACTAAAAACAACATATTGTAACTTGATCAATAAATAAATATTATTATTATTATTATGGGGTTTGTCAGGTCTTGACAAACGTCCACTAATCTCAAATTTCAGCAACCTTTTGAGCCACTTCATACTAGAGACTAGTGGAGCTAAATACATACGACTGCATCCCAAACCCTGGCGATATGCAGACGCGGAAATTACGCCAGATCCAGTGCCCGCACAATGCGGAGTGACCCAAGCAGCACTGCTTTCTGCATCCTGCAGATCAAAGAGGTGGCAGAAGATCTGCAGGCGGGAATGGACTCGATTTCCCTTCGATAAGAGGCTTTCATACCACCCAAAACACCTATCAGGACTACAAGCTTAACTTTATACCCTGGATACAGCTTTCTAAGCTCGGACAAGAGATCCATATACTTGGACCTCTTTTCCTCTCCTTCAGAGAGATATTCTTCTCAGCTGGACTTGAGAATTCGATCACAAACATCTGTTTGGTCTCGATATCCAGGAGGGTTATGTCCGGTTTAGTGGCTGTCTGTAACCTCGAGGTGGGGAAGGAGTAATTCAAATAAATTCGGCACTTGGAATTTTCCACCACCGATTCTATGTCAGAAGGGACGTACGGTATAACTATAAGTGATGTATAACTGTATAACTATAAGTTATATTAAAATATAAGTGATGAACCCCTCCTACAAAAGCTATTATTTATTATTATATTATTTATTTTACATCGGCCTTTATTTCTGCAACGAGGCTAATCGCCGATGCCAGGGGGCGAGCTCCTACACCTGGATGAAGGGTGAATGATTGTCCTACAAAAGCTACAAGCACATGTGGTTGTTTGTTATGGCGATTTTGTTAAAATAGAAGTGAGGTCCTTTTTTTCAGTTCTTCACCTGTATTTTAGAAGGTAGAAATGTTTTTTTTTTTAGGCCGTCACTTGTATTTTAGAGGTCAGGACATTTTTTTTTTTTAGATCATCACTTGTAATTTAGAAGTGAGAACCTTATTCATAGTTTAAATAATTATGTCTTCTGTCCCTCCGCCCTCCCCCCCAATATATGGGTGCGCGCCTGTTACAGACAGAGCTAACCTTCTCTCCCCATAAACTCCTTGATTTCCACGCATAAAAGGTAGAAAATAAACATCTAACTATTCTCATACGCAGGTGTAAGGTGTAAGTTTTCCGTTAATCAAAAGTAATTTCATTCTCACAATTCCTATCTTACGTTCTCTGACTGTTCTATATAGTATATTAAAACAGTTTATTTGAAATCTTGTTATAATTTATTAATTAACTTAGGAAGCCGGAGAAAGCAAGGTAATTAGATTTTGTTTTTCGCAGAAGTTCAATCTGAAATAATATAATCAATATAATTGAATATATCACAGAAATTGAGACACTACAAGTTCCAATACAATATAAAAACAAGGATATTGTGTCCTAATTTTACTACAACCCCAGATAGAATATGTATTAGCATTTTAGTCTGACAAATACAAATTACATTATACAGGGTATAAATGATTAATGATTAACAACGAACAACTTTTAAAGCTTGCAGAGGAAATAACTGAAAATAATTTTGAATGGAACTATAACCGATAATGTATCCTTGCGATGATAAAGATCTACAAAGTCTCTGAAGGAACTCTTATAGATATGTCCACCTGCAATAAGGAGGGACTTGCCCCTCCCCCCTGGAGTTCCCACTTTTAAGTGTTTTATTCCATACCCTTATGCTTTTTTGTCCTCAAATTTATTTATTAATATATTTGTCTATTTTATACCTAGTCTTACTACTGTCCGACAGATATTTCGTGGCCGGGCGTGAAAGATGCGCGTGAAATTTGTAGTGGGGATTATAACTTTGGCGAATTGCATTATTTTCTACACACGCTATTACAGTCAAGTGCATAAGTGCAAGATTCAAAATATATTAAATATTTAAAATCGTGGAGACAAAAAGCAAACTAGGTGGACGTGCTATTAATAGTCAAAAATTTGACTTTGTTATGTAAGTATATTTAGCGGAAAAATATCTGTATTACATTATTACATACAATTTAAGCCTTTATTGTTTACAATTTACTTGAAATTGCTGGAGTTTGGAAAAAGACGCGGGACGGGGGTGCTCTGGCCAATAAACAAGTCGACAAAGTGAACGTCAAATGCAGTTATCACTTAAATCAAGCAGCTGCGTTTCTATAGTTTTGTTGTTCGACTGTGATGGGAGGAACTTGTGTTTATAGACATACCTAACTGATGAATATAATGCGCACGTGTAAGAATGTGAACTTGTTTCTCTGACTGTACTCTATATCTGACACTGTCTTTCATAGTGCCCTCTCTGTGCGCACAAAAAGACACGCCCGGCCACGAAATATTTGTCGGACAGTATAAACACTGGCACAAGACGCTTAAAGATATTTTAATTTTGTTTTAGTACATAATAATAGATACATCTTAAACAAAAAATATCTATCACTTTTCATAATGAACAACTCTGGTCGTTACACAGTTGTTAAATACCTGCGGGTACACGTCAATATAATGACTAAAGGTTTCTTGAAAAGACTTTTAATATTGAGTAGGCTTTCAACTGCCAGAACGACATGGTGTATGCAGTGGCGGATTAAGCCTTCACCGGGTCCAAGACATTTTTGATTTACGGGCCCTCCAACCAAGTGAAGAGCAAACAAAAAAAAACCTTCCTCAAATCGGGCCCTTGAAAATTACGGGCCCAAGACAATTGTCTTTTTTGTCTCTGCGAAAGTCCGCCACTGGGTGTATGCTGCAAGTTTACGAGAAACTTGAGAGAAAGCGCCGACCATCCATAGGGGCTAGTATCCTCTTTCAGTTACGGTTTGATGGAGGGGGAGCTATGACGGTACCTCAAAACTTCATTTTCACGAAAAAGGGGTAAAAACGTCGGTCAAAGTCTACTAGAAAACCGTCTTGAAGTCGATAATTAAGAAACTGATTAATTCCCTCTTTGCTGGTCACCACTGGAGCTTCCAGCAAGATTCAGCACCAGCCTATTATGTTAAGAATTTCTTCATATATTTAAAATAACTTCATATAATCAATAATTTCATCAATAATTTAAGATCATCAAGTAATTCATCAATAATTTAAGAATAACTTCATTTCTCCTGCTGATTGGCCATCTAGCAGGTCAGACCTCAATATCCTGTACTACGAATTTTGATCCGTGCTTTAGAACATGGTCTGCAAGAAGGGTCACTCTAAATTGCTAGTGTGAAGTGTTCCCTGATGCAGGTAGAGGAAAATATTTCTTCAGAAACTCTTCGTGATTCTATTAACGTATGGCCGTAGAGACTTAAACGCTGTGTAACAGCCAGAAATTGTCATTTTGAAAACTGATTGGCGTTTCTTCTTTGTAGATCTGTGTATTATCTACTAAAAGAAACTGTATTATGTACTTTAAGTATCTTGTGAAACTTCATTGAGATCTTTGAGGGGGTGGGGCGAGGCTAATGACCTCGAAGCAGCGGTAAGAGGCAAGGGGAAAAGCTATACAACCAGCAATACATCTGGTGTGTTGCGGGTTGCGTTTGAGTCAGAACCAGCATTGCTATCTACTGCTCTAATGCCGGGTTTACATTGGTAGAGTAAAAGAGCTAGTAACTAGCGCAAGTACTACGCGCTTTACTTTACTATCTTATTTTCAGGATAGTAGGTGTTCATACGCAATTGACATACATATCTTATTTTCTGGATAGTAAGTGTCAAAACACATTTGACATCTTCACTATGATTTTGTAGTGAAATTATCTTTTTGCAAAAAATAGTTTATGAATGTGGATATACATCGTCGCCGGCGTGATGCCATTAAAGAAGTGGTATTTTGAATTACATAATTTCTTGTGGAGGAAATAATTGATTGTCTTATTGAAGTATTCGGTACAGAATATAAGCCTAAACAAAAATGGGTTAAAAAATGGATTGATAGAAGAACTACCCATGGCGCATCAGTCCTTCTATTTCGTGAATTAGCCGTGGAAGATCAAAAAGAGTACAGACTGTTTAAGAATGACACCAGATGATTTTAATAGGCTATTAAATTTAGTTAGTCCATTAATACAACGAACTGATACACTAATAAGGGATGCGATTCCAGCAAAAATAAAATTGGAATTAACGCTTTATTTCCTAGCCACAGGAAATAGTTATTGTAGTCTACAACAGTGTTTCTCAACAGGTGGTCCGCGGACCACCAGTGGTCCTCAGAAAAATTTTAGTAGTCCGCGAAAGTTTTTATATGTATTTTTTGCAGTTTTATTTTTAATTTATTTTGCACAATTTTTATGTAAATAGTTTATATTTTGTTTATTTTCTGTAAACTTTCTGTGATTTTCTACAAATAAAATAAATGTGTTTAGTAGCACATTAAATATATTTGTTTTCATGCAAAAAATAAACCAACAATTATTATTAGTAGTCCGCGTTAGAAAATTATATATTATTCTGGTCCACGGTGCGTTTTTGGTCGATAAACACTGGTCTACAACATCTTTTTCGTGTATCAAAGGCAGTTATTTCACAGATGATTTTAAAAATCATCAATTAATAAATCAATGTTAAGCAATTTATGTTAATAAATTGTAACTTACCTGATATGGTTTTTTTTCTATTTGTTATGACAGGTTACCACTTGCCGCTAATTTGAAATGAATCAATTTTGCGTAGTGGGAGAAAAGACAGTAGCTAGTAAATACATCGACGAGCTAGCTGCAGTCCTAGAACTACTGGCAGCTAGTACTCTACTAGTCACATTGTCAACTGTTTACACAGGGATAGTAACTAAGTGCTACTTACTTGCGCTAGTTACTAGCTCTTTTACTCTACCAATGTAAACCCGGCATAAGACATGTAGCATCTTACACCAATGGCTTAGAAAGTCTAAATAATTTTTTGAAATTTTGATCAGGTAAACTGAATGGATCAGATGGATTTCGAAGCATTTGTCTTTGAAATATATTTCTTTGCCTGAAAAATAATATATGACGTATAATACAAGTTAATTATAATAATAATTATTATAGTTAAATTTAATATACAAGGTGTCTCAAAAGAAATTTTATATTTAGTGGATCGATTAAAAAATATTAATTATTAAAATACACTTTTTGGGGATTTATTTCTTAAAAATAATATCGTCTAAATGTAGACCCTCGCGTTCTCGGCACTCATTTAATCGAACAGTAAAATTACTTATGACGTCTCGGTAGGTGGACTCAGGGATGGCTGCCATTTCGTGACGGATATTTTCTTTCAAATGCACCAGTGAAGTCGGTTTATTGGCGTAAACTTTAGATTTAAGATAACCCCATAGGAAAAAGTCCATAGGGGTTAAATCTGGATTGCGTGGAGGCCAATTTATGTCACCTTTCCGGGAGATCAATTTGCCTGAGAAAATTTAATTCTTGCACCAATTGAATTTTGTAGGGGTGCAGATTTAGGTCTTTGTGCATAATGCGATGTAATGATGATCTATGCACATTTAAAGCACTTGCGCGCTTCCGAATTGAAAGGTTCGGGTCGTCACGAACAGACTGATTAACATTCTCCACGTTTTCTACCGTTCTTGATGACCTAGGTCGCTCGGATTTTGATTTATCCAGCGTTGTATCAGTCTCTTCAAATTTTTTAACCCAATGTCGAATGAGAGGAATGCTTGGCGCATCATTTAAGTGGCGAAAACCTCGAATACTGCAGAATTTTCTACGCGCTACAGTCGCCGAATCACCGTTTTTGTAAAACTCTCGCACGTATAACGTGCGGTCTACTCCGGAGAAACGCTCCATAGCGACTAAATTCCCAAGAGCCAGGCTACCGATTGACATAACCCCCGTGCCCCTCGGATACGTTGCGTTCACGCAGTAAGCTAAATAAATATAAAATTTCTTTTGAGACACCTTGTATTTACTTATTTTCCTTATTTTGTATCAGATCTAACAACTCCAGCTGAACCATAGCCCAGCCATTTTTTTTTTTTTTTAGAATAGTATCCTATTTCTCCATAGCAATCGCAATTTAGTGGTTTACAAGTTACTATTTATTTAGTAACTTTTGAATTATAAAATACGAATATCTCCAAAGTTACTATAATAGTTACTATCCTGGTACATAGCAACTGTTTAATTACTTTGAGCATAGGTACTGTGTTACAGAATTGAGAAATTGTTTGTAATTATTGATAAAATCAACCAAGATATTTCATTTTAAATTCTTAAACGTCAAAAATGATTCTACTTTGGTGAATAATAAGAGTGTCATTAGAGTTATTCATAGTGTTAAATTTAGCGTTGAAGTCAAAATATCTGATTGTGAAAGCTCCCTCCCAATATTTGCGTAAAGCTTTCAGTGCTTCTCCGAATGAACTTTATAGAATTATGGATTTTACAAGTTCTTTTTCAAGAGCAAATAAACTTGGTATTAAAGGTACTTCCTTTCGAGTGGAGAAAAAAGTTAGAAATTCATTTAAAAGTACTTAATTTATAAAGAATTCTATCAGATTTAAAGGTCCTTATTTTATGTTAAGAAAGAGGTTTCAGAACTTCTTCAACTTCCTGTTAATTTATTTTTTATTGACAGCGTTTTTAAAGAAAAATATTAACACAAATTTTATCCTCTTCTTGTACCTCAACGGTTCCTAACTCATTTCATTCGTGGAATCCTTTCCACCTTTTCACCAAAAATTAAATGTGAAGATTCACACATTTCAGGGTTTTGCAGATATTTATTTTAAATGCCATTAGATTGCTGGATGTCTAGTACCACGAGTTCAAAAAGAAATTACATAAGGGTTGGCTATGGAAAATGAAAGCAATGTCAACAGCAATATTTAGAATTAATTAACTGTCATCACTAACATCAAGGTAGAGATCTTCAAAAAAGTGACAGTACCGATTTTAACATACGCTTCAGAATCCTGGACCACTACAGAGACGCACAGGTTCAAAATAAGAAGCTCTGAAAGGAGAAAATTGGAGGTAAAACAAAATTGGACAGAATAAGAAATGTATTTAGGGAAAATCTGGGCACAAAACCAGTGGAGGCTCTAATAGAAGAAGGACAGTTAAGATGGCTGGGACATACACAGAATGAGTGAAGACAAAAAAGTTTTTGAAGCAAGAACAGTGAAGAAAGTTAGACCAGGAAGACCGATAAAAGCATAGCACCAAGAAACAAAAGAAGCTGCAACGAAGAAGGGCGTAAAGTGGGAGGAGATAAGAAAATATACAAAGGACAGAACACGATGGAAAGAAGTATGGAGAAGAACACCAGAAAATAAGTAACTCGACTATAGCCTTACACCGCAAGGTAGAAAAGCTTCAGGACTAAGCCTAAGCCTAACTGTTATCACTGTTGTTGTTGTCATAAGTTTGTATTGTTATATAAAGCTTGCAGTAGACCTTATTTTTAGGTAGCAAGCCTGTAGCTGCAAACGTTAAATCGTCTGTACCTGCTACTTGACCGCTGAGCAAGGGCACAGACGTGAGATCAATTCCTGCTTATGTCAAATAATTTGCTTAAATAACCGGCTTTAAACTGTAGGTGGCTTTCTGTGTACGCTAAAAAATGGACGTAATACTGACCATTATACTCCTGAATGTATATAGATTGAAAAAATGGCCAGGAAACCTGGAAACAGGAGGCCTTGGCTCATTTCAGGCTGTCGCGCCAATGATGTTGATGATGAGACATTATTTTATTTTTCCATAGCCAACCCTAATGTAATTTCTTTTTGAACTCATGGTAGATGTCTATATATTTTCTACAATCACATAAAAATCTATAGATTTTTGATAATGTTAGATATTTAAATATTCTGCTTTCCGTAGCTATGCACGTATCACATGTGCTGAGACAAGTGTCTGGAATGAAATAGTATATACTATTGTAAATAGTTGCCGTGGCTCCGTGGTAAGACAGTTGCCTACGGAGCACAGGGATGCGGGTTTGAATCCCCCACTTCCTTTGGATTTTTATCTTCCGAAATTGCTGATTCTCTCAGGAAGAGTATCAGCCTGTCCATAAATACTCTGTCGTCACCTAAAGCAGTGTTCTTCAACCCGTGGTCCGCGAAATATTTCGATCGAATCATGTAGATGCACACTTTTATTCACGATTATATAGCACATTGTTTTAGTCGTCGCAGAAGCTAACTTTTGTCCGAACCATGATTTATTTAATATTTACTATAACATAAATTCAAATCCTATAAAAAATGTAACTTATATCAAAGACCTAGGTGTAACTTTTGACACAAAACTTAATTTCAATATCCATATCAATAACATTGCACTGAAAGCTTTCAAAATGCTCGGCTTCATCATACGAACATCTAAATATTTTACAAATCATAAAACAATCACTACTTTATATCATGCATATGTTCATTCTCACTTATGTTATTGTAGTACCATCTGGAACCCTCAATATGAGGTACAAATATCTCGATTGGAGAAAATACAAAAAAGATTTCTCCAATATCTGTGCAGAAGAACGCCAATTTCAAGTACTTGTTATCTTGACTCGTGTAGATATTTTAACATTCTCACAGTTAAAGATAAAAGATCAGTTTCAGATGTTATTATGCTAGCCAAAATAATTAATGGTATAATAGATTCTCCATCTTTACTCAGCCTTGTGAATCTCAATGTCCCCAATCGGAATTGAAGAAACACTTATTTATTTGACCTACCCTTTGCTTAAACTAACTCGAATCAAAATGCACCTATGCTGAGGCTGCCATTTATCTTCAACCAACTATCCTCCTATTCTTGACTCCTCTATAACTCCTCTATTCTTGATTTTGATATTTTCTTCAATAATATAAATTTTATAAAACAATTAGTTAAAACACACTTTTTACACTCTTACTAATTCATTGTAATTCACATCTACAATCGTAACAAAGACTTATTATAAAAACTTATGGTATTGGTTGTAGAGAATATTATTTAAGAAGTTTTAGGTATATTTTGTTATTTTATTACTCATTGTAAACAATGTTTATGTATAAGTATATTTTTGTAATTTTCTTTTTGTCGTTGTAGTGTTGGGTTTAAACTCGTTTACAACGCGAAAAACACTTAAATAAATAAATAAATAAATAAATAAATAAATAAATAAATAAATAAATAAATAAATAAATAAATAAATAAATAAATAAATAAATAAATAAATAAATAAATAAATAAATAAATAAATAAATAAATAAATAAATAAATAAATAAATAAATAAATAAATAAATAAATAAATAAATAAATAAATAAATAAATAAATAAATAAATACTAGCCTCAATACAACGCGTCTCGTGGCTATTTTTCATACTTCTGAAGAGCTAGCTCTTTGGAATAGTCGCTTATAAGAGGAATATATAGAAATGTTTCCACTTTTAGAAGAATTTTTGATTGCTGCTGATGTTAACCAGAAAGTCATATTCAACAATATTCAACATTTAAGAGCATTAGCTTAAAATTTTAATAACAATTTCCCTGAAAATTAGGATCCTCGTAAAGGTAATCTCTGGATTAATTATCCATTCTTGAAAGGTATAAAGTCATGTGTTGTACTTGATCCTCGTGAAAAAGAAAAGCTGATCGAGTTGTTTTGTGATGTCACTCTGGTGTACAGTTGATGACCGACGAGAAGCGTATATGTCAGAAGTTTTTTCTTAATATTTATCTGTTCAAACAATATTTCGGCAAAAAAGCACTGTATTTAAGTCACTATATTTAAAAATACGTCAAACACTACAAATATTATACAAATATACGCTTCTGTTTAATTTACCAAGCCGCCACTAGATGTCTCACTGTTATTTGGAGTTGCGAATAAAGCTATCAAATTATTAGTCATGTTTTCGACTTCCTATTTGTGCGAAAAGATTTTTTCAGCCATGTCAATTATAAAAACCAAACAGAGAAATCGAATGGATGTTAATGCAGCGCTTCGTCTCTCAGAAATAACTTTGCAGCCACGTTTACCAAATTTTCTAAAAAAGAAGCAGCAGCAGATGTCGCACTTAAAATTGTAATTATATAACTGTATAACATATACCTATATAATAATAAAATACTTCTACTATATATATTGGTTTTTATTTGTGTCTTAGCTTTCAGCCGGTCCGCGAAATATTTATCGGACTTTCACCGGTCCGCGGGGGCAAAAAGGTTGAAGAACACTGACCTAAAGCACAGGTCATAGCACAGACTTAACCTCTCCCTGACATCCTTGAACTGCACACACTGAGTTAAAATGTGTAACACAGACAAATCTGTGTTACACGTCTCACATCTAGGAGACTCTTCACCTCGAAGGAGGTGTCCATAGACATCCTTACTGTTGTATTTCGTTTTTATAGTAATTTAGAGCGAAATATAATTTCATAGAAATGGCATTAAACAGCAAGAAACAATGAAGTGATTTTTGGAAAAAAAAATTGGCTATTCCACTTTTAACACCAAAATTCGTTTAATGAAACTAATTTAGCAACCTGTACTCTTATTTTACACTTCGCTGAAAAAAAAATATAGATACATCATTATTTTGAAAGCTAATAAAATTATTGCAAAATAAATTACGCTTTAGAAATAAAATAGAAACAAATATATGACAGTGGAGCCGTTGCCAACTGCACTTACAATATTTTATATTTTCCCCCATTCGTCATGTTATAATAAACTTATAGGTCAGCGAATGTCTTATATTAACACCAACACACATCCTAACCTAATTTTAAAATAATTTTTAGGAATAACACCGAGTGTATAAAGGTACAGAACTGTAAGAGTAGACCTAGATTCACTCCTTTGCCGTTTTTAGAGTTTTGTAGGTATGACCACCAAAAAATCCTTATGACATCACTCATGTGTCTGTCTGTCTATAAGGTAGAAATTGTAGCCAAACAGCGGAACATAGAAAGATGAAATTTAGCATGCTAGTACAACTCTTTGACCCATACGAAGACTATGGAGAATGCTTAAAATCACATCGCGGGATAAATATAAATACATATGTATTTATTGAAATAACTATTTTTTTTTTAATTTTGAGTGGGTTATCGAATGCTTGGATAAGCAAACAAATTTTTGTTTTTGTAAATGTATTTTTTATGGGATTTTCGCCAAAAATATGGCAAAAAAACTTTTATCTTCCACCCTATTTCCCAGAAAAGTTGATCTGAAAATCTAAATAATGTTCATTGATGAGAACTGGAAATCAACAAGTTTCAGATCAGATTATTAGGTGTGTGAATTAATTTGGTCCGTTTTTTTCTTCCATAAAAGACTTTATTGTGAAAAAAACATGGAAAAATACACTATACAAAGTATTTTCCATCGCTTGCTATTATTTTTTCCCATCTGTCTGACAGCTGTTATATTCCGTGATGGAATAACGACTCGTCCTTCGAAGCGATTCATTCATTGAGCCATTTCTCTATATCTTCATAATTGTTTAAGTGCTGATCCAAAAGCCCATTTGCCATCGATCTGAACAAGTGATAATCAGATGGAGCAATGTCTGGTGGCTACGGAAGGTGAGCTAAAACGTCCCTGCCAAGTGCTTCCAAGGTGGCCTTCAAAATCTTTCCAACATGTGGTCTAGCGTTATCATGCTGGAGGATCACTTTGTCGTGTCACTCTTTGCATGTTCCAGTCGCTTATTCTTCAATGCGTTGCTTAAACGGAGCAATTGTTGTTCGTAAAGTTTGGCAGTGATGATTGGGCTTTGCTTTAATAGCTCATGATACCCTATACCCTTCTGGTCCCACCATATACGGAGCATTACTTTCTTTCCGTGAATATTCCGCTTTGGTCTCGATGCGGATAGTTTTCTTGGGTCGCAAATGGATTTCCTTCGTTTGAGATTATCGAAATATATCCACATTTCGTCTCCAGTCACAATACGATGCAAAAAACCTTTTCTTTTTTGACTGGCAAGCAAGATTTTCTCTCGATGTCCCTCTCTTTCAGTTCGTACGGCACCCATCTTCCTTCTTTGTATATCTTTCCAATGGCTGCCAAACGCACAGAAATTGTTGATCGATCAGCATTCAACAATTGCGCGAGCTCATGTTGCGATTGACACGGATCTTCATCGATTAGCACCTGCAATTCATCGTCCTCGAACTTCTTCGGCTGACCTAGACGGGGTTTGTCATCGATACTGAAATCATCTCTTTTGAAACGTCGAAACCATTCTTTGCATGACTTATCGGTGGGAGTACTTTCACCATAAGCTACGAGCATTCGATGGGCTTCAGCGGCTGATTTCTTCAAATGAAAACAGAAAATGAGAACATCTCGGAAATTATGCTTTTTTGGCTCGAATTTCGACATTTTCGAATCAGATAAACACGATGTTATTGTTACAAACCCAAACGTTTATCAACTGAATATTATTGCCATATGTCAACACTAAAACATAAAGCCGGTTGCAGACATTAGAGGTTAGAAAATTACATAGTACAGCAATTGACCGCCAGATGGACCGAATTAATTAACATACCTAATATTTTGTCGAAATATATCGATTTTTTTGTATCGTTGAAAAAAAAATATTATTTTTTAAAATCGTATTGTGTTGTATCAGTTTATAACTTGGACGCATAATGAGAAATAAGAAATACCAGGTTCTCCAGTTGATTATTCAAGAATCAAGAACAGTCATAAGAAAAAGACACAGTTCTCATCTGAAAACTGTGGCAGTTTCAAGATGACGACAAAAATAGACTGCCAAATTCAATAATTATAGGCAGTATTCACAATAGAACAAAATAACTAAAAACATTTGTGGAATGAAGCTTTAGCTACAATTTGCCGCGTCGTAGGCAAATGTGCGACAAATTTTTTACAAGATCACGTCAATAATACAATTTCTTTATTTACAATTACATGACATTTTACAATGAAAAATATCCTATTAATCCTATAAAAAATCACTACAAATTTTGAAGTATAGATTGTTAGAGGAGAAGGTCCTAATATGCCCCCCCCCCTTTTGTTTTTCTCGATAATTTTTTAAGTTTTTGAAGAAATGATCTTAGATTTGGCATACCTCTAACCCAAAGACTTATTTACAATATTCAAAATTGCATTGTTTCGAAAAATAGAAAAATAATTTGATTGAAAGCCAGCTATGTAAATTTGTAAAACGAATCAGGATTGAGTGTATGAAATAAGGCTCCTCATTAAAAATTGGGTTGTTCAAAATAAATTTTGTTTTTGTTTAGTATATAAACTCAAAGTAACAGTTTAACAATTGATTACTGACAAAAATCACATTCATTTAAATCTTTTTCTGTACCGGAGCATTCCTTGTTCATGCGCCCACATATTGCACATTAGGCAACGAACTAAAAGCTCGCCCCTTTAATCCTGTAATCGGGGAGCCCATATTCGAACATTGCAGATGACAATCTAAATTAATGTTTTGACTTTTTTGAGATTAAGTGTACAATAGCTTGAAGTATAAATAACAATACAACAGCTTCAAGTATAAATCACAAGCGGATCGAATAAAAATCTTGCCCATTCTTTATAACAACTACTTAACTTAATAAAAGAATTAAAATTAAGCAAACACATTTACTGTAACTCGTTTCTAACGGAACAAGAACTCAACTGCACTAAATTTGTAAAATTGTTGAACGAAAGGTAAATGTGTTTCAAGCTATTGCCGAAAGATGATGTTAGCTATATTAGTAGATTTTCTTTGGGGGCCCTTACTAAATGCAGGGCCCGTATTAGGGCCTTCTCGTCAGAACCGTAGCAACGGGTTGGCATCGCGGCACTTGCCAGGGGTGCGAATTTTGATAAGAGCGCGTGGCCTGATAAAGGGCGCCATCAGGAGAAAATCTTTTTTTGCTCAATACTGTATTTGCGGAGCGAGAACATTGCTCTGCTTCTCTTTTACTAATTTTATTTCAGATTGTTACTTTTGTATAAGAAATTATATAGTTGTGCTGTAGTTAACTAAGCGTGACTAATCGTATTTTTCTGGGTTCCAAACATTTTTGCTTTTTCATTAAAAAAAAGTAATTGAAAAGGACGTAAGAGCAAATAGACGATGTCAAGTAGACGTACATCAAAGTATTACCGTATTTAATAAATCTAATTTATATTTGACAGTTTTCTTCGCTTAAAATTCTTATTGTTAATATAATTTTCACGGAATTAATTATTTCTGTTGCGAAAATTATTTATGCCGAACAAAATTAAATTATAATCATTTTATTAAAAGCTTGTTTGGCGAAAATCGCAATATAAATTTCAATTTACGTTAAAATACTTTTTACAGAAATTAAAACGTTCAGCTGGAAAATAAACGGCCTTCTAGGATTAAAATATTATAAAGCAAGAGTGAAATTTTGATTCTGAAAGATTTTTAAGATGTAAAAGAAGTAAAGTTGTTGTCAGATAACTTTATTTAAAATATAAAAGTAAGAGGACCTTTTTTTTAGGTCTTCACTTGAAATTTATGTGACGACCTTTTTTTTTAGGTCTTCTCTTGATACTTAGACGGGAAAATCTCGAAAAGAGCTAGTTGCACTCTACTTAGGGGCGCTCAATTAAATCTCACCAGGTAACGAAAATAACATTTTGACTGATGTATCTCATCATTCCGTCATTTTGCGTGGTCCATCATTATTGAACCAGCCCTTTTTGACCACCGCGTCAATATAAATTTTTCTTGTCAATCTCGCACATGGCCTCGCAAATCCCAGTGCCGGTCCTGCTAACAGGCGGCGTGAATGGCTGAATATGGGTGAGATCGCCCCTACATAGTCGGCGCCTGTGGTCATACCAATTAACGTGAAAATATTTTATTTATATAACGTGAATTTTGTTTTTCAACATTTTTAGACCTATGTAAAGCTTTTGACTGTGTCTCGCATAGCATACTAATAGAAAAATTAAAAGTATATAACTTTGATCCATGTAGTTGTTCACTTATCAAATCATATCTGAACAATCGGAAACAATTTGTTATTTTTAATAATAAATCTTCGAAGTCGCTGAATGTTGAACGAGGTATTCCACAAGGATCTATTTTAGGACCACTTCTATTTCTAATCTACGTAAACGATTTCTCCAATTGCATTGAAAATGATTGTATTTTATATGCAGATGATACCACCATAAACTTTCACTCACTATCATTAAATTTAATAAATGAAAATAATATAATCATTGAAATAGCAAATGACTGGTTTCTTTCGAACTTTATCTCTCAATAATTCGAAAACTCAAAACCTCTTAATTAGTTGTAAAAACCATAATTTTTCAAATCCTGCTTCTGTTGCTTTTCTGGGTGTTTATGTTGACCCTGCACTTAAGTGGGATCAGCACGTAGAGATTCTTGCTAAAAAAATCTGCAAAACTATATTTCTTTTTCGCAATCTGGTCAATACTGTCTCAAAAGAAATAATGTTAATATCATATTATGCCCTATTTCAGTCACATATTTCTTATGCTCTTCTAGCTTGGGGACATTCTGCTTCAGCTAATAGAATTTTTTCCCTTCAACGACGTGCTATTCGAATTTGAGCAAAAATTAACTATAGAGCTGACTGTAAGAATGCATTTAAAGAATTAGAAATAATGATATTACCTTCTCTCTATATTTATCAGTGTGTATTGTATGCATATAAAAATAGAAATATATGGCCATCTGGTGACAGAATGCACTCGTATGCTACTAGGAATAAAGACCAGATATATCCAAACTTTTTACGTTTAACTAAATCACGCAATGCCTCTAATTATTACAGCATAAAATTTTTCAATATTCTGCCAGAGGAATATAAAGTCCTGCGTTTTCGGAATTTCAAGAAAACTGTAAAAGAATTTTTAATTAGAAACCCATTTTACTCGACTGACGAATTTTTGAATGTTAAATTTTAAATTTATATATGTACTGCCCCTTATTTTTGCTCCTTATTAACATGTATTTGTACTTTGTATTGTATTGACTGACTAAAACAATGTTTTATTTTGTATTATGGTCAATAAATTATTATTATTATTATTATTATTATTATTTTGAACGGGTTTTTCGTGTGTCTTGTATAAACAGATAATAAGACAAATTGATTTTTTTGGTAAATGTTTTCTAATCATTAAAATCGTGTAGAAACGAAATAAGAGGATGAAATATTAATTTTATTTATATAGTTACCCGGTAATAAGACAAGCCAATTAAGTTCATATCTTGTACAGCCCTTTGACATTTTTGTCTGAGTTTAAATGTCATTGACACAAAAATTATCGATTGGTTAATGTTCACTTGGTCTTGTTTCGCTTCACCAATTGATTTAACATAATTGATTATAGTTCGTTTAGGTTTTCCGCTTCAGTGAGTAGTGCTAATAGCACTATGAGACAACCAAGAACCGGCTCTAACAGATTTCTCCCTTGATCCTATCCATTTTCCGAACCAGATGCAATTTAGACTCGATTACACCTGAAATTTGTATTCAAAAGAGTACCGCTTCGACGCTTTAAGCCTCGTATGTTCTAGAATACAAATACCTACAGTTATTCTTTGTATTTTTATTTGTATTTGTTTAGTTTCTAAGGGAATACTGGTCTAGAGACGCTTTATTTTTATGTTGTTTTTCTAGACATTTTTCTTTTTTGAACGATTAGAAGTCAACGGAAGCATGAAGTATATGGAAAATATGTTCTTTTAGATTTAAATTCAGTTAAGGGAAATTTTATAGAATATGAATTTGACATTTTTCCAATAGATTTTTCAGAGAATTTCTTCAAGTAAATCAATTTTTGTTTCGTTGTTTTAAAATGAAAAGTTTATAGTTTAGTTCAAAATGTAATCTAAAGATGACTATCAAACCAATACCAAAAAAATTAAATAATACTCCTTTTGTCCTTAAAAAAGTTTTTTTTCTGATTATTGATAATTTTTGTTAGAATTACAATTTATCGTAAGTATATTTTTAAACAACTTATCAAGATGACTATGGTTAGGGTGACCATTCGTCCCGTAGCCATGAAAAACTAGATTTTGAGTTTTTTAAGACGAAATTTTTCTCGTTCAAGCATTTTGTTTTCACAACACTTTTTCTTAAAATATATATTGCAGTTGACGGAATTTACATTTCATGTGGTCGAGGTACTAAAGTTTTCTTGCCTTTACAGCGGTCAACACTATTTATTTCTCAAGAGAATTTCAACATTTAAAATATGATCTGTCCATGACATCCTCAATATTCTACGATACAGCCACATCCCAAATGTATCCTGCTTTTTACTTGATGTCTTCGTCAGGGTACATGATTCTAAACCATAAAAAATAACAGAGAACACGTAGCAGCGTAGAACAACTGTCCAGTAGTGACCAACAACTTATTTATTTATTAAGACTTACTTACTTATTAAGACGTTATATTTCAGTTTTTAAGAGAAGTTCAATAAAGGTCATATGTGAAGTGTATGCTGTCAGTTTTAACGTTATTAGTTTACTTATACTCAGTGGCGTAGCCAGGGGGTAGGGCGACGGGCCTGGGCCCCTCCCAGGACCAGCAGATTATACGGCGCTGCTCGCAGAGTTGAAGATAATTTTTTTTAACCACAACAGTAATTAATTTTTAAATTACTTCATTGTAAACAATATTGGCATTTTTTATTATTTTTTTTTTTCGTATAAATAAACATTTTTTAAGACTGCCTACTCTTGATAGGGGCCGTTATTGTTTAAGTGAAAATACATCACTTTCCAAATATGCTCCATCGAATTATATGAAGGGGAGCGTTGATCCTTTTCCCCCTGACACATCGACTAAAACATTCGCCCAGTCAAATGATAAAACTGTTTTAAACAACTAATTACTCGATTCAGATAAGATAAAGTGGAAATCTGACAAATTCTGGCCAAGCGGCTGATTTAGAGAACTGAACATAAGTAAGAAAAATATTGAGACTTCAAAAATATATCCCGCGAAAAATATAAATAAATATGTATTTATCGAAGAAAAAATGAAGTGAAAGTTTTTGATACATTGATTAACAATTACATTTTTTTATCAACAAATAATGGAATTATTATTTGATATAAACATCAATATCCAACAGCAGGGGTGTCGAACTGATTTGGTCTCAGTCTATTTTACATACAAAATGATAAGCAGTGACGGAACTTAAATAAACCGAAGTCGTAAATATCTCGAAGGGTTTCTTGACATTTTTTTATAAACAGAAAAGGGGAAGAGAGTATATTTTACATTTTTAAATATATTTTTCCCCTAAATAAGCTCAAGTGATTTTGATTACCGCTTCAGGGGCCACAAAAAAAAGGTTGAGGGCCGTATGCGGCCCGCGTGCCCTCGAAATTTGATTCGGCCCTCCCCAAGACAAAAGCCTGGCTGCGCCACTGCTTATATGAGACCTTTAAAGTTTTTACAAAAACTAAGAATGAAAATTTTTTTTGGAACAAACTGTTTTATTGCTTTTCAAAATATTCGCTTTTAAGATTTATACACTTTTGCATGCGTTCAAACCAATTCTCGAAACATTTATTCCACTCTGAAGTTGGTATCTCAAAAACATGGTTTTCGAAGGCTTCAACAGCTTCTTGAGATGATGAAAATCGCTGTCCACGCATTTTTTGTTTGACATTGGGGTACAACAAAAAGTCGTAAGGGGAGAAATCAGAAAACTGGCAATGAGACATTAATTCGATGTTTTTTTCTTTCAAATAATCAATTGTTTGACGTGCTGTGTGGGAGCTTGCATTGTCATGATGCAGAATGATGCGACGTTTTTGGTTGTTTTTCCTTATTTTGTCGATGACGTCTGGCAAACAAATTGTTGTATGCCATTCACCATTAACTGTTCTCCGATCCTCTAAAGGAATGGTTGCGACATGTCCAGTACAACCAAAGAAACTAGCGATCATCTTCTTGGAAGTGCTTCGTGAACGAACAACTTTTGTGGGTTTCGATTAATCTTGGAAGACCCAAACAGTGGATTGTTGCTTAGTTTCCGGTTCATATGAATAAATCCAAGTTTCATCACCTGTAACGATGTTGTATACGAATTTTGCAGTGCCTAGGTTGAATTTAGTATTCCCTTACATCAGTCAACACGAGCCTTTTTTTGAGCTTCAGTCAAATTATGCGGAATCCATCGGGATCAGATCTTTCACAGCTAAATGTTCATGCAAAATCGAATTTATTGCAGTCTGCGATATGCCAAATGACGCTTCTATCTCAAGGTAAATCACATGACAATCTTCAATCATTTTGCGCACTGCATCGATGTTTTTGTGAATCACAACCGATTTTGGTCGACCTTCACGAGATTCGTCACTGACGGACGCACGACCTCGACGAAATTCTGCAAATCAACTGTAAACAGTCTTTTCTGATGGTGCTTCATTACCAAAAGTTGAACGAAGCGAATCTATTCTTTTCCATAAAATATCGATACAAGTATTTCAGTTGTTAGGATTTTCAAAGACTACAAGATAGCAGAAATGCGTTGCTAGGTAATTTTATGTTTTAGCTTAAATCTAGTTTTAAGACTTTTATTGCCGATCGGCGTAGTGGTAGTGGTCACGTTTGTGTTTTTCAACACAGCTGCTCACGTTTCTAAGGTCTCGGGTTCGAATCCAGTTCAGGCATGTAATTTTTCAAAAAATAAGAATTTTCCTGGCTAATTGTCAAAGCAGCAAAGGTCATTAAAATAAAAAAAAAATACTTTTATTCAACTGGACATAAGAATTTCAAATTTTCCTTAACTTGGATGCATTTTAAAACTGTCATTTTGCCTTAAAACGAAATTATTTGATCATTGTGCGCAGACTGGGTGGGAGTAGAGGTATATACCAAATATTGCTCTTTTTCTATATCAATAGTATTCAAATATTTTTCATGATATTTCATATAAACAAAACAATATTTCCACTCAACATGGCTCCAAATTACGCATAAAACAAATCACCAAACTCTATTATATTCCACACAAAGAATTACTACCAATAATGAAAATTATTGAAATGCAAAACCAACAGAAATTACGATATTCATTCTAGATATTTTTTAATCATATTGTTATGACGGTTGTGTCCAATGAAGTGAAATTAATTTATAGCGATCGCTCTGATTAATAGATGTATATTGGAATAATGAGTGTGCAATGAATAGCCGCCTCTGGGCGGGTTAAAGATAAATTGAACTCGCCTGCATTTGATCTTGCTGAAATTTACGTAAAATAAAAATGATTCACTTTCGCGGTTGGCTTTTGAACTAAATCATTCGTTAAGTATTGTAAGGGAAATAAAAAAAAAGAATTAGTGAGTAGTCCCAACATTAATCTCAGTGTATACTTACAGCATTTGTGTAGTCACTAATTACCAGTGCCTCTGAATAGTTAAGGGATAGTAAGACAATAGCTTGGTACAAAGGATATGATAAGTATTTAATAAGTGTAACAAACCAGCAAAATTTTAGATATTCAGGAATATTATTTCTATTATCACATCAAAAACAACAGTTTTTTTTACATAATCATTTTACTATTACTAAGAGCTTCCATCTCAATAAAATTTGAGTTAAAAAATCCCAGTGATTTTTTCTGCATTTGCTTCGTATTCATTAAATGAATAAGAAATATAAATAAATGGTCAATTTTTTCAATTGCAAAAACGTATTCTCACTATTTATGATTCACGGTAAGTTCATCGAAAATCAATTCATCGAATATAAATTCATCGAAAATCAATTCATTGAAAATCAATTCATCGAAAATCAATTCATCGAAAATCAATTCATCGAATGATCCATTCATCGAATAATAATAATACATTTATTGACTACATTACATAAAGTATGTTTACAGTCAGTCTTAGTTACATAATGAAATAATATAAATTAAAAATGAACATTATTAAAGTCATCAATTTCATAAATGGGATTTGTCAATAAATATTCTTTAAGTTTGTTTGAAAATGTCTTGATTGGTAGGGATCTTATTTCCTCAGGTATTATATTGAAAAATTTAATGGCGTAGTAGTTTGCGCTATTTCTTGATTTTTGAAGACGAAGGAAATTACTACGTATATTATTTTTTTGCCGTGTGTCATGTCCGTGGTTGGAAGAGGGGAAGTTAGATAAGTTCCTGTGCATGAACATTAGGCATTGGTGGATAAATAAGGCAGGTAAAGTCATTATTTTTAATTTTATAAAGAGCTCACGACAGTCAGCTCGAAAAGGAGCACCAGCTATGACCCTAACAACTTTACGTTGAAGAGCGAAAATTCTATGGGCTGCTGGTGAGTGTCCCCAGACAAGAATGCCGTAGTTCAGGTGTGACTGAAATAACGAAAAGTAGGTCATTAGCACGACATTTTGGCAAACTTCTGCTTTCAAATTACGAATTAAAAATACTGTAGACCTCAGTTTTCGGCTTAAGAATTCACAGTGCTGATCCCAGCGAAGTTGTGGGTCGATGTGGATACCAAGAAACTTGACGTACGGGGGGTTTGAAAAATCGTGTTTCTTAGTGGAAATCATCATTGATTCGGTTTTGCCAGTATTTAAAGTTAATTTATTCCTGTGAAACCAAGATGCGGCGTGTTCTACTACGGATTTACTCTCTAAGCGAAGGGAATTTAGGTTCGAATTTTTGCAGAGTAAGGTGGTATCATCTGCGTAAAGAATAGATTTTGAATTTATAAAGAGAGGAAAGTCATTTACGTACAGCAAAAATAGCAAAGGGCCAAGAATAGATCCTTGCGGGACACCAAAGTGTATAGGAAGAGTTTCAGATTTGACATCACCAAAAAGTATAAACTGCTTCCGGTCTGATAAGTATGATTTGATTAGAGAACGGCTGTTGTCATCAAATCCATAGAATATAAGTTTATTAATTAAAATATCATGCGAGATGCAGTCAAATGCTTTACTTAGATCTAGAAAGGTACTAAGGCAGTATTCTCCAGATTCAAGGGCGTCAGTTATAAAAGATATATATTCCAGAATTGCATCTGTTGTACTTTTACCGTATCTAAAACCAAATTGAGAGTTTGACAGCAGACCGTTATCAATTAGGTGCTGAATCATTTGCTTGAAGAGCACTTTTTCAAATATCTTGGAAAATACAGGCAAAATGGAAATTGGTCGATAATTGTTAGCATCGTTACTGTCTCCCTTTTTCAGTATCGGTAGGACTTTAGCCAATTTAAGTCTGTCGGGAAAGCAGTTACTTGAAATTGAAAGATTAATTATTTTCGTGAGAGGAGAAATGATAGGTTCTTTTACGGATTTTAATAGTTTTATGGGTATGTCATAAGGATCAGGAGTGTTGCCGGTTTTAAGGGAGAAAATTATGTCTCTAATAGTGATTTCACTAACTGGTGAGAAAGAAAAATTTAGGTTTAGATTTGAGAAATTTAGAAGAGAGGTATTTGGAGATTGGTTAGATAAGGGAAGTTTATCGATAAGCGATTTGGCAATGTGAGAGAAGTGTTCATTAAATTGGTCTGGTGAGATGTTTGTATTGGGGAATCTTTTCGTGGTATTTCTTCTCTTATTAATAATACTCCAAGAAGCTTTCTGGAAGTTATTTGACCTTATTATAAAGTTGGAGTGCGCTTCGATTTTGGCCTTTGATATTTCGCTACGATAGATGCCTTTAAATTTATTACGTGCTGCTTTATTTGCATTATTAGGATTTTTGAGGTATTGCTGGTTTAAGAAAGACAGGATGTAATGATCAATTCATCGAAAAAAAATATTTTGTAAATATTTGAGAGGAATGCCGAGGGGATCGGAAAGCCAAAAAAGCAGTGGTCAATAAAAGTTGACAGACTACACTTATTAAATAACTATCATACTTGGTCTATTAATAATTTTTAAATTTTCCATTCAGAAAATACGCCAGGTAAAAGATACCTGTTGGATTATTTTGAAATCGAACAGGGCTCCTTAGATCAGAAAAACCCGGTTAATGGGATCATAAATGTACGTAATACACCCATTCTTAAAGAATTATAAAAATGGTATTTTATAATTCCCCATCTGTTAAGTCTTAAGGGTTTTGTGTTATGTACATAGTTTTACTATTCATATTTACTATACCACACATGATTTGTTCAATGTACGGTGATTCTAAACAGGTGGCATTGTTATGTTAGTGTGAGTTTGTTTTGTCATTAAACTAGATGATGGGTAGCTCGCTTCGCTCGGCTTCTTCTAACAAAACCCTTACTAACCTAATCTAACCTAAAATAGTGCTTTGTCCTTAAACTAGAAGATGGGTAACTCGCTCCGCTCGGTTTTAGACTTTTACTAACTAAACCTAACCTAATGACCTTGTTTTTAGGCGCATAGTACTTTATTTTCCCCCATATTAGCCCAATTAAAACGCGTATCATTGTGTATGAATTTATAAAAAATATTTGCGTGCAATTGCCCATAACCTGTCTTATTAAACCTTAAAAACAAAACATTTATTTCTTTTATTATATAAGTTTTCTTATTATATTTCTTTATTTATATTCAAACACTATGTCACTTTATTTACCTTTTTTTAAACCATATAAAAAAATTTACGCAATTATTTCTTAGTCTGTCTACTTTTATTGACCACTGCTTTTTTGACTTTCTGATCCCCTCGCCATTCCTCTCAAATATTTACAAAATATTTATTTTTCGATGAATTGATCATTCGATGAATTGATTTTCGATGAATTAATTTTCGATAAATTGATTTTCGATGAATTGATTTTCGATGAATTGATTTTCGATGAATTGATTTTCGATGAATTGATTTTCGATGAACTCGTCGGTTACCATTTTTAAAGCTCCGTTATCCATTTGTTCTAATGTTATTTAAATGAATACTTAAGTACTCCAAAGTTGATAATAATTTTAACATGTTTTTATCCTCTACAATATTTTCAACATTAAAAATAGATATATATATTCTAATAATTATTTTTCTCGAGATTTCTCAAGAATTCTCGAAAAAATAAGTCTAATTTTACATTTCTCGAGAAATGAAAAATGTCGAGAAATCAGAAATACTATACAAAACCCTAAAAAATCATTCATTTCGAAGTCACTTACTCATCAAACACCCCTCGCAACACCCAAATAAAACGCGTTAAAGAAAGTTATATTTCGAATATAATTTCACAATCCTCTTAAAACATACAGAAATCCAAATTATTTAACCTATATTTTCGTGTAATTATTTTCTCTGAGATGGAATTTACCGTCTGTAGAATTCTAAACAAAAACTAGATTCAGCAAATACCTTCATTATTGAGCAGTGTTCTGTCTCCAACATCTTAACCCAATTGGAGATATTCATCTGCTGATGAGAATATTCAGTTTGTGTTCTGCATGACTATATGCGATGTAGAGCGTATATTGATTGCTTGTGATGTGAAGTACCTTCCCTTCTAGGTGCGTACACTATACCCTATACCTATACACTCTACTTCAATGAATGTGGATATGCATCCATTGATTAATATTGAGATATTCAATAATGTTTTTGATGGCTACGGTATTGATAGTTACAGAATTTCATTAGGGTAGTTTAGTTCGATTATTGATATAGAAGCTCAAAAAGACTCAATAATAGTAATAAAAAAATTAAATATTTCATTAAACATAGTTCATAAAATAACAATAGACATAGTCGTGACAAAAACCTACAGGGAACTTTATACCAGTGGGAAGAGAAAAAAATTGAGAGTGTGAAAGTATCACAGGAGTGTTAAACTCATTTCAACCCTAGTCCATTTTTAGGGTTTTGTAGGTATGACCAAAAAACCCTTATACCGTCATTTTGTCGTCTGTCTGTCTGTCTGTCTGTCTGTCTGTCTGTCTGTCTGTCTGTCTGTCTGTCTGTCTGTCTGTCTGTCTGTTCGGTAAAAATTTTAGCCAAACGGCTAAACCTAGAGAGTTGAAATTTGGCATGCTTATACAACTCTTTGACCCGCACATAGGAAAAATACTAAAACATCTAAAAAACATATCCCTCTAAAAATATAAACAAATATGTGCTCATCGAGAAAAAAAATATTTTTTTAAAATTCTGAGTAGGGTATCAAATGAAAGCCCTTAGTACGTGGATTAACGATCAAAATTTTATTTTTGCAAAATAAATTATTTTGATGTGATTTTTGACAAAATTGTGCAAAAAAATTTTTGTCCCACACCCTGTAGCCCAGATGGTTTAAACTAAAAATCTGAAAAAATTCTAAGTAATGTACATTGGTGTGAACCGGAATAGTACAACAGGAATTTTTGATCAGATTATGTTTTCGGAAAATAACGTATTTTTTGTGTTTTTAACTAAAATATGTTAACTATTTAATACGTTGTGTAACATACCACATCAGTAGCTCTCGTGGCGTGGTTGGATTTGTCGTACGCTTAACAATATAAGAAACTTGCAAACTAGGGTTCGAATCCTGTTGATTTTCTTTTTTAGTTTTTTTTTGCATTTTTATTTTGTTTAAATTATTTTGTTAAAATTCTAGTTATATTTGGTAAATGTTGCATTTAATTTTTAAAAGCGTAAATTTAATAACCAGTGGAAAGTGTTGAAATTATAATTTAATTCTATGTTTGACGAAATTAAAGGGCGGGACTTATGATGTAAGCAACCAATGGAAACCATAGGTGCAATTTTCAAAATCTTAATGAACTTTGCTATATAAAAAAAATACTGCATATATTTAGAAACTTAAATAATGATATTAGGCATTCGAATTAAAATTCATAAAAAAATATTTTGACATAAAATTTGTTTTGGCATCCCAAATAATCATCGTTCAGTTACTAAATACCTACAAAACCCAGAAATGTGTGAAAATTCACACTTCACATCAATTTTTTCTAACAAGTAAAATATACGCGAGCCGCGCGATATGTATTATTTATACGAGCCCTATCCACTATCAGTTGGCCCAGCTACGAAATTTTTACTTATTGGTGTTCAATTAACAGAATGCGAATAGCTTATGAAATCTACGTAAAATTTTATTTTCATTTAAACATTTTAGAGATTTACGATTAATATTTACAACTATTAAAGTAAATTAATAAGATAAAAATAATGTTTTCATTGGAAAGCCATTAACTTGGAAACCTATTTCAGAAGTTACCATTGGGTAACGTCACCTTTCATTTTTATAACGGAATTAATTCTTCTAGGCATAGTATCTACAAGGTCTTGGCATTGTCGAGGAGTAACATTATCCCATATTCCTTGAAGCTTTAGTCTTAATTCTGGAATGGTTCTAGCCGGTGTTATACGCAATCGTTTTTTCATTTCGTGCCAAAGTGTCTCGATGGGGGATAAGTCTGGGCTACTTGAAACCCATTCTAAAAGTGGAATAGAATGATCACGGAACCATTTCAAAGATTTTTTTGACGTATGGCAAGCGGCTCCATCTTGTTGAAAAATAAAATCCTCCCCAGAGATTAATGCATGTTCCATAGTTGGCAACAGAGACTCCTCTAAAATACTTAAATATTTGGCTGTGTTAACAATGCCATCGATAAAGTTTCCCTACACCTCTTGCAGACATTGAACCCCACACCATGACAGATGCTGGAAATTTCACCTTCCTTTTCTAGCAATCGGGATGATATGCTTCATGTTTCTGACGAACAACTCTGCTCCGGTTGTCCCCTACACAGACTTCAAACCTAGACTCATCGCTCCATTGCACGCTGTTCCATTTTTCACAATTCTATATTTTATGTTCTCTTGCCCATTTCAACCTGTTTTTCTTTTGCTTAGACGTCAACAATGGTTTTTCCTTGGCCTAAGAAAGTTTTATAAATTTCTGTAAATATACATTGAAGAGTCCGATTAAAAAAATATTACCTTATAGGTTCCAAATCCTAATTTTTTAGCTTCCTTATGACATGTAGACCTTGAAACACGTCTTCCAACAACATCGCTCCACAGTACACTCAATTGACTGTAGTTAGCACGTCTGTTATCCTTAATAATTCTTTTCAATGTACCTTTGTCATTGTCCGTCAGTGTAGTTTTCTTCACGTACTGGGGCTTTGGGGCAACTGAACCACTTGTTTTGTACAATTTTATAATATTTCTAATACTGTATCTTGACAAACCTAATAATTTTCCGATTTCGTAATTGGTTTTTCCTGTTTTTGCTAAGTTCACAATGATTAACCGAATTTTTTCATCAGTAGCTTTGCCTCTGCCCATGTTTTAAAATTATTTAGACAACACTTTTAATACATGACAGTCAATAAACAAACTTTGTTTTCCAACGCCTACTACGCATAGCTACCGCAAAAACCCAGTTATTTTATATACAGTACAAGAATACATGAACTAAAAAAATACGTTTGTTTTATGAATATTATTTTTATAATCACAAATTAAATATTACGGAATAAATTTTGACCCCTTTGCTTCTAATATGATTATATTGTCAAAAAATTTACAAAGCAGTATTTACTTTTACTTATTATTTAATAATTTCTAAAGAAACTGAAAATTTCATTGCTGGGCCAACTGAAAGTGGACAGGGCTCGTATTATTACTCAATCTGTTTTTCATTTTTCATAATTTTTCTTAATATTTATTTGAAAGAAGTAAAGAAATAATATTAAAATGATAAAAATTACACAGCAGTTGCACCTATAAAAAAAAGCTATTTAAAAGCTCTGCTTACGAGTATATTATTTGGAATCACGGGGAATCACCGATCTACCGACTATCGGACGACCTAGGCTAACTACAACAGTTAGGGACAGATTCTGGCACGAGGTATTTCCGTTCAAATACATTTTTATACTATATAAGATATATTACAGGCATTAACGAACAGAATAGAACACGGCATCTTTTTCCACATATATAATCAAATAAGAACCATCAACATGCCAAGGTAATTGACAGAAAACAAAAATATACAGCTGATAGCGAGATTTCGATGCGGGAATGAGACTCGGGGAAACATATTGTGGTTAAATCCAGAAGAGAGAAAATGCAGACTAGCTGAAATATGGCTGCCATTTCGTGACGGATATTTTCTTTCAAATGCGCCAGTGAAGTCGGTTTATTGGCGTAAACTTTAGATTTAAGATAACCCCATAGGAAAAAGTCCATAGGGGTTGAATCTGGACTGCGTGGAGGCCAATTTATGTCACCTCTCCGGGAGATCAATTTTCCTGAGAAAGTTTCATGAACACGTGGCAGAGACATATTGGACGTGTGTGAAGTTGCTCCGTCCTGTTGGAACCATGTTCTTTGGTTATAGCCAGGAAAGTTTTGCAGTTCAGGTACCAAGAAGTTGTCCAACATCTCCACATAACGCTCTGAATTCACTGTAACTGCACGCCCCCTTTCGTCTTCAAAAAAGTAAGGGCCGATAATTCCTCGCGCCGATATCGCAGCCCATACAGTCACTTTAGGCGAATGTAGGGGTTTCTGATGTTTGCGTTTCGGATTCGTTGCACTCCAGTAGCGGCAGTTCTGCTTATTTACGTGGCCATTAAGATGAAAATGAGCTTCATCCGAAAACAAAATGTTGGTAAACGTTGAAAATCGCTCAATCACCTGATTTACGAAATTAAGCCTCTGACTGGCATCTTGGGGCTTTAATTCTTGCACCAATTGAATTTTGTAGGGGTGCAGCTTATGTTTGCGCATTATGCACAAAGACCTAATTGTGCATAATGCGATGTAATGATGATCTATGCACATTTAAAGCACTTGCGCGCTTCCGAATTGAAAGGTTCGGGTCGTCACGAACAGACTGATTAACATTCTCCACGTTTTCTACCGTTCTTGATGACCTAGGTCGCCCGGATTTTGATTTATCCAGCGTTGTACCAGTCTCTTCAAACTTTTTAACCAAATGTCGAATGAGAGGAATGCTTGGCGCATCATTTAAGTGGCGAAAACCTCGAATACTGCAGAATTTTCTATGCGCTACAGTCGCCGAATCACCGTTTTTTTAAAACTCTCGCACGCATAACGCGCGGTCTGCTCCCGAGAAACGCTCCATAGCGACAGCCCGCGAGGCTACATGTGGCTACATTAATTTTACGAAACATTTAAGTACTGCAAAATTTTTAATAAGTACAGGGTGACACAAAAGTCGCGCTACAATTTAAAAACTGAATGACTTTGTAATTTTTTTTGAGGTACACCTGAAGTTACTTCAATCAGACGAGATGTATAACCGTTACATGCTACATATTGGGATCTATTTTTGATGTAGGATTCAATCCAACGCAATAAGGATCCATGAATTCCAGCCGTAAATAGTGTATCGACTAAGATGTTGTGAAAAAGTCTTGGGAATTAAAAATTTTCGGGACTCAGAATCTTCTGTTCTTTTTAAAGACAGAAATGTATTACTGATTTCATTTCGTTAAGGTCCATGTTTCGGAGATCTACTTGAGTATCTGTTGAGATACTACTATAGTTCAGGACAAGATATTAGTATTTCAAAATGTAAAGGGCTGAGTTCCATTAATTTCCTGCTTGACTCCTGTTTAGTTTTAATTTTATTTTTTATTTTAATCATGAAAAAAATATTCCCAGCATGAGTTTCCTATGACTTTCAGTTATTTTTTCACAAACTTAGTTATAAAAAAAGCGTTTCCCTTTCCGTGTTTTAATAATATTTTCTGTTCGCTACAGGTGAGTACCACTTACTGTGAAATCTGATATATATAACAAGAGAACACAAAGAAGAGATTCCGTATTAAATATCGAGTAAATTTTAGAACAAATATATATGAGAAATACAGAAGCTTAGATCTTTGATGTAGAAATAATAATAAAATGCTCTTTCGAGTCAATTTTATATGACGGCAGATCCGTAGATATTTTTGACAGTGAACTGATAATATAACGTTTATATCCACTTCATTTTGACAGCATACTGTCATATTGATTTCTCTGATTTTTATGAAATAATATTTTTTATATCTATCTGTAACAGACATTTTTAATAGACTCTTGATCTTTTCAAGATTGACAAAGTTTTTTAAGTACAAAATAAATTTTGTATTTGTCAAATAAAATACTATAAAGATATAAAATAAATGCTAATAAATAAAATGACAAAATGAAATAAAGATTGAAAAAAATTAAAAAATTAAAAAAATTTCGTGGTTTACATATTGAATAATAGTAGAATAATAAATGTAACGTCCAATTGGTATAATACAAGGTGTCTCAAAAGAAATTTTATATTTAGTGGATCGATTAAAAAAAAAGTAAGCCGTATATAGAAAAAATGTTTATTAATTATTAAAATACACTTTTTGGGGATTTATTTCTCGGCACTCATTTAATCGAACAGCAAAATTACTTATGACGTTTCGGCAGGTGGACTCAGGGATGGCTGCCATTTCGTGACGGATATTTTTTTTCAAATGCGCCAGTGAAGTCGGTTTATTGGCGTAAACTTTAGATTTAAGATAACCCCATAGGAAAAAGTCCATAGGGGTTAAATCTGGACTGCGTGGAGGCCAATTTATGTCACCTCTCCGGGAGATCAATTTGCCTGAGAAAATTTCACGAACACGTGGCAGAGACATATTGGACGTGTGTGAAGTTGCTCCGTCCTGTTGGAACCATGTTCTTTGGTTATAGCCAGGAAAGTTTTGCAGTTCAGGTACCAAGAAGTTGTCTAACATCTCCACATAACGCTCTGAATTCACTGTAACTGCACGCCCCCTTTCGTCTTCAAAAAAGTAAGGGCCGATAATTCCTCGCGCCGACATCGCAGCCCATACGGTCACTTTAGGCGAATGTAGGGGTTTCTGATGTTTGCGTTTCGGATTCGTTGCACTCCAGTAGCGGCAGTTCTGCTTATTTACGTGGCCATTAAGATGAAAATGAGCTTCATCCGAAAACAAAATGTTGGTAAACGTTGAAAATCGCTCAATCACATGATTTACGAAATTAAGCCTCTGACTGGCATCTTGGGGCTTTAATTCTTGCACCAATTGAATTTTGTAGGGGTGCAACTTTAGGTCTTTGTGCATAATGCGATGTAATGATGATCTATGCACAATTAAAGCACTTGCGCGCTTCCGAATTGAAAGGTTCGGGTCGTCACGAACAAACTGATTAACATTCTCCACGTTTTCTACCGTTCTTGATGACCTAGGTCGCCCGGATTTTGATTTATCCAGCGTTGTACCAGTCTCTTCAAACTTTTTAACCCAATGTCGAATGAGAGGAATGCTTGGCGCATCATTTAAGTGGCGAAAACCTCGAATACTGCAGAATTTTCTACGCGCTACAGTCGCCGAATCACCGTTTTTGTAAAACTCTCGCACGCATAACGCGCGGTCTGCTCCCGAGAAACGCTCCATAGCGACTGAATTCCCAAGAGCCAGGATACCGATTGACATAACCCCCGCGCCCCTTGGATACGTTGCGTTCACGCAGTAATCTAAATAAATATAAAATTTCTTTTGAGACACCTTGTAGTAGAATTAGGGAATAATTTCACTCAGTTTTTTAGACAGAAACGTTTATTTAAGCAACACAACGTTTCGCCAACAACATTGTTGGCTTCCTCAGGTGCTATAACAACAATATATAATAAAGTAACAATCTTATATTTATACTAGGTTATTACCCGTCCACAATGACGGATTTATAATATAAAAATTTCAATTGTTTGTATGTGTATTTGGTTTTATTTTTTAACGTATCCTAATTTCATCGCTAATCTGCGAATCATGGAACAGGATATCACCAGTTAGCTAATCACGGGAGAGGGCGTCACCTGTCAGCCAATCAAGAAACAGGGTGTCCCCAGTTAGCCAATCACGAGAACTTTAGAAAAATTTACGTCATAATGTTACCGACACTACATACAGACACTTGCTAATTATATAGTTAGATTATTTATTCATTAACTTTTTAAGTTGAGAAAACGATTCATTTTTACTTAGTACATTATAGACCGGGAGCTCATGACAGTTTTTGGTCTCCGATTTCATACAGCATGCCTTTTGGAGGAGAGAATATTTACCCTGTGACAACAAAAAAGGGATGGTACTAAACCCCTGCACGCTTTCCGGTCATATGGAAAATTGCATTTCCACTTAGACACAAAATTTTTGTGCTTTTCTCTGATTTAATATTGCTTGCCCTTTTGTCAAAAGAAAGTTATAACAAATTTAAAGTCTTTTAAATATATGCATGCGATTCGGAGGGTCCCAAAGGGCTCAAACGGTCATGTGATCTTGTAATAAAAAAATATGATTTTCCGCATTTTCATACAGCATGCCTATAATTAAAAGACTTTAAAGTTGTTATAACTTTCTTTTGACAAAAGGGCAAGCAATATTATATCAGAGAAAAACACAAAAATTTTGTGCAAGTGAAAATGCAATTTTTCCTATGACCGGAAAGCGTGCAGGGGTTTAGTACCATCCTTTTTTTGTTGTCACAGGGTAAATATTCTCTCCTCCAAAAGGCATGCTGTATGAAATCGGAGACCAAAAATGTCATGAGCTCCCGGTCTATTACATTTATTTTGTTAAAACTAAAAATAATTTGAGACGTTAATTTATGCCAACGAAACCCTACACATTTCTATATGTAATTATATTCGTAGATACATAGAGAATAAATATGCAAAATATTGTTCATATCAGTGAAAGGATATAGGCTTGTCTAGAGTTTCTCGTGTATGCCTACGAAACCCAAAACATTTATATATAAAATTTTATCCGCAGCTTCTTAGAGAATAAATCCGCAAAATATTGTTCATATCGGTCAAAGGAAACAGGAGTATCTACAGTCTCTTGTTTATGCCTACGAAACCCTAGATATTTATTTATGTTATTTCTATATGTAATTATATTCGTAGATTCTTAGAGAATAAATGTGCAAAATATTGTTCATATCGGTCAAAGGAAACAGGAGTATCTAGAGTCTCTTGTGTATGGCTACGAAACTCTAGACATTTATGCATATAATTATATTCGTAGATTTTTAGAAAATAAATCTGAAAAATACTGTTCATATCGGTCAAAGGATATAGGAGTACCCTAGGGTTTCTTGTTTATGCCCACGAAGCCCTATACATTTCTATAGGTTATTTTATCAGATTTTTAGCAGATTTTTAAATAATAAATCTGCAAAATATTTTTCATATCGATCAAAGAATATAGAAGTGTCTACGGTTTCTTATTTATGCCAACGAAACTCTAGATATTTCTATACGATGTTTTATCCCCAGATTTTTAGAGAATTAATTTGCAAAATATTTTTCATATCGATCAAAGAATATAGAAGTGTCTAGAGTTTCTTATTTATATCTACGAAACCCTAGATATTTCTGTATGTTATTTTATCCGCAGATTCTTAGAGAATAAATCTGTAAAATATTGTTCATATCGGTCAAAGGATATAGGAGTCTCTTGTTTATGCTTACGAAACCCTAGACATTTATGTATGTAATTATATTTGTAGATTCTTAGAGAATATATCTGCAAAATATTGTTCATATTGGTCAAAGCATATAGCAGTGTTTAGAGTTTCTTGTTTATGCCTACGAAGCCCTAGACATTTCTATGAATAATTATATTTATAGATTCTAAGAAAATAAATCTGCAAAATATTATTCATATTGGTCGAAGGATATAGCAGTGTATATAGTTTCTTGTTTATGCCTACGAAACTCTAGACATTTCTATATGTTATTTTATTCGCAGTTTCTTAGAGAATAAATTTGCAAAATATTGTTGATATCAGTCAAATGATATAGGAGTATCTAGAGTTTCTTGTTTATGCCTACGAAATCCTACAAATTTCTATATGTAATTATATTAGTAGATTCTTAGAGAATAAATCTGCAAAATACCTGTCAGTCAAGTCAAATTGGGAACACCCTGTTTCCCAGTTAGCCAATTACGACAGCCTTAGGAAAAATGACGTTACAGTGTTACAAAATCACTAACACACGGTAGCTAATTATATATGTACGATAAAATTAAAAAAAAAAAATCCTGCTTTCCCATCTTTCTGGATTTTTCAAGTACAAAATATTTTGTCAATGTTATTTCTGCAATTTCACCATCCTTGGTGATGACTGATGTGCATGATGTTAGAGTGACGTTTAACTAGTATAGGTAAATTAATTTTATATAAATATAAGATTGTTACTTTATTGTATATTGTTGTTATAACACCTGCGGAAGCCAACAATGTTGTTGGTGAAACGTTGTGTTGCTTAAATAAACGTTTCTGTCCAAAAAGCTGAGTGAAATTATTCCCTAATTCTAATATTGTATAATGTATGAAGGTTACCTTCAAGTTTTTACAAAAACTAAGAATGACATTTTTTATTTTTTGGAACAAACTGTTTTATTGCTTTTCAAAATATTCGCTTTTAAGATTAATACACTTTAGCATGCGTTCAAACCAATTCTCGAAACAATTTTTCCACTCTGAAGTTGGTATCTCAAAAACATGGTTTTCGAAGGCTTCAACAGCTTCTTAAGGTGATGTAAATCGCTATCCACGCATTTTTTGTTTGACATTGGGAAACAAAAAAAGTCGTTAGGGGATAAATCAGGTGAATACGGGCAATGAGACATTAATTCGATGTTTTTCTCCTTCAAATAATCAATTGTTTGACGAGCTTGCATTGTCATGACAAAGAATGATGCGAAGTTTTTGGTTGTTTTTCCTGATTTTGTCGATGACTTCTGGCAAACAAATCGTATACCATTCAGCATTAACTGTTCTCCGATCCTCTAAATCAGTGGTTCCCAACCTTTTTGACTTGCGGAGCCCTTTTTAGAGTCAAGTTCTATGGCGGAGCCCCTAGGTTTACCCTATGTTTTACAAATTAATAGTGTTTAGAAGTAATGTTACGAGGGGGGGGGGTAGATTTTTTAAACGTTGAAAGATAAAATGACAAATGCTGAAATTCATCAACGGACGAAACTAGCAGACATCTTTGTAAAATTAATTGCCATTTAATGGAAATGGGCAGGCTTTTTAACTAGAACAACAGATGACAGATGGACCAAACGGATTCTGGAGTGGAGATCATGAGCAGGTAAACGTAGCCGGGGAAGACCCACTCGCTGAACGGAAAACTTAAAACGTATAACTACGAAAAACAATTACCTATAACTATATTTTTTTAAAGTAGGCTTATACAAGGTGTCTCAAAAGAAATTTTATATTTATTTAGCTTACTGCGTGAACGCAACGTATCCGAGGGGCGCGGGGGTTATGTCAATCGGTAGCCTGGCTCTTGGGAATGCAGTCGCTATGGAGCGTTTCTCGGGAGCAGACCGCGCATTATGCGTGCGAGAGTTTTACAAAAACGGTGATTCGGCGACTGTAGCGCGTAGAAAATTCTGCAGTATTCGAGGTTTTCGCCACTTAAATGATGCGCCAAGCATTCCTCTCATTCGACATTGGTTTAAAAAGTTTGTAGAGACTGGTACAACGCTGGATAAATCAAAATCCGGGCGACCTAGGTTATCAAGAACGGTAGAAAACGTGGAGAATGTTAATCAGTCTGTTCGTGACGACCCGAACCTTTCAATTCGGAAGCGCGCAATTGCTTTAAATGTGCATAGATCATCATTACATCGCAATATGCACAAAGACCTAAAGCTGCACCCCTACAAAATTCAATTGGTGCAAGAATTATATTTTCTCAGGCAAATTGATCTCCCGGAGAGGTGACATAAATTGGCCTCCACGCAGTCCAGATTTAACCCCTATGGACTTTTTCCTATGGGGTTATCTTAAATCTAAAGTTTACGCCAATAAACCGACTTCACTGGCGCATTTGAAAGAAAATATCCGTCACAAAATGGCAGCCATCCCTGAGTCCACCTGCCGAGACGTCATAAGTAATTTTACTGTTCGATTAAATGAGTGCCGAGAACGCGAGGGTCTACATTTAGACGATATTATTTTTAAGAAATAAATCCCCAAAATGTGTATTTTAATAATTAATAAACATTTTTTCTATATACGGCTTACTTTTTTTTTAATCGATCCACTAAATATAAAATTTCTTTTGAGACACCTTGTATATAACAGCGGTTTCGAACAGCTAAAGGATGATGATGATGAGCAGTAGTACTTAAAGATTTAATCGGCCGCAAATGGTGCACCGATATTTTTTATGATTAAACATTTTATGACTGACATAATTTTTATTTACTGCATTTTAATGCAATATAAGTTTAAATTAGTTATAACCGGAAAATTATGACTTCTGAACTAGTATCAAAACTAAAATATTAGTAGCCTGAAGTTGAGTTTGTTTGAGTTTTACTAATTATATCAGAACTATATCAAATTCAGATTAATTACAAAGTGTCAGAAGCTGTCATAAGTTAAATATACGCCAACATTCTGGAAATAACAATGCCAAAAGTTTACTTCAACTCATCAAGCATTTAACTTATGACGAAGTATGCAACGACAGGTACGTTCACCTCTGTAAATCACATATTTACATATTAGAATTGTGTTGCATTAATTATCATTTTACTTGGGTAACATTTGACGTTCGTGGTTCATTTTGGTGTAGTTATATAGTTATAAGCAGGGCTGACCTCAAGAGGGAAGGGGGGGGGGGCTGTGGGTGTAAGGTGTCTGGTCCTCGGAATGTATAGAACCCCAGCAAAGTAAATAAACTAATGTGTATGAATTTTTCTCACAGTTCAGAATTTCAAAGTATTTAGTAAGTCCGCAAGTTTGCGCAACAAATTTAATTTTTAAACTAATCGTATATTTTTGGGAAATTGGTAGAATTGAGGTAATACGAGGGTTACCTTTTATGTTTTTACAAACGCCCACTAGATGGCAATATTGAAACGTGTCATTGATGTATTCGTAAAATTTTACATTTGTTATTGTGAAATCACTGGCAGCTTGTAAATTGACCGAGTAGTTTGTTGACAGTGAGCATTAAAAAAACAAATTTGTGAAAAAATTGATATTACTCGTGAAGGTTTTTGTTGGATGATTTTTTACAATTTTAGTAAAGGCCTAATTTTTATTCTAGGGGGGGTTGTTTCGGAGTTAAAACTATTTATTAAAAATCTTAATATATCTCCCTTATTATTGACTGAACAGAAAAATATATCTAACAAATATTGTTTATAGTAAGAAAACAAACATTTTTGTTCAATAATTTCTTTTAATTAAATGAATATTTGGGGAGTTATGGGAGGCACTCTAAAATGTGTCATTAGTATATTCGTAAAATTTAACATTTGTTATTGTGAAATCAGTGGCAGGTTATAAATTGACCGAGTAGTTTGTTGACAGTGAGTGTTAAAAAAACTAGATTGTGAAACAATGGATATTACTCGTGAAGGTTTTCGTTGGATTATTTTTTATGATTTTAGTAAAGGCCTAGCTCAACAACAATGCATAGATTCGCTTCGTTCCACTTTTGCTAATGAATCACCGTCAAAAAAGACTGTTCACAATTAGTTTGCAGAATTTCGTCGTGGTAGTGCGTCCGTCAGTGATGAATCTCGTGAAATTCGACCAAAATCGGTTGTGATTCAAATTTCAAAAAACATCGATGCTGTGCGCAAAATGATTGAAGAAGATCGACATGTGACTTACCGTGAGATAGAGGCATCCTTTGGCATATCGCAGACTGCAGTACATTCGATTTTTCACAAACATTTAGCTGTGAAATAGATCTGTTCCCGATGGATTCCGCATAATTTGTCCGAAGCTCAAAAAAGGTTTGTGTTGATTGGTGGAAGGGAATGCTAAAAAAATTCAACCTAGGCATTGAAAAATCCGTATACTACATCGTTATAGGTGACGAAACTTGGATTTATTCATATGAACCGGAAACTAAGCAAGAATTCACTGTTTGGGTCTTCTAAGATGAACCGAAACTCACAAAAGTTGTTCGTTCACGAAGCACTTCCAATAAAATGATCGGTTGTTTCTTCGGTTGTACTGGACATATCGCAACCATTCCTTTAGAGGATCGGAGAACAGTTAATGCTGAATGGTATACTGAACAGTTGGCCAGAAGTCTTCAAGAAAATTAGAAAAACAATCAAAAACGTCGCATCATTCTTCATCATGACAATGCAAATTCCCACAAAGCACGTCAAACAATTGATTATTTGAAGAAGAAAAACATCGAATTAATGCCATTGCCCGTATTCACCTGATTTATCCCCTAACGATTTTTTTTGTTGCCCAATGTCAACCAAAAACTGCGTGGATAGAGATTTTTATCATCTCAAAAAGTTGTTGAAGCCTTCGAAAACCATGTTTTTGAGATACCACCCAGTAAACATTCAACCATCGGCCGAACGCCGACAAACTGCTTTTTCTGTTGGTAAATTACTGGCACCAAAAGTTTGTGCAACGCCAGTATTAATAATATACTTCACATTTGTATTTCGCACTCCTTCTATACGAAGTGCTTTACCAGCATTTAATGCGATTATTTTGCACTTTACCGCTGCTGGGCTGGCAATTGATACGCCAATGGGCCAGCTTACGGCCACGGGGACACCGCGGTACTGGCCCATTACTTTCAATACCGGGGAGTATGTGATTCAACAGTACTGGCCCGTATAAAAATGTTTGCTGGGCAACTTCAGAGTGGAAAAAATGTTTCGAGAATTGGTTTGAACGCATGCATAAGTGTATAAATCTTTAAGACAAATATTTTGAAAAGCAGTAAAACAGATTGTTCCAAAAAAAAATTTACTTTCTTAGTTTTTGTAAAAACTTAAAAGGTAGCCCTCGTAGTACAAGTAATAATGTCTCGTACTACAAGCAATAAATCTCGTAATACAAGAATAAATCTTTATCTAGAAAACATGTATAGTTAGTATACTAGCGTCGGCGAATCAGTGCAGTTACGTCACACGACGTAACAAACGAATGTATTGTTTGGAACAATGCAATTGTTTGTTACGTCGTGTGACGTAACTGCACTGATTCGCCGACGCTAGTATAACTTTTACCGTATATAACCTATAATAACTTGTACCTACAAAAGTTTCACACTATATTTCTACAGCACGAGCCACTGATTCTCGGGAAAAACTCTATTTATGGTACTAGCATGGTAAAACTTCTTAATATAATTTCTTTATCCTATGTTCTCACAACTACACTATGTAGATGAGCACAGAACCAGGGCCGGATTTACATAACGCGAGGCCCTAGGCTACTCAAATTTTTAGGCCCCTTCAATAGACACCTCTTTTTACCGACCGGCAACATATATAAGGGAGGTATTGTGATCATACCGATTTTGACATTTCGAGATTACGATGGATCTCTACGAATTGAGATCCCACATAACGTTTTGACTATTTTTAGCATGATGTCTGTCTGTCTGTCTGTCTGTATGTCTGTCTGTCTGTCTGTCTGTCTGTCTGTGTACACGTGCAGAGAAAATTCGGCTAAAAGGATTTTTATAGAACTTTATACAGTCGATTCCGCTTAATTGGGACACATCGGGACTTAGACATTTTGGCCCAATTAAGCGGCTGCCCCAATTAAGCAAATAAGCACATAAAATTAAACTATGCATATTTTTCTTTCAATAATTTTATTTTATAAATTCTTGGACAAAACTATAAATTACATATAACCAAAAAATATAAACTTTTAAGAAAAAATAATAATAAATTCCAAAATAAAATAATAAATAGGTACATACAATTTAATTCAATGCAAAAATGCGTCAAGTGTAGTCTGTCTTTTGTTTTTGTAACATTTCACTTCTAGAAAATCAGCACAGGTATTCAGTGCGGATGTAGGGCTCCCTTCATTTACTTCCTGCATAAAATAACGCTGTAATATTAAATTCTTTGTACATTTTCTTGAGAATATGTGTAACATAATATGTACTGTGATCTTAACTGTCCCAATTAAGCGGAATGTTGTCCCAATTAAACATGTAAATTTACTGTTGGTTCCTTGGTTTGGTTTCTGTTCTTTGAGATTTGTCCCAAATAAGCGGCTGCCGCAATTAAGCGGTGGCCCAATTAAGCGGAATCGTCTGTATTTAAACTTTTGACATTCATTGCACAAGTTGAGCAACTTTTGGTAAAAATCGGTTGACTAGAAATGGGAGTTTACTCGTGTCGATTTTAAGATTTTTGCGAATATTTAACGACAGAAAAATATTTCGAAAAACGAAAATTTTTTGAAAAATGTTGAAATTTTTTCTAAGTATCTGTTTTTTCATACTTAATATGTAATGTTTCCATGTTCATGATAAATAATATCTCTGTTAGAAAATATTAGGCCGTTATTTCTACTCTGCTGTAGAATGTATTGTATACAAGTACTTTGTGTTGGTGGTCGGTCCTGTTGTGGCCACACCTGATTTTTTTTAAATATTTCTAAGTTTATCACTTTCAATGCTCAGAATGCCCAGAGCAGATAACCTGTCTTGAGACATTGTGCTCCTTAATTCATTTTTAATTCTTTTAAGTTTGAAAAAGACCTCTCTTCAAAGCAGTTAGTGACCATTAAACTAAGAAGTAGTCGTAGGATTGCTTCTATGTTGGGTAGATCTATCTGTATTTTTTCTTTATGCATTATTTGGTAGAGATCTGCATGAGACTGAAAGAATTCTAAAGGAGTGAAATGTTTTTTTTTTACGGATTTCTCAATATCTCTTAGGCCCAATGAGATATCGACTTTTTGCTACCCATAAACATCTTCTAAAAACGTATTTGTCCTAGTTAACCTATAAAGGAAAAAACTATATTTAGGGTGAATTATAAAACCCTTCGTATGGTCTGTGTTTCTTGAGTTATAGCATATATAGTTTATTTTTTTTGGTACATATGCATCTTTTTGAATATTGAGGCCCTCTCAACTTAGGATTGTTAAGCCTACTTAGCATATATAGACCGGGAGCTCATGACATTTTTGGTCTCCGATTTCATACAGCATGCCTTTTGGAGGAGAGAATATTTACCCTGTGACAACAAAAAAGGGATGGTACTAAACCACTGCACGCTTTCCGGTCATAGGGAAAATTGCATTTCCACTTGCACAACATTTTTGTGTTTTTCTCTGATTTAATATTGCTTGCCCTTTTGTCAAAAGAAAGTTATAACAAATTTAAAGTCTTTTAATTATAGGCATTCTGTATGAAAACGCGGAAAATCATATTTTTTTATTACAAGATCACATGACCGTTTGAGCCCTTTGGGACCCTCCGAATCGCATTCATATATTTAAAAGACTTTAAATTTGTTATAACTTTCTTTTGACAAAAGGGCAAGCAATAATAAATCAGAGAAAAGCACAAAAAATTTGTGTTTAAGTGGAAATGCAATTTTCCTTATGACCGGAAAGCGTGCAGGGGTTTAGTACCATCCCTTTTTTGTTGTCACAGGGTAAATATTCTCTCCTCCAAAAGGCATGCTGTATGAAATCGGAGACCAAAAACTGTCATGAGCTCCCGGTCTAATATGGAAATCCGTCCCTGCACAGAACAGATTTGTTTAATATGTTTTCTTTTGTTTCAGGTAAGTTTTCATCACTGTTCCACAACTTAATACGAGAATGGAGTATCCTTGTTCAGGACTATTTTAATGGCAACTAAGGTAATGTAGAGAATTCCAGAGTTAATGTGTAGAATACTTCCTATGGATTTTGCAACCTACATAAAATTAATGTTAAATAGTTATTGTAGGCAATTTGAAAAAAATCGAAATGAAGCCCTCGAAAACCATGTTTTTGAGATACCAACTAGAGATGGGTAGTTCATGAACGAACCGGCTCACTGAGCCGGCTCAGTACACTGACCGAAGTGACACGATTCACCAAATTGAAATGAGCCGGCTCACGGCTCACTGTATTATTTCAAGTTTCAAGGATACGATTGGTCGGGCGATTGTGAGCTGTGACCGGAGTGATCCGGATCTGGATCGATGTCATGTTGAACTTCGCGAGAACTCGGCTTGTAATGTATTATCATAAAGTGTATTTTGTCATCAATTTGTAGGGCAGTTTATTTGAAACTAATAGGCTTAAGCTGCATTCAGAGCTCAGTAAATTAACACTCTGTGCGTTATGGGTAGTTTTTAAACGAGTGCAATTGGTATGATCGGACAAGCTCGTACTATATCGCTCAACAGTAGTATAGCAACGACAAAGCACGAGCATGTCCGATCATACCAAATGACCTCGTTTAAAAATTATCCATAGCGTACAACGTGTTGATTTACAGAGCTCTGAATGCAGCTTTAGTCTGTATTTTCTTACAACCATACTATATAAAAATATTAAAAATATTGCCCAAATCCCAGATGTCCGATTTATAAGGTCAATAAACATCGCCATAAACTTAACACATCTGGTTTAAAATACAGTAGCTACATAAAGTGAATTTTTTGTTTCAAAAATGTTAGATAAGAGCCGGGGCTAAGCAACGTTCTACCTACGAACAAACGACCGAGCGACCGACAACTGACTGACCTGCGTCTCGGCATCATGTTTACAGTTCATATATTGCAAGAACCGGCTCTAAGCAAGAGCCGGCTCTAAGCGACGTTCTACCTACGAACGAACGACCGACCGACCTGTGTCTCGGGATCATGTTTACAGTTCATATATTGCAAGAACCGGCTCTAAGCGACGCTCTACCTACGAACGAACGACCGACCGACCTGTGTCTCGGGATCATGTTTACAGTTCATATATTGCAAGAGCCGGCTCTAAGCGACGTTCTACCTACGAACGAACGACCTACAACTGACCGACCTGTGTCTCGGAAACATGTTTCCAGTTCATATATTGCAAGAGCCGGCTCTAAACTCTTGTTTCAAAAATGTTAGATAAGAACCGGGGCTAAGCGACGTTCTACCTACGAGCGAACGACCGACAACTGACCGGGTCTAAGCAAGAGCCGGCTCTAAGCGACTTTCTACCTACGAGAGAACGACCGACAACTGACCGGGTCTAAGCAAGAGCCGGTTCTAAGCGACGTTCTACCTACGAACTAACGACCGACCTGTGTCTCGGAAACATGTTTACTTAACTGGATCACTGAGCCGGAGCAATGAACCGGCTCAACAAACTGAACGACCTCCAAAGATCCGGTTCCGCAAACTGAGCCGAAATTCCCATCTCTAATACCAACTTCAGAGTGGAAAAAATGTTTCGAGAATTGGTTTGAACGCTTGCAAAAGTGTATAAATCTTAAAGGCGAATATTTTAAAAAGCAATAAAACAATTGTTCCAAAAAATATTTTTTTTCTTAGTTTTTGTAAAAATTTTTAAGATAGCCCTCTGTTTAACTGAGTACCCAGATACAAATTGTGGTTTCCCAAATTTTTTATTCCCGAAATATGATCATACTGTTTTTCGTTACTTTTTTAAAAATCTCCTTGACTTTGACCTATCTCGTCTATATCTGGAGTGTTTTTGTTCAGATATGTGATGAAATTTGACAGAGCGTTTGTCCTCTTAGAGACGGGACAAGCTTTAAACGTCGTCCATATAAACCGCAAATATGTCACAGGTTATTTATTCTGGAGAGCAGTCGACTAGAATATGAACCTATCGACCTAAATCTAATGTTTTTCCACGTGCTTTCAACGCACGTGTTTTTCAACGGCTGTCTCGAACAAGAATGTCAACTACAAACATCTGCCAAATGTTAGATGACATTTTTAACAATTATTACGTAAAATCGACAAATGATTAACCTATTTCAGCTTAAGGGGAGGCACAAAAACAGGTGTAGCAAGATTCTTATACAAAACTGGTAATCTGAAATAAAATAAGTAACAATTTATACGAAACATGCTAGAATTATTCAGAATAAGAAAATCACGTAAGCTTCACGGCTTACGTGATTTTCTTATACGTGGAACTAGATTTTGAAATCTAGTAATTTTTATTTATTAATTCAGATTTTGGTCATTATTTTTAAGCTTTGTAAATCAAACTCACATTGCAAATTCTAGATTAAACTGATTGTCATTATGAAAAGTACTTTTTATTGTATTTTAATTTTTTGTCATTCTTAATAAAAATTTCCCATTTTTTTTTTTTTGTCTTTAAATGATTAAATTTTTTAATAAATGTCATTCGTTCACTCACAGAACAGTTTCTTTGTTGGAATTTTAAATCTTCACATACTAACCTGTAAAATGAAATAACCCAAGCAAGGGCCGTACTCGTGACTCGCAACAACCTAATAGAACGAAATTCCCATTTAGTTCCGCCTAAACGTTTTGTATAGCCTTTATAATTTAATCTATTTAGTATTGTAAAACTATTAAATAGTTATTATAAGAATACAATGTTTTTCTACGTTTTATAGAAAATATATTCATTTTTCCTTTCAGTACTTGAAAATAATAATAATAAATTAATAATAATAATAATAATAATAATAATAATAATTATAAGGGGAGCTGTAATTTCCGCGGCTGCATATCGCCAGGGTTTGGGATGCAGTCGTGTGTATTTAGCTCCACTAGTCTCTAGTATGACGCGGCTCAAAAGGTTGCTGAAGTTTGAGATTAGTGGACGCTTGTCAAGACCTGACAAACCCCAAAATAATAATAATAATAATAATAATAATAATAATAATAAAGGAGGAGGAAAAAAAGTCTAAGTATATGGACCTCTTGTCCGAGATTGACAAATCCCATAATAATAATTGGTTTTATTTCATAATAAAATGTAATAAATATCGATATTTTGTTTCGATACGATACCGGTATCGATACTTTTTATTCGATATTATCGATACCCAAATATCGATACCTTCTCGAAATCGCATATCCCTAGCGCTAATACGAGGGTTATCTTTAATGTTTTTACAAACGCCCACTAGATGGCAATATTGAAATGTGTCATTACTATATTCGTAAAATTTGACATTTGTTATTGTGAAATCAGTGGCAACTTATAAATTGACCGAGTAGTTTGTTGACAGTGAGAGTTTGAGAAGTTTGTGAAAAAATAGATATTACGCGTGAAGGTTTTCGTTGGATGATTTTTTACGATTTTATTAAAGGCCTAACTCAACAACAATGCATAGATTCTCTTCGTTCTTTTGGTATTGAAGCACCATCAGAAAAGACTTTTACAATTGGTTTGTAGAATTTCGTCGTGGTCGTGCGTCCGTCAGTGATGAATCTCGTGTAGGTCGACCAAAATCGGTTGTGATTCAAAAAAACATTGATGCTGTGCGCAAAATGATTGAAGATTGGCATGTGACTTACTGTGAGATAGAGGAATCATTTGGCATATCGCAGACTGCAATACATTCGATTTTGCATGAACATTTAGCTGTGAAAAAGATCTGCTCCCGATGGATTCCGCATACTAGTCAATTTGACTTGTATCTCATACAAGTCCTCATACTTGTATCTAAATGTAAATGAGCCTTAATAGGATATTTTCATAAGTAAAAAATCAGCTGTGGCCACCACAGGACCGACCGCCATCATAAAGTACTTGTATAAAATAAATTTTAGCAGCAGAGTAGAAATAACTTGGCCTAATATTTTCTAACAGAGTTATTATTTATCATGACCATGGAAACATTACATAGAAGTATGAAAAAATTTCGAAAAATCTTACAAAATTTTTTCGTTTTATCAAGAAATATCTCATATAAAAGTTGTTAGTTATTGCTTTTATAGCAATTTTTGTTAATTATTTTGTTCGAAATATTTTTCTGTTGTGAAATATTCGCAAAAATCCCAAAATAAATGGGAATAAATGTGTTTATTCCCATTAATAATATTTTTAAACAATTCTGTTACTTATCTTATTTATTAATTTTTAATGAGTATATTCCCTAATGAGCTTTATCAGTGATAGCCATCTTGATTTGTAGATACGTGATTTTTACAAGAGGCATTGCATTTTTTCTGGCGTGTTTAGTTATTATTAAGTGGTAAAAGTGCAAGGTCTAAGTGGTAAAAATGTGGCATAGTGTGGACTTAAGTGTGGTGTTTGGACTGCATGGAGATCAAAATTGGAATGATTGCAAAGGTATTTCTAGAAATTTTTGTTAATTTTGTAATGCAAGTCATTGTTAAGTACACTGTAAAATAAAAAATCAGCTGTGGCCACCACAAACTACTTGTTTACGAATATTTCAGTCGAGCATCTCTTGATTCTAGCAGCACAGTAGAAATAACTTGGCCAAATATTTTTTAACAGAGATATTAGTTATAATAACCATGGGAACGTTACATATAAGTAGGAATAAATAGATACTAAGAAAAATTTTACAATTTTTTTTCGAAATTTTTCGTTTTATCAAAAAACGTCTCAAATAAAAGTTATTAGTTATTGTATTTATAGCAAATTTTGTTAAATAATTTTTTTCGAAATATTTTTCTGTTGTGAAATATTCGCAAAAATCTTAAAATCGACACGAGTAAACTCCCATTTTTAGTCAACCGATTTTTACCAAAAGTTGATCAACTCGTGCCATTGATGGCAGAAGCTTAAATATGAAGTTTCATAAAAATCCTTTCAGCCGAATTTGCTCTGCACGTGTACACAGACAGACGGACAGACAGACGGACAGACAGAGAGACAGACGGACAGACGGACAGACAGACATCATGCTAAAAATAGTCAAAACGTTATGTAGGGACCTCAATTCGTGGAGATCCATCGAAATCTCGAAACGTCAAAATTGGTATGATCACAATACCTCCCTTATATATGTTGGCGGTCGGTAAAAACATCTGTCTCATTTTTAGGGTTTTGTAGGTGACCACCAAAAAACCCTTAAGCGTGTTCTACATTATACAATTCTCGTCAAATTTTCATACTTATTTCTTTGACTAGAACTTGTACTAGAAATAAATCAGTGAAATCGTATAGTGTAGAACACTTTATGTAGTCAAGGTCAACTTTATTCAAAACTAGATTTGGACAAACTTTTCTTGAAAACATTTTCAACTTGGAACTCGGTGCATGCGCAGTAGACACTTTTAACAACAGTACCAACATTAAAATTACGCTTGTAAATATTTTGTATTACCACGTGTTTAATAGTGTTTTGTTGATCATTGGTTTGAATAGGTGAATATATAAATTGTGTTTTGTACGTAAATCATTAATTTTACAAAACTAATAGCTAGGTTATAAACACTTGACAAGATAAGAATTATATATTTATGTTGGTACTTTAAATGAACTGAAACACATGTAAGAATTTCATTCTCTACCAAAAAATTGTAAAATAAATTTTATTGATGGCAGAAGCTTAAATATGAAGTTTCCTAAAAATCCTTTCAGCCGAATATGCTCTGCACGTGTACACAGACAGACGGACAGACAGACAGACAGACAGACAGACAGACAGACAGACGGACAGACAGACCGACAGACATCATGCTAAAAATAGTCAAAACGTTATGTAGGGGCCTCAATTTGTGGAGATCCATCGAAATCTCGAAACGTCAAAATTGGTATGATCACAATACCTCCCTTATATTTGTTGGCGGTCGGTAAAAATGTTATGTAATTGTAAATAAACAAATTGAATTATAGATGCCATGGATTTATAAACTACGATGCGGAAAATTTTAGCGACAGCTTCATTCTACAAATATGTTTCTAGCTATTATTTTATAATTAGACTAAGGCCCATTTGCATAAAGCGCTGTTAAGTGCAATGTAGAATTAACTATGCATCACGTTGTCAAGTGTTGCAGAAAGCATTACTAAGTACACAATCAATTATTTTCATAATGACATTGTCAAATATTTGACAATGTCAACTGACAGCGTTTGCCGACCGGTGTAGCGTAGTGGTAACACATGTGCTCTGCGTTGCGAAGGTCTCGGGTTCGAATCCCGTTCAGGCATGGAAATTTTCTCAAATAAAAAATTACCCTGGCTAATTGCTACAGCAGCAAAGGCCATAAAATTCAAAAAAAAAAAAACTGACAGCGTTGATATGCAACTGCCACTTAGTATTTAATAATTAGACAGATTTGACTCATGAATTAAAACACCCTTCTATCATGATTTAAAAATAATATAGTATAATAATTTATAGTCGGATTCTTCTAATTAATCTTTTTAACATTTTCAAAATGCTTTTAACACAACTTGTCAGAAAAATGATTTTATCATTTCAATATTGTAACTTTTTTCATCCAAAACACTCGAAAATTTATTACACAAAATCTTCAAACACAAACCTTATTTCAAAAACATCTTGTTTTTAAGATTTTAATAATTAATAATCTTCTTCAACAATAGATTCTATCTTAACCAATTAAAAAACTTTTTTACATCCCTTATATCTAAAATAAACATCTAATCATGAATATTTAAACCAAAATCCACAAAAAGTAAACAAGGAATTCTTATAAATATTCATTAAACAAAATTTAAAATCTTTTAACATGAACTTCTCTTGTATTTTGCAGTGGGTTCCATTGACTAAATAATTCATTAACTACCTCGGTGATATATTCAAAGTGTGTTGGTCCGAATTGAGAAGGGATAAGGGAGAGATAGAAGGGACGTTTTGATGGCTTGGCTGTCTGTTCATAAGACATATCAATCACATTAATGGAATGGTGTGTTGGGAAAGAGAAAAATAGAGTTGTTTGCTACAGCATTCACTCGATACTGTAGATGTAGTTCGTACGAATTTCATAACCCGCTTGCAGAAACTTAGACGCTCACTAAACATATAAATAAAATACAGATAGTTTGTCAAAGAGCGATTAGATGATTATAGGGGTGTTTATTTTAATTAGTCCACTATTGCTATCAACATCCAAGATACTTGAGAGTAACTCTCGATCGGTCACTGACCCGGTCACAAGCGGTGTACCTCAGGGCAGCGTAATAGGTCTATTCTTATTTATACCATTCGCCTCTGACCTGGTAACCCATCTAGTATTTTGCATACTTAATCCTTAGCCTCTCTACCTTTCGGTGTGAGGATTGCGCGAGTATGAGTTTACTTTATGCTTAATCCGTTCGCGATTCTGAATTACTTTTCCAGATGTCTTTCTACATCATTCTGTCCTGCACTAGGGATTTCACTTCGTTCCACTTGATACCCCTCTCTTCCGCTGCTTACTTGACTTCTGCTTACCATGTTTTTTAGGGTTATGTAGGTATGATCAAAAAAAAACCCTTATACCGTCATTTTGTCGTCTGTCTGTCTGTCTGTTCAGTAAACATTGTAGCCAAACGGCTAAACCTAGAGTTGAAATTTGGCATGCTTATACAACTCTTTGACCCGCACATAGGGAAATACTAACACATCTAAAAAACATATCCCCCTAAAAATATAAACAAATATGTGCTCATTGAAAAAAATATATATATATATTTTTTAAATTCTGTGTAGGATATCAAATATAAGCCCTTAGTACGTGGATTAATGATCAAAATTTTATTTTTGCAAAATAAACTATTTTGACGCGATATTTGTAAAAATTGTGCAAAAAAAAATTGTCCCACACCCTATAGCCCAGATGGTTTGAACTAAAAATCTGAAAAAATCTGAGTAATGTACATTGGTGTGAACCGGAATAGTACAACAGGAATTTTTGATCAGATTATGTTTTCGGAAAATAACGCATTTTTTGTGTTTGTTTGGTTGACGATGTAAATATTTAATATGTTATGTAACACAGGTTTCATGGTGTAATGGTTAGTATTCTCGTTTTCTAAATTTTAAACTAGGGTGCGCTTCCAGTCGAAGACAATTTTATTTTTTCTGTGTTTTTTTGCATTTTTATTTTGTTTAAATTATTTTTTCAAAATTCTAGTTATATTTTGGCAAATGTTGCATTTAATTGTTAAAAGCGTAAATTTAATAACCAGTGGTAATTGTTGAAATTATAATTTAATCCTATATTTCAATGTATACGAAATCAGAGGGGCGGAGCTTATGACTTAAAACAACCAATGGAAGCCATAGGCGCAATTTTCAAAATCTTAATGAACCTTACTATAAAAAAAAAAAATATTGCAAATATTTAGAAACCTAAATAATGGTATTAGGCACTCGAATTAAAATTAACAAAAAAAAAATTAACATTAAAATTATTTTGGCATCCCAAATAATCATCATTCACTTACTTGATACCTGCGAAACCCTGAAATGTGTGAAAATTCACACTTCACATCAATTTTTCTGGTCTTCCGACTATTCCTTTGGACGGCAGTTTTGCTTCGTAAGCTTTACAAGCTGTTCTTTCTTCTCCCATTCTCATCACATGTCCAAACCACTTTAGCTGCCTTTCCTGGTAACCGACGAGTTCATCGAAAATCAATTCATCGAAAATCAATTAATCGAAAATCAATTCATCGAAAATCAATTCATCGAAAATCAATTCATCGAATGATCAATTCATCGAATGATCAATTCATCGAAAAAAAATATTTTGTAAATATTTGAGAGGAATGCCGAGGGTATCGGAAAGTCAAAAGAGCAGTGGTCAATAAAAGTAGACAGACTAAGAAACAATTGCGTAAAATTTTTTATATGGTTTAAAAAAAGGTAAATAAAGTGACATAGTGTTTGAATATAAATAAAGAAATATAATAAGAAAACTTATATAATAAAACAAGTAAATGTTTAGTTTTTAAGGTTTAATAAGACAGGTTATGGGCAATAGCACGCAAATAATTTTTATAAATTCATACATAATGATACGCATTTTAATTGGGCTAATATGGGGGAAAATAAAGTACTATACGCCTAAAAACAAGGTAATTAGGTTAGGTTTAGTTAGTAAAAGTCTAAAACCGAGCGGAGCGAGTTACCCATCTTCTAGTTTAATGTCAAAACACTATCTTAGGTTAGGTTAGGTTAGTAAGGGTTTGGTTAGAAGAAACCGAGCGAAGCGAGCTACCCATCATCTAGTTTAATGACAAAACAAACTCACACTAACATAACAATGCCACCTGTTTAGAATCACCGTACATTGAACAAATCATGTGTGGTATAGTAAATATGAATAGTAAAACTATGTACATAACACAGATGGGGAAATACCATTTTTATAATCCTTTAAGAATGGGTGTATTAAGTACATTTATGATCCCATTAACGGGGTTTTCTGATCTAAGGAGCCCTGTTCGATTTCAAAATAATCCAACAGGTATCTTTACCTGGCGTATTTTCTGAATGGAAAATTTAAAAATTATTAATAGACCAAGTATGATAGTTATTTAATAAGTGTAGTCTGTCTACTTTTATTGACCACTGCTCTTTTGACTTACCGATCCCCTCGGCATTCCTCTCAAATATTTACAAAATATTTTTTTTTCGATGAATTGATCATTCGATGAATTGATCATTCGATGAATTGATCATTCGATGAATTGATCATTCGATGAATTGATTTTCGATGAACTTACCGTGAATCCCCTTCCTGTATGCTTGATCCTATTGGTTTTGTTTTCAGATTTTCTCTGAATTCTTCGTTTTTAATTCTGTCTCTTCTGGTTTTTCCTGCCATTTTTCGGAGAAATCTCATCTCCATGCTTTGCACCTTGCTCATCTGCCTTTCAGTTGTCATCCATGATTTGGATGCATATGTTAGTACTGGCACAGCTATTTTTCGGAATATGTCTACCTTCGTTTCCGTTGGTATTTCTCGTTTCCCCATAAAAGATGTTTTAATTTAATTGAACAGCCTGCCAACAGCTCCTACTCTCTTATTTATTTCCTCATCCATTTTTCCATCCCCGCTTATTATGACTTCCAGATATTTGAAGGATTGTACTTGTTCTATCAGTATTCCCTCTATTTGTATGCTGTGTTGCTTCTGGTCTTTACTGATAATCATGGTTATACCTTTTTCTTCGCTTATTTTGATATGTGTCTTCTTTAGTTCTTGATGGTATATATTTACGTTATGCTGTAGTTCCTTCTCATTTCTTCCAAGTATCACCATGTCATCAGCATAACTTAGCTCTGTTACTTTGACTTTCTGCAGTCTCCAGTTACCTCCAGTATATATCCTTGTTAATTTCTTGCTTTCCTTTATTGCGTCGTCCAGCACTAGCGAGAACAGTAGCGAACTAATTATCATCCATCTATTATCCGAGCATCAAATGTTTGACGACGATTTAAAGTAGAGATGGGAATTTCGGCTCAGTTTGCGGAACCGGATCAGTGGAGGTCGTTCAGTTTGTTGAGCCGGTTCATTGATCCGGCTCAGTGATCCAGTTAAGTAAACATGTTTCCGAGACACAGGTCGGTCGTTAGTTCGTAGGTAGAACTTCGCTTAGAGCCGGCTCTTGCCTAGAGCCGGTTCTTGCAATATATGAACTGTAAACATGATCCCGAGACACAGGTCAGTCAAGTTATTCAATTTTCTAAATTTACCAAAATCATTGTATCCAAGCAAAGAGTCATTAAAAAACAGAATAAAACCATTTAATTAAAGTTGCGGGACCCCCGAAAACGTTCCACGGAACCCTAGGATTACGCGGAACACAGGTTGAATACCACTGCCATAGACAAATAACAATAAACAACAACGATTTATTGTTATTTGTCTAATTAGGAATAGAGTATTATCAACTTTCAAATGCGAATGCTGATTTTCATTCCAGAAAGCCAAGATCAGGATGTAAGAAATATGTGTAGAGACTGCCATTTTATCTGATTTCGTTACAAACTTTCGATAAAATTTAAGTCAACGAAAAACATTATATTGTTGAATCGTTATGATTTTTTTACAGAATAGGCCTATACATTATTTTCCCTGAATAAAAAAAAGGCCTGTAAGTCAGGTTGGATATATATAAATATTGATTTAAGAGATACATTTCAGTGTCCAATAAAATCTGATCTTGTGTCAATAATTACGATCTTGTAATTTAAATTTAAAATTTCAGCAGAATCAATAAATAATTGTCACTATATGGTAATTGCTCGTTATTTCGTTCTTATAACTAGTATAGTTGTGCAAAGTAAATATGCCGAAGTCTGGATGTTTATCCAGTTCCATTAAGACTGAAGAGTCTTTGACAAGCAGTAACCAGGCAACAGTAATTATATCCTAGCACTTCATGTACTCAGCGCCATTATTCACTATTATTGATCTTCCAAAATGTTCATTTAGCCAACTGATTCAAAATAATTGATCGTAGATTGCTTTAGCTAGCTGACAGAACCCCTAATAAGATTCAACTAAAGCTTACACATTTAGAATCGCGAATAATTCTGACACTGTATTGAGTGAATAAAAAATTGATGTGAAGTGTGATGTTTCACACATTTCAGGGTTTTATAGGTATCTAGTTCGATCATTGATCTTACAAACGAGTCTACGAAAAACCCCAAAGAATTGCTGGTTGGGAAGTTGTTAACAGTATGATACAGTGAATTTATTTTTTAATGCAACATGTACTATGTCATTACCATGGATACAGTTTTTGACAGCAATATAAATCGTGTTCATTTTCATTTGCAACATAGAAAAAACCATATTTACTAGCAAAATCAAAATATGTTATTGAAAATACAAATAAAAAAAATAAAATAAATAAATAACTAATAAAAACATTATAATAAATGTTCAAAAGTTTCTCCGTTTACTTGTATACAAAATGTTAAGCGATCATAAAAATGATTCAAAACATTCAGCAATTGCTCTTGAGGTATATTGTTAGATGCTTGAACAATTTTGTCTTGCAGTTCAGAAACATCCCTAAGTTCTCCATTATATACTTTGGCCTTTAAATATCCCCAATAAAAAAAATCATTGGGTGCCAAATTCGGAGATCTCGCTGGCCAATTCATCGACCCTCCTCTTCCAATCCAGTTATTTGGGAAAGTTCTATGTAAATATTCTTTAACTATTCTAGAATAATGGACTTGTGCGCCATCATGTTAAAACCATACTTGTCTATTAATATTTAGGTTTCGCAACGCAGGTAATATTTGGTTTTGCAAAAGGGCTAGATATTTTGCGGCGTTAAGGTTACCGTCAATAAAAAAAGGCCCTATAATATTGGTTCCTATTATCCCTGCCCAAACATTTAATTTTTGCGGCCTTTGAGTTCGGGAGGAATGAAACAAATGTAAATTTTCTCGACTCCAGTACCTAAAATTTTGTCTGTGCACTTCACCATTTAGAGTAAACGTTGCTTCGTTAGTAAATAAAATTCTTTGAAGCATTGTTGGGTCAAAATAAATTTTTTCAAACATTTCAAAACAAAAATCCATACTGCTGCGTCCCTTTCTAACAATTCTTGATGATTTTGAAATTTGTATGATCGAAACTTTTATTTTTTTAAGAAGTTAAAAACAGATCCAATACTGACACCAACGGTCTGTGCAATTGATCTTAAGTACATATTTTGATTGTTTTTTTCCACTTGTAATAATATTTCCAACTGCTTCTCTTCTGTAAGCACGTGGGATGTTGTTCTTTTTTTATTATGTTTTGACTTAAGACTTAAGACATTCTTCGCGATGAAATTTATTAATTAGTCTTGAAATTGTAGAGGAATTTGGTATTGGCCGATTTGGATAAGTTGCACTAAATACAGCAGAAACTTCTCTTACACTCATTTGGGAGTTATACCAAGTTACCATAATTATTTTTTCTTCATCTGTATACATGTTGATTAATTTTTAAATCAGCAATGAGCAAAAGTATACACACTAATTGTCTATGTTGCAAATGAAAATGAACAGGATTTATATTACTGTCAAAAACTGTATCCATGGTAATGACATAGTACATGTTGCATTAAAAAATAAATTCACTGTATATCTAAGGTGACGTATCCATAGTTCAGTTGCATGTGAGTTTGAAATACGTCGCCGCATTCAACTGGCACGCGTTGTAATGAGCAAACTGACTTCCCGTCAATCCCGTTAAACCAACGCTACGCTAGGAAATTAAGAAGAAGTTAGTGAAGGACAGAATGTCAGAAGATAGCTTTAAAAATGGTTAAGGACGACTCTTCGCTGGTCACTACTGGAGCTCCCAATAAGGCTGTACAGTAGTGGCTTGAAAGCAATGTAGTTGTAATGAATCGTTAGTCCACCTGGACAATGACTAAAACTTTCATAAACCACTCGTCGCGAGAATTTCTTTGAAAGGGCACATTACAGTCAATATTTGTGAGAATTCAGACAATAAAAAAAAAAAAATTATGATATATTGTTCAAGGAGACATTTGTTCAGAGTTATTGCCTAATAACTTTGAACACTGACATCTCCTTGAACAATCCTAAACCCTTTTTCCTGGAAATGCTACCAGCACTCTTACATAAACTCCCATCTCTTTGAAGACGGGGCAAAAAGTATTCACTCCGATCATCCTAGATGCTCCTCTGTTTCAGTTACATTTCAGTCAACGCATTTTTGACAATCAACAAGTCTAGCAAGTTCTAGCAAGTTTACTTGTTTATGACGGCATCCTTCCAGATCGCTTATTTACTAACTAGTATGTATTTACGTTACGAGGTGTGTAAATTAAGTAACCGAACTGATTTTTTATTTTATTATTTTTAAATTTTTTTTTTATTGGAATAGAATTAGAATTCAATATTGTCTCCCTCAAAATAACATCCATTTACGTTCCAGTTCTATTAAAAATTCCGATTAATTTCGGTTTTCGGTTCGGTTCCGGTTCGACTGTCTGTTTAAAATGCATCTATGTATTAAGTAAGGGTATAAACTTTGATTGGTTATAACTACGTAACACTAAAAATAGTTAGAAACCTCTAAAGTACATGTGTAATTTAACTAAGTACTAAATTAGCAATTAGCAATAACTGTATATTACTCTACATAATGCTTGTTATGCAACTTGCCGTGCTTAGCAAACAATTCATTTCCGAACTATAACAGAATATGTGCTGTCCAACGTGAATCCGGTAGCAAACCACAGAAACCTCAGCTGACGGGTCAGTTTCGGTCAAGTAGTGTGGCTTAGGTCGACTATCGTATACTGACACGTGGCGAATATGTATATTTAATATTATTTGAAACTTTGACGAATAACTTGGTCAAATGATGAATGGTCAAGAGTTTTAATGAAATGAAAGGGACATAAATTTAATATGATTAATGAATGCATACAAGAAATAAAATATGGACGATTATATTACAACATATGATGAAAATATAATGAAAATATAACAGACCAAAATGAAAATGAAAAGATATTATGTATTAGTGCAGTGTATCCGATTTTTAGTCTTGTTATTACTGTTATTACTATTTTAAGCCACTTTTAATCCTCCTTAGTTTGTTGTTGTTGATCACTTGCCACTAATCATGCCAGTCTTTTGATACTTGTTGTCCTACTGCGTTTTCTGACGTCTAGAGCAGGGATCTTCATTGAGATTTGATTGGTTTGTATGTGCAATGTGCAATGTTGGAAATATGGTTACCCCGCGAGGTCTAAGCAGGGCCATAGCACATATTCAACAAATTTTTCCAGCCGACGACGACATGCACCTTGATGAAGTAGGGCAACAAATTCCGGATAATGAAGATGCTGCTTGCATGTTTTGTAACAGTTGTTTTTTACAGGATCAAAGGGGTGAGCTTTGGGTTCGTAAAATAAAATAATTGAAGGAAATTAATCATTTTAATAAGTTATAAATTGAAGTAATCCATATTGTAATATTCTATATATATAAAGTGACCATTCGTACTGGTTTTACCAGTACTGTACTGTTTTTTTGGTCATTGGTCCTGGTTAGTCATGAAATATAACCAGTACAGTTTAGGGACACAAAATCAAAAAGGATTAATTTTTCAAAAGATCGAGTAATCATTCCATCTTTCAGTACGCGCGTAAATTTAAACACAAAATACGGTTCAGCAGTGTAGCGGCCTTTTAAAAATTACTTTCTTAATCTACAATATAAATAAAAGAAGTACATGTTATTTTTTCACTTAAAGGCAAAAAAACTAAGCTTACTCTGCAATATTTTTTTAATATATATTCTACGATAGCCACTTTTCTTCATGTTGACTGAGCAGGCGCGCTCCTAGAAAAATTAACTGCGAGGGGGGTCTATTTCTAAAAAATATCCGATAAATAATATAAAATTTATTATTGCCTCTTTACGGGGAGGGGTGGTCTTATATGTTAATCACATTTTGACTATGATTTGTTTTTGTTATCAACAAAAGAGATGATTTTATTTTCAGTAGTTTAGTTTTTATTAAGTATATGAGTTTTTAGTTCCTGGGGGGGGGCAGGACCCAAGGACCCTTCTCCTATTGCACGCGCCTGTACTTGGGCTATTTTAAATGTCCTGGTTTTATATTTGACAAAAATGGTCACCTTATATATATATATGGTATTGTAGATATTAAGAATATTTCAAGAAAAACAAAGGTAAGAATCTATAAGACAGTGATACGACAAATAGTGACATATGGAAGCGAGACGTGGACTCTAAACATATCAGAACAAAACAGTGTTAAAATATGGGAAAGAAAAGTGTTACGGAAGATTTTTGGAGGAAAAATGATGGACGGGATTTGGCTACGAAGGACAAACCAGAAAGTAGAAGAAATGTATGGAGAAGCTAATATCGTAGCAGTCATAAAATCTCGTCTTCGCTGGCTGGGACATGTGGAGAGAATGCCAGAAACCAGATTACCAAAATCAGTGATGCAGACAACAATTGGTGGCAAGAAAAGGAAAGGAAGACCGAGGACGAGATGGTGGAAGGAGGTGGAGAAAGATCTAGAACAGCTGAAGATCACTAAATGGAAAGAAAGAACTTTAAATAAGAACGAGTGGAGAACAATCAATCAAGCCATGGGCCTATTAGGCTCTCAGTGCTAATTTATTATATTATTTTAGATATATAAATATTGTAAATTAATAATGTACCGGGATACTAAGTATCCTAAGGCGCAAATAGCTCTTGTTGCTGTGCGCCAAAAATTTTAACTAACTGAAGTATCCAACATTGTTTCAAATAAAAAGAAAACTACTTCGAAAGGGACATAGGCTTCTCACAGCTTAAGAATCAAAACTGCATAGTCACGATGTGAAATCATATCCCAGTTACATCAACGCACTTTACAGTTTCAACTGTCTCCAGCTGATTTCTTTTTATTCTGATTTCAATAGTTATCGTTGAAGAGTGCAAAGTCTATGTAAAAAATACGTTTACCAGATTTCATTATGCAGTACAAAAGTTGATTTATAACTAGTGTTTTGATGCTGTTTACGTTGCATAGAACGAAAAGAGAAATGTAACAAAAGAAAAACGTAGACACATTGTCCAGCGGAAGTTTAGTCTATGGTTCTGCTAGTGTGTTAGTTTCGCCTGTGTGGACTATGGTAGTACAAGTAAGTTTGTGTTGGTGCGTTTTACATTTCTTGGCCGCTATTGTAAAATATATTACCTAACTTCAGACATATACAATCTGCTAAATTTAAATTTTAATATTTATGACTCAGCTGAGTTTATTTTGTTAATTTTAATGTTTTATTAGAAGCCATAAAGAAACTTACATGAAGAACAAAGTAATCTAATGACGTTGTAAGAAAATTAATAGAATGCAGGTCTGAAAAGTGATTAAAACTTTTAAGCTTTAAAATACAGGATGGATAAAAAGTAACTACACAACTTCATTTGAAATGATACCTTTAATAAATAAAAAACAATAATATTTTAATATTGTTTATTTGGACTTTGCACTTATTTGTGGGATATACTGCTAGTAAAATACCCGCCATTTTCTATCATATAAATGGGAGCTCTTTCAAGAGCATTTCTTATTAACATTTATACAAATTTTAGTGTCAAAAAAAAGTTTTTCGCACCTAATTTTCCAGAAGGTTTGATCTACAAATCTAGAACGAAAAAATTATTTTTTTTTGTATCGTTTGTGACGGTTGGAGATTTTATGTACTGGCCATTTGACTCGTATTGCCCTATGATGTGTTTTTTGGATTATTAATTCAGTTCGTTCTTGGAGCAGGAAACTAGGTCTACTAGAGATGTGTTGTTCCCGAATGATTCGTTCCAAATGAACGAATCTATAAAAACCGTCGCCGGGACGAATCTATATAAAGATTTTCCACCTCTTATCAATGTCTACAAAGAAACGCCGGGACACATTTAAATCAAATAGTTTATTAACGGTCTAGTCATGCAGAGATACTATTGTTTTATTTATGCGTCTGATTGTGATGGCTGTAAGATAAATTTAGATTAACACATTTATAGTGGTACTGTGAGTTTCTACTCAAATAATAATATAAAATCTACACTTACAACCTAACCATGCGGTCCATATCGTGCCATACCATTGTAAGATCAGTAGCGTTGATTAGGATCTTATACCTCATTATTTGCAACCACTAATGAGTTGCTGTTTTATCCAATACGGGTTTATTACACGTGTAGATATAGTATGATCACCTAACCGCTGCTTTAGTGCATGACGGTGTATTCCACCGAACATCACCATGTTCGACGAACGGGTCTCCTACCCGCGAATACAGTTTTATTAGGTCTGTCAACCCTTTGATGTGTTTGTGGTTTTCTACAATCTACAATCGTAGAGAACCAGTCCCAGCTTCGTGGGAGTACCCCTACGGTTGTGAGACGTAGGGACCCAAATAATATTGCGTGGAAGGGCTATCATAATCACCCGACGCCGCGGTAAACGAAATTATGATTAATTCAACATGTCTTGCAAAACAAGCCCTAACAGGCTTTGTATTCACATCTAATTCAGGTAGAAATTACTCACGGCGAAGATTTACCGGCGGAAGTTCGCGAGTACGTAGTGCGCGTTGTAACAGGCTCTCTCTGCCTCCTCTGAACTGGAATCCTCAGTCTTATATAGCGCTAAAGCACGCCCAAATCCTAGACGGAGAACTTCTGCTCTTTCTCTCTCTCTCTCTCTCTCTCTCTCTCTCTCTCTCTCTGTCTCTCTCTCCAGTTTCATAAAACATTTACATAATCCAGACACATAACATTGTTACTAAATTCTCACGACACAAACCTATTAAATCTATTTGACACATTTGGGTGATAACCCTCAAAAACATGGTTTCTTAGAATTTTAAGATACATAAGATTACGTCTTTAAAATAAATATAATATATCAATCGGTGAACATATTTAACTGTCATCTCATGACAGTTTATGACAACATGTTTTATGACAACTAATCATATTCCTTTGTATACCACTTGAGTAACTCGATCTTCTTGGGACACGCCAGTTGGTCGCAGGTGTAAGCGGTTAATGTCCTTTGAAGTAAATATTTCTCTAAATGATTTTGAATGCGTAATTTCAAAATAATAGAAAAATAAAATATAAATAGGGTCCTAAAATGGTCGTGTTTGTCTTGTTGACTCTGGATGGTCAGGGACGTCAAGGAGTTGTTTTAGTTTTATTTAACTCTGGATGGTCAGGGACCTCAAGGAGTTCAGAGGAACTCTGGATGGTCAGGGATCTCAAAAAGTTGTGTTTGTTTTGTTTGACGCTGAATGTTCAGGGACCTCAAGGAGTTAACTGAAACTCTGGATGGTCAGGAACCTCAAGGAGGCGGACAAAACTAACATTATGTTTTCGTTTCCTGTGTTTTATTTTGCAGTTTTTAAATTTTGAAGAAGCCGCGAGGACGTGGCAGGAGCAGGACGGCCGTGTTAGAACAGAAAGTTGTTTTATTTTTCAGTTAAATTTAGATTATGCCGCGAGGACGCGGTATGATCAGGACGGCCGTGTTAGGATCACGATAAGTTGTTGGACGTCACTTGTCAAATGTGTGTGACAGATTGTAATAGACGTTGTAATAAATGCTCGTTTCTGATTGAATCTGTGTTTTAATTAATATTATTACAAACGCTAGAAAGCGTTTAACATATATATACAATTTGTTATTTTGCACTATAGATCAGGGTTTTCTACTGCTGATGGCGTTTTACTCTCCCAGCCAGATTCTACAGATATTTTTATGTTCCCATTCTTTATTTATCAGGCCTCTCTTCTCCATGGCTTCATCTACTGCATCCCGTCACGATCATCTTGATCTACCTCTCTTCCTTCGTCCTATTAGGCTCCAGTCCGTTACTCTATTTGTCCATCTTCCTTCATTTGCTCTCTTAACATGGCCAGATGAGCCAGATTAGCCTATTTCCTTCTATGTATGTTAAAATATTCTTTTCTACATCCATTCTTTTTTTATTTCTTCATTTCTGATCCTATCCATTCTTGTGACCATGCAACATCTTTTCCAGTATTCCATTTCCGTAGCCTTAACTTTATTTAAAATCCTCTTGTTCATTACCCAGTTCTCTGCTCCGTATGTCATAATGCTTTGGACTATAGTTTTTTATATCGTAGTTTTTGTTCTTTTTGTGTGTTTTCTGTTTCAGGGAACTGGGTTTAGCTGTTTAATGCATCTTCTTGTTTGTCACATTCGGATATTTATTTTACTAGATACCTACAAAACCATGATATGTGTGAAAATTCACATTTCACATAAATTTTTATGTAGTTCAGGGAGGCCTACAAACAGGTGCTGGGTAACAATTATTACAGAAACTTATTTGATGAATAGCAATGTAGTCTTAATCTAATAGCACTTAAATGGATTGAATGAAATGGATTCTGTAACTTAAAGAATGTCAAACTTAATTAGAATAGAAAATACTCTAATGCAACCCTTCAGTCACGTTTCATTCTAAGTTGAATCCAAACGTAATCTATTTGAAAATGTTTATGATGTTCTTATACAGATTCTTAAGGGATTTAACTTGATCACATTAAGAGGAGTTCTTACATTTTCGATAGCACTTATCTAGATTTCATTGCAAATAAATCTGATTTTATTTAGGAACAGAAGTGCAATGTCAAGAACGTTTTATTTTTGTTGATATAAGATATAAAAGTATAATAAAATCGGAATTAGATAAATAAAAAATTTATACAATCTTTATTTTCCCAATATGTACTGAAAGATTGCCAATTTCATTTTGATACGTGATATTTGGAAAAGAATTATCGGGACTTTATGAGTGCTACAAGTAAATGTGCCACATAAATAATTAATCTCGAATATGAGAAAAAGTATGACTTAGTCTGGACTTGCGACCTCTGTAATGGTGAGTCTTCATCGGAGAAACATGTTAGCATGCCACCGTTCGACAGGTCTCATGCTACTGTGGCAGTGGTCGGTATGGAAGTTATGTTTTTGATCTTCAATTATTATAATGTTGTCAAAATAAAAAGTTTTTTATTTTTCTCCTTTGCTGCTTCGGCAATTAGCCAGGACAATTTTTATTTTTGAGAAAATTCCATGCCTGAACGGGATTTAAACCCGATACCTTAGCAACGCAGAGCACATGTGTTACCACTATGCTACGCCGGTCTGCCAAAATAAAGAGTTAATTTATTTATTTATTTATTTATTTATTTATTTATTTATTTAAAAATCTGGCTACACAACAGGCCAAAGCCCAATAATAGTGTAGCACCTTATTTACAAAAAAAAAATACATACAGTACTGGCCATAAAGATAGCAACTTTTGATAATCCTCTTTTATTTTTATTCTATTCAATATTTTTAAAAATAAAAAATGTTATTCTTACCTTTAACAATCCCCTACATATATTATAGTAAAAAAAATAAATTTTAATAGTAAATTCTATTTTTTTTTATAGTATTTATTATTTTTACTTGGACATAAAGATAGCAACTACTCTTAAAAAAATCTTTTTTTATTTATTAAGAAAATGAATTATTATTAACAGATCATTTTTAATATTTTGCAACTGGTTGCATAGTAACCACCAGTATTTATAACTTCCCAACATATTTTAGGCATTGATTCTAATAAATTCGTGATCATTTCATTATCAATATTAGACCAGGCACCCTGCAAAGCTTTAAACAAATCTTCAATATTTAAATGCGTTTTGTTTCTAATCTTTCTGTCGACAATCTCCCAAAGGTTTTCTATTGGATTTAAATCGGGTGACTGTGACGGCCAAGTCATTACGTTAATTTTTGAATTCTCGAAACATTTTTTGATCAACTTCGAAGAATGTTTTGGGTCATTGCCATGCTGAAAAATATATTTTAAATGCATGAACTCATCAGAATAAGGTTCCATAACATTCTGAAGGCTGTCTTTATATTTAAATCGATCCATTAATCCTTCAATGTGGTATAGAGGACCCATACCATATCCCGAGAAACAGCCCTATACCATCACATCGCGTCCGCCATGTTTAACTGTTGGCAAGGTGTATTTTAGAACTAATCTTTTATTAGCAGGCCTCCTAACGTAACTTACACCATAACTTTTAAACAAATTGAACTTAGATTCATCACTAAAAATAATTTTTTTCCATTGTTCCACAGTCCAGTCAATATGATTTTTAGCAAATTCTAATCGGGCCTTCACATTCTTTTTGGATAGAAGTGGTTTTTTTGCAGGACGGCGACTAAAAAGACCCTCACAAACTAATCTTCTGCGAATAGTTCTTGTTGAGATGTTTTCTTGATCCATATGTGGCAAAAGGCCCAAAATTTTCTTCGATGACAGAAAGGGGTTATTGGTAGATAAATATATAATTATTTTATCAGTTCGTTTTGTAGTTTTTCGTGGCCGTCATGGAATTTTTGAAACTTCAAACGTACCTTCTTCTCGAAATCGTTTTATAATTCGCGACACAGTAGATTTATGAACATTTAAATTTTGTCAAATCACATTTTGCAGCAGCCCGTATTTAAAACCAGAAATTATTAAGTTTCTAATGTCACTTGAAACAGTTTTACTACGACCCATGAATGACAAATATAAACTGAAATATTACTTGTGCACAACATATTATTTATGGATAAAATCTGCATATAACAAGAAAATTCAAGTAGTTGCAATATTTTTGTCCAAGCAAAAATGAAGAAATAATTTATTATTAATCTGTAAGTCAGATTATTTGACTATTAATTGATGTAACAGACAAAATATGATTAAATTATAGAACTAAGAGTATTTATTTTCCAATATTATTATTAAAATTTGAAAAATTGAGATATGTTAAAAGTTGCAATCTTTATGGCCAATACTGTATATGTAATTTGACAGTATTTATTAATACATAGTATAAATTATTACTTTTATAATTTTTTTTATTTATTTTTTATAAACTTAACATTTAAAAAAAATCTTTTTAAATAATTTTTTAGCACAGCAATATTGACGGAAAATATATCGGGAAAATCCCGATTGCTAGCAAATTCGTTCATGTTCAAAGCTAAACGGTTCAAAGGCGAATTATATGCAGAGTTTTTCTAGCATATGGTACTAAAAACAAATTGTTTTGTCTGGTCGCATAAATAGGAACTCTTAGATAAAATTGATTAATAAGATCTGGACAGTCAAATATGTTATTAATAACTTTGAATACAAAACAGATATCAGTTATTATTCGTCTGTTTTCCAAAGATACAAGGCTAATATCAGTAGAGTATTTGAATTTAATATGTTTGATAAATCTATCCTGTATTTTCTCAATGCGATTAATATAAACATAATATTGAGGTGACCAACATACAGAGCAGAATTCAAGCTGGCTTCTTACCATAGAACAGTATAAGGACAAAAGAGTCTTGTATGATTTAAATTCCTTGCCGGTTCTACAAATAAATCCTAACATTCTATAAGATTTTTTTATAATTCCGTCCATATGTACGTCAAATATTAATTTTTTATAAAAATAATAAAAACTAATTTACAATATTTCTTCTTTTATATAATTCAAATACTTGTTTAATGTTCCGTACGAGTTCACCAGAACTAGGCTGTGTGCTTAGAATGAAGTATATTGTAACGTTAGAAACGAGAAGGCATAGTCGTAAGAGTGGGGGGCCAATTATAATCATTCATTCATCTGTAGTTGCCAGAAAAATACCCGTTTCTAACATGACGATACGTCGGAATATAACTGATATTTTTGGAACATGACTTTTTTTTCAAAATATTTATACTATAAATCTCATTGAAATCAGGTAAAAATTCCTTTTGAGTACCTGTTTATATACTTCTATCAAGTTTCAGTTTTTTCTGTTCAAAATTTTTACTAACTAAACCTATCCTAATTAGTTTTATCATTGATTGTTTGCATGTAGTGAAGATATATAAATGCTTTATACAGTTTTAATACATTTACATAATTTAGCATCTATGAATGTGACGAAAAACGGAACGTTCTATTTCAGACAAAATTGGTGAGTTGGAACATATTGATATTTTTGAGAATTCTCTCTTTCATAAAGTTAATGTTTTTCAAAATATGTATACTATAAATCTCATTTAAACATTTAAATGTGAATTTAAGCGTATAAATACTGTAATTTCATTATTCAAGTTTTTCTTTTAAAACGTTAATACAACTAAATGTTAACAAAACACTTATTAAATAATTTCTTGGATTTCAGAACGGACAACTATCAAGTACTTATTTTCATTTCAGTTTTGAATAAAAATATTGGAACAAATAAAGTGAAGGGGCGGCGCTTCGCCAAGGTCAAATCTCATTCTAACTAGCTTACGCGTTTTCTCTGACGAGTTGGTGACCCCGACGTGGTATGAACGCAACCTTCTGACTAAAAAAATTATTAGCATGAAAGGAACGTCTTTGAAGACTAATACCCTTTTCACATCAGATGTTTAAGTTCGGATGTTAAAGTGAATGTGTCTTTAAACGCTAATGTGAAAACGTATGACCTCGTCTAAACAGAGTTGAAGACAGAGATCTGCGTCTTAAACATCGTCCGCATTACCAACATAATTTCTATTATAAAAAAAATACTCTTTGAATTTGTGCTTCTCTGCTTTTATCTATGTTGTATAATCAATAAACTAATAATAACTATAATAATTACACAATTACGTATATATATATATATATATATATATATATATATATATATATATATATATATATATTATATATATATATTTGGATATTTGGTTCTTGACGAGTATTATATGAAATAAAACGCAGGTTCTCTTTTATTCGTCAGTTTATTAAAATGTTCTTGTCGATTTATAAAATATGAAACGTTTCGTGCATGGGTAGTATGCACATCTTCAGTCAGTCAATCAGATAAAATAAAATTACCACGTAGTCAACTCGAAGTTAAAAACTGTGTTTATTAAACACACAGTTTTTTTTATTGCGTTTTATTTTATATATATATATATATATATATATATATATATATATATATATATATATATATATATATAAAATTATGAAACGATACTAACGATATTAAATTATATTGGCAATGCATACTATCTTTACATGCAAATTTCCAGATGGCAGTACCGGAGATTTAAACATCAAATATGAAAGCAAACCGATGTTAAAGATCGGTGAACTTTAAGTTCACTCGTCTTGAAGTTCTAATGTGAAAAGGGGATCAGACTCAGTGTTTTAAATCAGTCGATATTACAATATATTAATTTAGTATAATAAACTTTACAGATCAGAAATTACTTTGATAACATTAAAAATACATTGAAAGATTTGTACATTTTATAACTTTACAAAACTGTGATGTAAGAATTCCTCTATGGAGTAAAATGGATTTTTAATAAAATAGTCCTTCATGATATTTTTAAATTTGTTGAAGGCCAATTGTTTGATGTTAACCGGTACTTTATTCATAAATTTAATGGAGAATATCAAATATAAATCTATAAGATATCTATAAGAAAATATATAACTAAATACAAAACTGCTAAATAATCAACTATTAAAAAACGGTTTTTAAAAATTACTATAAGTCAGATATATGTGAACACAAGTATCAAAACACATCAGAACGTATTATAAAATGTCAAATGTCAAATATATTGTTTTATTAAGCGATACCAATACAAATGTCCCTATATTAAACACATTTAAAATTTGTAAATCTTCAAAATGACTATCGAACACAAACTAAATATGACTTCACAAGGTATGTTTTAGTAAAATAAAAGAGTGAAGAACAATATTAGTCTATAATTTTACATGCAAAAAAAAATATATATTTAGTTATATTTTCGCTACTAGGTTTGTCATTGCAGTAATGACTCAAAAAATGGCCAACTGCGTTGATTGACCTATAGTACATTAATTTTTTGTGGTCCATGGATGAAAATTAAATATTTTACTGGTCCTTTGTAAGTTTTTGGTTGAGAAACACTGGTCTAGTATGTGTAAATCTACTTTATAACATTCGCACGACGAAATCGCCCAATAATGCATTTATCAGAATGCATACCTGCTGTTAAGCGATGAATGACTGTACTTTAATTTCCGTGAACCAGTATATAACAACCTTAGTTTTATGACAGGGTGTATTGTCTTGTTGAAATAAACAATCGTCATTACCATAATACTACTAAACAGATTCATTTTAGTACCAATAACAACCAATAGTCACAATCCATACCAACGTAAATAGCTGTGAGAGGAGTGTTTGCTGCATCTAGAGAAGTGTCCGGTTGCTTTTTGTAGGTTAGTTTACGTCTATTAAGGCTAAACCGTGTTGTATTTTACTGCGAGCAGTAATAAAATCATACTTATTAACTGAATTGCTGGTATCGAGTAATATTCTTTTGTTTAAAACAGTTTTTGTGCAAATTTTAATTAAGAATCTAATACAGTCTGCTTTAAAATTATAATTAACTTGCATGAACATTTAATACTATAAAAAACCTGCTCGTAATTAAAAAAATATTATGAGAATAATAATTTAATTTCACTACAGTATTAAATTTTCGTAATAATAAAAATAGAATGGACAGACAAATAATATTTGTAGTGCAAACAGTTGGAAAAGTGACATTATTATTATTATTAAATGCAATGGAACGAAAGCAGAGGTTGTGACTAAGCCGGACATAACCCTCCTGGATATCGAGACCAAACAGATGTTTGTGATCGAATTCTCAAGTCCAGCTGAGAAGAATATCTCTCTCAAGGAGGAGGAAAAAGAGGTCCAAGTATATGGATCTCTTGTCCGAGCTTAGAAAGCTGTACCCCGGGTATAAAGTAAAGCTTGTAGTCCTGATAGTTGGTGTTTTGGGTGGTATGAAAGCCTCCTATCGAAGGGAAATCGAGTCCATTCCCGCCTGTAGATCTTCTGCCAACTCTTTGATGTGCAGGATGCAGAAAGCAGTGCTGCTCGGGTCGCTCCGCATTGTGCGGGAACTGGATCTGGCGTAATTTCCGCGGCTGCATATCGCCAGGGTTTGGGATGCAGTCGTGTGTATTTAGCTCCACTAGTCTCTAGTATGACGCGGCTCAAAAAGTTTCTGAAGTTTGAGATTAGTGGACGCTTGTCAAGACCTGACAAACCCCAAAATAATAAGAAATCAAAGTTGTCCTGGATATCTTGTACATTCGGTTTGTTCCGGAAAATTTTAGCATTACCAATCAATTCTTTGGGTAAACTTTGGTCATCAATTTTTTTCCCAGTTTGCTCCCTCGTCGTGTTTTCGAGAAAATCGCGTTCCTCTATCTTGATACACCCTGTATATTCAATTACAATATTCTTACATAACCTAAAAACTTTACAAATATCTTATAAATATTAATAAAACGCTTTAAAAACTTTTGTTGTAAAAACGAATAAAAAATTAACTTTCAAACACTTTAAAACTTATTTTTAAAATCAAAATTTTGTTTTACAAAGCTGTTATTTCCTAATAAAACTTTGTTTTACACAGACGTTGATCGAAAATTTTTGTACCAATTTGAAACTAAACGAAAAAATTCATGAGCCCCTGAAAAGTTATGTGTAGATAACCCGTTCTACATGTATGTTTTGCTTATAACGAGAATGAAATGTTGATTTTTAATGCATCATTCGAATTTAATTGTTTTTTTCCAGATTTTATTTATACTTCTAATTGAAACGGATGGATGGTTTTTGCATTTTTTATTTTTAATCGCGTTAATATTGACGTATATTTGAAATGTTAAAAAGTAAAGTAGATTTATAGAATATATTTAGGATAAATTTTATTTAATCGCCGTTTGAGCATTATTTATTTTTGACGCGTGGGATTTCATTTTGTAATCACTTTTTTTCTGGTCACAGTGACGGATTTGCTTTGGTTTGCAGATTTGCACAAATCCCAAGAAAGACAATGAAAAAAAAAAAAATTATTTATAACAATCGACGGAATATATTCGTTCCTTCGTACCCTTAGTTTGTACGGTTTTTGTTTGGTTCATTTTTGTTGATAAGTGATTATAAGTGAGATAATTGAAGTATATAACGAAATGGTGGCATTAAAGTTGAGTTGAGAATACATAAGGATCACTTGCATAATGAATTTGTATATACAGTAATACCCCGTTACTCCACTGCCTCTTAGCTCGACGTTTTCACCACTCGACGTAAATGTCGAGAGTGAGAGTCGACGGAGCATCGCATCCGACGCGTGATCGAGTACCGATCACGTGATACATATTTTGGCAAATCCTCTCTTCTGGATTTAACCACGGTATGTTTCCCCGAGTCTCATTCCCGCATCGAAATCTCGCTATCAGCTGTATATTTTTGTTTACTGTCAAATATCTTGGCCTGTTGATAGTTCTTATTTGACTATATATGGGGGAAAATATGCCGTTTTCTATTCTGTTCGTTTGTGCCTGTATCTATATTTCAATTTCTCTTGCTATTACGATTTTCTGTACTTGGTCTCCAAATTCCCTCATGTGTTTTATTAATTATGTCGAGTACCCCTTATTTTCGTAATATTTTCTTCTATTTTTCTCCCATCTGGATTTGCCTACTTCATTCAACTCCCTTCTTCTTAATTCTCTGCAGCATTGGTGTAATATTGACTCTTCCGGCATTATCCTTATACGTTTCTCGTATCTCATCGCCAACTTCCCTGCGTGCGTTTTTATTTGACACCTCTTCGTTTCTTCTAATATTAAATAGTTGGGATTGTTTTGAGCCAATCCTAATATTTATCTGAGGTACTTTAGATGGAGTTTTTCTATTCTATCTTGTTCTACCCATCCCCATATTTCCGCTCCATACATCGCTATCGCCTTGATTATACTATCAAATATCATTATTCTTATCTTAAAATTATCTTTATTTATTTATTTTTTTTTCTCCAATTCCCCATATTTCTCTCATTGCTAACAATGCTGTTTTATGTATCTTCCTTATTTGTTTTTCGTCTGTATTGGTTCTTTGTAGTGTATACCCCAAATATGTATATGTATTGGTACTTTCAATGTTTGTTTCTTTCCATTTCCAGGTCCTTTTTGTTTCCTTTCCTCATCCTTTTCTGAATACCATGATTTTGGATTTACTTGCGTTAAGATTTAGTTTTTTCTGTCTAGATATTTTTCCAACCTTTTCATAAATTGTTTCATTTCTTTTTCGTTTAATGCCAACATTACTAAATCATCTGCATATGCTAGGCAACATACCTTTACCTTATCGATTACTATTCCCTCCTGCCTGCTCCTTTTTCAGCTCTTCTTCTATGTCGGAAATATACAGTGAAAACAGCATTGGACTGAGAGGACATCCTTGTCGCAATCCCTTCTCTGTAAAATTTCTGCGATACTGTATCTCCGATTCTGACCATGTAATTCGTTCTTCGTAAATTTTTTCAATGTTATTAACCAGGTTTCTATCTATATTTTTCTTCCTTAGTGTCTTTACAAGTTCAACACGATCTATTGAATCGAAGGCTGCTTATAATGAATTTGTATTTTTTTTCTGTTTGTAAAAGCGCAGTCCAAAAATTGAGTTGCCCTAGACAGGGCCGGATTTACATAAGACGAGGCCCTATGCTATTCAAATTTTTAGGCTCATTCAATAGACTACCTCTTTTTTTTAATATTTCTAAGTTTATCACTTTCAATGCTCAGAATGCTCAGTGCGGATAATCTGTCTTGAGACATTGTGCTCCTGAATTCATTTTTAATTCTTTTAAGTTTGAAAAAGAGCTCTCTTCAAAGCAGTTAGTGACCATTAAACTAAGAAGTAGTCGTAGGATTGCTTCTATGTTAGGTAAAGCCATCTGAATTTTTTCTTAATGCATTATTTGGTAGAGGTCTGCATAAGACTGAGGGAGTTCTTCTCAAGGGGTGAAATGTTTTTTTACGGATTCCTCAATATCTCTTAGGCCCAATGAGATATCGACCTTTTGCTACCCATGAACATGTTCAAAAACGTATTTGCCCTAGAGAAACCTATAAAGGGAAAAACTAGATTCAGTGTGAATTATAAAACCCTTCGTATGGTCTGTGTTTCTTGAGTTATGGCATATATACATGTATATTTTTTTAGTACATATACATCTTTTTGAATATTGAGGCCCTCTGGACTTAAGAGGCCCCAGGCTTAAGCCTACTTAGCTTATAGGGAAATCCGGCTCTGGCCTTAGATCTGAGAAAAAGAACTATTCACTGATTTATGATGTCATTATATGCCTACCTAAACGATCTTACGATCAGCGGTAAAATTATAAAAATATGCTGGATTAAAGTCCACTCAGATTTTGAGTTCAACATCGAAGTCGATCCTAGCCAAAGAAGCAGCTGTAAATGGCTCCCTGTTAAATATTCCTCTAAACATTAATGAGATTATGTCAATCTTCTAGATACAACCAATGGCAACAAGAATACATAGATACTATACAGTTCAAAGGATCATACTATAGTCAAATTCAACCTCTTCTTTCTTTTTTTTTTTTTTTTTTTATCCATGGGAAATCTTTTATAGACACCATATTCAGGTAGTGTCGGACTCTCCACAAAGTGGCATACCGACTAAAAAACCCTGCCACGGAACTGTCGTAGTTGACTATTCTTCATGGCAGGTTGGGTACCTCTTCTTCCTAGAAAGCTTTGGTTTTCTTCTCACCAAAGCAAATCTTTTATGTGCACTTTTATCCGGCTTAGATCTAATCACACCTTCTCTTCATATCATCTGCATAGAATTAATATGGTTTCGTCTCCTTTCTGTCTGTGTGATAATTTGTCTGTCAGCGATTCGAAACATTTATTGTTTGAATGCCCATTTCATTTTTGCAATCGTCACTTATTCATACAAAATTTAGTCATCCAAAAAATATCCTTACCTGCCAATATTCAGATGCTTCTTGCTACTAACTCTCTAGATATTTATGAAATTATTTATAACTATATTAAAAGCATAAAATATTAAATTATAAATGTAATTTTTAAATCATTGTAATCTAATAACGGTTGAAATAAAAACATTGTAAATATTCACTATTTTTATTAATTAACTGCTCACTAGTTTCGGCTTTTGCCATTTTCAAAGCAATGCACTAACTTAGTTCATCAAGCAATGAACTAACTTAGCAAAGTCGGTTCAATTGGAGCAAAGTTGCCGCATTAGTTGCCACTTTAATGATGTATTTGGTTTACCGGAAAAGTGCACAGGCCGCTAGATACGAGTAAAAAACTGATTTTGGTCGATTTACTTTTTGACTTGTAACTTTTTTGTTTCAGTAAATCAAATTAAGTTATTTACGTCCGTAAAATTTGAAAGTTTTAAAAATCTGTTCATCCGAATATGCGCTACACGTGTCCACAGACCAACAGACAGACGGACCCACAGATTAATGGATCGACAGAACGATATCACCCTAAAGAACAGTTGATTCGTGTTACAAAAAGCTTAATTCGTGTATATCTGGAAGTGTATATCGTGTATTTCGGAAAGTCTAATTTAATATGATTACAATACTTCCCTTTCCTTATGTGACGGTCGGTAAAAAAGAAAAAGAAAGATCGAAGCAAAAAGAAAAGCATTTTACCTTTAAATGATATCTTCTGGCCACCCTATACCAACCCAGTTTTATAAATACTGTGAACACTGCATTACTGAGTTTTTGAGAGCTCTCTTTAAAATCACATTTAAGAAATTCTTAATCGATGCTAACTGGAAAAAAATGATAATTTCCCTTTAAAACTCCAAGAATCGCCCTCTTTATAATAAATAATCTGAAAAATTCTCTAAAATATTGTACGGTTCATTTATTTTAAACGAATTATCCCGGCAGAAGCATCTAGAAGGCCGATCAAACGTGATATTTATGATGACATCGTTATAAATGCACTGAGCTTAACGCTGACTGCGCCAGCTGTTGATGCGTTATTGAACCTCTAACAATGGATTTCCCTTGACTTTTTTAATATGATTCCATTTTTTGTCAACTGCCTGTGATTTTGTTCCAATTTACAATTATGAAGTAAGGTATAGGCTATTCCAAACCTTTTAGCGGAACTAATTGGAATTAAAATTTTGTTCAGTTGTCACTAGCAAAATTTTATGTATTGAAGTTTACTTTTCCTAAACAAAATGCTCATGTTTCAATCAATCGGTAAAAGTTACTAGATTTGAACATCTAGTTTGGCTTAAACCAAACAAACCGACTATACATAATGTCTAAAAGGTAAACTTTTGAGATTTCATAGGTCTTCAAGTTTGGTTCTGTTTGCAGCAATAACATTTACAAAAAACTGTATTCATTCTTTTGTAGAACATTACGGTGCTTAATAACGTGACTAAAGCTGCGTTCAGAGCTCTTTAAATTAGTTGGCTCTGCACTGTGCGTTATTGATATGTTTAATAGATTGTTTTAACATTCAAGGCAGCGTTTACAGCTTAAGAAAAATAGTGAGTTACGAATAGTGCGAAATCTGTGTGTCTTTAAAACAACTACGGTGGATTCGTAAAATGTTTATTGTCTATTATCGTTTTCCTAATTCTGCTGTCCTAGATTTTTACTAACTAAACCTAACCGAATTACCAAAATTGATCATATTTACTGTTAGCCTTTGTAATTTTGGGCGAGATTTGTTGCAATCTGCGCGATGACATTTTGTTAGGTTAGGTTAGGTAAGACATACAATGTGAACGTTCTCTCCGATATAGACAGAGATTGACAAAGTATTAAATTTAGAGGTCTGTACGGTTGCTCGCCTTACCATAAGCGTCATTCTTAGCTCTACTGTAAAGAATTCACTTTAAAAGTAATAGAATTTTGTCTTATAATAATTAATATTCCTACCGTATTGTGTTTTATTCATTTTTTTTAAGTAACATGACATTTACTTAAATAGGATCAACCATTTTTGCAAACTAATGACCAGCGTTAACTTTTAAAGCCACCGTTTTAGTAGGCGCTTATTGTAGAACGTTAACTGGCTATTTTAACGCCGCCGCGCTATAATTTTAACACATATATGTTTAGCGAATAGCATTTTGCGTTAAAAATGGTGTTTAAAAATTAACGTCAGTTTCTGACGCTAAGATTTTGACATCATACTTAGAGAATAGTCCCGTATATTATTTTATTCGTTTTGATTTTCTTTAACGGTAAAAAATATTAAGTGATTCACTTCACTTGTCCATTTTTTTCTATTTAAAATATAAATAAGCAACATTGCCCTTTCCATGGATATTTGTGACAAACAGTTTTCTCTGACGATTTTAATGTTAACGCGTTATAAAAAGACATTCACATGCAAATAAAAATGTAAAATATAATGTTTATTATGTATAACAGTATTAAATAATTAATTTTCAACAAATTTCTGCATTGTTACATTTAAACAAAAACAAATTTCACAATTACATTTCTAAAACAAAACTGAAAACAAAAAAAAAACATTTCATATTTAACTTCATATCATATTGTTTCATTCATTTCTTTTGAAAAAGAAAAAATTCATAAACGAGGCAAAAGCTTTTTCGTGAAAACTGAAACCGATTGTACTGTTATAACAGAAAACGTTAGTTGATGTGAGTGGAATAAGATGGCAGTGTCGTCGGCTCTGTTTCTCTTCTTCATTTCATGAGAGGGTTTGTGTTATCCAGGAAATTACTCCAGGGAGTTTTAATGCTTGGGTAACTTGTCTAGTTGATGTGGTAGGATGTTGTAAAAGAATTACATTCTGTGGCCAGAATTTTGAGATCTTAACTCTGTTATCAAAATTGAAATGTTTGAAAGTAAAATAAAATTAAAGCAATTTATCTAGAACAAAGCAGGATTTAATCTTAGTTATAAGTTATAACTTGATTTTGATCTGATTCTGAATGATTAGCGAATCGCAAATTTTTCAAAAAAATACTATAAATGATAGGTACCTAGTATCCTTATAAGTTTTGTTAAGCGTGTTCTACATTATACAATTCTCATCAAATTTTCATACTTATTTCTTTGACTAGAACTTGTACTAGAAATAAATCAGTGAAATTGTACAGTGTAGAACACTTTATGTAGTCAAGGTCAACTTTATTCAAAACTAGATTTGATCAAACTTTTCTTGAAAACACATCCAATTTGGAACTCGGTACATGCGCAGTAGACACTTTTAACAATAGTACCAACATTAAAATTACGCTTGTAAATATTATTACCACGTGTTTAATAGTGTTTAGTTGATCATTGGTTTGAACAAGCGAATATATAAATTGTGTTTTGTACGTAAATCAGTAATTTTACAAATATAATAGCTAGGTTATAAACACTTGACAAGATATGAATTATATTTTTATGTTGGTACTTTAAATGAACTGAAACACGTGTAAGAATTTCATTCTCTACCAAAAAATTGAAAAATAAATTGTATTAAAACTTTGACAACTTCTAGTTCAAAGAAAAAAGTTTAGAAAATTGATGAATAAAGTATAATGTAGAACACGCTTTACACATTTTTTTTTCAATTTTTATATACAGGGTGTCCGAGCCAAGTGGCTCACCATTGCTATCTTTCTTAACCCTGAAAAGACACAGTGGGGTCTTTAAAACCCACGCAGGTATAAAAATCTGCGTACGCATGCTGGAAAGCTATTGTACCTACTCCAACCCCAATGTAAATTCATTTTCAGTCAATTTTAATTTTTTTATATCTTAATAAAAACATCTTAATAATAACTTACAAAATGTGTAATATTTTATTTTCGTATTTTGACAAAAAAATACAATTATTTATGATTTTGTTTTGTATTTGCTATCTTAAATACATTATTTACAGTTTATGAAAATGATTGGGTGAAAAAAAAGTTCTAATAAATAACTAAATTTAAAAAATATATATAGGGTCTGCCAAACCCCACTGTCTTTTACGTTTAAAAAAAATAAGTGTGTCTGTCCAGGGTTAATATTACAGAAGAGATTCGGTTAAATGGACAAAGTTCGAGTATTTTACATAGGAAATATGTAAAATGTACAAGGTGTCTCAAAAGAAATTTTATATTTATTTAGCTTACTGCGTCAACGCAACGTATCCGAGGGGCGCGGGGGTTATGTCAATCGGTATCCTGGCTCTTGGGAATTCAGTCGCTATGGAGCGTTTCTCGGGAGCAGACCGCGCGTTATGCGTGCGAGAGTTTTACAAAAACGGTGATTCGGCGACTGTAGCGCGTAGAAAATTCTGCAGTATTCGAGGTTTTCGCCACTTAAATGATGCGCCAAGCATTCCTCTCATTCGACATTGGGTTAAAAAGTTTGAAGAGACTGGTACAACGCTGGATAAATCAAACTCCGGGCGACCTAGGTCATCAAGAACGGTAGAAAACGTGGAGAATGTTAATCAGTGTGTTCGTGACGACCCGAACCTTTCAATTCGGAAGCGCGCAAGTGCTTTAAATATGTATAGATCATCATTACATCGCATTATGCACAAAGACCTAAAGCAGCACCCCTACAAAATTCAATTGGTGCAAGAATTAAAGCCCCAAGATGCCAGTCAGAGGCTTAATTTCGTAAATCAGGTGATTGAGCGATTTTCAACGTTTACCAACATTTTGTTTTCGGATGAAGCTCATTTTCATCTTAATGGCCACGTAAATAAGCAGAACTGCCGCTACTGGAGTGCAACGAATCCGAAACGTAAACATCCGAAACCCCTACATTCGCCTAAAGTGACCGTATGGGCTGCGATGTCGGCGCGAGGAATTATCGGCCCTTACTTTTTTGAAGACGAAAGGGGGCGTGCAGTTACAGTGAATTCAGAGCGTTATGTGGAGATGTTAGACAACTTCTTGGTACCTGAACTGCAAAACTTTCCTGGCTATAACCAATGAACATGGTTCCAACAGGACGGAGCAACTTCACACACGTCCAATATGTCTCTGCCACGTGTTCGTGAAATTTTCTCAGGCAAATTGATCTCCCGGAGAGGTGACATAAATTGGCCTCCACGCAGTCCAGATTTAACCCCTATGGACTTTTTCCTATGGGGTTATCTTAAATCTAAAGTTTACGCCAATAAACTGACTTCACTGGCGCATTTGAAAGAAAATATCCGTCACGAAATGGCAGCCATCCCTGAGTCCACCTGCCGAGACGTCATAAGTAATTTTACTGTTCGATTAAATGAGTGCCGAGAACGCGGGGGTCTACATTTAAACGATATTATTTTTAAGAAATAAATCCCCAAAAAGTATATTTTAATAATTAATAAACATTTTTTCTATATACGGCTTACTTTTTTTTTAATCGATCCACTAAATATAAAATTTCTTTTGAGACACCTTGTATAATAATATATATCATGACAGACTAAAAAACATTTTTAGATGTTTCGTTGACCAGATATTTTGAAAATAAACATGTTTTTAAATGGAATACCCTGTATATTGTTAGGCCATTGGAACAACGATTTTTTTGTCTTTATAAAAAACTAAACATGTTTCTAATGATTTTTTTTTAATAACGGAAATATCAACGTTACAATCTTATAAAAATAGTACGATTAAAAACTTACATATAATAAAAACAAAAGTAAAATTACCAAGTTTTTTGGTTACAAATATTGTTCGAATAAATATCCATTATTGTTTAAACAAAATCTTATTCTTTATTTTATGTTTCGCTTTACATTGCCTAACATATTTTTAGAAATTTTGCTGCAAACAAGGTGTTGTATCAATCAAACCACCCACGTGGCAATATTTTACGAGAAAATACACATGCTTGGAATTCTACTCGTAGACATCCAGTATTTTATTGGCTTGTTAGACTTATTAAATACCTACAAAACCCTGAAATGTGTGAAACTTCACACTTCACATAAGAGTTTATTTTAACACGATTTTTAGCTAAAATCATGTAAAAAGTAACGAATTTTGAAATACTACCTTTCGTACCTCCATCTATGCTTTAAGAGCTTTCTTTTGATATCACACAATACATTTTTTAAAAATAACTTTTTTTATGAACTACACATAATCTACATTTTTCGAAAAACTAATCTGATCAAAAATTCGTGTTGAACTATTCCGGTTCCCATCAATGGCGAGGGACAAAAGATTTTTGACATATTAATGACGAAAACCGCTTAACTCTTACGGTGCTACTTAAAATGTACCCCACAAAATTAGAATAAAATAATCGTTCTTGAGTTTTATAAATACCATAAATACTTTATTTACCTACTTATGAAACAATGTAGGTAAATATTTTTTTCATTTTTTATTTTAAACACCTAATATTAATTAATTTATTTTTCATGAATTTTATTGGTTATTTTGAAGTAAAGGGCGGGGTCAACTCCGGTGAATTCCCTGATTTTTGCAAAGCAGCTACCGCCTAAGTACCCGCTTCAGTCTGAATCTGGACGTCGGACAGGACGGACTTACCAGGTTGGGCGTACACTATGCTTTGCTAGAAATTTTGTTGGTTAGTATGAAACAGGATTTTATGAATGTTGAACGTATGAAAACATTGCAATTGAAAATATTGTAATTTCAGCTAAAAAACATGTTTAATATATTCCATAGTAAATCTGAATACAAATTATTAATAAATTATTTATTTATGATAAAATAAAAATGGGGTACGTTCGTACCCCACACCGCAACCAAAGGACACCGTAACGTAAGGGTAAAAAAAATATTAATTTTTTTATCAATTACTTATTTGTTTATATCTATCTCGAGATGTATTTTTATGAACTCTCAGTATTTTTCTTATATATGGATCAAAGTGCTGTATATAGATGCCAAATTTGAACTTTCTATATTAAGCCGTTTAGCTACAATTTCTACCGTACAGACAGACCGACAAACATACAGACACATGAGTGACGTTATAAGGGTTTATTGATGGTCATACCTATAAAATCCTAAAAATTAATACTTTTAAGCTGAATACAAACTGTCAAATTCAGTTAACCTAAAAATCTAACAATTTAATGTGCATTCACCACTAATTTTACACTAATTTCTAGTTATTGACTCGTGTGAATTGCCTTTAGCAACACAATCTTCTTTTATTCGACTTAAACAATAATACACTTTTCACACTAGAACTTTAAGACGAGTGAACTTAAAGTTCACCGATGTTTAACATCGGTATGCTTTCATACTTGATGTTTAAATCTCTGGTGCTGTCATCAGCTACAGTAATTTTGTCCTTAAGTTACCGTCATGAAATTACCAGTTTTGAACTGTCTGCGCAGACACACATTTTGAATTATTATAAACAAATAAGGATATTTCATTTCATTCTACAATAAAGACACTACAATAAAGAATATATTACACCTGTATTAACATGTAAGTCGATACATTTTATCTCAATTATTGTAGCTCTGTATTTTATTAAACACATTATTAAAATAAATAATTTTATTATAACAATAAGTATAAACTTCTTATAACGTTGATATAATACTGTATTCTTGTTTATGATAATATAAAATGTTGACAGCACAAATTCAAGGAGTATTTTTTTATAATAGAAATTAAGTTGGTAATGCGGACGAAGTTTAAGACGCAGATCTCTGTCTTAAACATCGCTTGTATTTAGACGAAGCCATACGGTTTCACATTAGCGTTTAAAGATACATTCACTTTAACATCCGATCTTAAAGATCTAGTGTGAAAAGGGTATTAGTTAGTAAAATTTTTGGCGCACAGTAACAAATGTTACTTGCGCCTAAAGGGTGTATCACACTAGAACGCTATCCAAGTTTTAATTTTGTAGGTTTTTTTCAGGTTCCACGTCTTTAGGTTTTGACTTATCACACAGTATTTAAATATTATTTAAGACTTGGAAATTTTTTGTTTGCGCATGCGTACATTGTGTTATTATGACAGTTGACAGTTTTAATTTGAAAAGTTTATTTGTGAGGTTTCACTAAATTAATTACTTGTTCTTCCAAAATCATTTTTATAAAAATATTACATTCGAAAATAACAATTATACAACGAACTAACCTCAACGTGAAAAGAGTATAACCTAGAGAAAATAGAACACGAATTAAGGAAATTTAACTCGGTCTTTAGCAATCGGGTATTAGAAAATTAAAGTTTGTAGCGTGCTAGACTGGAAATTAGGATTTTGTATTTAATGATCCTATTGAAAACGCTGACTGAAGGCGTCATAAAGCCATTCACTACAGCCTTATAAGGGTTGTAAAAGCCAATGATGATGAATTCCCTCAAGGGTTTTACCCTGTATATGTACATTATTTTTTATGGTTGTCTACTGAATGTAGGTGATTAATCCTCATAAATATAATTAGTTTTAGAATTATAATTAATATGTAGTTACAATGAAGGAGGTTTATGGTAGAGAGGTTTAGAGGTGGTATAGTGGGCGTACGTGCTTGAGAGGCAGCTAAGAGTGACAAGAGTTCATTAGGAGGTTGAGAGGGAAACTAATTAGGGAAATAGTACTTCATTCAATATTTCGATAAGAACTTATATAAATTACTACATGAGCATTAAGGTCACATGCCCTTCATTCCCAAGAAAGACATTTTTATGGAGAATGAAAATATTAGGTCGTCAAGGATGAAATTTGTGGAAAAAAAGACAAGTTGGTTGATAACTTACTAATATAAGGAATTATTTTATTCATAAAAGTATGCACCCATATTGTCTATACACTTTTGCCATTTAAGCGGCAGGTTGTTCAGGCCAGTGGCTTAAAACCCTGGCGAACGAGAGTCAATGAATTCCTGGAAGGCCAGTTTTACAGCATTGTCGGAATTAAACTGTTTTCCTATTATAAAGTTTTCCAAATTGCGGAAGAGGTGGTAGTCATTCGGGCCTAGGTCTGGTTAGGGTGACCATCCGTCCCGGTTTTAGGTCAATTGTCCCGGTATCCCGAAAAATGTTCTCGGGACGCCCGGTGTCCCGGTTTTTGAGGTGAGGATTCTTTTTGCTCTTCTTGAATTTAGGGGAGGTGAGGACCTTTTTTTTGCTCTTCACTTTCAATTTGAGAGGTGAGGACCTTTTTTCTTTTTTTGCTCTTCACTTTCAATTTGGGGAGGTGAGGACCTTTTTTTTTGCTCTTCACTTTGAATTTGAGAGGTGAGGAACTTTCTTTTTTTTGCTCTTCACTTGGATCTTGGAGGAAACAAAGACCGGTTTCCCTTCACTGAAATCTAGTCACCCTAGGTCTGGTGAGTATGGAGGATAATGAAGAAGTTCCAACTACAATTCCTGTAGTTTTGCCACAGTAATTTGTGCAGTGTGTGGTATAGCGTTATCATGCAATAAAAAAGTAGTCGATCTGTTGACCAATCTAGGCTATTTTTCTTTAAGTTTTTGCATCATTTCGTCCAGTTGGTTGCAGTATATATCTGCTGTGATCGATGAGTTAGTTTTTTTTTTTTTTTTTGTTTTTAAGTTATCTGTACGAAATTTGGCGTACCAATTTGATATTGTCTGGTGCGTAGTAACACTAGAGCCAAATACACTATTAATGTTTCGCGCGGTCTGCAATGTCGTAATTCCACGTAAGAACTCATACTTCATAATAGTGCGAATATCCGATCCATTCCATTTTAAACAGAATTAATTTTTTAAAAAAGTTTTTGATATTTTTTAGAGCATACAATGATTTCTTTAAACAGGCGAGATGTGTAACTTTCCAAAAAAAAAAAAAAACAGAACGGTAAAATATTAGCCAATGTCAAATAATAAGCTGTTAAAATTGGCAATATTATTAACTACAAATTTCATCCTTGACGACCTGATATATAAATTACAAAAAAATGTCTAATATAATGGAGTACAATTTAGGGAAATAATCTGCCAAGGGATATGCAAGTCAAAATAAATTGATAACCACTGATCTCGATAGTTTTTAAAAATTAAGTTTCCCTACTACGAGTTAGTAAACTCAAATGTCAACCATAAAAATCGTGCAAATAACTGTTTAATTTGATTAAATTTCCAAATATTTCAACATTTTTGAAGCACGTTATATTTTTCTTGCAGAAGATACCTAAAACTAAAATAATATAGGTTTAAAAACCAGTGAAATTTGAAAGTTGCTAGAAATAAAATGAAAAATTAATGAAAGAAATAAATTGATTTTATTTCAAACAGGATATAAATCTGTTCCAATTTTATTTATTTCTTGTTAAAAGCCATTAGCACTTCCATTTAAAGCGTTTATTGGTCGGAAACACGTGTCACTAAAAATATAGATTACTAAAATATATTACAGCAAAAACTTTCAACAATGCTTGCTATTATTGTAATTCTGCTACTTTTGACAAAGACCGAAAGGTCGAAATATGTTGTTGTAGTCAGGGATGTAGCCGGGGTGGGGGGGGGCATAGGGGGCATTTGCCCCTCCCAGAATAGTTTACCCTATACAGACGATTCCGCTTAATTGGGCCACCGCTTAATTGGGGCAGCCGCTTATTTGGGCCAAATCTCAAAGAACAGAAACCAAACCAAGGAACCAACATTAAATTTACATGTTTAATTGGGACAACATTCCGCTTAATTGGGACAGTAAATTTAAGATCACAGTATGTATTATGTTACACATATTCCCAAGACAAAATATGTACAAAGAATTTAATATTACAGCGTTATTTTATGCAGGAAGGAAATGAAGGGAGCCCTACATCCGCACTGAATACCTGTGCTGATTTTATAGAAGTGAAATGTTACAAAAACAAAAGACAGACTACACTTGACGCATTTTTGCATTGAATTAAATTGTATGTACTTATTTATTATTTTATTTTGGAATTTATTATTATTTTTTCTTAAAAGTTTATATTTTTTGGTTATACGTAATTTATAGTTTTGTCCAAGAGTTTATAAAATAAAATTATTGAAAGAAAAATATGCATTGTTTAATTTTATGTGAAATTCGCTTAATTGGGCCAAAATGCCTAAGTCCCGATGTGTCCCAATTAAGCGGAATCGACTGTATAAAATATCATTTAGGTGGTTAGAAGTTTTCTTCACCGCAGGTGAAGAAAATTTACAACTTTACCGGACTTTTATTATGTAATATACTACAAAAGACCTAGAACGCTGTTATTTTCTACCCAAGCCATGTAATTAAGGTCGTACCGACCAATTTAGAATATTTTGTTATTTTTGCCCCCCCCCCAAACTGAAATCCTGGCTACGTCCCTGGTTGTAGTATATAAGTTGTTGTTATTAAATTATTTGGAAATTATTAAGTGGAATTAACAAGTGTTTTATTTAATTATTTTTTATATTTAAGTTCCAACATTATTTTCTATTTATGTTCCATCAAGTGTGCACCATGAAGTCGATTAATAAATTATTTTTTATCATTTAATATTTTATTCTAATTGGATGATTATGTTGAATTTAATTATGAAATTTTATTTCTGAAACAATACCAGAATTACCTCTATTACAGATTTATACTATCCTAACTGTTTTATTTATTTATTTATTTATTTATTTATTTACAAACAGAACATAAACGGGAAGCATCCAACTAACTGTCCAATATTTTTTTTAAAGTACAGCAAAATCGGTATAATCAAAATGTAATAAGTTCCTTCATGATTTTTTTCATAACGATGTATAATTTATAATAATTGATTATTTGATAAAAGTTTACACACTACTGTAAATTTGTGTAGAAAATTATTAGTTATATCAATGTTTCCAAAATTATTGCTGGATGTTGAAGATAGTCTGACAATGGGAGAGTTGATAAAGGAATTAGTGCTAGAGTAATTCTGGTGCAACAACTCGTTACGGCGTGTGTTGTAGTTCTGCACATGATAATTAATTAATAACGCATGTTCGTTATAGACAGTAATATTGTTTACAGTTTTATAAAGAAATATCATATGAGAAAGAACTATTCGTTCCTGTAACAGTAAACTATTTAAGGTGAGACAAAGATGCTGGTAACTCTCATAATTAGAGAGAGTATCCGGTTTCGAGACAACAACAATATAACGTACTGCCCTTTTCTGGATTTTTTCAAGGCGTAAAACATATTTATTGGAAGAAAGATTTCATAGAACTAACCCAAAATTTCATTCTGAACACATCCTCAGATCAATCTTGGAAGACATGGGGCTGGGGATTCCTTTGAATGGAAAGAGACAGATAAACATTGGCTTTGTAGATGACATATTTACTGACAATTTGGAGAGTCTACAACACCTCATGGATAGATTGACGGCGAGCAGCCAGCGATACGGTTACAATATAACATCAGTAAAACAAAACAGATGATTATTCACAAAAGAAATCCCAATCCCTCGTCATATAATCGACAAAAATGCATTGAATGAGTAAATAAAAAAGTAAAAATCCAGATCGAAAAGGTCAGGGCTATATTCAACCAAATAATTGTACTATCGAAAAGACATTGAGGGGGCGACGAATGGTATACCAGCTAGATGCTTGGTCGATCAACTCGAATGACCAGTGGCCTTATGGACGAGCGCCAGGCATAAAGCGAACTTGGTGCGGAATGCTGGGATATGGCAAGTACAACAAGTTATATGAGAAAGCTCAACGCCAGGCGTTAATATGGGTAGCCTCGGCTTACCGCACTGTGTCGACTGCGGCCCTGCAAATGTTGACAGGAACCGTCCCTCTGCGACTCTTTGCAGAGGAAAGGTGACAGACATACGAGGCAGGAGGGGGATCTGAGGTGAGAAACGCTGCCAGAACACATTCGATGGAGAAATGGCAAGAGGAGTGGTCCAGGAATCAGGACAAAGGGCAGTGGACAAAAAGACATCCCCAACATACCAGAGTGGTTGGCGTGCAAGTTCAGGAACATTGACTACTATGTCACGCAAGCCCTGACAGCCCATGGGTCTTTTAAGTTTTTCACCCTGAGGATTGGGAAGGACCAGGACGACGACTGTACCTACTACGGCGCAGTCGACACAGCCGAACATATACTATTCATATGCGGGAGATGGACTGCAGAAAGATTGCGAGCATACATGATAACAGGAGAAAACCTGACACCTGACAACATGGTCCAGGTTATGCGGCACTCCTGGAAAACGGTGCGGCAAATGCTTTCAGCCATTATGTGAGGATAGGTTGAGGTAGCCTGTTCCCTCCAAGATGAAAATCACCACAGATAGTTTCTTGGTGGGAAAAGAGGCAAGCAGGGTTTTTAGTCGGTAGGCCAAATGAAGGAGATTCCGATACTACCAGATTGGTGTCTATAAAAGATTTTCCATGAATAAAAAAAGGCATAAAGCGAATGATTTGTATGGAAAAAGAAGTGCTGGTGGTTGATCGGAAATAAGAAACACGTAGAGACATGGTGGTTCAGCGCTTCTGAAAGAATACATATTAGGGACTGCTGAGAGATTTATTTCTAATATTTATCTTTTATTGCTGCATTTCAGATGTGTATCTATAGTAAAATGTTGAGGATGCTAAATGTTAAGATTCTCCGGAGAATGAATTGAAAAATGTTGACCATAGTAAAAACCAGGAAACTCCAGTATAGGTCAGTCGTTCAAACAACGCAGTTCGTCATTTTGCGTCATAACTTCAATGACACATTTGGTAGCGAAAAAATAACTAAATCGATTTTTTTGCATGTGATTTATAGACTAATATTGCTCTTCACTCTTTTATTTTACTAGAACATACCTTTTGAAGTCATATTTAGTTTGTGTGCTATAGTCATTTTAAAGATTTACAAATATTAAAAGTGTTTATTTAATATAGGGACATTATTGGTATCGCTAAATAAAACTATTTTTAAATTTGACATTTTATAATACGTCCTGGTGTGTTTTGATACTTGTGTTCACATATATCTAACTTATAGTAATTTCTAAAAACATTTTTCATTTAGTTTGTTGTTTATTTAGCAGTTTTGTGTTTAGTTATATATTTTCTTATAGATATCTCATAGATTTCCATTTGATATTGTGTATAGTGCATAGCTTTTTAAGTTAAATTCAACGTATTTCTATTTTCTTTTCTTTGATCATATTTTTGAATCACATCAGCCCTTTTTAGGACAATTTTTCCTAATAGAATAGTTTATTTGTTTCTATTCTGTTCTTATTCTTATATTTTCATTTAATTTCGATACAACTGACAGCGTACGAATATTACATTCGTTAAATGGAGGCATGTAAACGAGTACATTTCCATGCCTCCGAGTACTTAGTAAAATATGACGTCACAAAAACATGTGACGTTTCCATTGACGCAACTGCACTGATTCGCCAACTACCCTATAGTGCTTAGATGAGTGCAACGGCCCGTCATGGTAGTTTCCGTGGTCCAAACAGACATGATTTGAAAATTGCCACAAATATGCGACTTCTGAGCTACAACGTGTTTTCTGCTCTCTTTTATGGTGTAGAATTATGGATCCTAAAAGAGGCATCTGGTAAAAAGCTGAAAGCATTTGAGATGTGTATCTATCAGGGCTTCGAACCGTTATTGTTTTCGTTTCGGTTTTCGTTCCGATTCAATTAAAAAAAAAATATATCAGTTCAGTTCCGATTTTCGTTCCGGCAAAAATAACGGTTTTTTTCGGTTTTCGGTTCAGTTCCGAGTGATAAATTTTTAAATTCTTTTATTTGTATTAGAAATTTATTTTCTCCACGACCACTATAGAATTTACCAATTCTAAAACCAATTTTGACTACAGAAAGTTAATATTCTAACACAAGAGTTGGAATGTTATTCTAAAGCACTAATCTTCTTATGCATTTTGCGTGTATTTCATTCTATCACTTGTTATAGAATAACTATTCCATGCTTGTTGTCTTTTGTTTTTGTAGGATTACATTAAGATATATGCAACGTTTACATTAAATAAATGCAACATAACTTCCTTAAAAGTACTAAAATAGTGGCCGATCTGCGGCAAATTAAATTAAAATTAAACAAATTATAAATAAAAAAATTAGTTTCATTAATTGATTAATTTGTTATGTAATATAAATTATTTGTTAAGATAAAATGTTTGTTAAAATAATTATTTGTTAATTTTTTTTTTCTTTCTGGTGGTCGTGGAGAAAGTAGGGTCTGTGATTCGGTTGGAATGAGAAAATTCGATGCTCGTAGTTCCTCACGCTCGCCTGCAGCTCGCGCTCCACTCGCATCGAATTTTCTCATTCCAACCTTGTTACAGAATATACTATTCTACTATAATTTAGAAGAACATTTTATTTCTTATTTTCTAATAATCATCCCAAAGCCGCTGCTGAGGGGGGGGGGTCCGGGCGTTAACCCCCCCCCTCAAAATAATAGAAGCGGATTTTTTTTTTCTGCTCATCATTTTAAAAAATAATCTTAAATAAAATGTATTTTATATTTTGGTTCTAAACATTATCTGAACCGAAATAAACCGATATTTTTTTTTTCGGTACAGCTTCGGTTTTCGTTCAGACAAAAATAACAGTTTTTTCGGTTTTCGGTTTTCGGTTCAGTTCCGGTTCGAAGCCCTGGTATCTATAGTAAAATGTTGAGGATGTCAAATGTTAAGATAATAGGGGATACGCATAAAATTTATATTTCCTTAAAACTAAATTTTTTTGATATTTTAATGTTAGTTATGTCACCTAACACAACAAAAATCACATTTTAATTAATATTATAGCTAAATTTTTTAATTAAAATATTGTAAATTTGAAATAAGCCGACCACTCCGCGAAGGTTGCCGAGTAAATACGACTGAGACTGCTGCGGTTTGACGTCACAGATACAGACTAAACATAATCTCTACGTGTGTATATTGTATTGTTTGAGAGTTTTGTATTTGTTTTTAAACAATTTTTCACGCATTTATTATTAAAATAATTTATAAAATATATATACTCACATTAAAATGGTCTTCACAAACATAAAGTTTACTTTTTTCTGAAATATCGGTTTTATTTCGCCTCATAGCTTTCAGCCACAAATTTCGCCTTTTCTGTTGTTTTTCGCCATCAGGTAATGATATAAATTATTTTTTTGGGTTTCTAATTAAACTATTTGTGCACATCGGTACTAAACAATATTTTCGACTATGTTTCGAAGTACTGGGGCCTGGATCTTCCATATTTTATATATTTTAATATAAAATTTAATTCGGTAAACATGTTTAAATTGTTTTTATAGAATTAAACTTTATTTTAATTAAAATCACTCTAACTATACATAACCCAGGCTGTACGCAGTACACTGGGTAGGCCGTACTTAGTTGCGGTATGACGTCACACGTCGTTTTCGCGCGCTACATACATTTATAATTTTTTTAAGCCTTCAAATTAAAAAAAAAAAATGCAAAACTGTTTTTTATGTTTATATGCAACAAAAAGAATATAATAAAAAAAAATTAAAAAATCATGCCTATCCCCTATTCGGAGAATGAAAAATGATAGGATAGTGTTAACCATTGTAATAACAAGAAAGCTACAGTACCTCAGTCACATCATGAGAAATGAAAGCAAATACCATTTACTGCAGAATATATTGAAGGAAAAGTACTGGGAAAATGGTGTAGTCGAAGGAGAATAATCTCGGTTGAAGAATTTCAGAACTAGGTTTTTTATGCCTACCACAGGATTATTGCGAGCAGCAATTAACAAATGTAATGATAGCCAGTTGATTGACAACATCCAAAATTGTTAGGAATCTTAAGAAGAAGAATGTGCACCAAGTATGTACTATTTTTCAGTATTCACAATCTGTCATAATTAGTTCGTTTTTAATTGAATAAATTTTAAATTCATCTCTTATCTTTTTTATTTAGGGAAATTATTTTCTAAAGCCCCATTCGAAAACTTCATCAAGTTATTGATCTTCTTTTGTTTAGTGTTCTTTCTTATTTTCCCAACTGAATTTTAATATTCAATTATTTCAATCAAAAGCGTTTCAGATGAACTTTCCTGAAATTAATCAACGCTAAAGTTCAATGTTTGATTTTATTAAATATAAAATGTACTGAATTTGCTTTATAGTACATTTACTTTTAACGTGAACATTTTTGATTAAATAATTTAAATTTGTTTAGTATATTAAGATCTTTACCAGAGGTTTTATAACTAATTTATATTCGATCATAATGTTTCTGTTACAAATCGCGGAGTGTGAAAAGTTATAAAGAGATAAGAGTCATCGGAATGCCGAGATACTTGAAGGGGAAAAAAGGTAGATCAGGGGAGGATAGCGAGGTTAAGATGCGGCAACGAAGAGAGGAACAATAGGTACTGGACAAAGTCAGAGAACAGGCTCTGCATAATGTGCAAGGAAGAAGAGGAAACATTGGAGCATTTAGCGAAGAGATGTAGATGTAAAGAGATGGCAGTCTGGGACGAATAGATAAACTGATGAGTGATGAAGGAAAGGGAGAAATATGGGCGAGAGAACTGGAGGCAATCATCATGTTTCTGCCGTTTTAATCCACTGTTTTATAGTTTTTTTTGTCTTGAGCTTCCTTGCAATCAGTTCTTAGAGATATCCTTTAGGTCAGTTGTTTTCTAAAAAAAGTACGCGTACCCCAGGGTGGTACGTACGTCGGTATAGGGATACGCGAAGAAAATTTAATGTCTGTACTTTTTTTTAAAGAACGAATTGTTGACAAGGTAGGAGCTGTTTGAATTTGTTTTTTTGATTGGTTAAGACCATGAGTAACACTGTAGAAAAAAATTATGTGAAGTGTGAATTTTCACACATTGCAGGGTTTCGCAGGTATATAATAAGTGAAGGCGGCATGCTGAGTGTATAGGACAAATTTTGCTTTATAGTAATCACAGCAAAATGAACGATATTTTTAAAATAATTTATCGTCTGCTAATCTAAGAGCTTTAAAAACAAATTTTATGTTAAAATATTTTTTTGTTAATTTTAATTCGAATATCTAATACCATTATTTAAGTTTCTAAATATGAGCAGTATTTTTTTTTTTATATATAGCAAGGTTCATTAAGATTTTGAAAATTGCGCCTATGGCTTCTATTGGTTGTTTTGTCATATGCTCCGCCCCTCTGGTTTCGTATACATGGCACATAGGATGAAAATATAATTCCAACAATTCCAATTGGTTTTTAAATTTACGCTCTTAAAACTTAATTGCAGCATTTGCCAAAATATAACTAGAATTTTGACAAAATAATTTAAACAAAATAAAAATGAAAAAAAAACAAAAAATAAAATTGTGTTCTCTGCCCGGGAGCAAACCCTAGTTTGCTGAGTAGCAAGCAAGCAAGCTAACCATTAGACCAGGATACGCCTTCTAGTATAGTGTGTTACATAATTATAACTTTTGTACAGCGTCAACCAAAAAACACAAAACATGCGTTATTTTCTGAAAACATAATCTGATCAAAAATTCCTGTTGCACTATTCCGGTTCAGACCAATGTACATTACTTAGAATTTTTTCAGATTTTTAGTTTAAACCATCTGGGTTACAGAGTGTGGGACAAAATTTGGTTTGCACAATTTTAGCAAAAATCGCATGAAAATAATTTATTTTGCAAAAATAAAATTTTGATCGTTAATCCACGTACTAAGAGCTTTCATTTGATACACTACTCAGAATTTTTAAAAAATGTTTTTTTTTTTCGATGAGCACATATATGTTTACATTTTTAAGGGGGTATGTTTTTTAGATGATTTAGTATTTTTCCTATGTGCGGGTCAAAGAGTTGTATAAGCATGCCAAATTTCAACTCTCTATGTTTAGCCATTTGACTACAATTTTTACCGCACAGGCAGGCAGATAGATAGACAGACAGACGACAAAATGACGGTATAAGTGATTTTTGATCGTACCTACAAAACCCTAAAAAGATTTCTGTCTCCACTTTTTTTTTATCTGTCTTTGTTATTTACACACAAATTTGTATGCATTGGTGTAGAAAAGTGTAGCGACCCACTGGTACGTTACTTTAAATCGTACCATTTATTATCAACTGGGTAGCGAGCCTGTGATATAATATAAAGTCTGATCTCAAACTGAAGTGAGATTCTTGACTAAAGGAGTACGGGTACTAGGCTTGAGTTTTATCCAAGGTTCATCACTACGATATCTGAATAAAATGATATGTATTACACCTTATCAACCGACTGATCAGGCATTTCGTAGTTAGTATGGATTTTAGCTGTTCACTTCTTAGGGATGAATGGTTACACACGTTACGTAAAAGAATGCGTTTTTTAAATATTAATTTTACAAATGTATTACAATGTAATATTTACAATTATTTTCAAAGTTAAAAATATATGCATGAAAAAATTACAACAAACAGAATCGGGTAGATCACCACCATGCCGACAGTGCCTCTAAGAATTCAACATTCTAGATGTTTTCACTAACCGGACTAAACCTTCTGACCCTGTTCTTCAGAGAGACGGGTGTAAATATAAGGGTTCTTACAGCATTTCCAGGAATAAAGGTCCAAAATTGTTCAAGGAATTGTGAAAATTATTAAGCTCTAACTATTAACAAATTGACTTTGAACAATTAACTATAAAAAAATGGTTTTAAAGTTACGTGATTCTAATTTTCTATTGTCTGAATTCTCACAAATTTTAATTGTAATTGACCCTTAAAATTTTAAAACCTAAAAATGCTAGCAGTTCCTCTCATTGAAATTCTTAACACGACAGGTGGTTTTTGAAAGTTTTAGACACATTGTCCGAGTGGCAAATATTGTCCTTTGTAATCAATTCGTTACAAAAGTTATATTTATTGATTGATCAATTAAGTTTTTAAAAACATGTATTTAACACATCAAACAAGTTAGATAGGTGATAACCTATTCCGATCTCTGCAGAATTCTCTCAATGGAATTAAGCTGGTTTCAAAAGAAGCCTGTGAAAACCACTTGATTCAGTTTTTCAACCAGAAACCACAGAAGTTCTTCACCGACGGCATCATGGCTCTACCCGAAAAATGACGAAACGTTGTCGATAATAATGGAGCATATTTGGTTTACATAAATTCATTTTCACACTATAACAAAACCAGTTGAATTTTCCTAAAAAAACGCCACGAACTTTTTCCCAGATTTCTGTATTTGTTTAATATGTTTTCTTTTGTTTCAGGTAAGTTTTCTTCACTGTTCCACAACTTAATACAAGAATGGAGTATCCTTGTTCAGGACTATTTTAATGGTGACTAAACTAATGTAAAGGACTGGTACGTAATAATTCCCGAAGATATCACAACCTACTTAAAACTAATAGTAAATACTTATTGTAGAATTTTTGTAAAAACCTTACCCTATCTACATTGTTGTTCTCCCAGATTAAACAAATTTAAAAATACCTATCTAACCATGAATATTAATAGTTAAATCAGATTGATTTGATTCAGTTCCAAATCTGATTGAACGTGGATCAAATTAACACACGGGCATAGAGCAGAGTTCAGATTTATTCTAATTAAATGGAATCAGTCATATTTATCTAAAGACTAATCTGGTAGCGGAGTGAAGGGGCAGATAGATCAAATGTAACTGCCCTCTATTATCGACTACTGATAATCTCTTCATATGCAATATGCATATCGATCATTCCAATATAATTCAGTACACGTTCATGAGAGTTAATTTACGTATGTATTGGTTAGTTACGATTTGATACAATAGATGGTGCAGAAGATGATCAATGGTTACCATTGGGTTTAGCTAGAGAACAATTTGGCTTGCTTCCAGGATAATCCAGATGCTCGGGTTTCTTGAAGTGCCACCAGTTATTGAATGGATGGCCTTGTTACCAGGTTTCTTGCTAGGTCCATTTGAAAATTATTCTAACCATCCCAGCAAACATTTTTATCCGGACCAGTACTGGTAAAGCACATACTCGCCGGCATTGAAAGTAATGGGCCAGTGCTGGCATTTCGTACTGGGCCAGTACCCCGGTGTCCCGTGGCCCTTAGCTGGTCCATTGATGTATCAGTTGCTGGCCCAGCAACGGTAAAGTGCATTGAAAGTAATGGGCCAGTGCTGGCATTTCGCACTGGGCCAGTGCTGGCATTTCGCATTGGTCCAGTGCTGGCATTTTGCACTGGGCCAATGCCCCGGTGTCCCCGTGGCCGTTAGCTGGCCCATTGATGTATCAGTTGCTGGCCCAGCAACGGTAAAGTGCAAAATAATCGCATTAGTTGCAAGATTTATTTCTGACAGACTAGTGCTTATATTATACCCACTCTCTAGTGTTTCAAATGTAATATATGTGTACTTACCCAGTATTAAAATAAATTAATGGTTAGGTGCAAAATAAATACTCATTTGGCCATTTTCACCATCGTTGAATAAATTTATTTAACAAGTAAAGTTGACAATATCGCATCGGTTTTAAACTATTAATGAAGAAATTAACATTGCTGTCAATAGAATGATGCGATATTGTTAACTTAAGTTGTTAAATAAATTTATTCAACGATGGTAAAACTGGCCGATTGTAAATTGAATTAACAGTTATAATTTATTGATTTATTTATAAATATTAAATAAATATAATTTCAGGAATAACAGGAATTAGTTTATTTAATTTATTAATTTAATGAAGAATTTTAAGAAAATGGTTTTCTGCCATTTCGGTCAAACCAATTTCATCCTAAAGATAAGGGGTGACTAATAATTTTCGCCAATATTCGTCTTGTATTATCTACCACATCTTTTCCCCCTGACTTGAAGAGTGCCAACCTAAAGAAATCATACTTGTTAAAATAAATTCAATAAACAAATTTTATAAGCATTAATGCTATAAGCTGTTCACTTTTGTAAGAACAAACTAGATCTGGTTATTTTGGTGATTTTTATAGTGTATTACTGACTTTTAGAAACTTGGTTATATTGTAAAAAAAGTTTTACAGTTTTGGATTAAGTTTGTATTATTTTAGGTTAGTATTATATTTACAAAATATTTAAGATGTCACTATTCAAAATGAAATATGACAAATTATATTTTTTAAATGACATATTTATAATCTTGTATCAGATTTATTAATAATTGAAAATTTTATTACATGAAAAAAACTATGATTGAACTAAACTAAATATTAAACAATTTAATATGAAGAAGTTTGTGTAAACTACGTCCTTAAATCTAACAAAACACACACAAATCACAATAAAAAACTGTATAATGCTCACAATCAATAACTATTCAAATACACATCCTGATAAACTGTTCACCAACACGTCCAAACTTGTACTCACAGAATATCACTTGTACCGACCCTCGAAGGCCACGCCGTTAGGGTGTTTTATGACTAAGAACGATCAGACTTTTCAAATTATTACATTCAAAAAAAGTTATGAACATAAGCACTGGCCCGCTAGAAATAATCTTGGATTAATACAAATAAGGAATGCTTATAAAATGCTGGTAAAGTACTTCGTATAGGCGGAGTGCGAAATGCAAATGTGAAGTACATTATTAATACTGGCGTTGCACTTACTTTTGGTGCCAGCAATGTACCAGCGTAAAAGCAGTTTACCGGCATTCGGCCGTTAGTTCAATGTTTGCTGGGATGTTGATGTTTAGCCCTTACACAATACATTAAATCCACTTCCATTTTGTTATTGTCTAATATTTTATTTTTATCTAATGATGAAAGTTTAAATAAATCACCAAAATTACTAAATGGATACATTCATTCAATCCATAGTCTTAACCCGATGCAGCTATAAGTTAACTTTAGAGGAGAATTAAGGTAAATAAAACATCTATAACCACGTTGAACAACCAGGCAGGAGAAGTTGGATAGGTGACCAATTATTTTGAAGTACCATAATACCCACTCTTCACACGGGATAAGTTTTTTCGATTTCACCCCTAATCCACCCTATTAAATTAAAATTCTGATATGAAATATAGCTTATAATCTGTCCAGGTAGAAACCAAATATATAGCGGACCTTACACTATCAATAATAATGTCCTAATGCAAATACTGATGGAATGATGGAGTGAAGTGACGAAATCTAGATTTCTTGAAATACAGCTTTCAGTATCGTAGGTAGTGGGAGGAACTGTCAGTTTTACTGATAGCCATTCGCAGGGTATCACAGTAAAAAAATTAAAAACTTTGCGCTCTAATTATAGAAAAGAGTTGAAGAAAATCATATCTTCTAAACGATCAGGAGCAAATGCCAACGATGTTTACAGTCCAACATCCTGGGTATTTTATGCACTAAAATTTCATGGTTACACTGAACGTCCACTTAACCTTACTGAGCCACAGAATTTAACAGAGGTAATTAGATGGGCTGCTACCAAATTCTCAAGAGGTGTCCGCATTCATCCGAAAGTAATTGTGGTAGTCATTTGGATCGATGAGAAGAATTTCTTTTAATAAATTAATATGAGTATATTCTGTACGTTTTTTAAGCCACTCCTTCATCCATCGTTTTCAATTTACGAATCGCTTTGTACCAAAATACAACACTAAAGCCAAGCAGGCTTTTTGCTTATTACTCTTCATAATAATAATATTCACTAGTTTGATCTTCTCCACATAACTTTTAGTGATTACTGACTAAAATACTAGTAATGTCATTATTATTGACTCAGTATTACTGACATTATTATTGATAGTGTAAGGTCCGCTTAAGGCCGAATAAATAAAAAATAGATATACGGCCCGATTCTGTAAAAAGTTACTAGGTTAGTTGCTACTGAGTAACGTTGCTACGAAATAACTTTTATAGTAACTTTCTTATCAATCGCCAAACAATTGGTATTCTCCAAGCATAAGCACAAGCAACGTTCTTATAACAAGTTATATTTAGTAACGTTGCTACAAAGAACCGTGAAGCTAGAAGCAGATTACGTTCTGCGCAGGCGAGTTATTCGTTTTTAATTGAGTTTGACAGCTATGTTGTGCGTTTCTGAGGTTAAACGAAAAATGTTTTATAAACAAAATCAGAAAAAGAATTGCAAACAGATGGAAATTCTGTTGAATTTCCTGGCAAATAACCCGGTCATGGTCGGTGATACGAGTGTTTAAAAAATAATTGACGAGTAATAAGGAACGAGTGGTGGTGCTGTGGTGATGTGCTATGTGGTTACTGTTTTCTATGTGGTGGTGCAAGTTATAGTCCAAATTTAAATCAATTGCGTGAAATACAGTTAAAGAAGTTCGGATAGCCATTGAACAGGCGCGCACTTAAAACATTGATATGGGAAGGGTCCATTGCGAAAAAATATCTGTAATATAATACAAATTTATTGTTGTGATTTTATGGAGAGGACTGGGTTTATATATTAATTTAATTTTGATTATAATTTAATTTTTAATAATAAAAAAGGTGATTCTTATTTGCAATCGCTTAGTTTTTATTAAATAAGATTTGATTTTTCAAATCCTTGGGGGAGGGGGTCTGAACTCGCCGACCACCCCCTTGTGTGCGCGGGTTCTATTGACAGTCGTAGTTAATACATTTAAAAAATATTGTACTGTTATACTATTATAAAACAAATGTAAACAAAAAAAAAATAGAAATTGAAATAAAGAACTCGAAGAATTTTGTGCTATACAGAAAATAAAATGAAAATCCTTCTATAATTATTGTCTCTATGTGCCTTCATTGCAAAATGCTTGAAATAATTCATTATTAAACAGAAAAATTGCGATTTTGTCGATTTTAACAAGTTATTTTGAAGTTACTAAGTGTAGCAACTGCTTTCTGTTAGTTGTTATCCATAATTACTTTTTTAGCAACTAGTTACTAATTTCATAGTAACTTTTTTCTTACAGAATACGGATTTCGTGAAAGTTGCTAAAAAAGTTACTGACCTTGTATTTAGCAACTTTTATTGTAACTTTTTTGTAGTAACTTGCTTACAGAATTGGGCCGATAGTCTTCAATTTTATTAATATAGATAATAAAGAAGTTAGCAATGCTTAAACAGTTCCCAAAACCACCCTCTGTATATGTGTTTATAGTATAACTATAGTTGAAGAATAATATTGTTTCAGTTATTATTTCAATAGCTTCTGGGATAACCGTGGTAGTGTGACATTAACCACGTTCGATCACAGCCTACAATTTACCTTTGCTTTGTTTGAATAAATATTGGTTACATGTATATACAACACAAATATTTGGGTGATTATTTTCATTGTAATGCCCGTATTTCGTATTGTACAGTTTCACATTTTTTGTCAGTCTCCAATATTTGTGTGTATACAAGAAAGGGATTAATGTTGACGTTTGTTACAAACGCACAGGATAAATCACAATTCTAGGTAGGTGTATTTTTCAACAAAGAAAATATTTAATGTTAATGTTTTATAAAACATAATGTAACAGAATCTCTCTGTCAAGGAAAGGTACTGCCTGCCATGGGCGCTAGTAGATATTTTTCAAGAGGGGGCAAAATATGAAGGCCTATTTTTGAAAATATTTAGTAGTTCAATAAATAAACTTTCATTAATACAGAACACTATTTAAATAAAAATTGAAGACGTCTGCGATTGGAAAATTGGAATTAATGACTTTTTCAATAAAATCTACTCTATTATTAATATTTTTTTCCCTGTGCATACTTAACGTAGTAAAATCAGATAAACGATCATCCATCATAATTAACCTCATAGTTGACCTAATTTTAATTGGTTTACCAGGTCTACAAGTATGAAATGCGGATTTTTTTCAAACTTGCCGCGCAAACATAGTGTATAGTTCAAAGTTTCAACACATATGGCATTTTGTTAAGTTATCATTAAGTGTCAAATGCGTATAGGATATAATTTGAAAAGTGATCATATAGTTTTGTTTTACTGTGTTAAAAATGTCAAATTTTGTGCCAAATAAAGAGCATTCGCGGATAGTACTACTGTTTTGTTTTCATTTGAAAAAAACTGCTGCTGAATCATACCGACTGCTTCGAGAAGCTTATGGTGAATATGCTCCATCGCAAGATACGTGTGAACGATGGTTTCGGCGTTTCAAAAGTGGTGACTTTGATCTTACAGACAAAGAACATGGAAAACAAAAAAATATGAAGATACAAAATTGGAAACATTGCTACAGGAAGACGATAGTCAATCACAAAAACAACTAGCAGAGCAGTTAGGCGTTAGTCAACAAGCTGTTTCCAATCGCCTACGAGAGATGGCTAGGATTCAGAAAGTCGGTAGATGGGTTCCACATGTATTGAATGAGAGGCAGATGGAAAAACGCAAAAACACTTGTGAAATTTTGCTTACACGATACAAAAGAAAGTCGTTTTTGCATCGTATCATTACTGGTGATGAAAAATGGATTTATTTTGAAAATCCCAAACGCAAAAAACCATGGGTGAACCCAGGCTGACCATCCACATCAACTGCAAGACCGAATCGCTTTGGAAAAAATAAAATGCTCTGTACTTGGTGGGACCAAAAGGGTGTGGTCTATTATGAATTGTTAAAACCTGGTGAAACAGTTAATACCCAACGCTACCAACAACAACTGATCGAATTGAACCATTCGCTGCTCATAAAACGACCAGAATACGAAAGAAGACAGCACAAGGTAATATTTCTTCACGATAACGGTCCATCACATAATGGCAAAAGCAGTTTACAACACATTGGAGGCACTCAAGTGGGAAATGCTACCTAATGCCGCTTACTCACCAGCCTTGGCCCCTTCAGATTACCACTTGTTCGCATCGATGGGTCACGCACTTGCCGAGCAGCACTTTTGTTCATATGAAAATGTGAAAGAATGGCTAGATGATTGGTTTGCGGGGAAAGGGGAAGAGTTCTACTGGCGAGGTATTCACAAATTGCCTGAAAGATGGGAAAAATGTATAACTTCTAATGGAGCATACTTTGAATAAATAAACGTTTACTGTTCTTTTGAGTTTAATGTGTTTAATTTTTAAAAAAAATCCGCATTTCATTCTTGTAGACCTGGTAATTACTTTTACTACTGTAAAATAGGTCTAGGCCAGTGATGGCGAACCTTTTGAGCTCGGTGTGTCAAAATTCGGAAAAAAACTAGCTTATCTCAGGTGTCATGTCATATCTAGAAATATCCATTATTTTGTGATATTTGCAGCCTTAGTAGAAAAATAGTTAAATTTTTGATATATTTATTTGTTAAAAAAGCAAAAACAAATAATTATTTACATTAGTGACTTTTTTGGTGCTGAATTACATTTGCTAAATCTTCAGTTGAACGTTGGTATTTTGTGCCTTTCAATCCCAAGCAATCGCTACTAACTTCATCTGTCAGTCGGTTTCTTTAATTGGTTTTATTATTTAACGCCGAGAATAAGGTCTTACAAATGTGCGTAGAGGGAAAAATTGTGAATTAAGCTATCGCTAGATTTTCCAAAGTGTTACAAGTGTCCGGTAACCGGTTCCAAGCACTCCAAATTTCCTGTTTGTAGTAGCACTTTTTTCTCCAAACGATTTCTTTCCAGATTCTCAAGTTTAGACCTCAAGTCGACAAACACTTGAGCCCAGAGGCATTCACTGTTCTTGGCCGAAGACTGTCCGTAAAAGATGCGTGTTACCCAAAATGTCTTGGCGTGTCACCCGTGACATGCGTGTCATAGGTTCGCCATCACTGGTCTAGGCCATACCCGATTTGACTGCACACTTTGCTTACGTAGTTTAGCTGTAATCATTTGCCAGTATTTGGGCCCCTTTATGTAATTGTGTATTTAATAATTTATTAAATAAACTTTCATAACTACAGAACACTATTTAAATAGAAATTGAAAACGTCTGCGATCATTGGCAAATTAGCATCTACTACTAAAATCTACTCTATTTAGTGTTTCTTCTCGAGAATTATTTCTCGAGAATTTCTCGCGAAAAAGTTATAATTCTCATTTTTCATTTCTCGAGAAATGTAAATTTTTCTCGACGCCACGTTAAACGCATTGTGCTTTTAAAAAACTATTTTAAAAAAATGTAATGATTGGTGAGTCACTGATTATAATTTAATTTTGATAAAATTTGTCCTCGGTCTCCCGCAACGCAACTGTACCAACAGATAAGAAGCGATTTATAATATTTAGCTAATTAGCATTTATTGTTATAGTTATAATATTTTATTTTAATTTAGTGTATTATTTATTATAATCAATTACATTTCATTTTTTGTTCAGTTTAAAACTGTTATGTAAAAGATTACCTACAAGTTAAATAGAATAATAATTATTATTATTGTTATCTTAATTTTTTGAAAATATCTCTACACATATGTATTTTCATTAATATGCAATTACGTGGCGTTTTCGTTATCATTTTTAAAGCCCCGTTATCCATTTGTTCTAATGTTATTTAAATCAATACTTTAGTACTTTAAAGTTGACTATAATTTTAACATGTTGTTATCTTCTACAACTCTACAATATTTTCAACATTAAAAAAAGGTATATATTCTAATAATTATTTTTCTCGAGAATACTCGAGAAAATAAGTCTAATTTTTCATTTCTCGAAAAAAAAAAAAAAAAACGGAGGTTCCGGGTTTTACAGGTTTGTGTCCGGGTTCCGGGTTCGATTCATATTTCTCCGTGTCGGCCGAAATATAAACACCCATTTTTACCGACCGCCAACATATATAAGGGAGGTATTGTGATCATACCGATTTTGACATTTCGAGATTTCGATGGATCTCCACGAATTGAAGTCCCTACATAACGTTTTGACTATTTTTAGCATGATGTCTGTCGGTCTGTCTGTCCGTCTGTCTGTCTGTCCGTCTGTCTGTTCGTCTTTCTGTCTGTCCGTCTGTGTACACGTGCAGAGCAAATTCGGCTGAAAGGATTTTTATGAAACTTCATATTTAAGCTTCTGCCATCAATGGCACGAGTTGATCAACTTTTGGTAAAAATCGGTTGACTAAAAATGGGAGTTTACTCGTGTCGATTTTAAGATTTTTATGAATATTTCACAACAGAAAAATATTTAGAAATATTTATTGAACAAAAGTTGCTATAAAAGCAATAATTAATAACTTTTATTTGAGACGTTTTTTGATAAAACGAAAAATTTCGAATAATTTTTGTAAAATTTGTCTCAATTTTATAATACTTATATGTAACGTTTCCATGGTCATGATAAATAATATCTCTGTTAGAAAATATTAGGCCAAGTTATTTCTACTCTGCTGCTAGAATGTATTACTTTATGAAGTACTTTATGATGGCGGTCGGTCCTGTGGTGGCCACAGCTGATTTTTTTATATAATACTGACGGTTTGTTACACGTTTTCTGCCTTTCCTACACTTCAAGCATTTTCTGAATTCCTGACCCCCGCTCTTCAAGTGATTTTCTGAATTTCTGACCCCCTTCTTCAAGTGATTTTCTGAATATCTACGCCTCCCTTTCATCGCTTTTTTGATTTTCTTTTCTTATTTTATGAAGCATATATTGTATATATAATAAAAATTTACTTAAAATCCATTCAGGATGTTTCTTTATCTAAGTAGGCTATGGTAAGGTGGCAGTTTTGTTGGTAGTCACAAAAAATAAGTAGACATGTGAAAATAAAATATCAAAAAAACAGAGTTTTTTCTATTTAATAGATTTTATTTAATATGAGTTGATAATATGTTCAAGTATATTAATTGAACATAAAAAATATACAAATAAGATTGGAAGAATGACATTATTATTTAATATAAAATTTTATGCAACCAAACAAAAAAAAATATCATAGCTTACTAAGATAAGCAATGGATTATATTTAAAACTAGTGGTGTGCCGGCTATCCGTATGGGTATCCGCGGATGATCTGCAAAAAATAAAAATCCATACTTGGGTCCGTATCCGTTTTTCTAAGATGGAATTTAAACAAATATCTTATAGAAATATTTAAATTAGTTTTCATACAAGCTTGCATCTAAAAATGCCCAAGGTGGAGTAAATTTTATATTGGCGTTTAGACTGATGTTTAGTCGAGCATTACATAATTTTCTGGTGGTTTTCGAAACTGCATTTAACCTGTACTGCATTCTAACAATTAAACGGTCTATAGCAGTGTTTCTCAATCAAAAACGCACCGCGGACTAGTAAAATACATAATTTTCTAATACGGGCCACTAATAATAATTGTTGGTTCATTTTTTGCTAGAAAACAAATATATTTAATGTGCAACAAAATATATTTATATTATTTGTTGTAAATCACAGAAAGGTTACAGAAAATAAACAAAATATAAATTATTTACATAAAAAAATGTACATAAAAATGATAAAATAACTGCAAGAAACATATACAAAAACTTTCGGGGACCACTAAAATTTTTCTGCGGACCACCTGTTGAGAAACCCTGGTCTATAGGAACAGCGCGATATATCAAACTATCGCTTCAAGGTCTATGTACTTACATGGAAGATCCGTATCCGTATCCACGGATCAGAAAACAAATAATCCCTATCCGTATCTGTATCCACAGATCTGGCTTTTATGTGATCTGGCAGGTCTCTATTTAAATAACAACTTTTTTTTGCTCCGGGTCCAGAGTAATGCGTTAGGCGGCAACCCTAGGTCCGGGCCCGAGGACCACCCCGTTGTGTGCGCGCCTATTTAAAAACGTATTCCTATTACAGGCGATGGGTGCACGAGACACAATATCAACACCAGTAAATCTAAAAAAGTTCTTACGATGAAGTCTTTGGAACGGCACCCCATCGTAAGTCGAGTACTTACCTGTATTTTACTGTTGACTGATCTCTCCATCAGTATGTTTTTCTCTCCTGTGGTATTTGTAACCAATTTTAGAATGGAATTATTTAACAGTTGGGAAGATGTTTTACACCCTAATTAAAGTGATAAACAACATTTGTTTCGGTCAGGTGATCAAATGTATGATCAAGTTGGGTCCTCGATCCCTGAGGACTTGCGTGTTGAATTACATGTTATGTCAACCAGGCTTATGAAGTTTCAACAATTCATATTATTAGCGATGGAAAAATGAAAAGGTATTTACATAATTAATGAAGTTCGCGTTTTATCCGTTTGGAGAAAGCGTTTTATTGGATTTAGTTTAAAGACATAGGGCCATGTTCATAATCTTTTACTAAATATTGCGATTAAGCGTTACTTGTTAAAATAAGCAAGTAGGATACTATCGCCAGTAGTGTTCATAATCACAATACTAAGATATTTTAACTAATATCCATGTAAATTTGACAACGTTGCTGTTGGCATTAGAAAGAGATAGACATATGCACTGTTCAACATGTTAAAAGAGATGGAAGGCGTGTTACTAGCTTGTATTATCGGTTATCTTACAATTTGCATCACAAATAACCTGTGAAAAAATATAATAAATTATCTTATTGTCATACATTTTGGAAATAAATTTACCTGTACATTTAATGAATGGAAACCTTTACGACATACATATGCATCACGATAAGGTCCACCTAGGTTTTTGATTTTTATGTGCGTCCCATCAATAGCACCAACTATATTAGGCATTAAAGCAATGTCATAAAATTTTCGTTTTACAGTTTCTAGTTCTGCAGGAAATAATATAAATTGGGGTCGTTTTCTGGCTAAGGCAAAACTAGCACATTTTATAATTCGCGAGACAGTTGGTCTGCTGACTCCATGTAAATCAGTTACAATAAGCATTGTTATGTTAAAAGAATTGTGAATAAAAACATAATGGTAACTAATTATTCATGTTATTAACTACTTACCTATATCTTGTTGATATGAACCTTTCGCAAAATAACGTAAAGCAATACATATTTGGAGTTCAGTAGAAATACTTCCACCTTTTGAAGATACCGGTTTTATATCGTCATGTAAAATTTTAATTAATGTTCGAACTCTGTCTTTTGAAAATCTATAAATTTTTTTTGAAATCTTCTTCACTTAATATTTCCAAAACATTTTTTCTTTTACTATAAAATTTTCTTGGCAGTTGTGCCCGTAATTCACGAATTTTACGAACATCACGCAAATCTCTCATATACATGATTAAAGTCAATCAGTATTATGAACACAATTGCTATTTTAATGTATTTAATACAGCCTCTCCGCACTTCTAAATCTGTACTATTAAATTACAATTTACTAAGCACTACTAAGCAGTACTAACAATAATTCTGTATTATGAACACCCATTTTTAGTAACGCTTAGTATACTTGTCTTAGTAGTGCTACTAAGATTTAGTAAAACATTATGAACATGGCCCATATACTTTATCATAAGATTAAAGGCCACTCAGATTTTGAGTTCAAAATCGAAGTCGATGTTCTAGCCAAAGAAGTAGCTGTAAATGGCTCTCTCTTAAATATTCCTCTAAACCAGCGGATCGCAACCATTGGGTCGCGACCCAAAGTTGGGTCGCGGAAGTTTAAAAATGGGTCGCGACGTATATAAAAAGCTGTTGAATTTATAACCAATTTTTACAAAATTAACTGCAAATTATTTGAAATTTCACAGTTGAAATAAACCGATGTTCGAACGTCATAGCTCCATCTCACTCTCAGTTCTCGAACGTCGCCAGTCAGTATCATTTATTATTTCGTTCTGTTGTTCTGTTGTTGTTCGAAATTAAGGTATTAATTTAATACTTTTAACTATTTGCAATCAATTTTGCTCATGAAAATGATTACTTTTTAGATTTTACACGAGAACCCTCAGTATGAGTAAAAAAGGTACACTATTAGAATTTTTTCATACTAGAAATGTTAACCACACAGATTCTCAAAATCCTAGTACTTCAAATGAACCATTACCAAAACGAACAAAAGTGGAAAAATTTGTATATAGATACCAGAAAAAATATATAAATTATGGCTTTACGTGTATACGTGAAAATGAACAGATTTGCTAAAATGCGTAATTTGTGGAAATGTACTAGCAAATGCATCAATGAAATCTAACAAACTTAAGAGACATTTAGAAACAAACCATACTGAACATAAAGATAAACTTCCGGATTTTTTCTTAAGAATGCTTCAAGCATTGAATACAAATAAATCTAATATGTCAAAATTTGTTACACCGAATAAGAAATATTTGAAATGTTCTTTTTTAGTAGCATGGCATATTGCTAGATCCAAAAAAGGATTTAATATTGGAGAGATATTATTAAAACCATGTTTTAAAGCAGTTTGTAAAGAAATGTTTGGAGAAGAATATAAAATGAAAATTAACAGTATTCCCATGTCTGCTGAGACAATCGGCCGACGAATACTTGCTATTTCAAAAGATTTGGAATTACAATTAATTGAAAAATTACAACATTCCCTTTATTATGCGTTGCATTTGGATGAAACTACAGATGTTGCTAGTAATTCTGTGTTAATGGTATATGTGAGATACATAGATCCTGAATTGGAAGAAATGAAAGAAGAATTTTTATGTACATTAACATTACCGACTTCCACAACAAGTAACGAAATTTTTGAAAGGATAAATTCTTATTTTGAGTCCAAACATATCCTTTGGAATAAATGCATAGGTATATGTATTGACGGTGCAGCGGCGATGGTAGGAAAACATAAAGGAGTTGTGCAACAAATAGGACAAGTTCCACATAAAAATATCATGAAAAGACATTGCATTCTTCACCGCGAACAGCTGGTTGCCCAAAATATAAATGAAGACTTAAATACTGTGATGGACCAATGTGTAAAAATTATTAATCACATACGTAACAGTGCAGTTTAGACTCGAATTTTCGAAATATTGTGTGATGAGATGGGCTCTGAACACAAAGTTTTGCTACTGCATTCCCATATAAGGTGGCTTTCAAGAGGAAGAGTATTGAAAAGATTTTTCGACCTCCGAGTTGAAATAGAAATATTTTTAAATGATCAAAGGTCCAAAAGACCAAAAAGGCAATTCAGCTCCTTCTACCATTTCCAACAACGTACTTAGCAGAAACTGCTTTCTCTGCTCTGACTTCAATTAAAAATAAATATAGAAATCGGCTTCAAATCGTTGAGGATTGCATTATCTAAATCAATTGAAGCAAGAATAGAAAAATTGGTGAACGAGCATCAGGAACAGAAGACCCATTAAAGTTTATAAAATAAAATTGTTCTGTATTTTTTTGCAATATAGTTTTTTACCAACATGGGTCGTTTATAATTTTCTCTTTATTTTTTGGGTCGCGAGACACAAAAGGTTGCGGAACGCTGCTCTAAACAGTAATAAGATTATGTCAATCTTTAAATCTTCCATATACAACCAATGGCAGCAAGAATACATAGATTCTCTACAATTCAAAGGATCATACTATGGTCAAATTCAACCTCTTCTTCCTAGAAAGCTTTGGTTTTCTTCTCACCAAAGCGTGTCTTTTATATCCACTTTAATCCGGCTTAGATTTAATCATACCTTCTCTATATATCATCTGCATAGAATTAATATGGTGTCGTCTCCTTTCTGTCCGTGTGATAATTTGTCTGTCAGCGATTCAAACCATTTATTGTTCGAATGCCCAATTCTTTTTCGCAAAAAAAATACTTATTTAATCTAAAATTGAATTTAGAATTTAAATATTAAATATGTTGGTTTTACTATGTCAAACTTAAAATTGATACAAATTATGGTGTATAATTAAAAGTACAACCGATTTTGACCAAAAAACTGTATATTTTTGACGAACTGCATCAAAAGCAGTTTGTGCCTACATAATCCAAAAAAATATCACATGGTTGATCTGAACAACTAGTAAGATTTTGTATTTTTAGGGTTTTGTAGGTATGGCCAAAAAACCCTTATACCGTCATTTTGTCGTCTGTCTGTCTGTCTGTCTGTCTGTCTGTTCGGTAAAAATTGTAGCCAAACGGCTAAACCTAGAGAGTTGAAATTTGGCATGCTTATACAACTCTTTGACCCGCACATAGGAAAAATACTAAAACATCTAAAAACCAAAACAGAAAAAAAAATATTTATTTTAAATTCTGAGTAGGGTATCAAATGAAAGCCCTTAGTACGTGGATTAACGAGAAAAATTAATTTTGCAAAATAAATTATTTAGAGGCGATTTTTGCTAAAATTGCGCAAAAAATTTTTTGTCCCACACCCTGTAGCCAGATGGTTTAAACCAAAAATCTGAAAAAATTCTAAGTAATATACATTGGTGTGAACCGGAATAATACAACAGGAATTTTTAGGAAATTCAGGAATCAGATTATGTTTTCGGAAAATAACGCATTTTTTTGTGTTTTTAACTAAAATATGTTAAATATTTAATTCGCTATGTAACACACAGTGGCGTAGCGAGGGGAGGGCGGGGGGTGCGGCCCGCCCCGAGCGGCACTTTTTTGGGGCGGCAAAAATTCACAATAAACAATATCTTGAAATTTGAACCATTTCTTTTCATATTTTTGTCGCACCTACAATTCGGACCGATTAAAATGAGCACGGAACTTTTTATTATTTAATCTGTGACGGAACCGGGGAATACCATTTCTTTAAGTGAGTGTAGTCATCTCGCTCGCTCTAGCGACTGGAAACACCATCTGTACTAACCAGTTACCTTGCGGTAATTCCCCGTGTTTTATTTTGTGCTCGGATTCTTTTGTGCTATTGAGTTCAATATTGTCTAATAGCACCTGCAACATCAGTCGTCCAATTCACATTGACTCAATTAACTTGCTAAGTGCGTGTTGTGATTTGTGATTGTTAAATTATTGAATTTTGTCGAAAAATTGTATGTAATCTCAGTGGCGTAACGTAGCGGGGGCGCCAAATTCTGTAAGTTTTGGAGCCTTTTAGATTTAAATACCTAAATAAGGGGGCGGCGAAATTGGCCTCCGCCCCGGGCGGCTGAAACCCACGCTACGCCACTGGTAACACAGTAGATAAGTAGGCGCTCGTAGCGTAGTGCGTTTTGTCGTTGCTTTGTAATTTGCAAACTAGAGTTCGATTCCTGTCAATTTTAATTTTTCTGTTTTTTTTTTCATTTTTATTTTGTTTAAATTATTTTGTCAAAATTCTAGTTATATTTTGGTAAATATTGCATTTAATTTTTAAAATCGCAAATTTAATAACCAGTGGGAAGTGTTGAAATTATAATTTAATTCTATGTTTCAATGTATACGAAAGCAGAGGGCGGGTCTTGATTGATGATTTAAGCAACCAATGGAAGCCATAGGCGCAATTTTCAAAATCTTAATGAACCTTGCTATATAAAAAAATACTGCACATATTTATAAACTTAAATAATGGTATTAGGCATTCGAATTAAAGTTCATAAAAAATATTTTGACATAAAATTTGTTTTGGCATCCCAAATAATCATCATTCAGTTACTAAATACCTGCGAAACCCTGAAATGTGTGAAAATTCACACGTCACTATCAATTTTTTTTAATTTAAACTTTGATTGCCCGTCCCGTTATATAATCCTAGAGCCGTCACTTGATGTCAGCAAAGGTTGAATTCAATGCTTCGTAGATAACTATCTTACTCTGCCGCCAGTTTAATTACTACATCCTAAAAAGAGTATTTTCTTTAAATCTTCTAGAATCATCTCCATTATTTTACAAAAACACTTAATTGTTGTATAAATGAATCTTTTCGTCCTTTATGATTATAATAAAATACTAATTATCAAATTAACATAGTAAAAAACTGCAACACTAAACGATGTTGAAAATTGTTAAGAGTAAAAACAATGACCTAGTTGGTAAGCACAGCGTGAATTTAAAAGCTGAATGTTTTCAAGGAATTCCGGTCCGGAGAAAAGACTTCACTCGTAATCAAAGTAAGAATTGGTGTCGTTTTACATTTAATTAGTGGTTTAAATACTGCGTCCTGCACTAGAAGAACTCTTTACAAAGGATAAACTTTAGTTTGCTGCAAAAGGGTGCCGTAGCTGAATTCTAGACAAAGATATTTGCAGATACCATCTATGTTCGAATGTATCATCTGAATAGTTATAATCTGTCTCAATTTGTAATACGAAACTAGATCTGGTTACTTTAGTGACTGTTGTGGTGTAATTGACTTTTGTAGAATCATGTGAACTTGTAAATCTGGCTTTTAAAAGTATGGTTAAGTTTCATCATATTGAGGTTATTACTAAATTGACATGTCAAAATTGTGATTGACATGTCAAATATTTTGAATGTATATATTAATATTTATTTCATCAAACTTTCGATTTTACTCGTATAATAGTAAAAAAAATATGACGATTATCAATGAAATATCCTGATAAAATATAAAAAACAAAAATACATATTATACAGTCTGTTTCAAACGGTTAGGCGGAACTAAATGGAGATTTTGTTCTTTTAAGTTGTCACGAGAAGGGACCTTGCTAGGGTTATTTAATTATTCACGTTGGAATGTCAAAGTTTAAAATTCCAACAATGAAACCATGGAAACGTATGATATATGTCAATGTCAATTATTTTTTTTATATATTTTAATGACAAAAATATAAATAATTGGGAAATTTGTAATAAGAATGACACAAAAAATTAACATATAAAGAAAATGACATTTTAAAATGATGAGAAAAATTACCAAAAAATGTTTATTGTAAGTATGATTTACAAAGCTTAAACAAAACGGCCGAAAAGCACTATTTAAACGATGAAAGTAACTAGATTGCAAAATCGGCTTAACCGTTTGGAACAGACTGTATAATAATAATTTATTATTTTATTCTGCTGCCCTTAAAATCTAATTCTTGTTTTGCAAAATTTAATAACATATTTAAACAAAAATATTTATTTTTTGAATGTAAATCCCAAATTTTTCTCTGCAAATCTTTCCGAAACATTGTAGTCTGTGGTTCTATATTTTTTCTTATTATTACCTCTTCCCATGTTCATCGGTCTTAAATTTTCTACAGCTTCATTTAAAATTTATCTTACTTCTCCTTCAGAAATCTAAAGAAATTGAAATGGGTAAATTATTTTATATTTCACAACAAAAACGACACCAAAATTTACTGAAAAAATATCTGCCACAAGGTTTATAATTTCGCCTCTTTTTAATTTTTCTAAAAGCGTTATATATGTGTTTTTTTGTATATTTATCTAATTGTTGTTTCTTATGCATATTTTCTGATGTTATGTTCTTATTTTGGTTGTATAAAAATACTTTTCAATTAAAAAAATAACTTGACATATAATTTAATGTCAAATATGAATTGTCAAATGTTTTGAAAGGTGCCATTTCAGCAGTACCACCCTAAGATGATATTTTAAATAGACAACATAAAAAATGAAATTTTCCTCTTAGGTTCGTATAACAAATTGAGAGAGATAATACTTACAGTCTGTTTCAAACGCTTAGGCGGAACTAAATGCGAATTTCGTTCTTTTAGGTTGTCACGACAAGGGACCTTTCTTGGGTTATTTCATTTTTCATGTTGGAATGTCAAAATTTAAAATTACAACAATGAAACCATGGAAACGAATGACCTATGTCAAAATTAAATTATTTTTTTATATATTTTAATGACAAAAAAATAAATACAGTCTGTTCCAAACGGTTAAGCGGAACTAGATTTTGCATTACTAGATCTAGTTACTTTCATCGTTTAAATCGTGCTTTTTGGCCGTGTTGTTTAAGCTTTGTAAATCATACTTACAATAAATATTTTTTGGTGTTTTTTTTCATCATTTTAAAATGTCATTATCTTTATATGTTAATTTTTTGTGTCATTCTTATTACAAGTTTCCCAATTATTTATATTTTTGTCATTAAAGTATATAAAAAAATAATTTAATTTTGACATATATACTTCGGTTCCATGGTTTCATTGTTGGAATTTTTAATTTTGACATTCCAACTTGGAAAATGAAATATCCCTAGCAAGGTCCCTTCTCGTGACAACCTAAAAGAACGAAATTCCCATTTAGTTCCGCCTAACCGTTTGAAACAGACTGTAAATGGGAAATTTGTATTAAGAATTACACAAAAAATCAAAATATAAAGAAAATGACATTTTAAAATGATATTAACCTTAATCAAAAAATGTTTATTATAAGTATGATTTACAAAGCTTAAACAAAACGGCCGAAAAGCACGATTTAAGCGATGAAAGTAACTAAATTGCAAAATCTAGTTCCGCCTAAGCGTTTGAAACAGACTGTAATGCCAACTGTTTTTTATAATTTAAATATTACATATTGTTCTGAAGAACACTAAAGCTGGGAACATACTTATAAAACCCGACGCAACGCAACAAAACGCGACACGTATTATCTAAAATTAAAGGTTGCTATTTTTCATTGTTTACTATGGATTAGAAACACACTATTAACATCCAACGTGATGTTACGCGCTCACACAACCCCCAATCCAAACAATTCGGTTACGCGTGTTTAAAGTATTTGATAAAAGTCATCTTTAATACACATCGGCAATTTTAAAGGAACAGATTGAAAATAATGTTGTTTTTTTAAATTTTATTATTTTGTAGCCTATATCTAGATATCTTTGAATGCTCTACTAAACAATGCACGAAGATTGTATCGACGCCCAGGAGAACAAAATACACCATTTAAATTAGCTACTACTGTATCTTTTGGTGAAGGTTCAATTATGGAGTAGGGTGGAATATGTTTTGGAGCTCGAACTTAGTTAGTGGTGATTGATGGCGTAGCGTTAACTGCAGATAGATACATCAGAGATATTTTTCAAAACCATGACCTTTAGCCCCATATATCGGAGAATATTCCAACCTAATGCAGGATAATGCGCCCTCACACGTCGCCCACTGTGTAACAGGCTTTTTAAATCAAGTGGGTATAACAACAATGGGTTAGCTAGCGTGCTTCCCTGACCTCAACACGATTGAACATTATTCCAAAAAACATCGTACTAGAAGATTATCTGAGAGATATCAACAATATGTACACTACAGGGAAAATAATTAGATTTTTATGTCTGTTCCTTTAAATTTGCCGGTATGTGTATATTCATATTTTTCCTCAAATTGCAATTTATCTACTTGGAAATACATGTGAAATTTTAAAAAAATCTTTAAGCAAATCTTTAAATAAAATAAATAAATCATGAACAAAAAAAAAACAAATTCACAAAAGGTATTTCTTTGCGTTTTTATTTCATGAACATTTTCATCAGATCTTGTAAATCATCATAGTGTTGCATATGTGTACGGTTCGCATCATATATAGACACGTCGGATGGCGTGGCGTTTCAACAGTATATTTCCACCTTAATACTCTTTTAACATTAGAACTTTAAGATAGGATGTTTAAGTGAAGTTGATTTTAAATGCTAGTGTGAATGCGCGTGACCTTGGCTTAACACAGTCTAACTTATGGATCTATTCTGTAAAAAAATGTTTACAGTACTATATCACTATAGCGCTGTAGTGAGCTTAGCACTGTAAAGTGCCAAGTTACGGTGGCTCTGTAAATATTGAGCATTAGCTATTCTGTAACACATTCTGTAATTTCGGTCGATTTAAACTTTGCTTACATTGTAGCTAACTTCACTATGTTTATTTCTAACCTCAAAATTTGAGTTATTGATCAATGTCATCGATCGGTAATTGTATATCATATTTGTATATACACATATACTCATGTTTTTTACGTTTGTAATTTTTATTAATTATTGTTATTATTTTTATAAAAATAAAAGTTTCTCTTTGCATCTTTTGTATCTTTATTCCATATAAACATATTTTTTATCAAATTATACAATGGACTGCTGAACATATAAAATACTAATCTGCTTTCCCAAATTCATATCTTGATTAGCTGTTAAAAAAAGTTTTAAATCAGTTTTTGAAAATTTTAAATACTTTTCAAATATTTTACCATTTGGAAGAGGATTTTCATTATTTTCAGGTTCAGAATCTTCATTATTTTCAGGTTCAGGATCTTCATTATTTACAGGTTCAAGCTCATCATCATCAATCTCAGCATAGTTAGGTATTCTTGCTTTTGTTGCTATATTATGCAAAACTTACCCTTCTTTCACTCCACGGTTTTCTTCCCTCGTAGTGGGGAACTTTATATGAATTGGCATTAGATGTGTTGTTATCAGATAAAAAATTTCTATTATCGATCTACCAACCATAGGCTAGCTCAAAGAAGTGAAATTGTGAGCCCCTGTAGTTGCCTGATAGGATCCATTACTTAAAAATACAGTGTTTCTAAAACCTGTATATAAAAATATATAAATGAAAACATGTATGCATAAAAAAAAAAGTTTATGTGTGGTTGTAACGTGATATTTTAAGCATAATTACCTGTTATGATCCTCTTGTAGTAGTTGCATTAGAAATAGGGGAAATTTGGATCATTAATTTTTTTTTAGGTGACACGAACAATACAAACATATACAACTTGACTTCTATACAGTACTGTAACTGACTTACGGCCAGAAAAATATCGCCGTAACGTTACAGCGATATTTTACATCGGTGTAGAGTTACCAGAGCAACGCGTGTCAATACAGAATAGAACATTCCTTACAGCGCTGTATTGTACAAAGTTATAGCGCTTACAGCGGTAGAAAACTCATACAGAATAGACCCATTAAAGACAGAGATTTCTGTCTTAACACACTATATGCCGCTTGTTAAACAGACCAAACAGGCTGTGTAGCCGGCAAAAATTGCGAAAAATTGCATATTTGAAATTCAAGCTATACAACGACATATCTCATCCCTTGTGAAAAAATTGGGGTTTCAATGGTTTTGTCTCTAGACCAATACTCATCCCTACTATCTTTACTGTCTTTAAACTTGTCAACATTTTGTGTGTGGTAACGATTGGTTTCTTTTGACATATAGTCAAACAAATCATCGCCTATGAAAAGTTGAACTATATCAATCACACTTTCTGGATTATTTGGCATCACATAAACACTACTTTGTCTTAAAAACGGTTCAATAATTGGAGGATTATCACGTTCTGACCACTCGACTTCTTCATTGTCACTTTCTTCAGAATCACTGGACGATATTTGCAAAACTCTACGTCTTTTAGGATGTAAGAACTCTTCGAACAGAGTGTATAATAAAAATATATTTATGTACCTTACATAAATATATTTTTATGTGCTTTTGTCTCTCTACGTTTGTTATGTTTAGTTTAATACATAATCCGATAAAGTAAACATCTCTTGTCATGCTTTTAAAGTATAAACATTCAAACGGGTACAAATACTCACCCGGGCTTTAGACGGCAATCTTCAAACCGGGTACAAATACCAGCCCGGCATATAGTGTGTTAAGTATCTCATGATGCATTTTTTTTTTTTAATTCTCTATTTTTTTTCTTCGGTCAAACTTGTACAAGCATGTCAAATTTCAACTATATGTTCAACCGTTTGGCTACAGTTTCTACCGTACAGACAGACACATAAGTGACATTATACCAGGGGTCTCCAAACTAAGGCCCTCGGGACAAACCCGGCCCGCAAGAATATTTCATACGGCCCGTCGGCATTTTTTAAAAAAGTTTACTTTCATAAAAATAGAAATTTTAAATAATCAGAAAATCGCAAATTAAAACATACCGTATTTTTCGGACCATAAGACCATAAGTCTTACCCCAAGATAAGACGCAAGACAATTTAAAAAAACTATATATTTCATTATATAAAAATAAAAATCACAAAATCTCAATTTATATTTATTATTACAATAACCCATACCAGCAACATTCATTTCATCCTCACTCTCGGTACTATCACTGGCTTCTTTAATAAATCTTTTTAACGAATTATAAAAATAATTCAAAGGAACCGTACAAAATCGCATACGCTAGGTCACTACCTAATTAGGTACTACTGACGCACACAAAAATATAGATTGTTAATCGGGGATTCTCACATTTGCAACAAGACATGTGTTTGGCTCATATCGTAAACGAGGGAATCCCCGACGTACCTCGTATTTCTACCTTCGGACCATAAGACGCACCTCAATTTTTCTACGTAAAAAGGTGCGTTTTATGGTCCGAAAATACGGTAACTATAACTAAATAATATTGGATTCTTTATTTATTTATTTTTTATTAATAATATCACCATTAATACTAAACATGATTTTAAAATCAAGCGCCAAGAGCTCATATGAATTCGAGTTATCCTTTCCCGCCATTTATTTAATGTGGTCCGCCTCCAAAAAAGTTTGGTGACCCCGTTATACGTTATACGGTTTTTTTATGGTACAAAAAAACATATCTACAAAATCCTAAAAATTGTGCATTTGGTACTTTTGATAATGAGCTAATGTCATCAATACATCGTAAATTAAATAATAAATTTAAGTGGAATTAACATACATATATTGCACAAACTAAAAATTTACAAAATTAAATTAAAGTATGTAATCTAAATATTGTATATGTAATTTATTTTTCACACCATCTGAAGCTTGTTGTATGCAGTAGCGGACTGGCAAAATTTTACGGCCCGGGAAAATTGGTACAAATGGGCCAAGAACCGGCCTCATTGTATCAAGGACCGGCCCCATTGATCCAAGAATCGGTCTTATCAGGACCGGTCCACCGGGAAATTGCCCGGTGTCCCGGCGGGCCAGTCCGCCACTTGTTGTACCTAGTAGGGACATAAATACAGTTACAATAATAAATGCACCCAATAAAAATAATACAAATGAGCGCACCCAAATTTAGACAGTTGGTAATCGTGAGTTAACCTATAAATTACTTTACTGTGGAAAGAATTTGTTTTTGTGTTGTGTGTTACCATGGAATGGTCAGACAAAGAAAACCGAATTGCAGTTATTGCGCTTTATAAATGTAAGATGGAAAAATCAAACATTTTAAGACTCAACGTCCGCTCGGCATTAATCGAATGTTTGTAAATCGGTGCATTAAATTGTTTGAGGAAACTGGGGACATAAAAGGCCGAAAAGGATCCGGGCGCCCGGGAACAGTACGCACTCCATAAGCTATCAAAGCTGTTAAGGCCAGAATAGCAAGAAATAGTTGCGAAAACAAAAAATTATGTCCCGCGAAATGAAAATTTCTCGAAAATCAATGGCGCTCATTTTGAAAAAAGACTTGAGTCTTGGGGCCTTCAAACGCCGCACTGGACAATTACTAACCGTGCCTCTTAAAAAAAATAGGGTCGAAAAATAGAAACGCTTGTTAATCAAGTACGCAGAAGACAAACACAAGAAAATCCTTTTTACCGACGAGAAAATTTTTACTATACAGGAAAAATTCAACAAACAAAATGACAGGGTTTATGCCAGGTCATCTACTGAAGCCTCGGAAGTAGTTTCAAGGATAGAGAAAGGTCACCACCCAGCTTCGGTGATGGTTTGGTGAAGTATTTCCTATGATGGCGTAACTGATCTTTATTTTTGTGAAAAAGGGGTGAAAACGTCGGTCAGAGTCTACCAACAAACGGTCCTGGAAGATGTTGTGAAACCCCTCAATCATACTCTCTTTCAAGATCAGTCATGGACATGCCAGCAGGATTCTGCTCCAGGCCATAAGGCTAAAACAACCCAAACGTGGCTTTTAAACAAAGTTTTTGATTTTATCGGCGTAGAATATTGGCCCGCTGCAAGTCCAGATTTTAATCCTTTAGATTACAAGCTATGGACCGTTTTAGAGGACATGGTTTGCCACAAACGATATCCAAATATTGAATCTCTGAAACAGGCTTTAGCTCGAGCTGTAGCCAATTTTCCCATGGAAGTCGTACGTACGGCTATCGATGATTGGCCTTTTCGACTTAAGGCCTGCATTAAAGCCAAAGGTGGTAATTTTGAATAATTATACCAATTATAAATAACTTATGTATAAGTACAAATGTCAATAAAATTTGGTAAAAAACTTAATTGTAGTTTTCATTTTATTTCATAAAATATTTGTAACAGTATTTATGTCCCTACTAGGTATATGACGTTTTTTCTTATATATGACGCTCATAAACCAAAATTCTGAAACAAAAATAACAAAATAGTTTGGTGCATTATTTTATCATTTATTTAATAACTTACGAGTTGATGACTTCACAGTTCCCTCCTGGACAGAGCACAGCTAATTCTGGGACACCTCGTATGACTTCATATACATCGAAACCGCCTAAAATTAATTTAATGTTATACTTAAAAACTGGAAATAAGAAAGAGTAAAGCTGCATTCATAATTTCAAAATTAGTAAACTGTACGATATACCTATAAAAAATCCGAAAAAAAAGTAGTTAGCCATCTTTGAATCCTACCCCTGAGTGTAATTTTTTTTTGCTTTTTCTCCTAATGCAACCGGGGCAAAATTATGAAACAAAGAAAATGGTAACAAATCATCTTTACCGAAGTCAAAAAAATAAAAATAAATAAAGATTAACCTAACCGCTTAAGGAGACGGATCCGCTGCCTAGGCCGTTTGATTTTTGAAAATCGGTCAGTCCGTATAAAGGCTCTATCACACTAGAGTTAATATTAACGTCTTGACTTGGAAAATTAAAGTTTTTACATTCGAATCGAAGTCATTTGCGTGTGATAGTCTGAAAAAAAACCTAGGTTTTAAAGACTAGGTAAATGAAACAAGTTTCAATTCCTGTGTCTATTTATCCTGGTTTGTCAAAAAGCACGTGCACCAACTGATGCCCTCTCGCTCTTAGCTGTTTTGCGTCTTTTTTTTACGTTGAGGTTAGTTGTATAATTATTGTTATTTTCGAATGTAATATTTAAAAAAAATGATTTTAGAAGAACAACTAATTAATTTAGTGAAACCTCACAAATAAACTTTTCAAAGTAAAACTGTCAACTGTCATAATAACACGATGCACGCATGCGCAAACAATTTCCAAGTCTTAAATAATATTCAAATACTGTGTGATAAGTAAAAACCTAAAGACGTGGATCCTGAAAAAAAACCTACAAAATTAAAACTTGGATAGCGTTCTAGTGTGATACGCCCTTAAGGGTAGTGAGTTGGCGAGACAGTTAGTAACGTGCTGTGTGTGTAAAAATCAACTATCATAAGCCGCATACAGAGCTCTTTAAATTAATACACTATAGACTGTACGTTGTCACGTTGTGCATATGTTTTTATACATTGTTCTATCGTTCTACGTAGCGTTTACAGCTCTGAGAAATTAGTGGGTTACGAATAATCCGACATCTGTGTCTTTAAACCAACTACGATAGCTTCGTAAACTGTTTATTATCTATTATCGTTGTTATAATTCTGCTGTCCTAGACTTTAACTAACTAAACCTAACCTAATTACGTAAATTGATCATATTTACTCTCCGTCTTTGTAAATTTGAGCAAGATTTGTTAATGATGACATTTTGCTAGGTTATGTAAAGGCATACAATATCTACGGTGTCTCCGATAGACTGAGATAGCCAATGTGCTTATATGTCTATCTCATTAAAACAACTCACTAGCTATAAGTTTAGAAAATTATCCACAATCGACAAGGAACGATGTATTAAATTTAAAGATCTGGACGGTTGCACGTCTTACCATATGACAAACTTGTGGTGACAATCAACAAATTACAAGCCATAGTCTACAGTCTATTGATTTAAGAGTTCTGAATGCGGCTTTAGTTACGCAGTACAGTGAACGAGATAGCTTCTAGGCCTAGTTGCTACCGTGTTTACTAGCCTAATGGAGACCCGGTGTAAGACAATAAATGCTAAATAACATAAAAATTATTTTTAAAATTATATTTTCACCGCTCCGTATGCAAAATTTGGCTATTTTACCGGTCGGCGGTAAGTTCTGGGTTGAGATGCACTGAGCTAATGAATTACACTGGTTCTATTTACAACGCTATTTTTATATCCAGGTATTGGGACTAGGGTTGTACATCGAAGGCAAAACATCGATGTTTAACATCGATGTTAACATCGGCGCCTTACTATCGATGTTGAAAAAACATCGAAGGAAAAACATCGATGTATCGGAAACATCGATGTTTTATTAATATTAAAAAAAGCTATTTATTTATATTATATAGGTTTTATTTAATAATGTAAAGATAATATAGGAAAAAGTAATATATAATACACAAAAAGCATTTATTATATTTTGAAATAGAAATATTCCTTTTTAATAGTAATTAATTTCACATTAACATTATTATACCCAATATAAAAATTCTAAATTGTACCTACAGTCTATTCCAAACGATTAGGCGGAACTAACTGCAATTTTCATTTTTGTAATTTGTCATTAGATATTTTTTTATATATTAAAATTGACTTTTCCTGGACAAAATGATCAAAAGCTTCAATCAATCGGTAAAAGTAACTAGAATTGAAAATTCAATTCCGCCTAAACGAAAGGAACAGACCTTACTATTTTTACATTTATAAACTGAAATATTGGATTTTATTACAATACTAATATAGTAATCTTAATGTTAATTTTATATTATTTAACATAAAAATAACACTGTCATACACAATTATTTTTATACTTTTTTAAGTTGAAATAAAGTCTGTTCCTTTGGTTTAGGCGGAACTAGATTTTCAATTCTAGTTACTTTTACCGATTAATTGAAGCTTTTGATCATTTTGTTCAGGAAAAGCCAAGTTCAATATATAAAAAATAGCTAATGACAACTTACAAAAATCCAAGGATTGGAGGAATAACAACTGGGAAACTGTCAACAAGACTCAAAAAGAAAAAGTGTGTTGGCGTCTTTGGTCGTTCGCATTGTTTGCAAAAATTAGTTTATTCTTATTTTTTCGTATTCTGCTAACTGCTAAGAAAAATAAGAACTAACACTATTAGTACGGTTATATCACAATAGATGACGCTTATATTTTGTGTACTAATTTTAATAAAAATTAAATTTTTAAGATTCCAGCGCCTCTAGCGGTAGGTTCTGAATTTCAAAGTTTAAACATCGACATCGGTAGTAGACATCGATGTTTTATAGATACTATCGCCAGCTGACTATCGATGGTAAAAACATCGATGTTTTGAAAACCAACATCGATGTTTTCGATACATCGATGTTTTTCGATACATCATCCCATCCCTAATTGGGACTGATCGTAAATCTGGTAAGAACTACTCACCTGTTTGACTTGATGGAGCATTAGCAACAGGCACTCTACAAAATAAATAAATACAATAAATATACAAATACCTGATTAGCTAGTGAGGTTAGTCAAAATGGCTCTTACAAATACAGGCAGTAAAATACTAACAGACGGAAAGACATCGAAAGGCTTTACAATCTAGAGGGGTTTGAGACAAGAAGAGCCTATCACATTCCTCCTTTTCAATATTTTTGGAATAGGCAATGAGACAAAATAATATTTACACTAAAGGAATCGTATATCGCCATAAGCATCAGTGTAGCTTTTGCGGATGATAATATAAAAGAGTTAGAAGAAGTCTTCAAATGTTTAGAGGAAGCCGAAGGTGAGGGTATCAATAAATGTGGCTAAGACTAAAGGCTCGCGCAAATTAGGACGGATCGCAGCTCATCGTATTGCAGTACAAAAATCCGTACGGATCAGTTTCATACATTTTATATGAGCTAGTCGACCAAAATCGTTTGTGACTTACCTTGAGATAGAGACATCCTTTGGCATATCGCAGACTGCAATACATTCGATTTTGCATGAACATTAAGCTGTGAAAAAGCTCTGTTTCCGATGGATTCCGCATAATTTGACCCAAGCTCAAAAAAGGCTCGTGTTAATTGGTGTAAGGGAATACTGCAAAATCCGTATATAACTTTGTTACAGGTGACAAAACTTGGATTTATTCATATAAACCGGAAACTAAGTAACAATCCACTGTCTGGGTCTTCCAAGATGAACTGAAACCCACAAAAGTAGTTCGTTCACGAAGCACTTCCAAGAAAATGATTGCTGGTTTCTTCGGTTGTACTGGACATGTCGCAACCATTCCTTTAGAGGATCGGAGAACAGTTAATGCTGAATGGTATACAGCAATTTGTTTGCCACAGGTCATCGTCAAAATCAGGAAAAACAACCAAAAACGTCGCATCATTCTTCATCATGACAATGCAAGCTCCCACACAGCACGTCAAACAATTGATTATTTGAAGGGAAAAATCATTAAATTATTAAATTATGTCTCATTGCCCATATTCACCTGATTATTCCCGACGACTTTTTTTTTGTTCCTCAATGTCAAAAAAAAAATACATGGACAGCGATTTTCATCACTTCAAGAAGCTGTTGAAGCCTTCGAAAACCATGTTTTTGAGATACCAACTTCAGAGTGGAAAAAATGTTTCGAGAATTGGTTTGAACGCATGCAAAAGTGTATAAATCTTAAAGGCAAATATTTTGAAATGCAATAAAACAGTTTGTTCCAAAAAAAAAAGTTTATTTCTTAGTTTATGTTAAAACTTAAAAGGTGGGTTACCTTTTAAGCGTATTTTAGGGTTTACATACGAGGGCTTCGTATGTTCAATTTTTAGGGTTTTGTAGGTATGACCAAAAAACCCTTATACCGTCATTTTGTCGTCTGTCTGTCTGTCTGTCTGTTTGTCTGTATGTCTGTCTGTCTGTCTGCCTGTTCGGTAAAAATTGTAGCCAAACGGCTAAAGCTAGAGAGTTGAAATTTGGCATGCTTATACAACTCTTTGACCCGCACATAGAAAAAATACAAAAACATCTAAAAAACATATCACCCTAAAAATATAAACAAATATGTGCTCATCGAAAAAAAAAATATTTTTTAAAAATTCGAGTAGGGTATTAAATGAAAGCCCTTGGTACGTGGATTAACGATCAAATTTTTATTTTTGCAAAATAAATTATTTTGAAGCGATTTTTGCCAAAATTGTGCAAAAAACCCACACCCTGTAGCCCAGATGGTTTAAACTAAAAATCTGAAAAAATTCTAAGTAATGTACATTGGTGTGAACCAGAATAGTACAACAGGAATTTTTGATCAGATTATGTTTTTGGAAAAAAAAGCATTTTTTGTGTTTTTTTGCTATTAATGTTGAAATCTTATAGTTATATAACACACTAAACTGTAACGTGCATCTTGGTGCAATGGTTATGGTACTAGCGTTCTGCCCAAGAAAATGAGTTCGAATCCCACGAGAAGAGACAATATTATTTTAATTTTTTTTTACATTTTTATTTTGTTTAAATTATTTTTTCAAAATTCTAGTTATATTTTGGCAAATGTTGCATTTGGAAGTGTTGTTTAATTTTTAAAAGCAACTTAAATTTAATAACCAGTGGAAATTGTTGAAATTATAATTTAATTCTGTTTGAATGTACACGAAATCAAAGGGAGGAGCTATGACTAGAAACAACCAATGAAGCCATAGGCGCAATTTTCAAAATCTTAATGAACCTTGCTATATAAAAAAAATACTGCACATATTAAGAAACCTAAATAATGGTATTAGGCACTCGAATTAAAATTAACATAAAAATATTTTAACATAAAATTTGTTTTTAAAGCTCTTAGATTAAGAGATGATAAATTATTTTTCAAATATTGTTCATTTTACAGTGAATACTACAAAGCAAAATATGTCCTACACACTCAGCATTCCGCCTTCACTTAATATTTTTAGATTATATATCTATCTAAGAGGAATTTTTTCAAAATTTATTGATACTTGCTATATAAAAAAAAAATACTGCACATATTTAGAAACTTACATAATGGTATTAGGTATTCGAATTCAAATTAACAAAAAAAAAATATTTTAACATAAAATTTGTTTTGGCATTCCAAATAATCATTATTCACTTACTAAATACCTGCGAAACCCTGAAATGTGTGAAAATTCACACTTCACATAAATTTTTTATATCAATGTTTGTCTACAATTTTTTTTGGACAGACAGTCAGACAAAGAGACAACACTTGAGTGACGTTATAAGAGGTTTGGTGGTCATACCTACAAAATCTAAAAATTACCTATTCCTACCTACTCTCCCCTATTACACAAGAACAATCTTTCAAAATAGCCCTGTATTAAAATTATTTATAATATTCTTACCCAATAGAAGTTCTACTTCCTCCAGATTGATTTGGGATCTGGGCACTTACAGTTATAAAGCAAACCGCTACAAATACAAATACTTTAGTAGAAAACATATTTTACAACTGTTTCCGTTAAAAAATAGTTATAAATGAATATGAGACAAAATTGTTAGCAACTTATATAATCTTACATACAAGGTTATTAACGTTGGTAATACTGTGTAAAAAACATTGACATTTACATGAATACTTGGGAAAATTGGCATTGTTGTAAGCGTACTGTAGTTCCTTTTATGGATATTTAACCATCTATGTAAAATGTAAGATGGTTTCATTCCTGGAATGACACAACTGCTACCTACAAAGCTTATAAAAAAATTCATGTAAAGTGTGAATTTTTACACATTTAAGGATTTTGTAGGTATTTAATAAGTGTAAGAAGCCGACATAATGCTGGAGGTCTGGGAATATTAGTTCTATAATCACATCAAAATCAACGGTTTTTTGATTATCACTTTTAAGCCGCATTTAGAGCTCTTAAATCAATAGCTTATGCACTGTACCTTATGGCCTGTTCATTGTCACCAGAAAGTTTGTCATATGATAAAACGTGAAACCGTTCAGACCTCCAAATTTAATACGCTGTTTGCTGTGGATTGTGCATAATTTTTTAAACTTATAGCTAGTGATCTGTTTTAATGAGACATATAAACACATTGGCTATCGCATTCTAGCAGTGACACCGTAGTTATCGAATGCCTTTACATAACCTAACATAATGTCATCATGAACAAATCTTGCTCAAAATGACAAAGACGGACAGTAAATATGATCAATTTAGGTAATTAGGTAGTTAAAATCCAAGACAACAGAATAAAGAATTATAAGAACGATAATAAATATGAAATATTTTACGAAGCTAAATAGTTAGTTTCAAAATTCACAGATGGAGGGCTATTCGTAACGTACTTATTTATAACAGATGTGAACGGTACATGGAACGTTAAAAGAATGCATTAAAACATAAGTCTGAGCGTAACAACGAGCAGTATATAACTCGTTAATTTAAAGAGGTCTGAATGCGACTTTATTCGTTATTTGAGTACTAGGGTTTGTTTTTAATTTTTTTAAACAAAATTTAAATAAACCGCCAAAAATCCCAGCGTTTTTATCTGAATTTGCTTCGTATTCAAGACTTCATTAGATTAATACGAAATATATTAATAAATGGCTTAGTTTTTTACAATTTTAGAGAAGTATTTCTCACTATTAACAATGTGTTATATGTTTTATAAGTATTTCATTACTATAAATGATTTATTCCTCTTTCATACCTTAGAACAAAAATCTAAAGTAATTCAAACAATAGGTTGAATCACGTATCAACGATCAACGTATTATAGTATAATATAATAACTAAACACTACACACTACACTTTACAATGTAGAGTGGTGTTCAATGCGTCAATGCAATTCATTGTGTCAATGCGTGGTATTCAATGCCTATATAAACTCGGTTCTTAGCTGTTAAATATTTTTTATTATATTTATTATTTCAAAAATGGCACACACTATCTATACCATAAATACTAAAAAGGTATAACATTAGCCATAATTTAGCCTTGAACTAAAAAAAAATATTAATTTTGTCTAAAACACAAAAACTACAATATTTTTCAAAAATTCAATCTGATCAAAAAAATTTCTCATAAGTTTCCGGCTCAGATCAATGTACATTACCTATATTTTTTCAGATTTTAAGTTTGGGTTTAACTCCTTTGGGTAAAAGGGTGCGGGACAAGAACATTTTTAGCACGATTTTAGCCAAACCTAAAATCGTGTTAAAAGAAATGTATTTTAAAAAACTACCTTTTGTTCCTTAATATACCCAATAAATTAAAAAAAAAAAAAAAAAAAATTGTCAGCGGCACAAATCCTTTTTCGAAAAACTAAACTGATCAAACATTCTTGTACTATTCCAGTTCCCATCAATGCTCATTTTTTTCAAAATTTTGGATCATTACCTCTGGGAAAGTTGTATAAGGTGGGGGACAAAAAATTTCACTACAAATTAAATGCGCAATATATAAAATAAATTGTGGATTTGTTGTAAGCATTTTATAAAATAATTGTGCAGTAAACAAATTACCATTGTAATCAAAAAAGTAAATGTGCAATAAATTTTTTGTTAAATATATATATATTTTTTTTGCAATATTAAAAAAAGAACGGCATTAAAATACAGGTTTGTGCATTTAATGAATTTAAATGTTACTTTTATATTATATTTGTATACTTAAAAAAATAAATGTGCAGTACATTTGTAACCTATATAAAAATATTATATAACAGCTTAAAAAATATTTGAGCAATACGAAAATTACATGCGCAATATTTTAATTAAATTACCACTTAAACATCCAATGCGCGCAATCAATAAGTTATTTGAACCACCAGAAAAATAGAACGTGCCTTATACCCTTTTCACACTAGATCTTTAAGACGAGTGAACTTAAAGTTCACCGATGTTTAAGATCGGTATGCTTTCACAATTGATGTTTAAATCTCTGGTGCTGTCATCAGCTACAGTAATTTTGTCCTTAAGTTACCGTCATGAAATTACCAGTTTTGAACTGTCTGCACAGACGCACATTTTGAATTATTATAAACAAATATGGATATTTCATTTCATTCTACAATAAAGACACTACAATAAAGAATATATTACACCTGTATTAACATGTAAGTCGATACATTTTATCTCAATTATTGCAGCTCTGTATTTTATTAAACACATTATTAACATAAATAATTTTATTATAACAATAAGTATAAACTTCTTATAACGTCGATATAATACAGTATTCTTGTTTATGATAATATAAAATGTTGACAGCACAAATTCAAGGAGTATTTTTTTATAATAGAAATTAAGTTGGCAATGCGGACGATGTTTAAGACGCAGATCTCTGTCTTAAACATCGCTTGTATTTAGACGAGGCCATACGGTTTCACATTAGCGTTTAAAGATACATTCACTTTAACATCCGATCTTAAAGTTCTAGTGTGAAAAAGGTATTAGAATGAATAACTTGTGCATTAGATTATCGTGTGGTGTTCGCAACTACCTACTGCAGCCCTCACGGTATCTGTATCCCTGAGTCCTGTGCATTTGTACGAAAATATTTGTAATATATTTACGATATCTAGATCGGAAACATTTAAGTTGGGAACATTTTATCCAGGGACATTTTATCCAGGGACATTTTATCCAGGGACATTTTGTCCGGTACATTTTGTCCGGGGACATTTTGTCCGCCAACGAATATACCACATGTATATTACTTAAATACCAAATTATGTGAGTGATTCTAAAATATAAAAATGTAAATTTTTATTAATTATTTTCTTTATGTTTATGTAAAGTTTATGTAATCAGATTTAGAAAAAATAATAGCAAGTGCTAAAATAAATTTATTATTAGTATTATATATTTTTTTGATGTTTTTATAAATAATTTTTTTAAATGTGTTGATTTTGCGTTAATAAAACATGTTGACAATTTAATAAAAAGAGTTTTTTTTAATGTTTTTAAATAATATGTACATAATTTGGGCAATAATAAGCTTATATCTGATATCATTTTCGGGCCTTAAACATTTTCGGACAAACTTTGGCCCGAGGGCCAAAAAGACATTTACATTATGATAATAATTATTCCCATTATAGTATTTTTTATTTAAAGTAAAAATATTTATTAAATGTACATTTCATAATATTTTAATGCACAAAAAAAAAATAGTTTTAAAGCACACTGTAAATAAAATATTGCTCAATTTAAATTTTTTATTTTAAATAGATATATTTATTTAATGCTAAATATTTTTTATTTTAGTGCTCAAAGTATTAATTTTAGTGCACATATCTATTTAAATAATTCCCAGTTAAATCATACCCGAAAAATTTTTGACATATTTTTGGTGAAAACCCGTTTTTGCGTGAATCTCGGACAGACAAAAATTGTTTTTTTGCGGACTAGCTGGAGTACCCGTACTTCGTACGGTTTTTGTAATGCACTTTTTACTTGCCCGAACTTAATATATAAGGGGCCAGTATTGTAATCGCGAAAATTTTCGATGTCGAGATTTTGAATGATGACCACGTTTCATGGTCCAAGGAATCCAAAAAACCTAGTTTCGAAGTGGTGTCCGTATGTGTGTGTGTGTCTATGTGTGTGTATACACGATAACTCAAGAACGGTTTAACTTAAGGCCTTATCACACTAGAATTATTATTCAAAACTTGGAAAATTAAAGTCTTTGCATTCGAATCGATGTCGTGTGTGTGTGATAGCATGACAAAAAACTTAGGTCTTTAAGTCTGAGCAAATACATCGAGATATATTTCCCCTGTCTCTAGAAGACAGACGAAATCCAAGCCTTCAAATGCGCGTACGCGGCCTGTCCCTCTCAGTCAGATCAAGTGAGATGGGTGTATTGTTAAGGTTATGTACGCAAACTCAAGTTACTTTTCCCTGTTTCAGGTGTGATAGCTAAAGACGTGAAAACTTGAATCCTGGAAGAATAAAACTTGAATAGTGTTCTAGTGTTATACGCCCTTTAGAGAGTTCTTTCTGATACTGAAAAATTCACCTATTAATTAGGAAGAAGCCTATTGTTTTTTATGAAGATCCGAAACCGAAAGTTACTTAACTTTAAAATTATAAAAAATTCATTACTAGGAAACCAAGCCTTGAACAAAAATTTACATAGAACATAATTTGATGTATTTTTGAAGATTTTTTTTAATTATTATTTGTGTTTTTATGGTCTGGCAAGTCTAGCAGAGGTCTTCCTTCCCACTGGTTTGCTATAACGTAAATGATAGAGATAGAGATAAGTGAGATATTTCAATTTCAAGTAGAACAGAAAATAATCGTTTCTTTATTCTAAACAACTCTTTTGTATGTATTTTTAATGTTAAGTAAATAATAAGTAAGATAATTAGGTAGCTCTCCCCATTGCTCCCCAAATATATCTTTTATAAAAAACTGCATCGAGGAGAATAAAAAAAAAATGTTTCCTGATACACATTTTAATGTAAAGTAAATAATAGTGGGATATTTCAAGATTTTAGTTTTAGCCCCCCCCCCCCCCTCCGTAACTACTCAAATATTCTTCTAATTGAAAAAATGTATTGAACAAAAAAGATTGGTTTTTTACTATAAATAATTTTTGTTGTATATTTCTGAAATGTGTAGCAACCAGGAGGCTGAAAAATAAGATATAGCCTCCAATTTTATTAATGTTTTATAGATAGATAATAAAATAAAAATTCGAAGAGAGGAACAACAGGTATTGGGCAAAGCCAGGCTCTGTAGAATGTGCAAAGAAGAAGAGGAAACCTTGGAGCATTTAGCTAAGAGTTGCAAGGAGATGGTAGTCTGGGAGGAAGAGATAAAGGAACTGATGAGTGAGGAAAGCAAGGGAGAAAGATGGGCAAGACAACTGGAGGCAAGACGCAAGGAGGTAGGAAAGGGAAGCCGGAAGGAGAATAGGAAGAAAGAGAGGGACACTGGAAGAAGAACAAAGAGATGAAATAAAAAATTGATGTGAAGTGTGAATATTCACACATTTCAGGGTTTCGCAGGTATATAATAAGTGAAGGCGGTATGCTGAGTGTGTAGGACAAATTTTACTTTGTAGTAATCACGGCAAAATGAACGATATTTTTAAAATAATTTATCGTCTGTTAATCATATAATAAGATAATTATTAAATTTACGTTCTTAAAAATTAAGTACAACATTTGTCAAAATATAACTAGAATTTTGACAAAGTAATTTCAACATAATAAAAAAGCAAAAAAAAAAATAAATAAATAAAATTCACTCAGTACTCGAACTCGAAACCCTTCGTTTACCAGCGAGTTTAAGCTTACGACACCAGTGCTCTAACCAATAACGCCATCGTACGTCTTGCATGTGAGTGTCTTACATTGGTATAACTTTAGTACTTTGTGAACCAAAAACCACAAAAAATGCGTTATTTTCCGAAAACATAATCTGATCAAAAATTCCTGTTGTACTATTTCGGTTCACACCAATATACATTACTTAGAATTTTTTTAGATTTTTAGTTTAAACCATCTGGGCTGCAGGGTGTGGGACAAATTCTTTTTTGCACAATTTTGGCAAAAATCGCATTAGAATAATTTATTTTTCAAAAATAAAAATTTGATCGTTAATCCAAGTACTAAGGGCTTTCATTTGATACCCTACTCATAATTTAAAAAAAATATTTTTGTTTTCAATGAGCATATATTTGTTTATATTTTTAGGGGGGTATGTTTTTTAGATGTTTTAGTATTTTTCCTATGTGCGGGTCAAAGAGTTGTATAAGCATGCCAAATTTCAACTCTCTAGGTTTAGCCGTTTGGCTACAATTTTTACCGAACAGACAGACAGACAGACAGACAGACAGACAGACAGACGACAAAATGACGGTATAAGGGTTTTTTGGTCATACCTACAAAACCCTAAAAATATTGTAAAATATTCATTGTAATGTATGTTATTTTATTTTTCATTTCTTTGTAATTGTTAATACCCTAAACGCCGCAAGGCCTAAGAGAAATAAAGAATATAGATAATAAAATAAAAATTATTTTCAACTATGGGCCTTTTGTTTAAAAATCCCTTGGCCGACTAGGGCTCTTAATCCGTCTCTGTTTTAAGTTGACTAAAAAACGAAAACTAATGTTTGTTTCATGAAGTAAAATTTCTCTAATTACTAAAGTAATTTTCCATGTTTCCAATTCTTCCAATATTTCTCTCCATTCTTTCAATTTCACACAAAGTATGTTTCTGTAAGCATAGACAGTAAGTGGCCACCATTGATTTTCTGTCGAGGCTTTCCTCGGTACTGTCTGGAAGCCAGTTTCAAACCTAGTGCCTCAGAATTCCACTCAAGTGTTGTCCCATAGTCACTTGAGCATTCAAACAGGGATAATAGTTTTTATAGCGAACTTGCACGTCGTGAATGGCAAGTAATCTTTACTACGAATGCCAGTAGATGAACTTCGCTATTCAACAGATCATTAGCTATATAATGGAATCCTTACACTTGGAATTATGTTTTCTTACTGCGTTCTACGGAATTTTCAAAATAGCCATGAGGCTACGAGCCCTGTCCACTTTCAGTTGGCCCAGCTATGAAATTTTCAGTTTCTTTAGAAATTATTAAATAATAAGTAAAAGTAAATGCTGCTTTGTATATTTTTTGACAATATAATCATATTAGAAGCAAAGGGGTCCAAATTTATTCCGTAATATTTAATTTGTGATTATAAAAATAATATTCGTAAAACAAACGTATTTTTTGAGTTCATGTATTCTTGTACTGTATACAAAATAACTGGGTTTTTGCGGTAGCTATGCGTAGTAGGCGTTGGAAAACAAAGTTTGTTTATTGACTGTGATGTATTAAAAGTGTTAAGTCTAAATAATTTGAAAACATGGGCAGAGGCAAAGCTATTGATGAAAAAATTCGGTTAATCATTGTGAACTTAGCAAAAACAGGAAAAACCAATTCCGAAATCGGAAAATTATTAGGTTTGTCAAGATACAGTATTAGAAATATTGTAAAATTGTACAAAACAAGTGGTTCAGTTGACCCAAAGCTCCAGTACGTGAAGAAGACTACACTGACGGACAATGACAAACGTGCATTGAAAATAATTATTAAGGATAACAGACGTGCTAACTACAGTCAATTGAGTGTACTGTGGAGCGATGTTGTTGGAAGACGTGTTTCAAGGTCTACATGTCATAGGGAAGCTAAAAAATTAGGATTTGGAACCTATAAGATAATATTTTTTTAATCGAACTCTTAAATGTATATTTACAGAAATTTATAAAACTTTCTTAGGTCAAGGAAAAACCATTGTTGACGTCTAAGCAAAAGAAAAACAGGTTGAAATGGGCAAGAGAACATAAAATATGGAATTGTGAAAAGTGGAACAGCGTGCAATGGAGCGATGAGTCTAGGTTTGAAATCTGTGTAGGGGACAACCGGAGCAGAGTTGTTCGTCAGAAACATAAAGCATATCATCCCGATTGCTTGAAAAGGAAGGTGAAATTTCCAGCATCTGGCATGGTGTGGATTGAACCCCACACCATGCCAAGAGGTGTAGGAAAACTTCACTTTATCGATGGCATTGTTAACACAGCCAAATATTTAAGTATTTTAGAGGAGTCTCTGTTGCCAACTATGGAACATGCATTAATCTCTGGGGAGGATTTTATTTTTCAACAAGATGGAGCCGCTTGCCATATGTCAAAAAAATCTTTGAAATGGTTCCGTGATCATTCTATTCCACTTTTAGAGTGGGTTTCCAGTAGCCCAGACTTATCCCCCATCGAGACACTTTGTCACGAAATGAAAAAACGATTGCGTATAACACCGGCTAGAACAATTCCAGAATTAAGACTAAAGCTTCAAGAAATATGGGATAATTTTACTCCTCGACAATGCCAAGACCTTGTAGATACTATGCCTAGAAGAATTAATGCCGTTATAAAAATGAAAGGTGACGTTACCCAGTGGTAACTTCTGAAATAGGTTTCCAAGTTAATGGCTTTCCAATGGAAATATTATTTTTTTTACTTTAATAGTTGTAAATATTAATCATAAATCTCTAAAATGTTTAATTTAAAATAAAATATTACCTAGATTTCATAAGCTATTCGCATTCTGTTAATTGAATACCAATAAGTAAAAATTTCGTAGCTGGGCCAACTGATAGTGGACAGGGCTCGTATTGGATGCAAATATGAAAGTAGTGTGGTAAAAAGAACCAGTGTAGTCCACTAGCAGTGTTGTAATGTATTTAGTAACCAGTGTTGAGCATTATCTAGATAATTTTATCTAGATAATGCATTTAGATGACATATTATTATCTATCATCTATTTTAGATACTGTTTTACATTTTTATCTATTATCTCATTTAGATAGGTATTTTCATTATCTTTATCTGTAATATCAGATAATTTTTATAGATAATAGACCATATTATTGTGACGTCACATACATGTGCTGCCATCTGGCCACGGTTTCCTTTGGATTTTTTTTTTGAGATTTATAATACATGTATCATTATTTTTGTTGCCTTAATTTTATAAATATTTTCAATTTTGGAGCAAAAAATTTATATCCATGATAAGTATATACTAATATACATTGTCATTAGAACACAATTATACCATAATTGTGACAATATAGTTCAGATACCTTATATTATAGAATAATGTTTTTATAAACATATAAATAAGGATTCGAAGATATATTTATAGGTTACGTTTTTAAATAATATGAAAATCGAAATATATTTAGTATTTATTTAATTAAAACTAAGTAATCATTAATATTTTGTTTCAGAATGCATAATGGTGTATTATTTTTCTCCAAATTGGAACCATTACAGTTACATTCTTAATTGCAAATTTTTTCTCAAAAATGTAAATCAATAATAGATAAAATTAGAACAATTTATTGTTCCTGAACAGAAAAATATTTCGAAAAAATTTATTGAACAAAAGTTGCTATAAATGCAATAACTAATAACTTTTATTTGAGACGTTTTTTGATAAAACGAAAAATTTCGACAAATTTTTGTAAAATTTTTTCATACTTATATGTAACGTTTCCATGGGCATGATAAATAATATCTCTGTTAGAAAATATTAGGCAAAGTTATTTCTACTCTGCTGCTAGAATGTATTTTATACAAGTACTTTACGATGGCGGTCGGTCCTGTGGTGGCCACAGCTGATTTTTTTTATGCATTTAAACTGAAAATGAAATATAGTATAGTTTTTTAACAGAAGTAGAAAAAACCATTTTACCGGTCCCAAAAAAAGATCGGCCCTAGACAGTTGCCTAGTCTGCCTGAGCCAAAGTCCGCCTCTGATTATGGGGTCTAGTTTTATATATTTTAGGTCACGGTCAATAATGAATTTAAATTTAGTGCATTTCTCGTATGTTGAACACATGCAAAATTTAATTCATGTCAATGTTGCTGTTCCTATTATTAGCCAAGTTTGCATTCCCAGAATATGAATAATGCCTCTCATATGCAACTATTCTCAAATTATTACAAATTCGACAAACATATAATAGCAATGTTAGTTAAATAATATATGATGAGTTACACCTACGCAGGTATTTAATTTTTTATTAATTATGACCTTAAAATTTTAATAATTTCCTTAAATGATTAATATTTGGAAATTTCATGGTCGTTTCTGTTATTAATTCAAATATTTCCTCACTTCATGTATTATGTTATTTCTTAGTGGAGGAGACTTAAGCATCGTTTATAATAAATAAATACATAACAAAGCCATAGCATAAAAAATTGTTGTGAAGTGTGAATTTTCACACATTTCCGGGTTTTGTAGATATTTGATAAGAGTAAAAAGCATTCTGTTTGCTTTTTACTACTTTTTTTTTGCTTGATGTATAAGAATATTTTTTTGATAATCATTTTTATTCGGTTATTTGAGTACTAAGAGCTTCCATTTATTTTTATGTTTTTTAGGGTTTTGTAGGTATGACCACCAAAAAACGCCTATAACGTCACTCATGTGTCTGTCTGTCTGTCTGCATGATAGAAATTGTAGCCAAACGGCTGAACATAGAAAGTTGAAACAATACTTGATTGATACTTGTACAATTTTTTGACCCACATATTGGAAAACTATAGAGAGTTCAAAAAAATACAGCGCGGGATAAATATAAACAAATATGTATTAAATAAAACAATACATATTTTTTTTTTAATTTTGAATGGCATACCAAATGAAACCTCTTAATGCGTGGACCTACTAACAAATTTTTATTTTTAAAAAATCATTTTTTTATTAGATTTTTGCCAAAAATGTGTCAAAAACTTTTATTGATAAAATCGGTATGATCACAATACCTCCCTCATATGTATGTGGCGGTCGGTAAAAACATAACAAGGCAAAAAAAAGCTTTTCAAAATACAAAGAAGAAAATACCGATAAAAAACTATTGAAATACTATCTTTGCAATGTTTGAACATACTTGTCGTCTACTGGACGTTCTGAAACGGAGACTGTGGCAGCTTTATTTAATTTAAAAATAATCGCAGCAGGAATAAATAAATAGCACTGCACTACTATGACTAACTGACTGTCTGAATTAAAAGAGGTCTAAAGAATTTAATTCATATTGCAATTGCATTAAACGTCACAACATCCATTATCTATTATTTGGCAAATTTTCAGGAATTTGTACTGCATTATAATCGCTCCTGTTATATATTAGCCCTGTAATAGAACAGTATCTCAGTTGTATATTTGTATTTCATGAAGGTTAAAACTTTTCAATGACCAGTTGAACTATTGAGATTCGAACGTCTTTATTTACATTTATTGGGGGTAATAAAATATTATTGTACTAACTTTTGTTATCTTCAGTAGCGTATCATTTCTGAGTGAAATGTTTGGTTTGAAAAAAAAAAAAAAAAAACTATTTTCACATCTGATCACATTTATTTTAATTACTTTTCTGTCTAATCTGCTCGCGGAGCACAGTTTGGGAAACTCTGCATTACGCGATACACTACAGGTTCGGCTCGCTAATCTGGACGCAGCTTTAGAGCTACAGTAATACCCCGCCACTCGACGTTAATTCGTTCTGAAAAAGCGTCGAGTGGCGAGTCGAATTTCTCCATAAGAAATAAAGGGAATCATATGTACATATATACATATACATATAAGGAAATACATATATGTATATGTTTTCCTTTTAGCTATGCTTGCATTTCTATCCTTTGGACCCATAATTATAAATATAAATCACTTGTTTTAGCAAAAAACAAAAAGTTCATAGCTGCACTAAATCTGAGTTGTTGTCGTCAAGATATCTAGGCGCGAACTGCTGGCCATGCGTTCATTTTGCTTTGTTTACCAAAATATGTATCCTGTGATCGGTACTCGATCACGCGTCGGATATCGATGCTTCCGTCAACTCTTACTCTCGACATTTACGTCGAGTGGCGAAAACGTCGAGCTAAGAGGCAGTCGAGTAACGGGGTATTACTATATAAAATTCTATGTGAACATAGAAGAACAAGCAAAAACTCTAATAGAGATGAAATAATATTTGTAAGAAATATAGTTTTAATTAGTGCACAAAATGAGCTTTACTAATTACTTCGACTTCAGAAGCATTTCTAAAATCCTCAAGATGACCTATGCACTTGTCTTTTATCCTGTAGAAACTTGTAACATCTCGCAACGAAACTAATCATCTTTTCATACCACTATCAAGTTTCCTTTCTTTTCTCTTTTCTCTCTGTTCTCCGCTAATTGCGTCTTCTGAACTTATGATTCTTTTTAATTATGACAAAATTAAGATGTAACAAGGTGATAGATGATCCTTAACTTTAACGTTAATGATTATGCCTGAAAATTTAACGAAGTTGATAAGTATCGGAGAAATTGTTAAACTTGGATGCAGGTTTTATTTCAAAGGGTTGAAAAGAATATTAACCAGCTTGTTACAGAAAACACTGTTGTATACGAGATTAATCAAAAAAATTATGAACTTACATTATAAAACTTTATTAATATAAAATTATTTTACATTTAAATTTTATCTTGTCTCAAACGACAACAGGCTTGTCGGTCTCCTACTACTTGTTTTGTCAAACAATTGATAATTTGAAGGAAAAAAACATCGAATTAATGTCTCATTGGTTTATCCCCTAACGACTTTTTTTGTCCCTCAATGTCAAACGAAAAATACGAGGACAGCGATTTTCATCACGAAGATGTTGAAGCCTTCGAAAACCATATTTTTGAGATACCAACTTCAGAGTGGAAAAAATGTTTCGAGAATTGGTTTGAACGCATGCAGAAGTGTATAAATCTTAAAGGCGAATATTTTGAAAAGCATTAAAACAGTGTGTTCCAAAAAAAAGTCTTTCTTAGTTTTTGTAACAACTCAAAACGTAGCCCTCGTAGACATGCTGTTTTTACATCCATCTCTTAACCGTTTGTGTCCTAGTGTTCGCGCTGTCGGGACACACATAAAGTGGGGAACAGAATGTAACGAGTTCTACGGCGCGTTAACGGCGTTCGTACGGCGCTATCTGTCAGAAGAAAGTTAAAACCAAGCTGTCGTACGCAAGTGCACAGAATGGACAATGACCTACGGCGTTCGAACGCCGTTGATTCTGAATGTTCGTCAACTTCCAACTTTTGACGCCGTTGAACGTTGACGCAGAACACCTAACCTCAGTTTTTACTGAATGGTAAAGTGTTTGTATGTACATATAAATAACTTGCATACAACATAAATAACATCACACACAAGTCTTCATCATCCATTATACTTTTAATAAAAGAAAGCGCACGTATAAACACAGATATAGGTTGTCACGTGACACTTGACGGCGTTAAAAATTATTGCATTGTGTGCAGGCGAAAATTCTCAACGGCGCTAACGCAACGCCGTCGCAAATGACGGCGCGCTGACGGCGTAGCGCGCTGACGGCGTAGCGCGCTGTGCATTCTGTTCCAGGCTTAATGCCGGCTCCACACATTGGCCGAGTCGACGCGAAACAGCACGAATCCGAGCGTATGGAGGCTTCGTTCGCCTCGGTTCGTCTTGTTTCGCTCTGATGCGCCATCGCTCCGTATTATGTCGGTTTTTATCAAAGGATGCGAATGACGAACGCGAGCGGCTATCCCGAGAGACGAATGCTCTGTCCACACGCTCGTCGTTGTTAATACAGTATACAGTAGAACTCTTGGCAGAAACACGTTTCGCGCTGTAACTGAACAGTTCTTTTTTTATTCCTGTTATTAATTTGAATAAGTACAATGGCTAAAGATACGGTCTTGAAATTTTTGGGCTGTTACCAAGCCGAGCCTGTTATATGGGATCCAAAATGCTTTCTCAAAATTGCTTATTCAAAACGCTGACAAAGGAGGTTATAAAATGAGAGCGAGAGAGAGTGATGTGACAACGCAGACGCAAACTTAAGAACGTAAAAATTGCTGCTTTAGTTTGCTTAATAGGAGAACCAGTGTTGCCAAACAAACCCTGGGGTCTGTCGGCTTCTTCAAAGGCTTGCGCTACTTTGTATAATATAGTTTTTAGACTATATTATATATATATATACGTAGACTTTAGTTTTACGGGTATAAGACAGAATTTTACATTTAGATAAATTGAGTTTAAGTTGGTTACACAATTACACCATTCACTTATACGTTTAAGATCGTTTTGAAGTATGTGGCAATCATCAACAGAGGAAATTGTTTTAAATATCTTAAAATCATCAAAAATTAAATGCTCGCTAGTTTGGGTTTTTCACTAACTAATTAACTAAATTAGAAAAATAAACTCTATGGCAGTAAACAAATGGCTATATTATATCAACGAGCGCAGTCCGCGTATTTTTTATTAAACCTCGTATTCGAAGTATGAGAGATATCATTGAAGAAGATATTTAATAAGCTATAAAACTATTATTTAATAATTTCAAGTGGCAAAAAAGCGATTTATTTTTGCCAGGCCTAGTAATTTTCTACATTTACGAAACTTTACAACAAAAAGAATTCGAAAGATGATTTTTTTCTTGCTTAAAAATTATTATTTTTTGTGATAAAGAAATTCTTGCAGATTGTAAAAATAAATGGAAACCCAAACAATAAAAATAATTTGATTTTCAGCATCATACCTTACAGTAGCGATCTTTCGCAAGATTTTAAATTAAAATTTTTAATCTAGAAAATAAATTAAATTTATAAATAAGACGAAGCAATATTCGAGAGAATATACATGAACACATTTTACGTTATAGAGTACAGTACACGTAACAACTTATAATTACATTGTACATTAACGAAAAAAAATTAAATCAGATTCGTGATTTGATATTGCATCATAACACTCTCTCTTCATCTTCTTCTTCTTAGCAGTTTCCAACTGCAAAAATGCTATCCATACGTGATTAAAAATAATTTAAAGAAATAATGTAAAGAACCATTCAATAATGAATATTATAATAGTATGTTATTATATGAGCAATTATGACTGTCATTATTCACGAAGATGACATTTGAGCCCAAGAGCCGCAGGCGAGTGGCGCAAATCATCTGAGTGAATAAAGGCCATAATCGCGAATGTAATACTATAATTTGTCCACACTTATTAACACGTTGACTGCCAAGGCAAAATTCAAGATTCTTGTCTCAGAAGTCAATTTGATATAGCCATATTATACAAGGTGTCTCAAAAGAAATTTTATATTTATTTAGCTTACTGCGTGAACGCAACGTATCCGAGGGGCGCGGGGGTTATGTCAATCGCTAGCCTGGCTCTTGGGAATGCAGTCGCTATGGAGCGTTTCTCGGGAGCAGACCGCGCGTTATGCGTGCGAGAGTTTTACAAAAACGGTGATTCGGCGACTGTAGCGCGTAGAAAATTCTGCAGTATTCGAGGTTTTCGCCACTTAAATCATGCGCCAAGCATTCCTCTCATTCGACATTGGGTTAAAAAGTTTGAAGAGACTGGTACAACGCTGGATAAATCAAAATTCGGGCGACCTAGGTCATCAAGAACGGTAGAAAACGTGGAGAATGTTAATCAGTCTGTTCGTGACGACCCGAACCTTTCAATTCGGAAGCGCGCAAGTGCTTTAAATGTGCATAGATCATCATTACATCGCATTATGCACAAAGACCTAAATCTGCACCCCTACAAAATTCAATTGGTGCAAGAATTAAAGCCCCAAGATGCCAGTCAGAGGCAATTTTCTCAGGCAAATTTATCTCCCGGAGAGGTGACATAAATTGGCCTCCACGCAGTCCAGATTTAACCCCTATGGACTTTTTCCTATGGGGTTATCTTAAATCTAAAGTTTACGCCAATAAACCGACTTCACTGGCGCATTTGAAAGAAAATATCCGTCACGAAATGGCAGCCATCCCTGAGTCCACCTGCCGAGACGTCATAAGTAATTTTACTGTTCGATTAAATGAGTGCCGAGAACGCGAGGGTCTATATTTATACGATATTATTTTTAAGAAATAAATCCCCAAAAAGTGTATTTTAATAATTAATAAACATTTTTTCTATATACGGCTTACTTTTTTTTTAATCGATCCACTAAATATAAAATTTCTTTTGAGACACCTTGTATTATTAACCCTCTCATGCGCAACTTTTTAGATTTTAGTTTTATCGTATGAAAACAATATACAGTCTGTTCCAAACGCTTAAGCGGAACTAGATTTGGCAATCTAGTTACTTTCATCGTTTAAATCGTGCCTTTCGGCCTTTTTGTTTAAGCTTTGTAAATCATACTTACAATAAACATTTTTTAGTTAAGGTTAATATCATTTTAAAATGTCATTTTCTTTATATTTTGATTTTTTGTGTCATTCTTAATACAAATTTCCCATTTATTTATTTTTTTGTCATTAAAATATCTAAAAAAAATATTTAATTTTGACATATGTCATTCGTTTCCATGGTTTCATTATTGGAATTTTAAATTTTGACATCCCAACGTGAAAATGAAATATCCCAAGCAAGGTCCCTTCTCGTGACAACCTAAAAGAACTAAATTCCCATTTACTGTATTATAAGAAATTTGATATAAATTAGGCAAAAGAACATAAATTTTGAAAAAAGTACATTGAAATATTCTTTTTTTTTAATAAAAAAAGAATTGTCCACATATGTGGACAAAGTGCTAAAGGTTTAAAAAAAATCAATCGCATTATATTGGAACAAAATTTATTTTACCAACTAATTACTGAAATATAACACGTTTTACTTATTTTAGGTGTGATATGACTCAAAACATTCAGGGCACAGATATATTTCGCATCTTTTGCAAATACAGTCGATTCCGCTTAATCGGGACACATCGGGACTAGTGCATTTTGTCCCGATTAAGCGGCTGGCCCAATTATTCGAAGTTTCACAAAAATTAAAGGATTAGTGTTTTTAGGGTTTTGTAGTTATGACCAAAAAACCCTTATACCGTCATTTTGTCGTCTGTCTGTCTGTCTGTCTATCTGTCTGTTTGTCTGTCTGTCTGTTCGGTAAAAATTGTAGCCAAACGGCTAAACCTAGAGAGTTGAAATTTGGCATGCTTATACAACTCTTTGACCCGCACATAGGAAAAATACTAAAACATCTAAAAAACATATCCCTCTAAAAATATAAACAAATATGTGCTCATCGAAAAAAAAATATTTTTTTATAATTCTAAGTAGGGTATCAAATGAAAGCCCTTGGTACGTGGATTAACGACCAAATTTTTATTTTTGCAAAATAAATTATTTTGATGTGATTTTTGCCAAAATGGTTTAAACTAAAAATCTGAAAAAATTCTAAGTAATGTACATTGGTGTGAACCGGAATAGTACAACAGGAATTTTTGATCAGATTACGTTTTTTGTGATTTTTTGCTAATAATGTACACAAGTTATAGCTTTGTAACACGCTACAATGGAACGTGTATGCTGGTGTAGTGGTTTTGACTCTGACGTTTCACCTAAGTAACTCGATCCGAAAGGGATCGAACCCAGCGAGAAGAGACAATATTATTTTTTGTTTTTTTTTTTTTTAATTTTTATATTGTTTAAATTATTTTTCAAAATTCTAGTTATATTTTGGCAAATGTTGCATTTAATTTTTAAAAGCGTAAATTTAATAACCAGTGGAAATTGTTTAAATTATAATTTAATTCTGTTTCAATGTACACGAAATCAGAGGGGCGGAACTTATAACAACCAATGGAAGCCATAGGCACAATTTTTAAAATTCTTAATGAACCTTGCTATATAAAAAAAATATTGCACTTATTTAGAAACCTAAATAATGGTATTAGGCGTTCGAATTAAAATTAACAAAAAAAATATTTTAATATAAAATTTGTTTTGGCATCCCAAATAATCATCATTCACTTACTAAATACCTGCAAAACCCTGAAATGTGTGAAAATTCACACTTCACATCAATTTTGTTTTATCTCAGGTTCTTCCGCTTTCTAGTGCATCAACTGGCCTCATTGAGACAAACTTGAGAGAGAAGTCCAGTACCACTTAAACTTGAAAATACATACAAACAAACGAAAAAAAATGCATATAAACAAGGTTGTTGCTCGTGGACAAAAATTAATAACATAAATCAAGTCAAGATTGCTATAAACGACATTTTTCTATGTAGGCGTATGCATCTTCTTCGCGAAAGTTATAACAATTTCCGAATGATAACATTATCCGTGATTCCAATAAGCGGCGTGTACTGTATTTGAATCAGCAGTGCGATATTTTACAGACTGGTACAGATATATTAGTCCAGTAACCTTGTCATGATTATGGGGCAAAAGTTGCATCAAGTGGGGGTAGTTAGTTTCGTCATTTTTTCTTGTATGGGATATGCCTGAGATGCAAAATCCAAGTTTTCGACCTCGGCAGCCCTCCGGAACACTTTTGAATTTCTCAAAAACTACAAAATTTTCGAACTTTTTGGGAGGAGGAAGGGTGGTATGGGTGGAGGGAAGTCACTGTTCACCGTTTTCTTCATCGTCCTCAATCGCCTGAAATGAAAAATTATATATTCAATGTCCCAAGGTAAAACCTTGTCATAATATAAATACACCGCACATGAAAGTTGGTAAGCATTAATAAATAGAAGTAATGGTATCTATAGCATGTGGGTAAGAATTAATAATTATAAATAATGGTAACTTTCAACTACAATACGAGTGTAACAGTTTTTCGACGAAAAAATCGATGTTTTTAAAAAGTTTTTTGCGAATATCTCGAAAAAAATGCATTTTATCAAAAAAAATGTAGAAAGCAAAATTATAGTCTTTAAAAAAACAAACCAAATCCTTTTTTTATTATTTTTCTACGACCAATACGAACCGAGATACGGCATGTTAATGGTTAACTTTTTTTCGCCAAATGCATAATTTGAAAGATTCAAAGTCAAATAACAGGAAAAATTTACATTTTTCGAAGAAAACTCATTGAATCTTTTTTAAAGTATTTGATTAGACCTTTCAAACAAAAAAAAAAGTCTCTAGTATAAAAATTAAGCGACTTATGATCAAAATAAGGTCGGTACCTACTTTTTTCTACGAAAAAATCAGTGAAAACAACCCCCTATTTACCCCCCTAATTAAAATTGATTGACCCACAGAAGGGTGAGGTTCTGTGGTTCTCTTCATATATGTATTTTCAGTACACCCAAGAAGTTTGACCAATTTAAAATGCCTAATTTTAGAAAAATTGGAGTTTAAAGAAAAAACGATTTTTTGCGGTTTTGTATTTTTCACCCTTTTCTTCAAAATATCTCCGAAATTACTGGAGATACGAAAAAAATGATAGAGCACTAAATTTTAGCTTTTTTAATGACTTAAATTTCTCTGCGCATATATTTTCTGTACAGTGAATATTTGGCGCGATATATCCGTTAAAAACCTCTATTTACAAGCGAACACCACCTTATTCGAGCCCTTCAAACTCACCCCATTTAAAAACTAAGGGATCTTAAGGAATTTAATTTACACAGTCTTATAGCTCTTGAAAAGCCCTACAAAATCGTTTTTGAAAAAACTTTCTGTCACTAAAAATGAAGGAGCTATGTTTAAAAAACCAATAATTTTTTTTTTCGAAACATCTACATAACCAGTATTTTCGGCAGCAATATAAGGTTTTACAATGTTATTTTATAATTTTTGACAATAAGGAGTAGTTTTCACTTCTAAAAATAAACAGTGCCCATGAGCATGATATAGCATACAATTTTCAAGTTTGGAGATTATTTCAAACTTTGAAAAGCTGTATCTCGGAAACTATTAAGACTACCGAGCCCATTTTGATCTCAAATTGTAGAAAAAATCTAGTTTAAAAATGCATAGAATGGTGTTTGTCGAAAACATGCTCCTTTATGGTCAAAATGGGCAGAAACCGACAAGAGTGCGAAAATTTAGCAGTTTTTGTGAAATTCAAAAGTGTTCCGGAAGGCTGCCGAGGTCGAAAACTTGGATTTTGCATCTCAGGCACAACCCATACAAGAAAAAAAAAAACGAAACTAATTACCCCCACTTGATGCAACTTATGATGTACTAGGTTACTGGACTATATCATCAAATAAGCACAAAAAAATACAAATACATGCATAAAGAAAAGAAATGCTCTGATAGCTAGTCTTGAATGCGCTGGCTGCTGAAATGTAAGTAAATATAACTTTAATTGTGTGAAAAAAGGATTTAGGTGTAATAAAATTATTTTAAGTAGTTATTATGAAATGTTGAGCCTTCAGAGGTTAACGACTTGACCTTTAACCTCATTTTACTGTTGTTTATATTTAAGTACAAGTAGACGTCCTTCTTCTTTTTAATTATTTTTAAAATGAAGACATAATCAATCACAGAACAATATTTCTACCTCCGATTAATATTTAACGAAAATCTGTCTTCTATGAAAGTTTTCTGTAAAATAACTGATAAATAAGATTTTGAAGACTATGTTTTATTATTAACTCTAGTTTTAACTATAGTTAATAATAAGCACTCTAAGAACTCTTTACTTCCCCAATTTCCACTCGTTAGTACGATATGGAATTATGTACTGGGGAAGATCGCCCGAATTCCAGAGAGTGTTCATATTACAAAAAATTGATGTGAAGTGTGAATTTTCACACATTTCAGGGTTTCGCAGGTATTTATTAACTATGTGATGATTATTTGGGATGCCAAAACAAATTTTATGTCAAAATATTTTTTTATGAATTTTAATTCGAATGCCTAACACCATTATTTAAGTTTCTAAATATGTGCAGTATTTTTTTTATATAGCAAGGTTCATTAAGATTTTGAAAATTGCGCCTATGGCTTCCATTGGTTGCTTAAATCATAAGCCTCGCCCTCTGATACCTTCAAATATAGAATTAAATTATAATTTCAAAACTTCCCACTGGTTATTAAATTTACGCTTTTAAAAATTAAATGCAACATTTACCAAAATATAACTAGAATTTTGACAAAATAATTTAAACAAAATAAAAATGCAAAAAAAAAAACTGAAAAAATAAAAATTGACGGGATTCGAACACAGTTTCTTACAGTAGTTTCAACTCACTAAGCGACAATGTGCTATATAGGATTACTCGTTTAGTATGTTAAATAGCGAATTAAATATATTACATATTTTACTTAAAAACACAAAAAATGCGTTATTTTCAGAAAACATAATCTGATCAAAAATTCCTGTTGTACTATTCCGGTTCACACCAATGTACATTACTGAGAATTTTTTCTGATTTTTAGTTTAAACCATCTGGGCTACAGGGTGTGGGACAAAAATTTTTTTGCACAATTTTCGCAAAAATCGCCTCAAAACAATTTATTTTGCAAAAATAAAATTTTGATCGTTAATCTACGTACCAAGGGCATTCATTTGGTACCCTACACAGAATTGTAAAAAGATATATTTTTTTTTCGATGAGCATATATTTGTTTATATTTTTAGGGGGATATGTTTTTTAGATGTTTTAGTATTTTTCCTATGTGCGGGTCAAAGAGATATATAAGCATGCCAAATTTCAACTCTCTAGGTTTAGCCGTTTGGCTACAATTTTTACCGAATGACGGTATAAGGGTTTTTTGGTCATACCTACAAAACCCTAAAAAGAGCTATAAGATTCTTTAGTCCAGTAACCTAGTACATCATAAGTTGCATCAAGTGAAGGTAGTTAGTTTCGTTTTTTTTTTTTTATTTTCTTGTATAGGATGTGCCTGAGATGCAAAATCCAAGTTTTCGACCTCGGCAGCCCTCCGGTACACTTTTGAATATCTCAAAAACTGCTAAATTTTCGCACTCTTGTCGGTTTCTGCCCATTTTGACCATAAAGGAGCATGTTTTCGACAAACACCATTCTATGCATTTTTAAACTATATACAACAAAAGCAGCTGCATAGCTTATAATCCGCCCCTGGACAAGATAATAAAACTTGTATTTATATGAGCTATTATATCTTTTTTTCACATTCACATATTAAGCAATTCATCTAATTAAGAATAATTAAACAATTATTTCGACACGATTGGTGTCAAACAATAGTCACAAATTCACCTTCGTTGCAATAAAAATAACACGTCACACCAGCTGGAATGAAATTAATTATTCTGGTTGTATTCATCTTATAATATTACTAAATGTTAGTTTATATACAGTTTAGTCGTTTAATACATAAGTTTTAGACGATATAATTAAATTAGACAAAATTTATGGTTTTGTTGAATCGAAAGCAAGAAGGCGGAAGCTTTATTAATTTTGTCACAAAGGTAACCCTAGGTCAGGTTTGCAACATCTATCGTTTTATTATAAATTTAACAATATGAACGCAGAAACTCTTGAAATTTATTTTAATTATGCGCTTGTAAACTCCCCTCTTCGGTACGCCACTATATATTGTACAAAAGGGCTCAGTTTGGCCGGTTTGCCCTGGGCACCAAAAGAGCTAGCACCGGCTCTGTTTGTAATTACACAACTGTTAGCGACGTTGTGTACTTGCTGCAGGAGACTATTTCTATTGGGACCATTCTATTTTAAAATAATTTTAAACAAGATTTTTTACGGTATTCCGGAAATTTATTGATAAAATCATTAAACATATTTCATTTGTCATTGAAAAGTTGAAATATTAATTTATCATAGATCGATATAAATGATATTTAAAAGACATTTTCGTATCTTACATCACCCTTCGTGGAAAGTTCTCGTTACAGCCGTTGTAGAATGGCGGCGCCACATTAACGCGTCGGTACCATTGCCTTAGGGTCTGGGGTCTTCAAGTCCCTCGGGATATATCACATTAGCGCCTTCAAATACAACCAAAGTTTACTTCCCAGTTGACAGGATTTTAGAATAAATATGAGATTTTTTTAGATACAAAATAATGTTTGTATTTTATATGTTCTACTGTGGTCGGCACGTAATTTTGCGGGACCTGGTTCAGACAAAAAAAGGGACGCAATTATAGGGGCCGGGTTCAGACAAAAAAGTAAAAGAAGAACGGAAGACGAAATTATGATTATAAACATTGATGTGAAGTGTAAATTTTCATACATTTCAGGATTTTGTAGGTATTTAATAAGTGTAAGAAGCCAACAAAATGCTGGATGTCTAAAAATATTTTTTGATTAAAAGTTTTTGGCTAATAATTTTTATTCATTATTTGAGTATTAAGATCGTCTATTTAATTTTCTTAAACTAAATTTAAGTAATTTCGGTGACAAATTTTGTTTCTGTGAATATATTAACTGTTTTGATTGTGCTTGTATAACGGAAAAGATATTGTATGTTAGAACGTGTACATAAATGTATTTGTATGTAAAACAGAGTTACTGTATGTACCAAAAATGTCAATATATGTACCAGGCGCGCCTTGTCCTTTATGCAAAGCCAAATGGATGGACCGATTTTCACCAAATTTAGTACAGGGGAGTAAAATAATTATAGGAAGGTTTTAGTGAGGGTACCAACTTCGTCCATGTCCCCCTAGGGGGTGTTATGGAGGAAAAACCATAATTTTTCACTCTCCGTGCAGTTTAAATTGATTACGTAGGCTAAACCTTAAGGGGGGGTAGGGTCTGATAACCACATTTTAAGCATATTTTTGTGAATTTTTTTCAAATCTATGGTTAAATTTATTCATTTTAAAACTAAGGACATATTTAAATTATGTTTTGAAGAAGACACAAAAAAATTTTGAAGGCAAAATATGGCGAAATGAGCCAGCTGTGGCAAATCTTCTCGGACTCCGGGAAAAATAATAGATTTTGCGGTGACCAGCATAACTCGTCACTGGATCATCTGAAATCAAAAAGATTTTGTTATTTTATGAGTTTGCCGAGGTAATGACGTTGTGTTTTTATTTTTAAAATAATTTTTCAGTTTTTAGCGTTTCTTAGCAGACAAAAAAAATTAATTCCCCCTAAAAAAAACCTAAAAATGAGTATATTTGTGATTGTTAATGTAATAGTGTAAAAACGTTGTTAATTTTATATTTCTTAAAATCTATTTTGTTAACTTAAGAAGATTGTTATCTTAACATGATGGTCAACCTTTCATTGTTACGGTCACAAGTACAACCTTGAGTTAAGTACCCTTAGACCATTAGAACTATTCAAGTAAACTGCACAAAGAGAATACATAAATCAGGGAAAAGAATTACTTTAATTTAAAGTAGTTCTTTTCTAACATCGGCTTCTAAAGCTAAACTATTAGAGGCCGATGTACCGACATATGTATTGATACTCTATTACCTGAGTACTGGGTATAAAAGCTTGAACCAAATTAGCACTACATTCATTCATTCCAGTCAGTCATTCCATTCGGTTATGTAGAACCATTCCGTCAAAGACAGTCATTCTGTGATAGTCATTCGAGTTAGTAATGTAGAGGCATTCTGTTATTTACCGTCAGTTAGTTATGTAGTCATTCGATAATAATCAAGATGAAGAGAAATATAGAACTTAAAATAGATAAAATGTTAAGTGAAGATTTTAAGAATTGTAACTACATGTAAGTAGATTAATTTTAGGTAAGATTTATTTTGTTATAATATGTAGTTTTCTTTTGTTAATTTTAGTTGTGTTATTTAATAAATATATTGAAGCCATGACATTGTTTAATATTGAATTGCCAATAATACCACTAGAGATTTTGATTAAAAGCTTTTCCTAATTTTTGCTACTAATAAATTAGGTGGTGGCAGCTGAACAGTTAAGTAAATACCTTGCATAGTTTAATTGTTTACTTATTATTTTTCCCCCGTAATTACCACTTTTACAACTGGTACAGCGGTTGGGATTGTTGTTCTTAATTATTTATATAAATTATCTTTAACTCGTAGTTTTGCACTTTTTACCATTGGGGACAATCGGTAAGATTGTTCTTTATAGATCTAAATAATTATCTCTTTAAACCACGTAATGATTTGCTCGTCCACAACTGGTGTCACCGATGGGATTGTTTTTAATTAGTTATTTACAATATTTTTAAAGAGTAATTTTGCACTGTTACATTTGGTGGCACCGGGTGGGATAGTTGTCTTTACTCTATTATATATCCCCCCGTAATGAATTGGTTCTGTTACATTTTAGGTGGAAGCGGGTGGGATAGTTGTTTTTACTATATGTATCCTCCCGTAGTAATTTGTTCTTTTACATTAAATAAAAAAAAAACATGAAAAAAAAATATCTCAACGTCGTTACCTCGACAAACTCATAAATTAACAATATCTTTTTGGATTTTTGATTTCAGATGATCCAGTGACGAGTTATGCTGGTCACCGCAAAATCTATTTTTTTTCCCGGAGTCCGAGAAGATTTGCCACAGCTGGCTCATTTCGCCATATTTTGCCTTCAAAATTTTTTTGTATCTTCTTCAAAACATACTTTATATATGTACCTAGTTTGAAAATGAATAAATTTAACCATAGATTTGAAAAAAAAATCACAAAAATATGCTTAAAATGTGGTTATCAGACCCTAACGCCCCCCCCCCCTTAAGGCGGCACACAACCTTCAATAGTTTTTTATACAAAACTAATAATCGGAAATAAAATGAATAACAATCTATATATCAAAATTTGCAGCGAATTTTTATCTATCTAATAGGATATTTTTAATTGTAGAAAAAACTGTTAGGTAGTTGTAAATAAGCAAATTGCATTATAGACGCCATCTTGTAAACCAATCGACGCATATTTGCGTACGATGCGGCAAATTTTACCTAAAGCTTCATTCTACAAATATGATTTTAGTTATTTTGTTGTATTGTGAAAATTACTTATAGTTATTGTACTTGGTAATCTATTTTTGCCGCCCTCTTGAATCTGCCGCGGTTTTCAAAATTGGTGTTACGGGTAAAAATGATTTATTTTTCGTGAAGAATACGTGTACCAAGTGGCATTCTATTATCTTTAAGTATAATATTTTTCGACGAAGGCTCTAAACTATAAGTAATCAAGTCGAAAAAAAAATTGACCATTTATACACAAAACTATATAAATATAAAAGTTATTCGAAACCCACAAATAGATTTAAAAAATTACAGAACAATATCGCTGATGTCTATTTTGAAGTTATTGAGCGATAATATTTTTACAATAAATGTTTCTACAATTAAAACTATCTTATTAGATAGATACAAATTCGGTGCAAGATTTGATGTATAGGTTGATACTAATTTTATTTCAGATTGTTAGTTTTGTATAAGAAACTAGTCACCTCCGGGGGTTATACGCAGCCTTAAGAGATGTATCGATATTAATGTAGACAAAAAACATAGATCTTAACTAAATCTAAAAATAAAGTCTGAGATAGCATATACCTATCATGCACCGACATCGTGTATTGGGCAATTTTGTTTTCAAAATAAATTTTTGTATTAAAAACTTTGTGGGTGTATGACATCGGAGTTTTATAGTGATGTACCAATTATTTTAAAATAACAAATTAGAGCATTTCACGTAGAATCATAATGTATTTAACACTATACATCAAAGATTAATAATAACGGAGTTAACACAGTGTAAAGCGTACGCATGCACAGAAATGTTTGAAGTTGTACATGCATGTCGCTATTTAGTGCAGAACTTACCAGTAAATGGTAGTGCTGGAGATTTCTGTATTTCCCATCATCTAATAGTTAATTGCAAATTATATTATCGTTTTATATATTTTTAACGTTGTGAGCGTTATGTTCTACTTTCTTCGTTTTAAAGTAGTGAAATACTATAGCGAAGCACTGGTACACCCTCTAGTAAAATAACAATAAAACCACGTGAAAGATTAAGGTCGTGTTGTTGAGTGACCGGCAATCAGCCAATGAACGAAGAGAATTCAACAAATTTATCACATGGCCAGTGCGTGATTATTATTTCTGCATTCTGAACAGAGTAAGGATGGGAAAAAAACATCGATGTATCGAAAACATCGATGTTTGTTTTAAAAACATCGATGTTTTTACCATCGATGGTCAGCTGGCGTATCAGCTGATATTATCGATAAAACATCGATGTCTACTAGCGATGTCGATGTTTAATCTTTGAAATTCAGAAACTACCGCTAACGGCGCTGGAATCTTAAAAATTAAATTTTTATTAAAATTAGTACACAAAATATAAGCGCCATCTATTGTGATATAACAATACTAATAGTGTTAGTTCTTATTCTTCTTAGCAGAATACGAAAAAATAAGAAGAAACTTCTAATTTTTGCAAACAATGCGAACGACCAACGACGCCAACACACTTTTCCTTTTTGAGTCTTGTTGACACTTTCCCAGTTGTTATTCCTCCAATCCCTAGATTTTTGTAAGTTGTCATTAGCTATTTTTTTATATATTGAAGTTGGCTTTTCCTAAACAAAATAATCAAAAACTTCAATTAATCGGTAAAAGTAACTAGAATTGAAAATCTAGTTCAGCCTAAACCAAAGGAACAGACTTTATTTCAACTTAAAAAAGTATAAAAATAATTGTGTATGACAGTGTTATTTTTATGTTAAATAATATAAAATTAACATTAAGATTACTACATTAGTATTGTAATAAAATCCAATATTTCATTTTAGAAATGTAAAAATAGTAAGGTCTGTTCCTTTGGTTTAGGCGGAACTAGATTTTCAATTCTAGTTACTTTTATCGATTGATTGAAGCTTTTGATCATTTTGTTCAGGAAAAGTCAACTTCAATATATAAAAAAATATCTAATGACAAATTACAAAAATGAAAATTGCGGTTAGTTCCGCCTAATCGTTTGGAATAGACTGTAGGTACAAATTAGGATTATTATATTGGGTATAATAATATTAATGTGAAATTAATTACTATTAAAAAGGAATATTTCTATTTCAAAACCTAATAAATGCTTTTTGTGTATTATGTGTTACTTTTTTCGTATTTTAGCTGTACATTTTTAAATAAAACCTACATAATATAAATAGCTTTTTTTAATATTAGTAAAACATCGATGTTTCCGACACATCGAATTTTTTCCTTCGATGTTTTGTCAACATCGATAGTAAGCGCCGATGTTAACATCGATGTGAAACATCGATGTTTTGCCTTCGATGTACAACCCTAGAACAGAGTACACATTATTTTGGTTGTTTTTTTCTTTCTTTTACCATACTGTACAAATTTTTATCTTAACTTTAAACATATTAATCTATTCTTGGAAGCTATTCCACACAATGTATGCAAAACTACCTCGTTTACTCAATAAACATAAACATTGTAAAGCCTCTGCTTAATAAACAATCCGTCTACTCCAAGCTTAAGAATCTCTAGAGGTATTTAATTGAACCAAGTTCCTGAGTCTATTTATTACAACTATTTTTCAAGGCATGTTGTGAGGGAGACAAGTCTGTAAACCTACATTGTAAATTTAACCTATTACCAGTCTATACGGAATGGAAAAGACAAAGTTTGCTCTTTTCTATTTGTGTTTCGTTAAAGAAAAAGTTAAATAGAATTTATTGTTTACTAGAATGTTCTATAGAGACTTGGTTTCATTAATAACAAATATCATTTTATAACGCGCTAACGTCTTCCGATTTCTAATACTGTTTTATATTCTGATATTGCTCTTCGTTCTTCTCATATCAGATTCTTTCTATCAAGATTTTTCTAAAACTACTCTTTTTTGTCATCTCTCTTGAGGATCATGATAAAAATTGTTTTAGTAACCTTTTATCTCCCTTTTGTTGTACCATCATTGTACCATCTAAGCTGATTTGTTCTTATATTTTCAACTATAGTAGAGTTAGTTAAAATTTTTGGTGCACAACAACGATGGCTATATGGACCTAACACCACCAGTGTTAGATAATAATAATAATAATATATATATTTATTTAACTATATAGTTAATTTACAAAACATATATACATATCCAGAAAAAAAATATTTATAAAATAAATTACAAAACTATTTTACGGAAAAACATTCTCTCTTACATAACTAATACATCCTTTTTAGGGTTTTGTAGGTATGACCAAAAAACCCTTATACCGTCATTTTGTCGTCTGTCTGTCTGTCTGTCTGTCTGTCTGTTCGGTAAAAATTGTAGCCAAACGGCTAAACCTAGAGAGTTGAAATTTGGCATGCTTATACAACTCTTTGACCCGCACATAGGAAAAATACTAAAACATCTAAAAAACATATCCCCCTAAAAATATAAACAAATATGTGCTCATCGAAAAAAAAAATATTTTTTTTTTATTCTGAGTAGGGTATCAAATGAAAGCCCTTGGTACGTGGATTAACGCTCAAATTTTTATTTTTGCAAAATAAATTATTTTGAAGCGATTTTTGCCAATATTGTGCAAAAAAAATTTTGTCCCACACCCTGTAGCCCAGATGGTTTAAACTAAAAATCTGAAAAAATTCTAAGTAATGTACATTGGTGTGAACCGGAATAGTTCAACAGGAATTTTTGATCAGATTATGTTTTTGGAAAAAAAGCATTTTTTGTGTTTTTTTGCTAATAATGTTGACAACTTATAGTTATATAATACGCTAAACAGTAATGTGTTTCTTGGTGCTGTGGCTAAGATACTTGCGTTCTGCCCAAGAATTCATAATCGAACTCATGTTCGAGTCCTACGTGAGGAGACAATATTATTTTTTATATTTTTTTTTGCATTTTTATATTGTTTAAATTATTTTTTCAAAATTTTAATTATATTTTGGCAATTGTTGCATTTAATTTTTAATAGCGTAAATTTAATAACCAGTGGAAATTGTTGAAATTATAATTTAATTATATATTTGAATGTACACGAAATCAAAGGGGAGGAGCTATGACTAAAAACAACCAATGGAAGCCATAGGCGCAATTTTCAAAATCTTAATGAACCTTGATATATAAAAAAAAACACTGCACATCTTTAAAAACTTAAATAATGGTAATAGGCATTCGAATTAAAATTCATAAAAAAATATTTTGTCATAAAATTTGTTTTGGCATCCCAAATAATCATCATTCACTTACTAAATACCTGCAAAACCCTGAAATGTGTGAAAATTCACACTTCACATCAATTTTTTAAATCTACTTATTTGTCTCTTGTTTTAAGTTTTCCGATAAACTATTAAATAATTGCAACCCCTTAAAATATAAACAGTTTTGGGCTCCCATCTTTTTTGTTGTTTTTACTGTGAAAGTGATAATAAGTGAAAATAACCTTAAACTAAAGTGGAAGACGACAAAAATCATGTCGAAGTCGAACTATTATTGCTGTGTACCTGAGTGTAATTCGTGGATTAAAAGAAATCCATTTCAACCTAAAAAAAACCTAACCTAAATAACCTAAAAGGTCCATTTCAATCTAAAAAATTCATAAAAACATGCCTAGAATTATTCTTATTTATTAATATTTGATGTTTTAATATTTCAGTGATTACCCAGTATAAAAACACGTATTAATATTGTAGCAAAATTACAATTACCACAATTTAACACTAAAATTCACGTTATTGCCCATATGATTATATGTAATGAATGTCTATTTTGGAAATTCCAAGTATGCCGCAACAGCGCTGCGATCTTAAAATATTTTCCCTATTTAACCTCTCACTGATATCCGCGAACTGTACACACTACGTTAAAATGTGTGACACAGACAAATTTGTGAAATTTATGGTGTGGGGGCCACAGCCGTAGCAACTTCATCATTAATGATGAAGGGCGCCATCGTGATTTTTTCTTTGTTAAAGTGAGGACCCTTTTTTTTAGGTCATCACTTGTATTTTCACCTGTCTATTAAAATAAAAATGATGACTTTCTTAAATAAAATGAGAAAAAAATGCGCTATATTTGCCAAGGGCGCTAAAAACATTGCTACGGCTCTGGTGAAGGCGCAACTAGGAGGTCTCACACCACCTAGAAAATGTTCTAAGGATATCACACCAAGTAATAACTTGGTTCTTATGAAGATAAAAGTGGCGGTTATTTGGTTACAAGTGGAATTATTAAGTATTATTGAAAATGAAGAAAATTATATAAATTAAATATATATGTAAAATACTAGTGGACCCATTGCCAACTGTGTTGGCAAACAAATCATTACCTTAATGTGGAACTTGCTCGACACCTCAGACTTCTTTCTCTATCCATACTCCTAACTTCATCCAATTCAAATTGAATCAACTCTTCGCGTATTATTAAAAACTGGACAAATAATGAGTATTATTCCGAATTATTTATTCATTAACTTTTTAAATTTTTTAAGCTGGGAATTAAAATTTTTTAAGATGGGAAAACGATTAATTTTCACTCAGTGCATTTTATTTATAATGTTAAAACTAAAAATGATTTGAGACGTTAAATTTAAAATATATTTATTAAAATTAATTTTCCATTTTCTTATATAATATAAAAATATGCACACGGAGAAAACGCACACGGATTAATACGCACACGGAAAAAAGCACACATGAAAAAATACACACACGGAATAAAGCGTACTTACACTATATCTCAAATCAGTTTGAAATAAATCGTGAGAAACTATTGGACAGTAAAATTTAATTGTTTGCCCGCTTTAATATATTGCGTTCACATTTGGGGGTAGATATACAATATACCACTGAACACTGCGCATGCGTCACACACACACGTCATTTGTTCAATATACAGAGATTCTAAACAGGTGGGACTGTGCAGAACTTTTAAAACACAATTTATTTTTAGGTGGTTTATAAAAAAATAAAAATAAACAGTTATCAACTATAACCTAAGATAGTGCTTTTAAAGTGAATCTAACCTAAACTAAAAGGTAAATGATATTTTAATGTGTTAAATAAACAGAAACTATTGTTTTAGAGCCACTGATACCTCTTTAGTGTAGTCGTTATGTGCTGCCATCTGTATAGTTTGCAGTGGGATATTGTAAATCTTGTCCTAGAAATCGTAGAAACTGGACCGGCTCAGAGGTCGGGACTTCGGAGATTTTTCCCGAAGCCCCGCGCTTATAAGTGGATAGTTTTAACAATTATTAGTAGCTAGGGCAAGTTTTTGACACCAAATGCATTATTTTCTCAAGGCCCCGCAAAACCCACAGCCGGCACTGCGTAGAAATAAAAAAATAATAAAGCATTGAAAAAATAATAATAAAGAAAAAAAAGTCACATTTTTCTTACTTACTTTCATCAAATCCAAATATTTTTTAAAATAATAATTTTTCTGCTAATAATAATTTTAATCAAAAATGTCGAATATCACGGAAGGATAACGTATTTCTGTGTTTTGTTTCGTAAAAAAATCGATCCGTGTATTTCACAACTAAATTAATAATTGTGAATTGATTTTTTAATGAAAAACACAACTGTCATTTTTACTAATTTATTGTCAACACTGAAAACTAAAATTCACAGCACACTACTGTCCAATACATAAATTAATACTACTATATAATAAGAACCTCGCTTCAATTGTTTTAGATTTCCACGCACCCAGACAGCCAGGGACACAGGTTGGGATATTATATTATAGATGTATGTGTAAGTGTAGTTATATATTTATATTGCAGGAGAAGAAATCTAGTGCAGATCAAAGTGTAACATTTTTATTCTAATTTGAACACTTTGAACACATAAAAATATTTAACCGTTAAACATGTTATAAAATTTACTAACGCAAACATTTACTAATTCTATCTGTTGACGCAAAGTTGAACTACTGAACTTTTAAAAGCCATATTTTTCATTGTGTAGTTTACAAGTGTTTTTGTGTCGAGCTTGCTTATATTTCTACGTTTCTTGAGTATTTTTACAAATATAATCGTGCTATTTAATGTTATAGTTACTGAATTATTTTTGATAAGTTGCAGATCATCTTTTTAAATATAATCATTTTATAATCATACATTTTTTTTATATTAATTTTTTAGTTTTTCTATTACAATACTAAAAGTTTGGTTGGAGCAATATTATGAAAATTGTATTCTTTTTGTACAAATGGGTTTTGTCTAGGTTTCCAACTGTTACTGTTCTGGTTTTTCCGGTGTCTGTACCGGTTTAAATTTTGTTTTTTATTATTTTTTGCAATTTTAATTGTATTTAAATTGGATGTATGGATCCTTAAGGGTTTTGGTTTTGGACTTGATATACCATCTGAGGTACCTTTCTCTCAGTACTTTGTACGTACCATTGTTTTGAGGGATTGGTACGTTGAATTGTATGATTACTTCATTTTGGTTCTTTTCACTGAGTTGTTGGTTGTGAAAATTTCATGATTTCAAGGGTTATCGGTGCATTATGTTGTACAGGGTGGGACACTGTCAACTCTGTTGATTTGTGCGTACCAAGTTGTCAGGGGGGATAGTGTTATTGTATTTATTAATAAGTTAATATTGTACAGTTGTATAGTTTATTTAGTCTCGTTTTGAATTGTAAAATTTAAATAATAGTTTCTATTTTTGATCATTATATTACAATATTTAATTGAAATTTAAGTCCTGTTTTCCTAGGGTCTGTTTTCTTCAAATACACATTATTGTCAAAGAATTTCTGCAATTCACCATCCTTGGAGATGATTGATGTACAGCCTGTTATAGCTACGTTTAACTAACATAGGTAAATTGTCTTTATTGATTGTATAAGATTGTTTTCTAGTATGATGTTATTGTTATAGCACCTGAAGAAGCCAACAATGTTGTTGGCGAAACGTTGTGTTTTGTTAAAATAAACGTTTCTTGTCCAAAAATCTGAGTGAAATATTTCCTATTTCTACCTATTTTTGTACAACCTAACTTGAAAGATTTTGTTTTTGACAGTAGAATTTTTCGCCACTAGATAACTCATAAAGTTTTGCGTTAGTAAGTTCCACAACTTTTAAAATACTGCACAAGCGCAATCAAATCTCTGAGGTCACGGCTCCATTTTATAATCACCCTGTATTAAAAAAATGTTTAAATGAAAGTTGTTTTTTTGAAAAACTCTATCTAAAGATACCCAACACGATATATGTTCCCATTTAAAGAACCAGATTTGTCTTTGATAACATTTACTTCCGGTTTGTTCCAAAAAATTCAATTCCCATTCTCTGGGTAAATTTTGATCATCAAATATTTTTTCCAACTTGCTCTCGATAAAACGTGTTCCCGCATTTTTGATACACCCTGTATGATTATATCTAATTTATTGTGCAAGTACAGCTCATATCGAAAGTGCTAATTAAGTTATGTACATTATCGTAAAAAATCTAATCTGTTTGTGGCTGTATGATCTGTTTGCCGATGATCTGATCATTATTAAAGTACTAAAACGTCAGAATCCTTAATATTGTTTGTAAAGGATGAAGACATTCTGTTGAAGGACATTCAAGGATTTAATATGATATCAGCCTAGTTTTTCTTTTTCATTTGACTTTGAGTCTGTTGGGAATTGAAGAAATATAAAGAAAATTGAGTTATTAATTTACTTCCTCTTTTCTTTTAAGATTTTCTTGTATTTATTTTATGTTCGGTCGATAAGAATGCTTTTTAATTTTTATCAGAATATTCTGGAATGTTATTTAAATGTTTGTTAGTTTGTTAGCATTTGAACTGCGAACTGTTAATTTATAGAAGAGTGTTGTGCATTTGTGGGTTAATAATAATAATAATAATAATTTATTAAACAGCCCGAAGGCCAAAATAATATATACATTTAACGAAAATCAGAAACAAAAAACAAGACAAATTTGGAATTCAGTTTTAACAATTGTGAACCCAAACATTAAAGAATACATCAAATAATAAGAGCAAGAATAAGGAAGACCATAATAAGATGAAACCCCCATAAGCAGTGGTGTGGAGTCCATGAAAGCAAAGATTGCACAACAAAAATCTATACTGCCTCATCGTATTAATCTGCGAATACGAATAGTACATTCCACAAGGATCTATTTTAGGACCTCTTTTATTTTTAATTTTTGTCAATGACTTTCCTTCGTGCATTAAAGACTCCCATTTTATGTTTTTTATATTTTATTTAAAAAATCACTATCTTGTGGTGAATTACCAACAGTGTGGAAAAATACTTTAGTAACCCCTATCTTTAAATCTGGTGACAAAAGTAATGTGTGCAACTATAGGCCCATCTCCAAATTATCAGCTATAGCTAAAGTTTTTGAGTCCATTATATATAACGAAATATTTAATGCGGTGAAACATATAATAATACCTCAGCAGCATGGTTTTTTTAAAGGTAGATCAGTGGAAACTAATCTTTTACTTTATACGCAACAAATATCCGATGCTTTAGATCACCGTGTACAGGTGGATGCAGTGTATACCGACTTCAGTAAGGCGTTTGATAAAATAGATCATAATATATTACTTAAAAAACTTGCTGAAGCAGGTATACATGGTGTCCTACTGCGCTGGGTTAACTCGTATTTACAGAATCGGTCTCAGGCTGTGGTTGTTCATGGATTTAAGTCTGACTTTTATATCTCAACTTCGGGTGTCCCTCAAGGTTCGCACCTTGGTCCCCTTCTTTTTATAATATACATAAATGATATTGTAAACTGTTTTAAGCACTCGCAAATACTGCTATATGCTGACGACTTGAAGATCTATTCACAGATTACATCTATTACTGATTGTCTTCTCCTACAAAAGGATCTAGTCAGTTTACATGACTACTGTATTTCAAATAAACTATTTCTAAATTTTTCTAAATGCTTTCAGATAACTTTCACTAGAAACCATCAAACTTTTTCATTTTCCTATAGCATAAATTCAAACACACTTCTTAACGTCAGCCATATTAAAGATCTTGGTGTAACCATAGACTCAAAGCTAAAATTTGACATTCATATAAATACCATAGTTCAGAAAGCTTACAAGATGTTGGGGTTCATCATTAGAACATCTAAATTTTTTTTAAATTACAAATCTGTCATGAGTTTATATAATGCATATGTAAATTCGCATTTAAGTTACTGCTGCACCGTCTGGAATCCCCAATATAATGTTCATATATCCCGAATAGAACAGATTCAAAAAAGATTTATTTGTTATATTTCTAGGAAAGCACCAATTTCCAGCATGAATTACAGTACCGCATGTAAATACTTTAAGATGCTTACAGTAACTGATAAAAGATCTCTCTCTGACATTATTATATTTGCAAAAATTATTAATGGTATAGTTGATTCTCCATCTCTCCTGCAACTTACAAATATAAATGTCCTGAACCGGTATTTAAGAAACAAAAATTTAATACACCAGCCTTTTGCCAGAACCAACTCAAATTTTAATTCGCCTATTATTAGATTTTCATTTACTTATAATAACTTAGCTTCTATTCTTAATTTTGATATCTTTTTTCAAACTATAAACATCTTAAAAAAACAGATTAAAAACTATTATATTAACAAATATTAATAATACACCTATTTTATAAAAAAAATGTGTATCAACTTTATATAACTTTTATATGTATATTGTATTTTTATTATTATTATTGTTATTATTATTATTTTTTTTTTTAATAATCACCAATGTAATTATATTGTTTAACAATGTTGTCGTTGTAGTGTTGGGTTAGTCCTGTATACAACGCTACGAACATTAAATAAAATAAAAAATAAAAATAAAAATAAAATGTACGCTGATGATACCACGTTGCTGATCAGATCAAAATCTCAAAACGATCTTTTTTTAAAAAATGATTAGTTAATTCATGATTCGCATATCTGGTTTTCTACAAACAAACTATGATTGAATATTGATAACACAAATTATTAATTACTTTAAAGCATTTTGAGTACTAATCCAGGGTCAGTAAATTTTCTAGGCGTTCATATAGACCCCACGTTGGCCTGGAACCATCATGTTCAAAATCTGGCAACTAAGCTATGTAGAACCATATATATTTAATTCGAAACCTCGTTGACTGTGTATCTGTCAATGTTCTAAAAATGGCCTACTATGCCCTATTTTAATCTCTTATACCCTGCTTGCTTGGGGACATAGCGCTTCAGAAAAATGATTTTTTGCCTTAACGAGTTGGTAGAATCATTTCTGGGACAACTTACAGAGCTGATTGTAAGCATGCTTTCAGAGATTTAAAAATTATTTTGCCATCTCTTAATATTTTCCAGTGTTTAATTTTCGGACAAAATTCGGAGCATTATAAAACTGTGGAACAAGTACATACGTTTGACACTCGTAATAAAACTAATTTCTATTTAGGTTTTACAAGATTGCTGAAAACTAGAAATTGTAACTTCTTTGCAATCAAATTTTTAAATGTATTCCCATTTCATGTTTATTCCTGGTCATTCATGTTCATTCATCTCTTCCGAGCAGCTGTATCAAAAAACATAATAGCTATGACGATTACTAACTTTCGGAATGAAATGGTGTAGAAGAAAAAGAAGAATTACCTTGAAAAAGACATTCATCACTAGTGGCACTCTTATCTCTCAAGAAAATTGTCTCGTTACATTGTTTCAGTTTAAAACTCTGTATTTTCGGTAATTAAACAGTTTTACCAATTAAAATAATTGTAATTAAAAGATAGTTAACATCTTAAAGAGAACAAAATTCACACTATTTTATCGTTGAATGATTTTGCTATTGTGCAAGCGAAGTGAGAAGACAAAGCGAGTAATTCTTTATCTGTTTCTTTTGTTACAGGAGACGAGAATGGTTCAATAGCAGCTACAATACCGGACAAACCAGTCTTACTTAAAAACTACATCAAACTCTGTGACCAAAGGAGAAAATTTCCAGTTCTTTTCAAATTGGAATTTCAGGTAAAAATTAATCATTAATCTCTCTGTTCTTAAGGTCCGTACTGACTTGAGCGCATGGATTTTCGTACGGTAAAAAAAAAATTGCACACACAACTTTCTTGTTTGTGCGCGTAAAATCGCGCTCCACGTATAGTTATATCCACGCACATATTTATTAATAATTATTAAGTAGTATCAAAAAAAGGCGAAAAGTAAGGTTGTTGCCTTAACAAGCGCAAGGTACATAGTAATGCACATACTTAGTAAAAAAACAGAAAAATAAAACAAATGATGTTGGATGACACAACTATATACGGATCCAAGTGATATCGGTCGACACAAACGAAGAACAGGAGATTAAATCAAAATCCTTCCCAAAAACAATGGAGTACCTCAAGGATCAATCACCGGCCTTTTGCTGTTCAACATATATGCCAATGACCTTCCGGCATGCCTCAAAGAACTCCCATTTGAGATAAGCATTATCTCTTATGGAGACGACAATAACTTTTTAATCAAATTAAAAAAATCAGAAAATCTCTCTAACAAACTTCAGCTCCTTTACGATACTCTGTCTACTTGGATAACAAAAAACAAATTAAAAATGAACACTTCTAAATCAGTATTTGTGCATATCTCTGATATAAGATATATATTATGATATAAGATATATATAAGATATATAAGATAAGCTTATCTCTGAGTTCAATGACCGGACAATATGATGTGTTTTTTATTAATTTTTAATTTGTTATTTTATATCGTGACTATTAACTAAGCTCTGATGAAGATTTAAATTAAATCAAAACGTAAGCGAAGTTAATAAATTTGTTTTATTTTCTGACTGGTCCGAATCCTATTACCTTCAACTATAATTACCAACTTACGGACGTTACTCATCTAATAAAGTTTTTAATACATAATTTCAGCATTTTTGGGACATGATTCTGATTCCATAGAGTGCTTTATTCAGTTTCTTACATAAGTTGGAAATATGAACATCCCATTTGAGATTGCAGTTTAAGTGCAAGCCCAACAATTTGATAGTGTCAGCCTCCTTTTTTTTCTTAATCTCCTAATAATAATATTAATATTTTCTAATAGAGATATTATTTATCATATATTTTCTAACACAGATATTATTTACCATGACCATGGAAACGTTACATATAAGTATAAAAAAATAGATACCTAAAAGAGATTTCGAAAATTTTTTCAAATTTCGTTTTATCGAAAAATGTTTCAATTAATAGATGTTAGTTATTGCTTTTATAGCAACTTTTGTTAACTAAATTTCTTCGAAATATTTTTCTGTTGTGAAATATTCGCAAAAATCTTAAAATTGACACGAGTAAACTCCCATTTCCAGTTAACCGATTTTTACCAAAAGTTGATCAACTCGTGCCATTGATGTTAAAAACTTAAATATGAAGTTTCATAAAAATCCTTTTAGCCGAATTTGCTCTGCACATGTACAGAGACAGACGGACGGACAGACAGACAGACAGACAGAGAGACAGACGGACAGACAGACCGACAGACATCATACTAAAAGTAGTCAAAACGTTATGTAGGGACCTCAATTTGTGGAGATCCATCGAAATCTCGAAATATCAAAATCGGTATGATCACAATACCTCCCTTATATACATATGTTATAGTCGGATTGCTGATAAGTGACTGTTCGTTGCTACAAGTATCGATATTCAATACTATATGCTTTCTCTGCATATATCATTAAAATTATTTGTATACCCATAGTAACGTATAGTGATCCAAATTGACAACTAACCTTCAAAATTATTTGAATAAAAAACAAAGCATTAGAAAGAAACAGTATAATTCGTAGATATCTTTACTAATTAGAGCGCGAAAATAAATTTACAGCAGTACTCAAAGAAACAAAATTATTAATTTTAACGTAATAATTTTAAATAAGGAAAAATTTATACTCATACGTAAATTTTGGATTATAGTTTGTTGTTTATTCCAGCAGATTTAAAATTAAAGTTTGTGAATTTAATAATTGGCCGCAAGCCATATTTTAATCAATATTTATTACCAGACACTGACAGTTAAGACAAAAAAACAAAAAACATTTTTAAAATCGCTGGTAACTAGATTATTATATGAGTGCACTACTTGATACATACATGTAACAGTCACCCAGAGCCGCAGTATGGGGCGGGAGGCGGAGGGGGCGACGCCCCTAGCGCACTAAGGAAAAGGGCGCCACATTGCGAAGGTGAGGACCTTTTTTTTGCTCATCACTTACATTTTGGAAGGTGAGGACCACCTTTTTTGCCAAGGGCGCCAAAACACAGTTTTGCCCCTAGCGCAAGTTTTCCTTACTGCGGCTCTGCAGTCACCTATCAGCAATCCGACTATAACAGTCGGTAAAAATAGATACTAAGAAAAAATTCGAAAAATTTTTCAATTTTTTTTCGTTTTATCAAAAAATGTCTCAAACAAAAGATGTTAGTTATTGCTTTTATAGGAACTTATGGTAAATAAATTTTTTCGAAATATTTTTCTGTTGTGAAATATTTGCAAAAATCTTAAAATCGACACGCGTAAACTCCCATTTCTAGTTAACCGATTTTTAACAAAAGTTGATCAACTCATGCCATTGATGTCAAAAGCTTAAATATGAAGTTTCATAAAAATCCTTTTAGCCGAATTTGCTCTGCACGTATACACAGACCGACAGACAGACGGACGGATGGACGGACAGACAGACAAACAGACAGACAGACAGACAGACAGACAGGCAGACAGACAGACAGACAGACAGACAGACAGACAGACAGACAGACAGACAGACACACAGAGAGACAGAACGACAGACATCATGCTAAAAATAGTCAAAACGTTATGTAGGGACCTCAATTCGTGGATATCGTAAAAATACTGTACAGAAGCGAAAGCGCATCAGGTTTGTTGTTTTCCTGTGATTTAAATATTTTGTCGTTACTGGAATATTCTGGCGTGTATTTTTTTTTTTTATCTTAAAATCGGTCGTTAAGGCGGCGCACAACCCTGTAGTCCTCAATAGTTTCTTATACAAAACTAATAATCGGAAATAAAATTAATAACAATCTATATATTAAAATTTGCAGCGAATTTTTATCTATCTAATAGGATATTTTTAATTGTAGAAAAAACTGTTAGGTAGTTGTAAATAAGCAAGTTGCATTATAGACGCCATCTTGTAAACCAATCGACGCATATTTGCATACAATGCGGCAAATTGTACCTAAAGCTTCATTCTACAAATATGATTGCAGCTATTTTGTTCTATTGTGAAAATTACTTACAGTTATTGTACTTGGTAATCTATTTTTGCCGCCCTCTTGAATCTGCCGCGGTTTTCAAAATTGGTGTTACAGGTAAAAATGATTTATTTTTTGTGAAGAATACGTGTACCAAGTGGCATTCCATTATCTTTAAGTATAATATTTTTCGACGAAGGCTCTAAACTATAAGTAATCAAGTCGAAAAAAAAATTGACGTATTATTTGAACATTTCTACACAAAACTATATAAATATAAAAGTTATTCGAAACCCACAAATATATTTAAAAAATTACAGAACAATATCGCTGAGGTCTATTTTTAAGTTATTGAGCGATAATATTTTTACAATAATTGTTTCTACAATTAAAACTATCATATTAGATAGATACAAATTCGGTGCAAAATTTGATGTATAGGTTGATACTAATTTTATTTCAGATTGTTAGTTTTGTATAAGAAGCTAGTAACCTCCGGGGGTTATACGCAGCCTTAATAAGCCTTATTTTGTTGGGTAGAAAAATAAAACTCAAGTATATTTATATTTGCTGTATATAATAAACAGTAATTTATATAATATTATTTAACTCTAAAAGTTAAAATGAAGTCATAAAAAGCTAGTTGAAATGTAAATGATGTAACATTTTTACATTTTACTCTCATAATATTTTACTTGTACAATGTAATGTTTTAATATTCTTATTCTGTTTTCAAAGGTTGGCTGTGAAATGAAAAAGCAACTGACAAAATACTTTAGTTTTCAAAAAAGAAAAGAAGCGTTACTTCTACAGTATCATTCATCATTTTTTATTGGGTCTGAATTTCTACAACAAATCTATCATAGAGAATATTTTCGTCGTGCACGCGATTCGGCTATTATATTACTTCGTTTTGTTTGATGAGTCCACAGATAAAATATTTGAGTGGCACTTCACTATATAAATGTTATTTTATTTTTGTGAGAGAAATGTTTGGAAGAAAATGTGCTAATAATTTTCAAGTTTGATACAAATCTTTCTACCTGTTGAAACGTTATTAATCAGATTAAGTATTTTCAAATATTTTTAATATAAAATTCACCAATGGATTGTTGTTCAATTGCAGTGGCGGCTCGTGACATTATTTTCTAGTAAGGCAAAGAGCTTTTGAGGCAAAAAGCTTATCAAAAAGGTTTTTGGATGAAATTTTCTTGCTTTATTGGTTTTTATTTTCTTGGGAACTCGTTAAAATTAATTCCGGTCTTGGTAGTCCTAAGGTTTTAAGTCTAATTTTTATATCATAGGTTAAATTTTTATTGGAAACCAGTTTTAAAATTGAATTCACGCTATTTTCATTCTCATTCATTTTTAAAAATTCGCCACTTACATAAAACACAATCACATAAACTTAAGAAAATGTAGCGTGTAAATTATTATCAAATACATTAATAAATCACTATTTGAAACTTTAATAACGTAATTATTTAAATATCGAACATAACCTATAACCATCTAATTATTTAAATACATAACCTTCTAATAACACAGAACTACAAACATATGTCCAAGGACGTAGCCAGGATTTCAGCTTGAGGGGGGGGGCAAAAATAACAAAATATTCTAAATTGGTCGGTACGACCTTAATTACATGACTTGGGTAGAAAATAACAGCGTTCTAGGTCAGGGGTCGGCAACCTTTCAGTGACAAAGAGCCAAATCTATATTGAAAAAAAAAAACACAATAACATGGAAGAGCCGCTAAAAAATATATGCTATATTTAAGAAAAAAACATAAAAATTGTTTATTTGTTTTAAAATAATCAAGTATTACAATAAATTAATATTTACTTATACATTTAGTTTGTGATACCTATTGTAGTTGCCAGTATATTACAATATAATATTTTTTTTAATAGGACGATTACTCCTGTATAGTGTTCTATAAGACTTCCATATTTGATGAATATTCAGTAATCTTTAACTTAAGGCAGTACTCTAGTTTCAGGTCAGTAAGATTACTTCTTAACTGACTCTTTATTAATTTCATATGTTAAAAGATTTGCTTACAGTAATATGTGGATCCGAAAATTGTCACTAGCCCAAAAGCATAATTTTTTAAAAGATTGAACGATTCTGGAAGACGGTTCCAAACTTCGAAAAGAACTTTATCTACAGTTTGAAGATTGCAAATTTCGGTCCACTTATGCTGCGAAGATAAAATTCACTTTTTTCGTTCTAAATTTTCCAGTTCAGAATTAAGTTTTAAGAATATGTAATTCCATAAATCTTTGGATTTCAAATCCACTAATTGAATGTGGTAAATGTAATTGCTACATATCTACTTCAATTGGTTTTATCAAAAAAGCTAGTGCAGCTTTATATTTTCTAAACTCTTTAAATCTATCTCGAAAAGCTTCTTGCATGTTAACAATTTTTGTGCAAAAAAATAAAAAATTGCAGTAATAACATGTTTTTGTAAATTAATAAAATGTAAAAATGTTTTTGCACGTAAATCATTCACAACCACAGATAACTTTTTTTCGAAACAAATAACTTCTTCTAAAAGGGAATATGCAGTAGCTCGGGGAATTACCGGGCGTGAATTGCACCGTAAAACATTCTGAAAAATACAAAACCTGTATAGTACAGGCAGAAAGTTGAAAATTAAAAAATAGATAATATTAAAATAAAAACCAGCCAATTTTCAAAGAGCCACAAAATTTTCTAAAAGAGCCGCAGGTTGCCGACCCCTGTTCTAGGTCTTTTGTAGTATATTAAATAATAAAAGTCCGATAAATTTATAAATCTTCTTCACCTCCGGTGAAGAAAACTTCTAACAGCCTAAATTATATTTTATATAAGGTAAACTATCCTAGGTATCCTAGGTAAATTAAAACTACGGACAAAATATGTTTCGACCCCCTTGCAATGGCTGCTACAGGTTACATACTATTGCGCGTCCTTCACCCCCGCTTGTACCCCGCACCCATACTCATACAAAGATTTGGAGACATTTGATCTTTTGCCCTGCCTGGCGTATCTCCATTCTAAAAACATTTATTTTAGGAAGCGAAACGCGGCGCGATGCGACTTTAAGTTATAATCCTTTCAATATAACTAAATATTAGTTGAAAATGGGTAAAATGAAAATAATATAAGTTACTATTATTATTTTTTATTAAAGATTTACTTTTTTTTCAAATGTAAATAATTGAGAGGGCATTGCCCAGTTGCTCTCCCTGCACCAGCCGTCACTGTTAAATTGTCCGTACCTCAGAGGACGCATTTGGGTCAAGACGCACGGGGGGGGGGTCACGTGCTTTAGCCCGCCCCAAGATCTCAAAAAACACGTGGTTTCAGTGTTTTTAAAGAATACATTTGAATTTTAGAGCCCATGACCTTTTTTGGGTCAGCACTTGTATTTTAGAAGCTAGGACTTTATAATAAACAACCTTCGCCTACAGCTCGGGTGGAAAACCTCATCCCCGTGAAATATATCCTCCATTATATGCTTGTTAAATGAAGTACTGTTATCAAAGCAGAACAAAATATATGTTATTGTTCTATCGTGAAAATATTTCTACATTTTTTGAAGATATAAACTTATCCTAAGTCTTTTAATCAAGGTCTGTTCAGAAAATAACCGAATATTTTGAATTACGCGCCAACGGGGGATGTTTAGTGATATGCGGTTGGCAGCATTGCGTAGTGCATAACCTCCTCTGTAACCACATGTTCCTGGATTCTTGATATCTCATTTAGTTTTCGTAATATTGTTATTTGAGTGCAAAGTGTTCAAGTGTTAACGGCGATTTTTGAAATATACGATTTTCTGGAGCTACGATGTAACGTAAAATTTTGCGTGAAACTTGGGAAAACTTTCACAGAAACGTGTTGTTCAAGGAGTTGCCGACAAACGCAGTGGTGGCGCTAGCTCTTAAAATATGGGGGGCCAGGAAATTTTGTAGTAAAATTTGTGGAGTCCAAATACAAGTAAAACCAGTGGCGAAAGGAAACCCCCGCTAGACTTGCCCTCCTACAAAAAAAAATAAAAAATAAATTTAAACATTTTTTTTTTTAATATTTAGATAGACCTATCAAATACATCAAATTATGTTCTATACAAATTTTTGTCCAATGCTTGGTTTACTAGTTACGAATTAATTATCATAACCATGGAAACGTTACATATAAGTGTGAAAAAATTGAGACTTTAAATAATTTTACAAAAATTTTTCGAAATTTTTCGTTTTATCAAAAAACGTCTCAAATAAAAGTTATTAGTTATTGCATTTATAGTAAGTTTTGTTCAATAAATTTTTTCGAAATATTTTTCTTTTGTTAAATATTCGCAAAAATCTTAAAATCTACACGAGTAAACTCCCATTTCTAGTCAACCGATTTTCATAAAAAAACAATAGGGTTCTTTCCATTTAATAGGAGAATTTTTTTGTACCAGAACGAATTCTCTATGTTGAACCGTTTTTGAGTTATCGTGTATACACACAGACAAACACACAGACACACACACATACGGACGGCACTTCGAAAATAGGTTTTTTGGATTCCCTGGACCATGAAACGTGGTCATCAGTCAAAATCTCGACATCGAAAATTTTCGCGATTACAATACTTGCCCCTTATATATTAAGGTCGGGCAAGTAAAAAAGGGTCCTCACTTCTAAAATGCATTTTTCTGTAAACAATTCTAGGGGGGGGGGGACAATTGGGGGCTAGACTAGTTTTTGGGGCGATCGTGTTGAAAGTAGCCGAAAGAAGGACCCGGCTGGTAGACAGCGGTGAAAGAGAGAATTGTAGTAGAGACATATGGATACTACTTATATACCTCTGCTTATACTAAGAATCTAGTATATATAGCGGTATATAAGTAAGTTTATTACACGTCCTGTACTGTAGGAACTGTCTTGAGGAGATCTTGTTGCGCAGAAAAAAACACGAGACGGTTGTAAAAAGAACAGAGGGCAACATGTTCGGAGAAAGTACACTCAGGCTCTCCTCACTCTCACCAGAAATCCATTGCGCATCCATTTAAGTTTCAAGTCGTGTCGTACATTATGTGACCTGTACATCTGGACTTAGACTATTGTCCCAACAAGCCGTTAGTCAAGAATATTTGCACATACGAGGTCTGTTCAAAAAGTATCGCGAATTTTGTGTTATTTCAAAAATTATTTATTTATTCATGAATATCTATTTTGACCCCTTCAAAGTAATCCCCACCATATATTATACACTTGTGCCAACGTTTTTTCCAATCCTCGAAGCACTTGAAGAAATCATTTTTTGTGATCTTGTTCAGCTCCTCCTTGGATGCCGTCTTTATCTTCTCACTCGTAGCGTAATCGAAAATCGAATATACGTAACCCACGGAAATTCAAAATTCGCGATAATTTTTGAACAGACCTCGTATTTTTATGAATAATAATTTTAATTATAGATATATTATAATATAAAAATAATAATATAAAAGTGTAAAGGGAATATTCATTATTTGTAGGCAATATAATAATAATAAAAGTAATAATAATAATAATAATAAAAAGCAATGCTGCTCGGGTCGCTCCGCATTGTGCGGGCACTGGATCTGGCGTAATTTCCGCGGGTGCATATCGCCGGGGTTTGGGATGCAGTCGTGTGTATTTAGCTCCACTAATCTCTAGTATGACGCGGCTCAAAAGGTTGCTGAAGTTTGAGATTAGTGGACGCTTGTCCAGACCTGACAAACCCCAAAATAATAATAATATAAATTTATTGACCATATTACAATACAAATTTGTTTCTAGTCAGTCAAAAACATTTAGACATTTTAAGTAAAATAAAAATATACTATTTAATATAAATCACAGCTACCTATTAACTAGAAATATTATCACATATGAAATAGAGTTGAAAGTGAGGTACATATATAATAGTTTCATTCAATATGGAGATCAAAAAACTCATCTATTGTATAGACAGGGTTTGAAATTAATATCTCTTACAGAGCTCTTGAAACCCCGTACAGGTAGACTTTTGAGATTTTCTGGTAGTTTATTAAAACATAGAGCAGAATAGTAAATATAAATATAATAGTAAGAATAATATTTATAGTAAATATTGACAAATTCACGGTTGTTCTATAGAACAACTGTGAATTATAAGTCTAGCGCGTTTTTTCAACATTCAAACACTTATGCCAATTATTCTTTAATTTGACTAGCGCGTTCTTTGTCCACATTTGTTTGTAGATTATAGACTAAATATCCAACAATCATTTCCACCATTTATTCTTTAATTTGACTAGCGCGTTCTTTGTCCACATTCGTTTGTAGATTTTAGACCAAATATCCAATAAACATTTCCACCATCTATTCTTTAATTTGACTAGCGCGTTCTTTGTCCACATTCGTTTGTAGATTTTAGACCAAATATTCAATGAACATTTCCACCATCTATTCTTTAATTTGACTAGCGCGTTCTTTGTCCACATTCGTTTGTAGATTTTAGACCTAATATCCAATAAACATTTCCACCATCTATTCTTTAATTTCACTAGCGCGTTCTTTGTCCGCGTCCGTGTTCGAATTATACTGATAATTTTTGTTTGTCAATTCTTTTTTAAAAATGTAATTCCAAAATTCTAAATTTTTGTGCTTCAAAGCACTGCATGCTTGTGCTTTTAAATTTTCTATCCCTCCATTCACAATCTTTCGTACCACTTGTTCTGAAACCTATAAAATTAAATAAAGATTAACATATAAAATTTAACAAAAATTGGCAGATATCTAAAGTTAACATAAATCTTAAACTTATAATAGGTTTTTACTTCAAACGACGCAGACACTAATTTTACCACCTCCCATTTCTTAAATTTGTTACTTTTGCAAAATGTTTTTCAAGTACTATAAATTTTCTTTATCAAATACAATGACACGTGTTTGCCTCTTGACATTTCTTATTGATATTAAAGTTACCAACATGAAACGTGAAATATCCCAAGCAAACTCGATTCTCGTGACAACTTAAGGTGAAGAAAGACCCATTTAGCATAGATAAAGAAGGAAATAGATGCGAAACTGCCGTTATATTTTTTGAAACCAAATTAGCGCTGTAGTTGTTGGGTTATGGAACTAAAATTGGTAGGGGAGGAAAGGGTGGGGTTTCGCGGGTATTTCAAATGCTTCAGTGGATATAATTGTAAACATAATTAAATGTTATTATTAAATGAAACAATTGCTATGATTTATTTTGTCTATTTTTAGGGTTTTGTAGGTATGACCAAAAAAACCTTATACCGTCATTTTGTCGTCTGTCTGCCTGTCTGTCTGTCTTTCTGTCTGTCTGTCTGTCTGTCTGTCTGTCTGTCTGTTCGGTAAAAATTGTAGCCAAACGGCTAAACCTAGAGAGTTGAAATTTGGCATGCTTATACAACTCTTTGACCCGCACATAGAAAAAATACTAAAACATCTAAAAAACATATCCCCCTAAAAATATAAACAAATATGTGCTCATCGAAAAAAAAAATATTTTTTTATAATTCTGAGTAGGGTATCAAATGAAAGCCCGTGGTACGTGGATTAACGATCAAATTTTTATTTTTGCAAAATAAATTATTTTGAAGCGATATTCGCCAAAATTGTGCAAAACATTTTTTGTCCCACACCCTGTAGCCCAGATGGATTAAACTAAAAATCTGAAAAAATTCTAAGTAATGTACATTGGTGTGAGCCGGAATAGTTCAACAGGAATTTTTGATCAGATTAGGTTTTTGGAAAAAAACGCCTTTTTTGTGATTTTTTGCTAATAATGTACACAAGTTATAGCTTTGTAACACGCCACTCTGTAACGTTTATGCTGGTCTAGTGGTATTAGACGCTGATTTCCCAAGTAACCCGATCCGAAAGGGATCGAACCCTGTGAGAAGGACTATATTATTGTTTGTTTTTTTTTTCTAATTTTTATATTGTTTAAATTATTTTTTCAAAATTCTAGTTATATTTTGGCAAATGTTGCATTTAATTTTTAAAAGCCTAAATTTAATAGCCAGTGGAAATTGTTTAAATTATAATTTAATTCTGTTTCAATGTACACGAAATCAGAGGGGCGGAACTTAATATTATTAACGACAACAATATTAAAAATAGACAAAATAAATCATAACAATTTTATCATTTAATAATAACATTTAATTATGTTTATAATTAAGAACAAGCAGTTAGGAATTATACAGAAACAGAAAAACAATAACTAGCAGAAATAATTATTTATTAAGTAGACTAACATATAACATAATATTTACTAATAATTAATATTTATGGACACTTCCATGGATAAGCCATCCAATTTTGGATTTCCAATGTTCCTCATCCACGTTTTATACAATTCTGGAGCCACACGTGTCTTCGGGTTTGGAAAGCGATATCTTGTAGGTTCACTACTATCACACCCCAAAACAAAGCATTTAACACCCATTTTCCGAATTAAACAATGAAATTACAAAATCACAGAAGACGATTTTGACACTAATTACAGATTTTGACGCTAATGACAGAAGCCGTAACAGGCAACATCCTGTCATGCACGTAGCTATAGCGACTGGCAGTGACTGGGGCGCTATTCGTGTTGGGTTATGGAACGTAATATGGTTTTCGTTTTGCCATTAGAGTTTCACCCCCCTGCCCATTTAGTTCCGCCTAATCGTTTGGAACAGATTATATGTATTTACATTTGACATTTATTATTTGATGGTTGTAGATAAAAGAATTGTTTTCTGATTTAAAAATTAATTTGAACTTTTAAAACAACCTAAAATAAATACATTAAATTATTCAAAAGCTTCTTAATTTCCAATCCCTTTTCCAATAAGCCTTAATTATCAAAATATAATGCTAAATATCAAATTAATTTGTCAAATAAAATACCTACCCTTATCTTTATTATTGTTCGGTTTGTCAATAAGTAATCAATAGGTAATTATTTTAGAAATGACATATTTTAATCGTGAAGCGGGACGAGACGGAACAGAGTAAAAGAAGATCGTACAGCAACGTGCACGTCTGTCGGTTGCACTCGTTATTGATCAAAGCTACCATGACAACCAGAGGATACGACATCATATGGGTTGTTTATTGTACCTGTCTACTTTATTACAAACTTCTGATGTAACATTAGGTCACCGGAGATATAGAGGCTTTGTTCAGGTTAGGTTAATCAAGGGGATTTAAGTTAGGTTAGGGATAATACTGTGTGGTGCGTGGTAGCGCTGGATTGTCCAAATTAAATGTTACCTCCTATCAAGAAGGAACAAAGGTTTTCTACTTAGCAAAAGGCATTATGGACTTACATAAATAAATAGTTAAAATTGGGGGTATGAGAATCAGAACAGTACAGGCAGAATAATTATTACTCCTTCCGTCCGAAGATATGGTATACGTTTTGATTTTTTTCTGGTCCGAAAATATGTTATACATTTACAATTTTAATTAATTAGAATGATTTTATTTATGAAATAGTTACAAATATCTAGTAAAACAAAGAATGATACAAAAACTTTTAATTTAACAAAGACGTGTCTGTCTCCACAGCTTGTATGGAACATGATAATGTTGTTTGTAATCGTCCCTTGCGATGAAGTTTTGCCTTATTAATGTGTGGAATCTTATAGGAAATCCCTCCTTTTGCTATGCAGCGAGCCCTGATACGTTACTTTAATATCGTATCGTCTATTATCAACTAGGTAGCGAGACTGTGATATAATATAAAGTCTGATCTCAAACTAAAATGAGATGCCTGACTAAAGGAGTTTGGGTAGTAGGCGTGAGTGTTATCCAGGATTCATCATTACGATAAGTGAGTTAAATGATATGTATTAATACTTACCAACCGACTGATGAGGCATCTTGTAATTAGTCTGGATCTTAGCTGTTCACTTAAGTTCTTAAAGGTGAAGGTTTATACACGTTAAATAAGACGGCTTAAAATTAACGAATTTAGTTTATTATAATATACTATTTACATAAGTTTGAAAGATTAAAATATAGGTATTAAAATAATGAAAAGATTAAAACAAATAGAATTGGATAGACCACCAGAATACCGACACAGTGCCTGTAAGAATTCAACAATCTATACTCTATCTCCGAAAGACTGATAGTAATAAAATTTATTATTTGTAAAAAGTTTTTGTATTATCACACAGAAAAGTCAAAACAAAAGCGACAAAATATGAATAGTACGAAACGAAATATTGTTAAAAACAACCGAGTGTGCCGCACATATTATATGGGAATACGAACTAGGGTTAAACAAGATAGACCATAAAAACTGACCCTAAAATTTTGAGGAAAAATATGGTCACAGGGGTGTGTTTAATGATATGATAAATATGGTCACAGGCGTGCGTTTAATAAAATGATAAATAGTAATATAGAAATACACAAAACCAATTTAAATGTGTTTAAAATGTGCACGCCACTGGTAACTGCCTGACAAAATGATTTATTACTATCAGTCTTTCAGAGATAGAGTATAGATGTCTACGCTTATCGGACCGAATAATTTCTGACCTCGTCTTCAGAGAGTCAGGTGTTTTTATAAGAGGGCTAGTAGCGTTTCTAGGAAAAAAGCTTTAAGCATTGTTCAGGAAAATGCTAGTGTTCAAAGTTATTAAGCAATAACTCTGAACAAATGTCACCTTGAACAATGAACCATAAAAAAATATATTTCTAAAGTTACGTGTTGAAATGGAAGGTTTCTAATTTTATTTTACTATCTGAATTCTCACAAATGTTGACTGCAAAATACCCTTTAAAATCCGTAAAAAACGATTGCAGCCCCTTTCAAAGAAATTCTTGCGACGGATGGTTTGTGAAAGTTTGTCATTTGCCCGGGCGGACCAACCGACTCGTTACAACTAACAAGTTTGCTTCTAGACAAGTTTGCAATGTTAGAAAAACATTATCAAGGGTTTGTTTGTATGTTTAATGCATTTAATGCATTTTGTACGCACTCAATCATTCATCGATTGTATTCGCTGAAGCTGTATATTGTAAGGATTGTATAGAATTGAAAAATCCAAAATCCAATACATTAAAATCTGAACTATTTGGCGGTTATGATTTAAGTCGATTTGAAACTTCTGGCGTTTCAACTCAATATTGATCAAAATTCGCCAATTTGTTAGTACAGCGGGAGTCACATTAATTATGCAAAACTATTTGCGCGCCATTTCTTTATTAGTTATTTAGCAACCAATTATTTAGAAATAAAACAAACAAAAAAAAGATAATAATAGGTTTGTTCCAACAGAAAATTCACAGCAGTTCAGAAAGTAAATCAGAACTGTTTAGAATCCATATGCGAACGTATAGTTCTAGAATCATCTTATTTAATGTTGGAACGAGTTAGAACCGTTGAGAATTTAGTTTGTTTATCCTAACCTATAAAATCACGAAAACAAAACAACATCTGTTAAAAAACATTGTGCCTTGTATTTTTAAACTGAAGAAATGGAACTAATGGAAGGATTGGATTACATTTTTAAATCTTTTTTGCTGAAAATGTCTTTCAATAACGACCTTTTCCTCGTTGTTTGGTCATTTTATTATGTTGTTTGACTTGTTGCTCAAGAAATATGGAATTCGGACTATTATTCTCTCCAAACTACTTTTGGAAATATCAAACCTATCTGCTACATCTCGAAAACTTGCAGTCTGATGGCCAATATACCAGAGAAATATAAGAAGTTGATCCTGAACACTAATTTTACCATTTTGGCCAGAATGGTACTTATTGTGTTCACATGCTTCAAAACTTGCTGCTAGTGGTTCCATAGTGGTTCAATAAAATTTCTGCTAACTCGAAAATGTTCCAAAAAAACCTGATCACTATATTGTGGCACTATCATCCGTAGGTAATTTTCATTGTATTGTCTTATTTCAACAACAACATCATTCAAGAATTCTCCATCATTATCACTTTCGCTTGAAAATCCTGACAAATCAGAAAAATCACTGTCTTCTTCCATTACTACTACTAATTTAATCAAACAAATAAGAACAAATAAGTGAGGTTAGATAACACGTTAAACTTATTCAGAATTATTTTTTTTTTTGTAAAATCCTGGAACTTTAAGAACGATTCAGAATTTCTTCTGAACCCAATTCACTCGTTCTTAGCACTATAAGTTCTGAATTTTAAAATCGACTTGTTGGAACGCTAAAATCGTTTTGCGCTAACTCAGTAAAGTTCTGAACGGTTCTGAACTTTTGTTGGAACAAACCTATTACTTTCGTTAATCCCACATTGTTTTAAGTAATGTATACCATATTTTCGGATGGAGGGAGTATTATTTACAAAAATACCGTTCGGTTCCATTCGGATCAAAAACAAAAAATAGCGTTTCCGTTCTTTATTATATTGATCAGAGTTAACCTATAGGCTATTCCAAACGTTTAAGCGGAACTAAATGAAATTTTTATTTTTGTATGTTGTCACGATCTGACTTTATTATATGTTTCATTTTGTAATACGTAACTAACAGGGAAAGTTCATTTGTTATGTTGTATAATTACAATATATTAATAATATTATCATAGTATTGGTTCACATGGATACGTCAAAGTCCGTTTACACAATAAATGCCACCAAAATCAGATCTACAGTCTGTGTCAGCTTAGAATACTGTGTGTAAGAAGATAGGAGCTGTTTGACCTTGCTTCGGATTGGCTTTAAAACATCATTCCTATTACAATGTAAAAAATTTGTTTATAGTATAAGTTCACAGATGTTCAGTGTCGTATATTTGGATAAATACATCGAAATATATATTATTTATGGGGTATATTTAGTTATTATTTACATATTTTTAGACTTTTATTTATATTCTTGGTATAGATATTATGGAGAATTTAAGTAGGTAATTTGTTTTTATTCAGTAATATATTTTTTAGATTATCTGACATATGAATATTTTGCTATATCGTATAAGTTCTTTTTTGTGAGTAAATAAATATAATTTGGCAGAAAAAGAACTTGAAGCTGGTCTTGCTGTTATTATAAAGAATGTATATGTACAATGTATATTTAGCCTTACCAAAAGAGAGAGATAGAGTATTTAAAACATTGTTTACTGATACTAACATTAAATTGTAGCAACTCTTATCTTGTACATAAAAATCTTCATCTTTGTAATATTGTAACAAAATTCATCATAAAACGTAGACGATAAAATTTTATTTAGACATTTACCATCTTCTTTACAGTCGAATAAGTTCAGAATCACAATAATCTTGTCTGATAGCGTAGCAGATTACTTCACATTTCAACAAAAAACATCAAATCTACGTAATCAACTCTTGTTGGTTATAACGATCACTAGAATCTGTCATCGTTACCAATCGCAAATGATACTTCCTATTACAAACGTGTGGTGACAAGGGAATGACAAAAAAGCAGGACAGGACTACGACATTTTTCTCAGATGTAAGGGATAATAATCATTAGTAGTTCTGGAAAAAAAAAACTGTCACGGTAAGTCGAACAATCTAAGAAATATGGGTTAAAAGATTGTCCAATTCAGGAGTGATGAAACTCTTTGTGCTCATGTACCAAACAATGTTGAAAATTAATGGTGTCCAAAGAAGCATAGGTAGAGTAAATAAAATTGACTGCAATAAAGCTTTTGATCTGGTACAACATCACAAGTTAACAGAAGTGTTAACTAAACTTGTTGCTTTTTTTTTCTTTTTCGCAGCAAACAACGTGGAATACAATGGGGTCTAACTACTCGCCTAGCAGACTTGGACTATGCCGACGATCTCTGTCTACTAACACATATGTTCCAAGATATGCAGCAGAAACTGAGTGAACTTTGCAAACACGCGCGATATGCTGTACTCACCATAAATGTCAGCAAAACAAAAGAACTGCGCATCAACACCTCATATACTCGAAGTCTTCAATTACATGATGTCCCTGTTGAGCGTACATCCAGGTTCTGCTACTTAGGAAGCACCATCAGGGAACAAGGAGCCACATGCGAAGATATTGCTGCCAGAATTCAGAAAGCAAAGCTGGCCTTTACTATGCTGAGCACATTCTGGTCATCTGCATATATCATCAGAAAGACAAAACTTCGAGTATTTAACACCAACGTCAAGTCTGTCCTGTTATATGCCTGTGAGACCTGGCTGGTTAATGAAGCGTTAACCAGTAAGCTACAAATTTTTACCAACAAATGTCTACGAAGGATAATGGGAATACATTGGTCTGACATAATCAGCAACAAAGATCTTTGGCAGAAAACAGGTCAAACAGAAATAAGACGGAAAATACAGTTGCGAAAGTGGAAGTGGATGGGACATATACTCAAACGAGATACAGAGAACATCACGAGACGAGTGTTCCAATGGAACCCTCAAGGAAAACGAAAGGTCGGAAGACCTAAGCTCACATGGAGGCGAACAGTGGACAGAGAAATTAAAGATATGGGAAAGACCTGGGGCAAAATTAAGACCTTAGCCCAGAACCGGACAAGATGGCGATGTTTTGTATAAGCCCTTTGCTCCTCTTGAGGAGTTGTAGGAACCAATCTATATATATAACTAAACTTGGGTTAGATGAAAAGGATATCCGAATTATTGCAAATTTATATTTGAATTAATCCGCTCATATTGTTATTGACAGGTTAAATCCAAAGATATTTCTATCCAGCGACATGTTCGGTAAGGTTTAGTCTTATCACAGATTTTATTTAACGTTTATTTAGAGGAAGCTCTTCACAAATGCAACGAAGGTGTCGTTTTTTTGTTCCTTTTATTTGTTGGCTTTAGCTGTTTTGGATATTAACCAGGTATAAATGAAGAGATTGCAAACAAATACTACTGCTCAACAAATCCATCCTCACCCTGAAAACTAATTTGAACGTATCTACATTTAGGTTTAACATTTAAAACGTTCGAACGACCCTTAAAATATATTTTGATAACTCAAAACTGGTTCTTACTTTCTTAATTCTTACTTTCTTTTCCGTTTAATAGCATTTTTAACTGAAGGCAATTTTATGGTCAGCAAAAATTTTCAAAATTTATGAAAATGTGTTAAAACCTTAAAAAACTGCATTATCTTTATCAACTCTTAAGTATTTTTTACACATTTCATCAATTTTATTAATAAAATACCTTCAACTGTAGGTTTTTCAATTCAGTTTTGGTCTGAAATCATCTTCTGAACAGTAGAAATATGAATAAACATCTTTTATCGTCTGATAAAACCTGTCCGTGCTGATCAATGATGACTTTAATTCGACACGGATTCGAGGAAAAAATGCATGATTTTTATCAATAAAAATTAGTCAGTACCCCTTGTCGAAATAAAATTAAGCCTAAGCACTAAAAAAATATCACCCGGATAAGACGACGGTTCATTTGCTCTATCCGCGTTACCGGAAAAATGAAGATATACCAGAAGTTGAATAGAACATACATACCCACTTGTACAATATAATAGTAGATAAAGTTTTCTTCATTTGTATCTTGAATGTCTCCATAAGTGTCAGATGTCTAAGGGTGGGCAAGCCAGTGTATGCATTTGTAACCGACCACGGCTTAGATATTTAGTAGCAATGGTTAGATTCACCGGCGAAAAACGTGCGATGTGTATTAGAAGCTATCATGACAACCATCGTTCTCATAACATTTCATCATCTGTATCGTGCTTACTACCATCTTAACGACATTAGTCAAGCCCCTTCAGCGAAATTACTTAAATAGTGGGTCAATAAATTTGAAGCAGAAAGCACTACCATTAATAAAAAAATATGTGAAGTGTAAATTTTCACACGTTTCAGGGTTTTGTGAAAATAAGTACAGAAAAAAACAAAACCATGGCCTCTGCTGACAGAGGCATAGGAAAGCACAGAATAAAACTTGCAATAGAACAAGTAGAAAGACTAATAGAACAAATTCAACCGCTTAAATATCTAGGATCAATGTTGGTAGACAATAGTAAAATAGATGCAAAAGTAATAGATAGAGTAGGAACAACTGGAAAACTTTTCAACAGTATAAAATCTGCATTTCTCGCAAAACCGGAATAGACCGGGAGCTCATGACATTTTTGGTCTCCGATTTACACAGCATGCCTTTTGGAGGAGAGAATATTTACCCTGTGACAACAAAAAAGGGATGGTACTAAACCCCTGCACGCTTTCCGGTCATAGGGAAAATTGCATTTCCACTTGCACACAATTTTTTTGTTTTTCTCTGATTTAATATTGCTTGCCCTTTTGTCAAAAGAAAGTTATAACAAATTTAAAGTCTTTTAATTATAGGCATGCTGTATGAAAACGCGGAAAATCATATTTTTTTATTACAAGATCACATGACCGTTTGAGCCCTTTGGGACCCTCCGAATCGCATGCATATATTTAAAAGACTTTAAATTTGTTATAACTTTCTTTTGACAAAAGGGCAAGCAATATTAAATCAGAGAAAAGGACACAAATTTTGTGTTTAAGTGGAAATGCAATTTTCCATATGACCGGAAAGCGTGCAGGGGTTTAGTACCATCCCTTTTTTGTTGTCACAGGGTAAATATTCTCTCCTCCAAAAGGCATGCTGTATGAAATCGGAGACCAAAAACTGTCATGAGCTCCCGGTCTAGAAATCCAACTAGAAACTAAAGTACAAGTTTTCAAAAAGATGGTAGTTCCAATCCTAACATACGGATCTGAATAGTGACGATGACAGAAAAATTAAGTAGTAAAGTAAGAGCTTCAAAAATTAGATTCCTGAGGAAGATAACAGGTAAAACGAAACATGAACGAATTAGAAATATGGTTCTTGAGAATCTTGGAACAGTTCCTTTGGAGCAGGAGTGTCAAACTGGCAGCCCGCAATGATTTCTTACGCTATAATAAATTTGTATACTATATGTCTTATATAGTATAAAAATTTGAACGAAAATACCTACCTCGAGCCAGAATCTGTTTGGGCCGCGACGTTATGAGTTCGGCAAATGGCGGAAAACCAAATTTCAGGCAGTACCAGTTAACCAAGGCCGTGCGATAGTCGGTAGATCGGTGATTCCCCGTAATTCCAAATAATATACGACGGCTACCTTTTAAGTTTTTACAAAAAGAAAAAATTTGTTTTGGGACAAACTGTTTTATTTTCATTTCGGTTCATCTTGGAAGACCCAAACAGTGGATTGTTGCTTAGTTTCCGGTTAATATGAATAAATACAAGTTTCGTAACCTGTTGCATATAGATGTTTCAGTGCCTAGGTTGAATTTTTTTAGTATTCCCTTACACCAATCAACACGAACCTTTTTTTGAGCTTGAGTCAAATTATGCGGAATCCATCGGGAACAGATCTTTTTCATAGCTAAATGTTCATGCAAAATCGAATGTATTGCAGTCTGCAATATGCCAAAGGATGCTTCTATCTCACGATTGGTCACATGCCGATCTTCTTCAATCATTTTGCGCACAGCATCGATGTTTTATTTTTTGAATCACAACCGATTTTGGTCAACCTTCACGAGATTCATCACTGACGGACGCACGACCACGACGAAATTCTGCAAACCAATTGTGAACAAACTTTTCTGATGGTGCTTCATTATCAAAAGTTGAACGAAGCGAATCTATGTATTATTATTGAGTTAGGATTTACTAAAATCGTAAAAAATCACCCAACGAAAACCTTTACGAGTAATATCCATTTTTTCACAAACGTTTTTTTAAACGCTTACTGTCAACAAACTACTCGGTCAATTCATAAGCTTTCTTATTGGGAAATCAGTGATTTCACAATAAGAAATGTCAAATTTTACGAATATATGGTTAATTTTTTGGGGTATCGGTCTAATAAAACTAAGTTCTAAGTACATGTCGACATGTACACTTAACTGTCTAAACAAGCAGGAAGATTAATGTCCGTTAAATTGAAATATATTCAATGTGTATTTTAACTATTGATTTAATTTTTTAACTATTTATCTATTTATTTTTTTAACATTTTATTAACAATTTTTATATACAGTCTGTTTCAAACGGTTAGGCGGAACTAGATTTTGCAATCTAGTTACTTTCATCGTTTAAATCGTGCTTTTCGACCGTTTTGTTTAAGCTTTGTAAATCATACTTACAATAAACATTTTTTGGTTAAGGTTAATATCATTTTAAAATGTCATTTTCTTTATATTTTGATTTTTTGTGTCATTCTTAAAAAAAAATTCCCATTTATTTATTTTTTTGTCAATAAAATAAGTAAAAAAAAATATTAAATTTTGACAAATGTCATTCGTTTCCATGGTTTCATTGTTGGAATTTTAAATTTTGACATTCCAACATGAAAAATGAAATAACCCAAGCAAGGTCCCTTCTCGTGACAACCTAAAAGAACGAAATTCCCATTTAGTTCCGCCTAACCGTTTGGAACAGACTGTACTTTTTATATTTGCAAGCTTTGAAAATGATTCAGAAAGAATCGATACTAGTCAGCAAATAAAATATGTTTTAACTATTTGACAAGAAAAGAACTTAGTTTTATTAGACCGATACCCCAAAAAATTAATACTTAACCAAACCATTTAATACTGTCAAAGAATCTATTTATACAATTTACGAATATATAAGCTGTTCACTTTTGTAAGAACAAACTTTGTTTTCAATAGTTTGCTTCTTTGAAGCTGTATGTCATGTTGGTATTCAAAAATGTCACTTTTTTAAAATGTCGATCCATTTGACATATGTCATAATGAAAAATTACATCTTAATTATAATGATCATAATCTTATCAACCTAAAGTCGGTTTTACAGCGTAAGGAATATTTTTAATTGACATTTAAAGTCAGTAACACACCATAAAAGTAACCAAAATAACCAGATTTAGTGTGTTCTTACAAAAGTGAACTGCTTATAGTAATGGCACATTTCAATATTGCCAACTAGTGGTCGTTTGTAAAAACATAAAAGGTAACCCTCATATTAGGTTTTTCTCTTTTTTTTAAGGATATATCTTGCTGTACTCTGGTTATTTTTATGATCGTTGGTGAAAATACCCCAAATATTGACTCATTCTCTGAATAAATAATCACGGGTCGTCATTCTTATTGACTTTAAATTGATGGAGTCAATTTAGATGAAAAAGCCAGTCCAAATACGTTGATTGAAATTTCAAAGTGTTAAACATGAGCCGTCAAAATGACTGATTACTTTTTGATTATGTTTTTGTTAAACACCGACAATCGCACAAAGTCACAATGAATTCTACTGAAAGAAAGAGAGTGAACGAGAACAATAAGAAACGTTCATCGTTGGAAGAACACATTGCAAAACAACGACACACCGACAAAAAGATACGATAAATCATTAAAAATAAGAAGAGGCGATTTGTTTTTTTGTTTTTGCTCCTGTAATCAACGCTTTGTTTTAATTATTTCATGTAAAGTTTCTAAACATTTTCTTCAGGAAAGTTTATTTCTGGGCAGTGGCGCAGTCATGATTTTTTCTTAGGAAGGACCGAAACATAACTCTTAGGACGGAGGGGGACGAACAAACTCGAGCCAAGGTCCATGCGAATGATAAACATAAACAATGTAAATGATGTCGAAGCTCGTAAAGTAGGATTCATCATCAGTAATGAAAAAATCAAGTATCTCATTGTTAGTAGACGCAGTCATGAGAACACGACCAACTTAAAAATTGATGTGAAGTGTGAATTTTCACACATTTCTGGGTTTTGCAGGTATTTAGTAACTGAACGATGATTATTTGGGATGCCAAAACAAATTTTATGTCAAAATATTTTTTTATGAATTTTAATTCGAATGCCTAATACCATTATTTAAGTTTCTAAATATATGCAGTATTTTTTTTATATAGCAAAGTTCATTAAGATTTTGAAAATTGCACCTATAGTTTCCATTGGTTGCTTACATCATAAGTCCCGCCCTTTGATTTCGTCAAACATAGAATTAAATTATAATTTCAACACTTTCCACTGGTTATTAAATTTACGCTTTTAAAAATTAAATGCAACATTTACCAAATATAACTAGAATTTTAACAAAATAATTTAAACGAAATAAAAATGCAAAAAAAAACAAAAAATAAGATCAACAGGATTCGAACCCTAGTTTGCAATTTTCTTATATTATTAAGCGTACGACAAATACAACCACGCCACGAGAGCTACTGATGTGGTATGTTACACAACGTATTAAATAGTTAACATATTTTAGTTAAAAACACAAAAAATGCGTTATTTTCCGAAAACATAATCTGATCAAAAATTCCTGTTGTACTATTCCGGTTCACACCAATGTACATTACTTAGAATTTTTTCAGATTTTTAGTTTAAACCATCTGGGCTGCAGGGTGTGGGACAAAAAAATGTTTGCACAATTTTGGCAAAAATCGCATCAAAATAATTTATTTTGCAAAAATAAAATTTTGATCGTTAATCCACGTACTAAGGGCTTTCATTTGATACTCTACTCAGAATTTAAAAAACATATTTTTTTTTTCGATGAGCACATATTTGTTTATATTTTTAGAGGGATATGTTTTTTAGATGTTTTAGTATTTTTCCTATGTGCGGGTCAAAGAGTTGTATAAGCATGCCAAATTTCAACTCTCTAGGTTTAGCCGTTTGGCTACAAATTTACCGAACAGACAGACAGACAGACAGACAGACAGACAGACAGACAGACGACAAAATGACGGTATAAGGGTTTTTTGGTCATACCTACAAAACCCTAAAAATTAATAGCAACACTTTTGAGAGAGTTTATACTTTCAAATACCAGGGCACCATGATAAATCAGAAAAAATTGATACAGTATGCAATTACGAACAGAATTAAAGTTACTATAGTCTGTTTTTAGGGTTTATAGGTATGACCAAAAAATCTTTATACCGTCATTTTGTCGTCTGTCTGTCTGTCTGTCTGTCTGTTCGGTAAAAATTGTAGCCAAACGGCCACGGCCAGGGCCAAAGCGGGGCCCGGTGCAAGAAACTCGTGCGGGGCCTTGTTCTTCTAAAAAAAAAAACACATTCAAAATATTTGTATTTTGCAATTGCACTTATTATTTGTACATATTAGTTACACTAATAATTTATGAATAATTATAATTAATATTTAACAATATAATATAAATAGCTAAAAAGATCTATAAATACCTATTTCAAAACGACCACTGCCCATAGAAAACATATTGTTATGAAATCAGTACAGAAATCATGACGCGACCCAGATGCCCATTGCACGTTTTATGCCGGGTTTACATTGGTAGAGTAGCAGAGCTAGTAACTAGCGCAAGTAACTAGCTACTAGTCACTATCCCTGTGTGAACAGTTGACTTGTGGCTAGTAGAGTACTATCTGCCAGTAGTTGGGCTAGGATAGCAGCTAGCTCGTCGACGTATTTACTAGCTACTATCTTGTCCACTAGCACACAAAATTGATACATATGAAATTGGCGCCAAGTGTTAACCTGTCATAACAAATAGAAAACAACAGATATCAAATAAGTTATTATTTGTTTGCATAAATTTTGTAACATTGATGTATTATTTGATGATTTCTTTTCAATTTAACAATACCATGTGATATATGAAACCTTTTCAAACTCTTTTAAAAATATTTATTTTTATTAAAAATTTTTATTTAATATACATTTATTTTTCTTATAAGGGTTTTTCGGTGATCATACTTACAAAACCCTAAAAAACTTTAATAATTGAAAACCTAAAATGTGTGTAAATTCATTCTTCACATTTGTTAATAATTTTATGCAAAACACAATATAGACAGGAAATTTTTTGTAAAATTTTATGGTCATATTCAAAAGGGATTAAACCATAAATAGGTCTAATGCTTTAATCTTTACCGAAAATACATTTTAAACTTGTTTTAATTTTGGAACAAGGGCTCGGAGGTGGGGTTAACCAAAATTCTTAGAACACATGGAAATATGGGACATTTTACGAATTGTGTAATTATTCAGTCATTGCAAATATTTCTTTTGAAGTGTTCGCATCTCCAATCCAACATTTTTGGTGTGCCAAAGTTTTCACTTATTTTTTTCACTATTTTTTCTTTTTTGTATTGTGCTATTGCTGTAACACCGTCTATAAGAGTTTTGAAAACGTAAGTAATATTTATATTTGACACGTACATAATTGTTATCAATCTATTCTTAATATTATAGCCGTAGCTTAGCTAAAGACGTTATAACTAGTTTTACATAATTTTTAGAGTAATATAATTTGAAATGATGTAATACAAAATACCATTTTTTTAATGGCATCAAGTCGGCGACGATGTATATTCATATTTATAAACTATTTTTTGCAAAAAGATAATTTCACAACAAAATTACAGTGAAGATGTCAAATGTGTTTTGACACTTACTATCCAGAAAATAAGATAAGTATGTCAATTGTGTATGAACATCTACTATCCTGAAAATAAGATAGTAGAGTAAATCGCCTAGTACTTGCGCTAGTTACTAGCTCTGTTACTCTACCAATGTAAACCCGGCATTAGACCGAATGCAAAAGTGCCTTATTGAGATGCGGATATAATTTTAAATTGTTCATAAAAAGGTCTGTACAATCAATGTCGTCTTTTAAACACAAATTTAAATCTTTGCAACATTTAAGCAGATCGTCTTCAGTCATCTTTTGTCTATTGTCTGAATTGTACAAAAAGCCAAGTAAATTTTCGTGGTGGTGATAAATTTCGAATCTTTTTTTAAATGATAAAATTGCATTGTCGATTATAATTAAGTATTTAATTATGAAATGTTCTTCTGCGGATGAAATTGGTTCATCAGTTCCTTCGTAAGAAAACTGTTTTGTCTTCCATCCAGTACGATGTATTTTAAATTTTTGTTCTATTTCTAATTCTGCAGCAAGTTCCTTGGCGTTAATTACAGAAGATTTAAATCCAGAATAGCGGTAATTCTTAAAAATTTTTAATAAACCTTTTAGATGGGAATTTGCTGTCCCAATATCCATATGAGAAGTTTGAAATAACTTGCTTATACATTTACTTCATTTAATAAATCATACCAGATGACTAAACTCACTTAAAAAGTCAAATGAAGTAAGTATATTTTCAAGTGAATGAATTTCCGATATCGTCTTTTTGTCACTCGTATGTTCCTGTAGCTGTTGCAAGGCAAGAGAAAACTGTGATAATTGGTATCTTACTTTGTATAGTGTATAGTTATTCAGTAAATTAAAAAAAAAAAAAACTCGGGTCTCGCGGGGCCTTTCGAAGCGCGATGTTTAACATCGATGTTAACATCGGCGCCTTACTATCGATGTTGAAAAAATTTCGAAAGAAAAACATCGATGTTTCCGATACATCGATGTTTTATTAATATTAAAAAAAGCTATTTATTTATATTATATAGGTTTTATTTAATAATATAAAGATAAAATACGAAAAACAGTAACTTATAATACACAAAAAGCATTTATTAGATTTTTAAATAGAAATATTCTTATTTAATAGTAATTAATTTCACATTAACATTATCCAATATAATAATCCTAATTTGTTCCTACTATTTTTACATTTCTAAAATGAAATCTTGCATTTTATTATAATACTAATATAGTAATCTTAATGTTAATTTTATATTATTTAACATAAAAATAACATACTGTCATACACATTTTTTTTTTACTTTTTTAAGTTGAAATACATATTACATTTTTTATAACACTAACATAGCAATCCTAATATTAATTTCACACTAACATTACAATATAATAATCCTAATAATAGTTTTATTAATAAATAAATTATAATTATATTTCCCAATACGGTAATACCACGGATTGGAGAAATAACAACTGGGAAAGTGTCAACAAGACTCAATAAGCAACAAGTTTGTTGGCGTCGTTGGTCGTTGCATTGTTTGCAAAAATTAGAAGTTTCTTCTTATATTTTTCTTATTCTGCTAACTGCTAAAAAGAATAAGAACTAACACTATTAGTACCGTTATATCACAATTGAGAACTGACACGCTCGAATACACGGTCTGGTGGTCAAATATTGTACTGCGCGACTGTAGTATTGTTTGAAATTATTACATATGTTCTGGTGTTGATTTTTTGTTAGAACGTCGATAGATACATTTTCATAAAATAAAAATGTACTGTGCTTAAATTAACCTGTTCGCTGTTAGCATATTCACAGCTGAATACTAGACAATTCAGTCATATTGCCTTGTATTACAGCGCCGCCAACGGTAATGTCACTTCTCAATAGATGGCGCTTATATTTTGTGCACTAATATTAATGAAAATTAAAATTTTAAGATTCCAGCGCTCTAGCAGTAGTTTCTGAATTTCTAAGTTTAAACATCGACATCGGTAGTAGACATCGATGTTTTATCGATACTATCGCCATCTGAATATCGATGGTAAAAACATCGATGTTTTTAAAACAAACATCGAAGTTTTCGATACATCGATGCTTTTTTCCCATCCCTAATATGCGGATGATTCTTCACACTTGTTTCATAATGCAGATGCAACTTCTCTAGCTTTCGATGGTAAAAGTTACTTGGAATCAAGTTACTTGGAGTCAATGGTGCTAAGAAAATAAACTCATTTTATTACAAAAAAAAAATCATGCTCTGTTCTTCCATGGACACGAAAATGCACCTATTACCAGCCCATATATCCACTTACAAGGACAAAAAAGTATTCAGTGTTCCCAATCAACAAATTTTTTAGGTATAATGATAAGTGATAATCTGAGTTGGCAAAATCACGTTGGATATATGCTACCTAAACTAAGTAAATCTTGTTTTATATTAAAAAAACTTAAAGATATGGTTTCTTCTGATATACTTAGAACTGCTTACTTTGGAACTTTTCACGGAACAATGAACTATGGCATTTTGTGTTGGGGAAGTTCCTCTGAATCGTCAAATGTTTTTGTAGTTCAAAAACGTGCTATTCGTATAATAGCTGGTGCCCCCTTTAGATCATCTTGCAGATCCCTTTTTCCTGTTTTATCTATATTAACTCCTCCATCTGTTTATATATTAGAAGCCGTAATGTTTGTTAAAAATAATCCGCACCTTCTGTATCTTTTAAAGGGCCCAGCTCTCGCCGGAAGTAATGCTGTTATGGACAAGCTTGTTCACAGATTTCGTTAATCTGTTACGTAGGTTAAAAACGTATTTCCTGGGGACAGTCATGCAAGTACATAATATCGTTCACTACAAACATTTCACCAGCGCTCAATATTTATGTAACCAATTGATAACTCTAAATGTATTATTGTAACATGTTGTTAATTCACGCTAGATTGGGTCGCATTAATGCATAATGCAGATAAAAATTTTCGCAAAATGTATTAAACAAGTATCTGCAAAGTATTTTTACAGCATTCAAAGACTCGCCAGTTTAACATATTTGCTCTCACACACAAAGAATGACATTGTTGATCAACATCTAAACAATCAGAGAGATTATAGCTAATCAAATGACCGAGGTAACACACATGAGACATTTTTTTCATACGAGGGCTACCTCGAAAGATTTTTTTTATTTTGAACAAACTGTTTTATTGCTTTTCAAAATATTCGCTTCTAACATTTATACACTTTTACATGCGTTCAAACCAATTCTCGAGAAATTTTTTCCACTCTGAAGTTGGTATCTCAAAAACATTGTTTTCGAAGACTTGAACAGCTTTTTGAGGTGATGAAAATCGCTATCCACTCATTTTTTGTTTGACATTGGGGAACAAAAAACGTTGTTAGGGGATAAATCAGGTAAATACGGGCAATGAGACATTAATTCGATGTTTTTCTCCTTCAAATACCGTATATTTCGGACCATAAGACGCACCGGATGATAAGACGCACCCCAAATTTATTAGACAATTTTTATAAAAAATATTTATTGTTACGATAACTTGTACCACCAACATAATGTTCATCTTCACTCTCAGTACTATCACTCGCCTCGTTAAGGGTGCGCACAACCGTTCAATTTCCTATACAAGACTAACAACCTGAAATAAAATTAGTAACAATCTATATATCAAAATTTTCAGCGAATTTTTATCTATCTAATAGGATATTTTTAATTGTAAAAAGAACTGTCATGTAATTGTAAATAAACATATTGCGTTATAGGTGCCATCTTGTAAACCATTCGACGCATATTTGTGTACCATGCGGCAAATTGTAGCTAAAGCTCCATTCTACAAATATGTTTGGTGATAATTTGTTCTATTGTGAAAATTACTTATAGTTACTGTACTTGGTAATCTACTTTTGCCGCCATCTCGAATCTGCCGCGGTTTTTAATATAGGAGCTGCGGGTAAAAATGATTTATTTTATGTAAAGAATACTTGTACCAAGTGGCATTTCATTATCATCAAGTATAATATTTTTCGACGAAGGCTCTAAACTATAAACAATCATGTCGAAAAAAATGTTGACGTATTATTTGAACATTTCTACACAAAACTATATAAATATAAAAATTATTTGAAACCCACAAATATATTTAAAAAATTACAGAACATTGTTGTGTGATACCTATTATTAAGTTATTAAGCAAGAACATGTTTACAATAATTTTTTCTCCAATCAAAAATATCCTATTAGATAGATAAAAATTCGGTGCAAAATTTGATGTATAGATTGTCACTAAATTTATTTCAGATTGTTAGTTTTGTATAAGAAACTAATAATCTGTGGGGGTTGTACGCAGCGTTAATGTCACTGTTCGTATTATTTTCGTCTGAACTATTGTTGTCAATCTCTTCAAACACCAAGTCATCTTCGGTACTATCCCATGCGTTGCTTATATCGCATTTCTTAAAAGACTTTATAATTGTCTTTTCTTTTACATTTTCCATGAATTTTTTACCCAGGTACTTCTGAATTTGTTCATTTCGTACATCCTGTTGCTGTAACATCGTGATTTGGCTATATCATTAGTTTGTTGTTATCACGGGAAGAGTGCCGTATAAAATTATTAAATGGTTTATGAATTAACACATCCAAGGGTTGTCGTTGACTTATAAGGCCTCCAGAAATGGCAGCTAATTCTGTATTTATTTCTATTATATTTTTTTGGTTGATTCAGTTTTATGCGCTCTGAATTGATTCGACACTAACATCACACACTTTTAAACATCGTACCTATACCTTCGGACCATAACATGCACCCCAATTTTAAGGCAATTTTTCTGCGTAAAAAGGTGCGTCTTATGGTTCGAAAAATACGGTAATCAATTGTTTGACGTGCTGTGTGGGAGCTTGCATTGGCATGATGAATGATTTTTCCTGATTTTATCGGTGAATTCTGGCAAACAAATTGTTGTACACCATTCAGCAGTAATTGTTATCCGATCCTCAAAAGGAATGGTTGCGACATGTTCAGTACACCCAAAGAAACAAGCGATCATTTTCTTGCAAGTGCTTCATAATATAAAACCCTATCGTGAATATTTATAGCGAGAATATATTCAAGTAACGATTCCAAATGATGACAGTAGACTTGTAAATCATCATGTATTTCTTTCTTTGTTTTTTTTTAGTCCAGAAAGTCTGAAATTGGTAAAATTATCCACTTCCCAAGTTGCGATTGGATCTGTCTAAACGCAATTTATTCCAAAGCTTATTCTGATAAGCTTTGAAACAAATGCAGATATAACAATCTTCATTTTAATCAAATTCAGTTCATTTACTTGCAACTGCAAATTCGTTTCATTAAACTTGAAATATAAATCTGACACATAAGCTATGCCACTTTTAAACATCTTCAAGTTATCTTGTGGAAAAGCATCTTTGTTTTTAAAGAATTCCAAAACTGTCTCAAAAAGACTGTAAAAATAACTCAAGCAGGTACCGTTCGCCAGCCAGCGAACTTCAGAGTAGAGTAGCAGTCATTAAATTCTTCATTGTTTAGTTAGCACAACTGTCGAAATAATCCGTCATTAAATTATTTCTGATATTGTTAATTGCGGTCAGAGGTTTAACTAGTCTATGGCCGATATAGCCCCTTGTTACATAAGGGTGCGAAAATTATTGATATTTATTTTTTGCTCCATTAGATAATAATGAGAAAAGTGTGATGTGGATGTGATGGTGGATAAAATATTTGTGGGGACACTTTTTGATCCATATATTGCAATGGTGTCCAGCTTATGGCCCGCGGGCCTAATCTGGCCCAACAATATGTTTCAAACGGCTCGTATGAAATTTCTGTCTCTTGAAAAGCTATTTGTCAGCGTCTATCATATGTTACCTTATTACGAAATGCACATGCCGCATTTTCGTAATAAGGAAATATTTGTCATGACGAATGAATATTGGAACTAAGTCAACTAGTAGTACAAATGTATGGACGATGCACGGTATCAGGACGCAGGAACCTAGCCAATTCCTTTACATGTGCCAGTCCACACGGTGACTACCGAGATACCGACGCCAGATACTCATACAGCTGGTGAGCCAAGCAAGCAGTACAGTGAGTGGGAGAAGGCTTCTCCAGGCTTCTCGACTCCCTGATGGGTAGCCCCCGCTTTGGAGATAGGTCCAAGCCAATCCTGGCCAACATGGGATGGACCGAAAAACTCCATAGGCAAATTTTTTTTTTTTTTTTTTTAATTTATTGTTTTATTGGCCGTTGGTCTTTCGACCATATTAGCCAGCTACAAATTTTATATAATATATGTACAATTATAATTAATTACATTTTTAAATTTGAATTGATAATAAATTTGACCAAAAATATATATGATTTGTAATGTTTTAATAAATTTATAATAGAATGCGGTGGATTTAGATTAATTTTTTCCAGTTCCATAATAAGATCTTTTCTTTGATTACTAAAATTTGGGCAATGGAAAAAAATGTGATCTAGGGTCCCAATAGTTTCATTGTCGCAGGGGCAGTACGGTGACTTAATTACACCAATTTTATATAAATGTTGTGGATAAAATGCATGGCCAAATCTTATCCTACACATAGTTGTGATTACATTTCTTTTTTCTCCACAAGCGTGAAACCAGGGTTTCTTCGGTAGACTATTTTCTATTTGTCCATAAAATTTTCCTCTGTCTTCTTGCCACTCTTGTGCCCATTCTGCATTCAAGTTCTTATATACGGTACTTTTAAAATCATAATGAGGTATTACATCGGTGATTTCTACTGTAGGTGATTTTGCTGCCACTTTGGCTAGTTTATCTGCTATGTCATTCCCGTATGAAATGCCTTGGTGTGATTTAATCCAAATAAGTTTTACTTCACTTATATCTTTTAAAAGGTGCATTATTCTTTGAATATTAAAATGAAAAGGGAATTTTTTAGAATTTTTTAAAGATTGTAATGCACTTAGACAATCACTTATAATAATAAATTTTAATTCAGGATTGTTGTAATCTATAATGAAATTTAATGCTTGTTCTATTGCATACAATTCAGCTGAAAATGTTGAATAATAATTTGGTAAAGTAAATTTTTTACCGAATTTTAAGAAATGACAATAGAAAGCTGCTCCTACCATGTTATTCTCATGATATTTAGACCCATCTGTATAAATACATATATAATTTGATGCATTTTTTTGCAACTGCTCTTTAAAAATCTCTTTATCTACAATTACATTGCCGGTAAAAGGTGGAATGATGATATTAACGTCATGATAATTATTTTCGTAAGGAACTTTAAATAATGGACATGAGTTATCGAATATTATATATTTGGAGAGTTCCATAATTTTTCCAAATGAAAATATGTAGTCCGGAGGTTTGTGAGTCAGACCTTTAGATGATGAGATGTCCTGAATGTATAGCCATTTTACCAAATCCATAGACTTATAGTCAAAGTATAATTTTTTAGTAATAAAATTATAACCCAATTTTTTCCTTCGATAGAATAACGGAAATTCACACGTTTCAGCCAAAAGAGATCTAATTGGAGTCGATTTCATTGCCCCTAAGCAAGTCCTTAGCGATTTAAATTGCAGTCTATCTATTTTCTTAAGATTCGTAAAAGAAGACGAAGAATAAAAAATAGAACCATAATCAATTTTAGATCGAATATAAGATCTATAAAACATAAGAATTATGTTCGGATTGGCTCCCCACCAGGAATGTGCTATAGCTCTTAATATATTTACACGTTTCTCGACTTCTGTTTGTAGATAGGCAATATGATAATTCCAGGTTAATTTTTGATCAAGAAACATTCCTAAATATTTTGTTGTAGCTTTTATCGATATTGTGTGTATGCCTAGTCGAATTGTGTCATAATTTAATTTAATTCTTTTTCGCGTAAAGAAGACAATACTAGATTTAGAATCTGATAAGGAGAAACCATGTTCATTCAACCATAAGTCCAAACCAAAGAAGGAATATTTTAGTTCTTGAATACATTTAGTTAATTTTGAATTTCTATTTATAAGAACAATATCATCAGCATATTGAACATAAGTTATAGTTTTAGGAAGATAAATTTGTATATCAGCAGTGTACAAGTTGAAAAATAAGGGACTAAGAATGGATCCTTGTTGGATACCTATATAAATTAACCTTGGTGAACTCACTCTGCCTTTAAATTTTACTACAATTTCTCTGAGACTATACATTTTTTCTAAACGTTTTATAAAAATTATAGGTATTTGTAAAGCGGACATTTTTTCTAAAAGAATTGGAATTTGTACATTGTCAAAAGCTTTTTCTAAGTCTAAAAATACAGTTCCAGCAATACTTTTTTCTTCAAAAGCTCTGTGTATTTCATTGTTTAATGAAAAAATAGCATCTTGAGTACCTTTTCCTTTACGGTATGCTGTTTGTGCATTTGTAAGAATTTTATTATGTTCTAGAAACCATTCTAATCGATTTTTTATTAATCGTTCAAGAACTTTAAACAAACACGAAGCTAGGCTTATTGGACGGTATGATTTAGTATTTTTAGGATCTTTACCTGGTTTTAAAATGGGGACAATTATTTGCTTTTGCCAGTCAGTAAGCCAATTATCTTCATACCAAATATTATTATAAATGTAAAGTAAAGTACATTTGGCTTTTTTGGGTAAATTTTGAATCATGGAATATGTTATGTTATCATGTCCTGGAGCACTGTCTGAAGAATTTTTTTCCAAGACTGAGTCTAGCTCTTCATATGTAAAGACACTTATTAAAAAGTGATCAGATAATTTATTGTTGTTTTTTAGGAAAGGCGGAAAAGACGCTCCAGATGGCGCTAGAAAGTCCGCATACTCTTCTAACCAAGTATCTTTTAATTCTGGATTTTCAGAAGATGCTTCGACATTGATGTTTTTGGCTTGGCGTAATTTTTTCCAAATAGTAGAAGATGAAGTGTTTATATTAATTGACTCACAAAAATGTTTCCATTCGGTGCGTTTTTGATTTTTTATGAACTTTTTTGCAGAATTAACAGTTCTTCTAAAATTTATGAAATTATCAAAGGTTGGTTTTTTCCGGTATATCCCTAATTTTTGTTTTGCTTCAGCAAGTTTTTGTTGACAATTAATTGTCCACCACGATTTCGGCTTGTGTGGGGTATTATATGGCAATTTTTTGGGAATATTTTCTTCCGCAGCTTTGTTAATAGTTTCTATTAGTTTAGAATACATATTTAATATATTTGTGTCAGCTTCAAACGTTGGAAGATACTTGTCTATATATTGAATATAGGATGGCCAGTTGGCATTTTTTGTGTTCCATAATCTATTTGGAGTAAAATTTCTAATAGTACTTGTACATGGTGTTATAGATATTATAGTAGAGACTATGAAATGATTTGATCCTAGTGTTTCAGTTGTAGTTTTTGTCATAGTTTGCAAAACCAAGTTTGTATTACAAATGGTGAGATCTACTGCAGATGGGCGATGGCCAGGCAATGTTACAAGGGTGGGAGAACCATCGTTTAAAATATACATATCATATGTATCTAGTGCATCTAGTATGGAGTTACCACTATGATCACTAAAGGCACACCCCCATACAGGGCTATGTGCATTAAAGTCACCTCCAATTAAAAAGGTATCAGACAATTTTGAATGTAATAAACTCCACAAAAAGTTGTCTACTGTGTGACCAGGCTTTACATAAACAGATACACAATCAATGTATTTTGATTGTATTTTAAGATTAATTGCACAGATTTGAATATTGTTATCACAAATATCTTCTGTGTTTATTATTTGAAAATTTAAATTATTACAAACTAAAATAGCGCTACCTCCGTAGCCGTCATTTCTATCACATCTGATTAATTTATAGTTATGAAATTTAACAAATCTGTTTCTTTTAAACCATGTTTCGGATAGTAGAACTATATGAGGTTTATATGTGCCCAAATACATTTCTAAAAGTGGTTTATGAGCATTAACAGACTGCCCATTCCATTGAATAATTTTAAGTTCCATGTTTTAAATTATAATTTCATTATCAAAATCATTCAAATTATTTAAGAGAGCAAGTACATCATTATTATTAACCGGTACATTTTGCTGAACTTGCAAAATTAATGTTTCTATCAACGTTAGTAATTTTTTTTTCAAGTTTTCCGAAATTATAGTGTCATTATTTTGAGAAACCCTATGATATTGTGGCCCGTATGTGTTGACTATTGGCTGTTGTGGTTGTATAACCGGATGGTTAATTCTAGGAAATTGATTTCTTGTTACTTCATTTGGCATATTTGTCACTATGGGTACCCTTTTTGTAAAATTGAAATTCTTCTTTGGACTATTGCTATTATTTACTGTTCGCTGAATCCTTTGTGGTGTTATTTGGTTGATCTTTGGAAATTCAAATACAGAGGTAATATCTGGTCGACGCTCATTCACAATATTAGCAAAACATGTTTGATGTTGTTTTGCAGCTTCAGAGTAGGATAAATTCTGTATTACCATAATTCGTTTTATATTTTTTTGTCTTGTGAATTCAGGACAAATTCTGTTTGTAGATACATGGGCTTCTTTGCAGAAAATGCAACGGGGCTCAATCTGTGTACATTCGTTCGGACTGTGAGATAGACTACATCGACTACAACGTTGGGTACTTTTACAGTTACGACTTAAATGACCATATCTTAAACAATTAAAACATTGGACTACTTGTGGAATATAAGTTGATACTTCACAGCGTGTACCGAACAAATATATGTAATTCGGGAGTTTTTGTCCTTCAAATTTAAAAATGCATGTTTGTGTTGGTTTTTTTTCCGTACTGGAAATTCGCTTTAAAATTCTTCTTACAGATATGATTTTAATTTCACATTCAGTTTCTTGAATTATTTCCTCGTCAGTCAGCGTGGTATCTATAAATTTGACAATACCTTGTCTCGACACATTAAATTCAGGTATATAGCTCTCAAATTCAATATTATTAACAGCCTCCAAATCTATTAATTTATTTGCAGCAACAGAATTGTTTAATTCAATTTTAATTTTTGATTTACCAACACTTTGAATGTTTAATATATTATTTTTAATAAATGTATTTTCTCCTTTATATAAAATTTTTCCAATTGACATGGGATGTAATTTTTTAAATTGTTTATGTTCAATAAAAATATAATATGGTCCTGTGTCTGTTATTTTATATTTTATTTTATTTGTTATGTTGCTAGAATTTATGCTAGTGAAATCATTAGCGGACATATTATTGGTCATCTTAGCTGGTGGTAGATTTAAAATTTCCTCACCTGATCTTTTGTAGGTTAGAGGTTTAGCTGTTATTGTGGAACCATTGTTCGTATATAGGGATTCATCTTGTGCGTCCATATTTTCTATTTCTGGATTATTTAAAACTTCCAGTGCATCATATATATATCTTGAAGTGTTTTTTGACTGTCCAGTGTCAGGCGGCCCTGGACCTCCATGATCTTCCATCATTACTTGCACTTAATACTATTCTGCAATGTTTATTTTTATTTCTTCTTATTCTTTATTATTAGAGCTAAGAGAAATTCACTACACTTTTAAAATTAAATAAAACTCAGTAAAAAAGCAAAATTATTTTTCAAAATGTCAAAGAGAACGTCAATGTGACACTTGAAAAACAAAAGTCATAGGCAAATTCATACCATTACATTATAAATTGGATATACAAGGTGTCTCAAAAGAAATTTTATATTTATTTAGCTTACTGCGTGAACGCAACGTATCCGAGGGGCGCGGGGGTTATGTCAATCGGTAGCCTGGCTCTTGGGAATGCAGTCGCTATGGAGCGTTTCTCGGGAGCAGACCGCGCGTTATTCGTGCGAGAGTTTTACAAAAACGGTGATTCGGCGACTGTAGCGCGTAGAAAATTCTGCAGTATTCGAGGTTTTCGCCACTTAAATGATGCGCCAAGCATTCCTCTCATTCGACATTGGGTTAAAAAGTTTGAAGAGACTGGTACAACGCTGGATAAATCAAAATCCGGGCGACCTAGGTCATCAAGAACGGTAGAAAACGTGGAGAATGTTAATCAGTCTGTACGTGACGACCCGAACCTTTCAATTCGGAAGCGCGCAAGTGCTTTAAATGTGCATAGATCATCATTACATCGCATTATGCACAAAGACCTAAAGCTGCACCCCTACAAAATTCAATTGGTGCAAGAATTAAAGCCCCAAGAAGCCAGTCAGAGGCTTAATTCTCAGGCAAATTGATCTCCCGGAAAGGTGACATAAATTGGCCTCCACGCAGTCCAGATTTAACCCCTATGTACTTTTTCCTATGGGGTTATCTTAAATCTAAAGTTTACGCCAATAAACCGACTTCATTGGCGCATTTGAAAGAAAATATCCATCACGAAATGGCAGCCATCCCTGAGTCCACCTGCCGAGACGTCATAAGTAATTTTACTGTTCGATTAAATGAGTGCCGAGAACGCGAGGGTCTACATTTAGACGATATTATTTTTAAGCAATAAATCCCCAAAAAGTGTATTTTAATAATTAATAAACATTTTTTCTATATACGGCTTACTTTTTTTTTAATCGATCCACTAAATATAAAATTTCTTTTGAGACACCTTGTATAATTAATAAATTAACACCTTGTATAATTTGTATTGTTAAAACCAAGATCTTTCTATCAAACCACCCACGTGACAATATATATCACCGTTTTTGCGTAAATCTCGGATAGATAAACATAAATTGATTTTTTTATTGATATCGCCTTATAATCAACCTGAAAAGTGTAGACACAAAGTTTGAGGATGAAAATATACAAAAACAATTTTGTTTATACAGATTATTGAAAATACACGTAAGTAATATAATTTATATAGAACAATAAGTGTTGTTGCAAGTGCTGTTTTTCCACATTTCCCAGTTTGTTTGTAAAGCTAAAGTACCTACGTGATCGTAGAAATAACACAAGAGATGAAAAACCAAATATTCCAATAAAAGAAAACAGACAGTTCAATTTTTATTGGATTACATATCCCCGATAAATTTTTTTATCATGACAAAACCCACTATATTCCAAAAGTTAAACACAAATTGTGCTAAATCAAAATATTGGATTGATCTTGATAACCGTATTAATTTTTTATTATCAAAAACAGTGGGTTATTGCTAAAAAAATAGTACTGAAACATTCGTCCATTAACTACAAATAGTTATCTACGCTTTTTTCATTTGCAAAAATAAAAAAGTCAAAGATTGGAATATCTGTTCGGGTATATTCTGAAACTTCTCGACAGTCACACGAACAATATCATGTCACCTATGCACACTGAACTGTCTCCGTAGACCAGTGGTTCTTACCTTTTCCGAATCACGGAACACTTACAAAAATTGGAACACAGTAAAATAAAACAGTATATATATTTTTTATATTGCATAATATATTAAAAATCGCATACTTACTTACTTACTTAATCCTGCAGCCTTTCTACCTTGCGGTGTAAGGCTATGGTCGAGTTACTTATTTTCTGGTGTTGTTCTCCATACTTCTTTCCATCGTGTTCTGTCCTTTGTATATTTTCTTATCTCCTCCCACTTTACTCCTCTCTTCGTTGCAGCTTCTTTTGTTTCTTGGTGCCAGGTTTTTCTCGGTCTTCCTGGTCTAACTTTCTTCACTGTTCTTGCTTCATAAACTCTTTTTACTATTTTCTCTTCACTCATTCTGTGTATATATCCCAGCCATCTTAGCTGTCCATCTTCTATTATAGTCTCTACTGGTTTTGTGCCTAGTTTTTCCCTAAATACTTCATTTCTTATTCTGTCCAATTTTGTTTTACCTTCGATTTTCCTCAAAAATCTCATTTCGGAGCTTCTTATTTTAGACCTGTGCGTCTCTGTAGTGGTCCAGGATTCTAAGGCGTATGTCAAAATTGGTACTGTCACTTTTTTGAAGATCTCTACTTTGATGTTGGTTGGTATTTCTTGTTTAGTTAAGAACGGTGCTTTGATGCTGTTGAACATTCTTCCTGCTGCGCCTACTCTTTCCATAATTTCTTCATCCATTTTTCCATCTTCCGCGAAAACTGTGCAAAAATCGCATACATAGAGTCCATTTACCATAACAATGAGATGACGTCACAGTTGAAAAACTTCACTTGTTGCCACTTCGCAAATTGTCAAAAAGTTAGGTTATATCGAACTACTTCTAAAATGAAATTAAAAACATATATTTCCTATGGAGGAAAGGAATTAATGTATATTATGATGCACAGCAGTTCTTTTCAATCGATTTGTCGCCAAATTTATGGTTTAAATTATATTAAGCGTGTAATGTAGTACTAAACAAAAAAAATAAATAAATAAAATTTCAGTGTATAAGAATAACCAGAAATATTTTTTTTTAGAAGTGTGTTGTGTTCTTTTCATTCTTTTAATACAATTTACTTTCATTTTTCGCCTGGTGTCACATTGACACATTGGGTTCGGGAAACACACTCGAAGTGTTCCGAGTCACTCTGTTTAACTGCAGACCGCTCGAATACACGCGTTTAGACCTTTTCTCGAACGCTCCGAGTTTGCTTTCCGAACTCACCTAAAGATATCGGAAAGCAATGATAAAGAGTCAAATTATTCCAAGATACAAAATGAAATATTGTTTTTGGTCAGTGAAATTACAAATTACAAAACCTTTTAAAATATATAAACACAATATACACATCTTTTGCATATTTCAAATCCATTTAAGGTCCACCATTATCTCGATCTCTTTCAAAATAATTAATAAGTGACAAAACCATTCTTTGAGTGCGGCTATACTAAGAGCTTTCGGCATTTTTATTACAATAATATTTTATTTAATGAAAAATTAAATTTAACCTCACTTAAGTAAATGTCAAATCTGACTAAAAACGACTGAACAGTACAATCTCAAGCTGGCAACGTGTAAAAACTTTACCAACATTATGTCATGTTTTTGGTCATACCTGCAAAACCCTAAAAAGATACTCTCTCCATCCGAAAATATGGTATACATTACTTACGAAAGTAATATTATCTTGATCTTTTTTTGTTTTTATTTCTCAATAAGTGGTTGTTAGGCAACTAATATACAAATAGCGCGCAAATAGTTTTGCATATGTCAAAAGTAATTCACAGAAAAAAAAACACGTATTTAGACAAATTAATGTGACACCCACTGTTCTAACAAAATGGCGAATTTTGACCAATATTGTATTGAATTGTAAAGAAGAAGTTCCAAATCAACTTAAATCCCAATCGCCAAATTGTCCAGATTTTAATATACTGGATCTGGGTTTTTTCAATGCTATAAAATTCTTACAACATACACCTTCACCGAATACAATCCACGAACTGATTGAATGCGTACAATATGTATTTATTGCATTAAACATACAAACCATTGATAATGTTTTTCTAACATTTCAAACTTGTCTAGAAGCAACCATGTTATCAAAAGGAGGGAATTCCTATAAGATTCCGTACATTAATAAGGCAAAACTTCATCGTAAGGAACGATTACAAACAACAATATCAAGTTACATACAAGCTGTGGAGACAACCACGTCCTTGTTAAATTAAAACTTTTTGTATTATTCTTCGTTTTACTAGATATTTGTAACTACAAGGTGTCTCAAAAGAAATTTTATATTTAGTGGATCGATTAAAAAAAAAGTAAGCCGTATATAGAAAAAATGTTTATTAATTATTAAAATACACTTTTTGGGGATTTATTTCTTAAAAATAATATCGTCTGAATGTAGACCCTCGCGTTCTCGGCACTCATTTAATCGAACAGTAAAATTACTTATGACGTCTCGGCAGGTGGACTCAGGGATGGCTGCCATTTCGTGACGGATATTTTCTTTCAAATGCGCCAGTGAAGTCGGTTTATTGGCGTAAACTTTAGATTTAAGATAACCCCATAGGGGTTAAATCTGGACTGCATGGAGGACAATTTATGTCACCTCTCCGGGAGATCAATTTGCCTGAGAAAATTTCACGAACACGTGGCAGAGACATATTGGACGTGTGTGAAGTTGCTCCGTCCTGTTGGAACCATGTTCTTTGGTTATAGCCAGGAAAGTTTTGCAGTTCAGGTACCAAGAAGTTGTCTAACATCTCCACATAACGCTCTGAATTCACTGTAACTGCACGCCTCCTTTCGTCTTCAAAAAAGTAAGGGCCGATAATTCCTCGCGCCGACATCGCAGCCCATACGGTCACTTTAGGCGAATGTAGGGGTTTCTGATGTTTGCGTTTCGGATTCGTTGCACTCCAGTAGCGGCAGTTCTGCTTATTTACGTGGCCATTAAGATGAAAATGAGCTTCATCCGAAAACAAAATGTTGGTAAACGTTGAAAATCGCTCAATGACCTGATTTACGAAATTAAGCCTCTGACTTGCCAGTCAGAGGCTTAATTTACTCTTGGGGCTTTAATTCTTGCACCAATTGAATTTTGTAGGGGTGCAGCTTTAGGTCTTTGTGCATAATGCGATGTAATGATGATCTATGCACATTTAAAGCACTTGCGCGCTTCCGAATTGAAAGGTTCGGGTCGTCACGAACAGACTGACTAACATTCTCCACGTTTTCTACCGTTCTTGATGACCTAGGTTGCCCGGATTTTGATTTATCCAGCGTTGTACCAGTCTCTTCAAACTTTTTAACCCAATGTCGAATGAGAGGAATGCTTGGCGCATCATTTAAGTGGCGAAAACCTCGAATACTGCAGAATTTTCTACGCGCTACAGTCGCCGAATCACCGTTTTTGTAAAACTCTCGCACGCATAACGCGCGGTCTGCTCCCGAGAAACACTCCATAGCGACTGAATTCCCAAGAGCCAGGCTACCGATTAACATAACTCCCGCGCCCCTCGGATACGTTGCGTTCACGCAGTAAGCTAAATAAATATAAAATTTCTTTTGAGACACCTTGAATTTCATAAATAAAATCATTTTAATTAATAAAAATTGTAAATGTATATGTCATATTTTTTGACGAAGGAATATTATCCCCCCCTTGATTACGCCTATTTAATGATTTTCTATTAAGGCATGTAGAAAAAAGTTCTGGAACATGTTCCACAAAAAAATGACGTTCCGGTGCGGAACGCACCAGTGATCGAAAACATCATTTCAAAATAAATATATATTTTATCTGTGATAAACTGATAAATACTGAATATCAAACGCTTGATTAAATCAAAAAACCTCACTAAAAAAACATCTGATGTTAAAAAAGCTTTCTTTTATGGCAACGTTTATAAAAACATTCACGTTTTTACACGTTTTTGGAAGCTTTCGGAGTGAGAACAAGCATGTCATGTGATATGATGTGTATTCGGTCCGGTAGAGGCGCTCTAGTCGCTTGTTTGTGCCGCCATGTGACGTCACTTGACCAGCATAAACGGGACTTGAGGGATTTACAAGATTTTTTTGTAATTTTATCGCGGCTTCTGACTATGATATTTCAGAAGAAAAAACTTTACATCTTGTTGGATAAAAAATATCTGAGAGAATTTCTTGTAAAGAAATTCAGAGGATTTTTATGTCTTGTAATTTGTTGCGTGGAAATAAAAAAGGTTTTATTTTAAAGAGAGCTTAAAATATAAATTCTGGAAAGAATTGTTTTTATAAAACAGCGTTTCTTAACCGGAGGTCCATGAATATCAAGACAGGGACCTACTAGTAAATTTTTATAAGACATATTACTTTCATTTTGCATTTTTGCTCCATATATACAACAATGAAATTTTATTTTGCACACCCAGGAATAAATATAGAATTATTGACTTGCTTTTATATTTATAACGACAGTGTTTATCGCCCCAGGGCCAAAAAATAGATTTTACGGCCCGTGGCATTTTACGCCCAGTCAACGTTACAAACACAAAATAGGGGTAATCAACATTTTGTTACCTCTATTTTACACCCGTTTACCCGAAGAAGCGTAGCCAGCTAACAATCCAGATCTTTAGAGTCGTTTTTCTTGACCTACGTCAGAAACGAAGCTACAATATGTGTTTGTAATGTTGACTGGACGCACAGCGGGACTTACCTCTCAGTACCAGTGTTGCCAGATCAAGGAAAAATTCCGTAGATTTAGGGAATTTTTTTCTTGTTTAAGGAAAAAGGAAATTATGTTATTTTCTACGGAAATTCTGATATTAGAAGAAAAAATTTCTTTATTTTGACTATAATCTACAGTCTGTTTCAAACGCTTAGGCGGAACTAAATGGGAATTTCGTTCTTTTAGGTTGTCACGACAAGGGACCTTGCTTGGGTTATTTAATTTTTTCACGTTGGAATGTCAAAATTCAATATTACAACAATGAAACCATGGAAACGAATGACCTATGTCAAAATTAAATTATTTTTAATGACAAAAAAATAAATAAATGGGAAATTTCTATTAAGAATGACACAAAAAATCAAAATATAAAGAAAATGACATTTTAAAATGATATTAACCTTAACCAAAAAATGTTTATTGTAAGTATGATTTACAAAGCTTAAACAAAACGGCCGAAAAGCACGATTTAAGCGATGAAAGTAACTAAATTGTAAAATCTAGTGCCGCCTAAGCGTTTGAAACAGACTGTACTGAAATTAATATCCAAATATCTTTACATAATCTTACAAGTTGGTATTTTTCAGTATATACAACTTGAAAATTATACAACGCCTTAATTCGCTTTAAATTTACACGCTAATCATTGCGCGATTTTTTGAACGACCACAATAATACGGGCACGGCGAGTGCGTAGGCTACTAGTGTTTTCGCATGGTTTCCCCGAATACAGAAATAGCGGTTTTGTTCTGTTGCGTCAACCGACAAGGCGGCCTATAGGCTATTCCAAACGTTTAAGCGGAACTAACTGGAATTTTCATTTTTGTAAGTTGTCATTAGCTCTATTTTTATGGTTTGAAGTAAACTCTTACTAAAAAAATGATCAAAAGCCTCACTTAATCTGTTAAAGTTATTGGAATTGAAAATGTAGTTCCACTCAAAGTAGAGAAACAGGCTATATGATACAATTGTCGAAAATACATTTTTTGTTACCCCTGTTTTTTCATTCGTACACAGGTTATGATTATATTTAGAAAAATATAATTGTATTTATGAATGAAATATGTAGCTATTCCAAACTTTAAGGCCGAAATAGATTTTGAATTCTAGTAACTTTTATAGTTTGATTCCAGCTTTTGACCATTTTGGTTAAGCTTTGTAAATCATACTTACAATAAACATTTTTCGGTTAAAGTTAATGCCATTATAAAATGTAATTTTCATTACATTTTGATTTTTTGTGTCATTGTTAATTCAAATGTCTCATTTTTTAACTTTTCCAAAAAATTTTGTTTTCCAAACTTTTAGGCGAACTAGAACTATTAATAGGCGGAACTAAATGGAATTTAAATTTTCTCAAGTTGCCACTAGCTAATTTTTTATATATTTACGTAGGCTTTTCCTAAACAATATGATCAAAAGCTTCAATCAATCCGTAAAAGTTAATAGATTTGAAAATTTAATTCCGCCTGAACCAAAGAAACCACCTATATGTACTATTTTCCGTTTTCGTGACCACTTAAAAATACGAAACCCCCATTTAGATCCGACTAAACCAAAGAAACGACCTATATTTTATTTCAATAAAAAAATATAATCTTTTTTTTACTAATCTGTCTTATTATACTTCACGAATTTTTGATTCATTTTAGGGAATTTTTGATTAAATTTAGGGAATTTTTGATAAAATTTAGGGAATTTTTGATAAAATTTAGGGAATTTTTTATTAAATTTAGGGAAATTTTGCTGTTGTATTTAAGGAATTTATTTTTTTACGTCTGACAACACTGCTCAGTACTGCCTGGATGCGTCGGGAGGGGCCCCCTCGTGTCTTCTGCTGCTGTATCACCTGGATGTGGGAGAGTTAGATACAGGAACAGTTCATACTACGCAGCTGAGCCTTAAGGACACTCGTAGTAATAAAATTATGAATAGAACGAAATGACAAACTGACCTCAGTCAGCTGTCGTGGCCAGGGCCGTCTTAGGCCCTGCAGGGGTTCTTGGGCACACAGTGTTTAGGGCCCTTTTAGATAATCAAAAAAAAAAATGTGAATGAAAACATCAGTATGTACTTTTATTTAGTTACTTTATTGGTTATTATGGTTAGCTTTATACAAATCAAATATAAGTGAAGTCATAACTATTTTCAGAATTGGACTTACGCTAATGATGATGATTTCTTCTGGGATTTCTGTTGTGCCAAATCTTCTATTATGTCCTCAAAGTCTAATTTTTTAAGGATATCACTCTCTATGCACATGATTGACAAATTAGTAAGTCGTTCTTGTAACATAGTCGTTCGTAATTTATTTTTTATTCTTTTTAGCCGTGAAAATGAGCGCTCTCCTCTACAATTGGTGACGATAAATCTCATCTGGTTTTCGATTTACATTTAAATTTAGAAATTTTAACGGCTATTCTTAGTCAAATTGCACTAAAAATTGAGTTCCTCTTTTTTCCGTGTAAATGACAACCTCGACATTTTGAGGTCCCAATCAAGCCGGGAGAAGGCTGGGCTCGTGCCTCATGTGCCCTTATGGAAAAGACGGAACTGGTCATGGCTGTAATAATGCTAGTACAAGAAAACTATTAGACTACTAGCGTGGTACTAGACTGGTAACGACAATTCACTGGCTGAGTTCCATTCTATTCTATGTCCACTATTTCTACATTTGAGTTATTGACATTTTAAAATTTGACATAACAGATCTCAAAACCATATTTTATTTTTGTGTTTTTAGTTTATTTAATATTTTTTATAAGTAATTGGGAATTTATTTATGCAATAAAAAATATAAATTACTAATAGTTATTAACAAAACTTTAATTTTTTATTAGGACATAGAATAAAAGGAAAATATACTATAATAACAAAATGCAGATATTTTATTCTATGTCTGAAACTACACCTCTATTATAAGTAATAATAATAATATAATGATAATGTCTCTTTATTTAACAGGGGTATAATTTGGTACATTTATAAAGTAGATGCAATAAGAGATTAAACCCCAAATAGAAAAAGCACAAATATAAACAGAAATATTAATTTAATAAATAATAGCTGTAAAGCTAAAACAATTTAGTAGAAATACCACTTATTACTATGCTGGGGAAACACCACATATACCACAAAGGTATGTGCGTGGTATCAATGTATATGGATTTTAAGTAGTGAGCGATCCTATGTATATATTATATATTAGTTATTTTAACTTTTATATACATACATGCTAAAGTAAAAATAAAAGATGTGCAATGTATTTACAAAATATTAACAGTTGTTAAAGATTGTATCTAGTTCGATTTTTGTTAGCTGGTTAATCCATATTTTGGCAATTTTGATTACATTATTTTGTTGAATATTAATCTGATGTCGTGAAGCGAAATTATGCAACTTATTGTAGATTTTTTTCAAATGTTGGATCATCTGCATCAGATGCACTAAAATCACTATTTGTTTCTAAAATGTCGTCCATTTTTTGAAAACTGGCACTACATATAATTTAAATAATATTAAATTTGGAAAACTTGCACATACATTGACAGCTAATTTTTAAATGCGCGAATATTCAATGCCCACATAACGCAAGACTGTGATTGGTTGATGGACATTGAATATAAACGCTCAAAATGAATACCATATAAGAGAGATAGAATAAAAAGGAATATAGTAGTTTATGTACATTTTGTCTCATAGAATAATTTGGCACTCATAACTCAATTTATTGCAAAAGTGGACATAGAATAGAATGGAACTCAGCCAGCGAATTGTCAATAGCGAGAGACAATTTACCATTCTTACAAATAAAGCATGTGGTTTCTCCTACCAAAAATCCCCTCCTAAACTGAATAAAATAAATGTAAGGATTTAAGTAAGCGAACGCATATTATATATTAATTTTTATTAATATTAATACTAATATTGTCCCATGGATGGTTTAATGAAAAACAACTCCTGGTTGTAACAAGTTTATTAAGTAAATATCAGTTATAGTAATAATATTTGATGGAATATTCCATGGGAGCTGGGGAAGCCTTCCGTCCACCCCGTGCTGTCCGGGATTGTCTTGCACCTTCCTCCTGGTGGGGGTTGCTCATTAGGGACTCAAAGAGCCTGGTGAAGTGTTCCCCCGTTTACATGGGGACTGCTGTTTGGTCTTCCCGGAAGATATTCGTATATGGCCTGCCTGGTTTCCGTACGACATTCACATACACATACTCATACGTCCGATTATCCTAGATCCGCTATTCATTCGTCAGGACAAACATTACCTAAATACGAAAATGCAGCGTATGCCTTGCGTAATCAGGATATCAGATATATAGACGCTGACAAATAGTTTTTTAATCAAACAGCTGTGCGTAACAACGTATTAGAATCCTGAGCTGGGGTTACCTTTGTGACAATATCACAATTGGTGCAATTTTCAGCTTTAATACTTTATTCGCGATTTGAGTTTTGTTGCTTTCAGAGTCCTCGTCAACAGCGTTCCGTTAATAAAATTTGTTCAGTAATTTTGAATTTTCGGAACGGAAAATCACATTCTTGGTTGCGATGGTATTTACAGTACATACAATTTGAAAAGCATGGATATGCATATTTTTATATTTTTTACTGATAATTTCTTTGCGAAAATGTAAACAATTTTTTTTTTGTTACATAGGGCGTAGGTTTCATTTTGCCTGGAGCATTCAAATAATTATACACGGTTCTGCTTGTGGATTCATGGCGTCTCAATAGCGGCTTTTTTTATATATTAACATAACATCTGAGGTTGAAATGGTTTCGTCAATCATTTTCTCGTAAAAATTTTCGTAGCATGATTTATGCGTTGTTCAATCGTAAAACGCTCTGTAACAACTTTTCCACATTTACACTGCTCGAGTAACAAATATGAATTGTGATAATTGAACCAAGCAAAATGCGGACTGATACAGAGCGCCGAGAACAAGCTCGGGCCCCGGTAGAACAATTAATACGGACCTGGGCCCAATGTAAACAATAACCCTCCCATAAAAAAACCTAATTACGAGCCCTATGACAGGTAAAAAACTGCGCGTATGTAGAAACTGTTGTTCAATCAATCAATCAATCAATAATATCTTTATTCTTGCCTTTCGGCCTCGAATTGGAGTACATTATTTTCTCTTGTTTACATTCTAACATATGTGTATGACCTAAATATCCCAATTAAATCTACTTCCTAATTAACAAAAATATAAATAACTAAATAACTAACAAGAAATCTTATAACTGCGAAAATAAACTATTAAAAATGGCTAAGCAGTATTTTATTTCCTCTGGAACGTCTAGTCTTTCTTGGCATTTGGTCGAGTTCGGCTTCTTTTGACTCTCGTCATCCATTCTATACCGCTTTCTGCCTCCTCCAATTTTTTCCTACCGTGCTGGTTCTTCTCCTATTTCTGCACAGCATCTTAAGTGGTTCATGGTTTCTGGTTCTTCTCTACATGTCCGGCACTTCTTCTCTTCTTCATCCCTCCAAAATAGATTGGCTGCCGCCTCGTTCCCGCATCTGAAACTGGCAATCGTCTTCTGGTGTCTGTTATTGTCTCTCAAGTATCAAATGTTTCGCATTTTATCTTCTGGTAGTCTTCATTGTATCTTGTTTGGTTTATTCTGTTCTGTCTTTCTTGGTCCTGTACTTCCGTGTCTCTGTCCACCATCCTTTACAGGTAATCCTCGCCTTCTTCCTGCATTCTCCTTACTTCCTCCAGGCCATATCAATTTCTTTCATAGTACTTTCTTCTCTCTGTTCCCCAAATTGTTTGCGGGTTCTTTTCCTTTTCCTTCCTCTATTCTCTCAGAATTTCGTTGCAGCTTAGTCTGATCTTATGCTCGAATTTTGCTGCTCTGGCCCCGGAGTTGATTTTGTCCCGTTTTGTTTTTGCTAGCACTATATAGCCGATAAACAAATTATGTAGCAAAATCACGAATAATAGAAACAATTCAGTCCTGGGCCCTGCAGTCTTCCCCCTTCCCTGTTTCTTGACGTCTCTGTCAATATAGGCTATAAAATTCCTTCCTATAGAGTCGCAATTGCTTCCAATTTTATCAATATTTTACTTGCAAAAAAATCCAAGTTATTCTAGATTTTTCTCACCTACGTCTCTGTGGTTACGTCACTGACCACTTGAGATGAAAAACTCCCTCCTCCCAGCACCATTGTAGAGGTGAGTAGAGGGGAAAGAGGATGGTTTTGTGTTCATTGTGTATTCTTGCATCGTGCTCTACATGCCAATGGGTTTTCTTTTGATTTTTTACAAGGATTTTCAACACAGATGAAAATTTGATCCTTAGGTAAATGAAATGTGAATAGAATGAATGTTCAGAATAATAATATCCAAGTGAAAAACTATAGAAACGTATTGTTTTAAATTTTCTATTAATAGAAAGTAATATATCAAATTGAAAAAGAAAATTTTATGCCAATATATACTGCATGACATTTAAAATGCAACTTCAAGTAAAATGAATATATTTTAATAATTTTTAGGTCATAAATTGAGTACATCTGGAGTATTCAATGATTAAAATTTGATGATGATTAGAAAAGTCGACGATAGTCATTTCGCCGCCGAGAACTTGGCGAGAAAAAATATTATTTATTTATTTTATTTTATTTGGGTTCTATTTTGATCCCCATTATAGGATGTCACTGTAACATATATTTATATTTATTTATAACTATTATAATGCAACTATTTTGATTTTTAGGGTTTTGTAGGTATGACCAAAAAACCCTTATACCGTCATTTTGTCGTCTGTCTGTCTGTCTGTCTGTCTGTTCGGTAAAAATTGTAGCCAAACGGCTAAACCTAGAGAGTTGAAATTTGGCATGCTTATACAACTCTTTGACCCGCACATAGGAAAAATACTAAAACATCTAAAAAACATATCCCCCTAAAAATATAAACAAATATATGCTCATCGAAAAAAAAATATTTTTTTACAATTCTGCATTTTGCATTTTTATTTTGTTTAAATTATTTTGTCAAAATTCTAGTTATATTTTGGCAAATGTTGCATTTAATTTTTAAAAAACTAAATTTAATAACCAGTGGGAAGTGTTGAAATTATAATTTAATTCTATGTTTGAATGTATACGAAATCATAGGGGTGGAGTTTACGACTTAAACAGCCAATGGAAGCCATAGGCGCAATTTTCAAAATATTAATGAACCTTGCTATATAAAAAAAAAAAAACGCCAAATAATGGTATTAGGCATTCGAATTAAAATTAACAAAAAAATATTTTAACATAAATTTTGTGTTGGCATCCCAAATAATCATCATTCACTTACTAAATACCTGCGAAACCCTGAAATATGTGAAAATTCACATTTCACATCAATGTTTCTCAACCGGGCTGGCGCAACTCCTTGATACAAAAGCAAATTAATGAAGCGATTTAAAAATCTTTCAGTGGTGGATATATTAGAATTTGAGAATCTGAGTGAAATAGGCTAACGCGGCCTTCTGGTGTGCCGCAAAAGTAAATTAATGAACTGATCTGAAATATTTTTTTAGTGTTCTATAGCTTAGAACTTCCTAATTGGCTATGTCAGTATTTCTCTACCCGGAAGGGGGGCGATCCTCTAGTGTGCCCAAAAAAGCAAATTAAAGAACTGATTTTAAAAATTCTTTCAGATGTTTATAGATTAGAACTTTATGGTTTTTTTTTTATTGTTTATAGCCAGTTTCTGTTTAGTTCCGTTAGTTATCCGTTAAACTGAAGTATAAACAGAAAACCTGAAGCAACGAACTGAAACTGAAACATGACTCGATGGGAGAGCCTGAAGTTCTCCTATTCGTTATCAGTTAAAACGTGTTCGTTCAAGTCTCAGTTTGTATTTATTTATTGTCAATCAATATGTCAAAAGTCACGATTTTATAATTGCTACAATCGCTTCACAAGTTGTATAATCTTGCTTAAGGCAGGTGCTGAAATTTGAGACTTTGATATCTGTTTCCACCTGCCAAGAATCGCGTTCTAAGTTTTACATGTGGTGATATTGACGCCCACATGTTAGTATCCTGTTTTTAATAACTGGAGACACTAATTGCAGTAATTGTAAACAAGTTTCTTCATCTATTTGCAATAGTTTGTGAAGTTTGTGATGTTCCTTTAATAGATTCACTTGAGAACTGGATCTCGTTTCAGATATCAGTCTTTACTCCATTTACTTCTCTTTTTATTTTTATATTTTTAAAAACTAGTGAAAGTATAACAGTAATAAGTACTTGTAAGAACAATGTTTTGTTGGAGAAATTCAAAGAGTCTGATTGGGCTTGGAGCTTATATTGCAGTTGGAAACCAAAGACTTTTATAATAATAATAAATGTATTTCGTGCCTTTCGGCTTTAAAAGAGTTGGTTTACATTCTATAATAATAATTAAATATGGCAAATGATATAAATGATTCTAGATATGGATATAAATATCTAATAATTATAACAATATGATAATAACTAAATAATAAATTGAATGTATAAGATTATTGGTGGTTATGTAATAGGACTTGTACGGGTTCTTCTTGGATTTTCAACGAAATAAATCAGAATAAGAATAAGTCAGAAAATAAAATGGACCCATTTTATTTTCTGACACGGTTTTACCGCGTATTTTGACTCTTATGTTAACTATTATTTATTTGTATTTATCATTTTGGACAATCAGCTTGATAATGCTCGAACGAGCGAAACTAGTCGCAATAACTTTAATAAAGAATTTACATAATTAATATTATATTTATTTCGGTGGAAATCCAAGAAGAACCCGTACAACTCCTAAATAGTAAATGATTTAGAACAAGCTAATTTGATACATAATAATTCATTTTATTCATCTTTCATCCCCGAGTCGTCTAGTAGGTTAGGTTAGGTTAGGTTCTGTTTTTTGTATTTATGGCTGCATTCCTTCACAGTTTCTTAGGTGGTCTATTGTTTCTTCTCTGAAAATTCTATATGTTTTTTTCCGTTTCTTCCATCCAATAATTGTTTACCTTCTCCTTGTTGCCACATCTGAATCTAGGGATTACCTTCTGGTTCCTTGTACCTTCTGCTAGGTATCTGGGTAATCCGATAGTGGTTATATTTTTGTAAATTTTGTTATATATAGATTCTTATATTTTGTTATACTGTTCTTGTTTTTGCACTTTGTCTCTTCCTTCTCTTCTTCTTTTTGCGACCTCTTCTATGGAAAAACCGTTCCGTTCGTAATGTTTTTCACGTTTCATTCTCCATTTGGTATTGGTTTTCATCTTCTCTTTCTTTCCAGCACTCTGCTAATATTGTGTTTTCTGTCAAAGATTTACTCCCAGTTGCCAAAAATATCAGAGTTGCACTTAGTCTTTCGTGTGGTGATCCAGCTTCTATCATATTGGTATCTTGCTTTTAATTGGTGTCACTAATTCCATTATTTTCAGAGCCACCCGTATCCTCATCCATTCGTAAATAATTTGAACAATCACAAGGTTCAAAGCCGAGGTACATCATTAAATTTACATTAGATTGTGAGCCTTTAGTACTTCTTTTCTTCCCTGATTTCTTCAGCACCAAAATTAAAGCTATTGCAGTAAGCCATTCTTCGTCCATGGTAGCTACAACAGTGTAGTATGAATGGCTCGAAAAATTAAAATTCAACTCACTGAGCTCAACTTGGACGGACAACTGAACGGTCAGTCTAAAACAGCTATTAAGCAAACTAAATGAAAACTGGAATCTTTTTTAGTTCCAACTTACCAACAAAATATTTTCCCCATATTGCTCATCCATGGCGTTTTCGAGTAAAATCGCGTTTCCTCTATCTTGTTAGTTAGTTAATTAACATTTTTGGCGCACAGCAACAAAGGCTATTTGCGCGTAACGCAGCTTTCCTCTATCTTTTCACACTCTGTATAGTTGTAGATAAAATATTGTATTTGGCGCATATAATGGCTTTATTACACTCGAATGATTAAAACCCTTGCCTTCGGCTCGTGCATAAACTTCATCCTTATGTAATATAGCCTACATTATATGCTTGCTATAGCTATTTATGCACCATGGGTGTTACACTAAGATGATTACGCCCGGAGAATGACGTAATACAACCCGAGGGCCGCTGGCCCGACGGGTGGATGTCGCTCAAAGAGCGTAATCATCCAGTAACGCCAATAGATTTTATTTTTCACTTCAAATAAAAAGTAAAAATTAACAGATATTTATACCTTCCTTCACATAAAATAAAAAGTTAAAATTAACAGATCTGGTAGCCTTATTTAATCGTCTAATTGTCAGATATTGAAATTAAAATAAATATACTAGAATTTCCCGAATATATCAACATAAATGCACAAAAAGCAACAAAAAGTTTGCTGCCAACTAAATCGAAATATAAATACAAATTTTAAATAATCATATCGACACCATTACTGATGGCTAGTTTATTGTACAGTGGAATTATAGCTGAGAAGTATTATATATATAATTTTATTATTACAATATTATATGACAGTATTACATATATTTTTTATTTATATTAAACGTCCAACACCATTATTAATCACGTATCCTTAGTAATTCAATCCTTAGTAACTAGATCATCTTCTATTAATCTCTGCTTCATCCAGAATGTTTTTCTAATTTTAAGCTAATTTCTATAGGTGTTTTTATACCATTACAATCTTTCATCCCAAATTTATTCAAAGTTTCTTTCAGTTTCATTCTCTGCAGCTTTTATGAAAATTTTTAGTTACTTTGCAGTTTCAGATTTCTTCTTCAAAAAATATACTTGAACTCTTCTACTACAGTCATCAACTATTGTTAAAACATATCGAGACCCACCTAAATACGCAGGTGTGTTAGGCCCGAAAAGATCTACATGAATTAATTCAAGAATATTTTTTCTTGGTAATCTGTTTGTTAATTTGTATTGTTCTCTTGTACATTTTCCTTTAACGCATTCTTCACATTTTTCTCTATTTCTATTTTTAATCTTCAAGCCATATACCATTTCATCAATCCAGTAAGTTTATCATCTTCCTCAGCGCTTCATGATGTAAGAGTCCAAATCTTCATTATTTTCGTTAATACTTTCATTTTTATTCAGTATTAATTTTCTTCGTTAGCTCTGTTTTTTATAGCAATCTTTTTGAAAATGACCTTTTCTCTTCTTGTAATAAAGAATTTTTAATCTGTTCAGGAGTAATATCATTAGGTTTCATAGCTTCATATATTCTTTTTACAGAATTGTATTTCTGAGGTAATCCATTTAAAATGTAACACGAAATTTCAGCTTTTGATAAATTTTCACCTAAACTTGATAAATTTGCTGCTATTTCTTCAATGTTCTTGATTTAATTCTCGACTTTATCGTCTGATTTCCATATAATATTTCCAATATCTCTTTTTGCAATACCATTTTGTTCAGGTGTTTCCGGTATTGTTGTTTCATGTTTTATTCCTTTTAATTCAAAATATTTTTTTAATTCTGTGCAAATAAATTCACCATCAATTACTAGCAAGACTTACAAACTTTTAGGATTTGTTATGAGTTAGTAAACCTTTTCACAGCAAAGAATCATTGACTACACCTCAATTGTCAGATCACAACTGGAGTATTGTTCAATAATATGGAATCCATTGTATGCCAAAAATATAAACTTACTGGAATCTATAAAGAGAAAATTCACTTTTGTAGTATGCAATAGGCTTAATATTATAAATTCAGATTATTTCAAAACATTACAATTATTAAAATTATGTCCACTTGAACAGAGACGAGTGAATGCTGATATGATATTCCTATATAAGGTGTTCAGTAACTTAATTGATTTACAAAATTTTATTCATAATTTTAATCTATTAGCTCCCATTAAAACAACTAGATCTAATCAACGGTTTCAATTAACTAAATTTAATTCTGTTAGCTATAAAAACTCTCCCATAAACAGACTCATGTCAACTTGCAATAATAATTATATTCATTTAGATATATTTAACTTGCCTTTACAAATATTTAAACTTTATCTTCCAATCTCATAACTGAATTTAAACTTGTTCTTGTATATCGATATTAAATTATGTATTACTCTATTTTTTTTGTTATTATACGGTATCTATGTAAACTATTTTTGTAATCTGTTGAAGCCAGTGATTGGTTTTGACTGTTGGCTTTCCTTAATGAAAAAGTAAATAAATAAATAAATAAATAAATAAATAAATAAATAAATATGAAAAAGAATATGAAACCTTTAGACTATGGCAATCACAAAACAAGGTGCCGGCCATAAATGAGACTGTACTGTGGTCGTATTTTCAAGAATTGGTAAGTTAAACATTTTTCACATATTTGTATACGTAAGGTTATTGATTTCTTTATTTTAGTCTCAAATTTACTCTCCTACTTCGCTATGGACCAAGTACATATTTATATTTTTTATTAAAACGAAAAAGAAAAAGCGTAATGAGCTAATGAGCGGCGTTATGAATCCATTACGCCCGCTGATTAAGCCCGGTTGTTAGGAATATGTTTAAATATCTCAAAGAATTATAAGCAAATAACAGCGAAGTGAAAAATAAAATACTATTTTAAAATTTAACTTAATCCAAACATGATAAAAAAATTTGACTGTAATATTTATGATCAGCGAAAATATGACGAGGCGGAAATTTTGCGAAGAATAAGATATTCAAGAAAAGAAGTTGACATTACAAGAGTTTGAAGGAATATTTCGCGCAGCTAAAATATTAAAACAACTAATCATGGATGCAAGCTCAGATATTGAGCGCAGTATGCAAATTCGCAAGAACATTGAAAAAGATGTGTATCCATACAAGCAAATTTCTGATAAAACAAAGAAAGGTCTATACACACCACCCATTTGAAATATTTTTTAAAGAACTATAATGAATTACATACTGTCTGTTATTTGTTATTTTCGTTAAATGTTTCATTACTAAACGACAAATATCTATAATTACCCTATACTCTTATACTTTTTAAGCTGCATTGACAGCTTCAAAATTAATACACTGTACGCTGTGAGTTGTGGATAAATTTACAGAGTGCGTTGTGAACAGACGTTTTAACGTTTAATTACAGCGTTCACAGCTATGAAAATGAATGCGTAACAAATCTTGTGATATTTTTGTTTTTTTAAACCAACTACTAAGGCGTATAGTTATTTATGTATCTAGGGCAGGATTCCCCAAACTTTTTTGACCGTCGACCCCCAGAAGAGTTTCTCGACTTCTTATCGACCCCCTCTATTTTACAATTACATTATTATAATAGGACAAGCAAAAAATAAGCTTATGTCATTTCTTATATTGTTTGTTGTACAGTGATTTTTATTTATATTACATTTATCAATTATAATAATATTATTATTAAATAAAATTGACTGTCTTTGTCAATGTGATGGGTGTTGATGCTGATTCTTTCCAAGATTAGCAATGTCGGGTTCAAAATTAGTTAATTTCAGCCTTAAATCCCCATGGAATTTTACATCTAACTTTTTTCTCTGTTTTGTCAGGATGGAATTAACATGGCTAAAACCAGCCTCAACCATTTAACTTTTTTCCATCGACCCCTAGCAATGTCATATCGACCCCCGGGGGTCGATATGACATTGTGTGGTCGATATGACATCGTGTGACCACTTTGGGGACCCCTGATCTAGGGAGTAAAGGGACAGTTTAATCCCGAGAATGTAAGTAATGCCTGGGACGTCCGAAGGGAGGCGAGGGTATTTTCATTTGAGGGATTAATGCACTTTACTCTCGAGATGCATATAAAAATTTCTCACAACAATAAATTACAAGTTATTGAAGCAATTTGTCTTCAATTTGATTTCATATAATTTTCAAACAGAAATCAGGTTACTGTTATTTTGCTACGGAAATAGCTTATTTATATTATGAAAAATAGAATATGGTGGATGAGGAACCAATTCGTAGCCCAATCCATGGAGTTTTGCCATTGCGATTGCGCACGTGGATCGGTGCGTTGTCCTGGAGGAACAGCACCTTTTTCTTTGCCAAATACGAACACTTTCGCTTCGGCGTCGAATCGGTTCAACAGCTCTGTATAATATACGCTCATGATCGTTTTGCCCTTTTCCAGGTCGATGTGAATGATACCGTGCGCATCCCAAAAAACTGTGGCCATGATTTTGTTGGCCGACAGACTCACCTTGGCCTTCTTCGGTTTCAATTTGCCAGGAGCAGTCCACTGTTTCGACTGTTCTTTGGTATCAGGTATATTGTGATGGATCCATGTTTCGTCCACGGTTACGAAACGGCGCAAAAAGTTTTTTTATGGGAGTTAAACAGCTCCAAACGTTCCTTCTAAATGGTCAGATTGCGTTTGTTGTCGACTGAGAGCAAATGCGGCACCCATCTGTCAGGTAGCTTCCTCGTTCGCAAATATTCATGTAAGATATTGAGCACCCGTTCGGTTGAGATGCCCGCAGCCTTAACTATCTTGCGTTTCGCTCGTTCGTCAATCGTCGATTATCATTCCATGGATTTTATCGACCATTTCTAGTGTGGTGACTTCTTTTGGACGTTCTGGACACTCATCATCAAAAATGCTCTTACGACCGCGTTTAAATTCAGCTGTCCAATATTTAATTGTTGATATCAAAGGTACAGAGTCTCCATAAACATCGTTCAATTCGGTGTGGATCTTATCGTTCGTTTTCTTTTTCAAAAACAAGTATCAAATCATTGCAAGATATTCGATTTTATTCATTTTTGTAAAAATGCAAAAGTTTTTCGCTTTTAATGACTGTCAAACACAAACTAAAATACGCAGCTGGTTGAAAATTTACAGTAGTCATTTAAAGGTAAGGATTTACGAAAAACAACATTGATTTGATACTGGTGAAGTCATCTCTTGCCTAGGCCTATTACTTTTTAACCGCCCCTCGTTACATACGGAATTATATTGTTGCAACTATTTGATTTGTTTTATTTATTTATTTTACATCGGCCTATTTCTGCAACGAGGCTAATCGCCGATGCCAGGGGGCGAGCTCCTACACCTGGATGAGGGGTGAATGATTGTGAAAATGGGAGTAATGTAAACATATTATTCTCGCCCGAATAATATCACCAACGAAGGAGGCTCGAACCACCGACCGGACAGCTATTACCAGTCTAAAACCGCACGACTTAATGCGCTCGGCCACTCCGTTGGCTTACAACTATTTGACTTAACTGAACACTGTAAATGTCCTTAACCCATCATGGACAAAACCTGACTCCTCTTAAACTTATATTAACCTCATGACTGTCTAAATTAGTGATGGGCGTGTGAATAAAATTTTGTCACGATCACGCACGCTCACGAAGTCAGATTCAAAATTACACGCACGCACACGAAATCATAATTTTAAAATTTCACGGTCACGCACGCGTTCTTCACAGGCACGCGTGCTTCGTGACTCACGCGTGAATAGTAACACGCTTGAATTTTTTCACGTTAGAATGGCCAACCCACGCCCGTATCTAAATTTTGTTAATAAGAAACGAGTGTTAAGTAGGTATATAAAAGAATTATATTTCTTTAATTTTCTTCGGCAAATTAAAAAAAAAAAATTCTTAATAATAAAACTATATTCTTAAATTCATCCTATTATTAAAAGATGAAAGTTATATGATGATTTCAAGAAAATTAAGATATTTTTTTTTTTTTTTTTTTTAATTTCATATGAGCTTTATATGTTTTTAAATGTGGCAAATTACCACGGTTAATTTTTATTAATATTTAAAAAAATGCAAAATAAAACGAGACGTTACAAAATTATTTTTCAATTGATAAACTGGCAATAAATCCAAAGAAATTGTTGTATTTACGATTGTTATATAAACTCTAATAATATATTTAACTAATTAAGTAAGCGTAAAGTAGATCTTTATGGGAAGAGTAAAAAGTAAAAACTTCCATAACGTATCATTATTTCACTCTTGCCATAAGCAAAATACAAAACCAGCGATACATTTTTGGGGTTCTAAACGCGTCTTCCGTGGGAAAAGGCGTGGGAAAAGATTTTATGTTCATGCGTATATTTCGGATAAGCGGAAATGATATTTTATACGCATCCACACGATTTAAATGATAATTTATCTGCAACCGCGTAAAGATCCACGAATTTGCAGGGCTCAATTTATTTTAAGCAAAGGATACTTAAATGAAGAATATTGGTTAATGTTCCGTATAATCCCATCAAATCCAACTGGATAGAGAAAAAGCGCAAACTAGTTAGAATGAGATTGTTGAGTTATCCATATCCGGTCAGATTCATTCAAAATTAAACAAAATATAATTCCAACGCCTGCATACAACGGAGACATGTTGTCGTCGTAGAAGGAGGTACAAAATCCAGCATAGATAATGATACAAAATAGACAATTCTTTCTTCTTATTCCTTCTATTTACTAAAATTTAAACTTAGTGAGTCGTGACACGCCGTGATTGCACGCAGGACGTGTCACGGCAAATTTTAAATCACGCACAATCACGCACGAAATAAAAATATTAATCACGTTCACTCACGATTTTACTGTGAACGGCCGTGTCACGAAGTGACACGCAAATTTCACGGCACGCGCCCATCTCTAGTCTAAATTGAACTCCCCGAGAGCCTAACATTAACCAATTGAAATCTGTCATGTGACCTAGGCCATCTGGTCTATTTCAAAACTCAGACGATAGTTATAGTTAATAATTTAAAAATTATAATCTCCCTACAAAAATAACCAAAATTAATGCTTATATTTTCAAGACAGAGATTAATTATTTTCCAAATATGATCCAAATACGTCTAATCTAATAATTTGACAGTTTTGTAATTAATATAGAATTTACAACGTCCTTTCCATATTCTTATTCATGTTTGGGTTTTAAGATATACCAATAAACATGTAATACACGTAAGTGTCCCATTCTAAGAAATAGATTTTTTTTTATCATTTAATATATATAATTCTTTATTTACCCTAGACCTTGCGGCGTTTAGGGTCTTAACCAGTACATTTAAAATCATAATAATAATAAAATAATAATATAATACATTTTTATGACTTCTTTCTTCTTCTTCTTCTACATTCTTCTTCCGGTGTTCCTCTCTTTCTTCCTATTCTTTTTTCAGCTTCCGTCTCCGGGCTCCTTCCTTCTTGACCCAAGTTGTTCTTCCCCTCTTTCTTTGCTTCTCTTCCCTCTTTTCTTTCCTCCTCCTTTGCCTCTCTCTTCCTTCCTGTTCTCAGTTCTTTCTTACCTCTCCGCATTCCTTCCTTCTTTCCTCGAGTACTCTCACCCACCTTTCTCCCTTTCCTTCTCTACTCAACAGCTCCTTTATCTCTCCTTCCCATTTTGTCATCTTTCCACATCTTCTTGTTAGGTGTTCCAAGGATTCTTCCTTTTTCCATTTAATATTTTATATTCTAGATTGAATTTAATTATGAAATTTTATTTCTGAAATAGTTTACCAACCAAAATTACTACGCTTACATCAAGAAATTGATTAACGAAATTAATTTTGTTGTTAAAATTTATAATATTGTTTAAAATTTTATAATCACATTTTCCGAACGTTTTTATATATACGCCCAAACTCGGAGATTAAAAACAACCCTCCTAAAAGAAAAGCTCTCCATCCTCACTCGGAAAAAAAAAATGTGACAAAATAAACAGTATGAGTATGTTGTACCACTTTCATTCGTTCGAGGAACGAGTGGAAACAGAGAGAGAAACATCGTATACTGGCAGAGGCTATAATAAATCAAGATGCGATGATGGGCCACCAGTAGAGATATTTAACCGAAGGGGTTTCTGATATATCGCTAGAAAGCGTGGGAATTCTACAACCCGCATACCAAACACTCAACTCAACTTGAAAGGAGTTGATGATTGAGTTTTTCTAAATAACTTTTGTATAAATAAGGTTTTAGTTTAAAAGTATTGAGTTTCAACATGATATCATTGTATGTCAGTGGCGCACCTAGAGAGGGTGAACTGGTAACCTCCGTACAGAAAAAATCCTGGATAGTTTTCAAAAATTCTTATTTATATATATATATATCTAAAAGCGTTCTACCATATATGGTGTAGGCTGCATTTCTTCCTCTCTTTCATTTTTTTTGTTTTGTTCTATGGCGTAAAATGCGTATCTACGTATTTATATACGAAGTTAGCCCATTCTTTTTTATTCTTCGTCATTTTTTTGGCTTCTACAGTCGTTTTTCCTCTCTCTTCTAATATATCTTTTAATGTTTTGTCCCATGTGTTTCTTGGTCTTCTTATTTTGTTCTTTCCGTATGTTCTTGTCTCCCAGACTTGCTTCACTTTTCTTGTTTCTTGTAGTCTGTGCATATGTCCCCACCAGCTTAGTTGCCTATTTTCTATGAATTTATCTATTGCTTCTATGTTAAGTTCTTTCCTTATCTCCGTACTTTTAATTCTATCCATTTTAGTCACTCCTTTCACCCTTCTTAAATACTTCATTTCTGCAGCTTGTATTTTATTCTTTTCCCTTCTTGAAAGTGTCCACGTTTCGCATCCGAAAGTCAGTACCGGTCTGTATATTGTTTTAAATATATTCATTTTTGTCTCTTTTGTTATTTCTTTTTTGTTAATAAGAGTACTATTTATATCATAGTAGAGTTTCATTGCTTTCTCAATTCTTGTGTTTATCTCCATTTCCTGTTTTCCATCATCTCGTATATCTACTCCTAAATATCTCATATTCTTGACTTGTTCTATGTTCGTGTCCTCTATTCTTATATTTAAGTCTTCATCTGCTCCAATAATCATAACTTTAGTCTTACTTTTATTCATTGTCATATTATATTCTTTGAATGTTTTATTCCATATATTTAGATTTTCTTGCAATTCGTTTCTTCCTTTTGCTATTATTACTACGTCATCTGCAAATGCTCCTTCCGATATTTCTGTTATTCGCATGTTCCTGTATCCAATTCTGAATTTAGACGTTTCTTTTTTACTCTTTTTTATAATTTCGTCCATAAAAGTTATAAAGAGTGTAGGTCTTAATCCTCCTCCCTGTCTTAATCCTTCTGCGGTTACGAAAGTGCTCGACTCTCTGTTGTTATATATTACGGCATTGCGGTTGTTTTCATATATCTTTTTTAATAATCTGATTATTTTATTACTTATTCCTCGATTTTCTAGTATATACCATAGTGTTTTCCGTGGAACTTTATCGAAAGCTTTCTCTAGATCGATAAAACCTAGATATACTTTTGTGTTCTGTTTATGTGTTTTCTCTATTATTTGTTTTATGGTGAAGATATGATCTTGAATACTCCTTCCTTTTCTAAAACCACTTTGGCACTCATCTAACGTTTTTTCGATTATGGGCTTTATCTTCTTGTCGATAATTTGTTCAAAAATTTTCATCATAGTGCTTAATAACGTTATCCCTCTGTAATTATTACAGTCTTTTTTGTCTCCTTTCTTGTGTGTGGGAACTATTAAGGCCGTTAACCAATCTTGCGGAATTTGTTCTTTCTTCATTACTAAGTTAAAGAAATTTAACAGTACGTCCATTCCTTGTGGTCCCATTTTTTTAACCATTTCAGTGGTTATCTTGTCCTTTCCTGGTGCTTTTCCATTTTTGAGACTCTTTACAACTTCTTGTAATTCTGTTATTGTTATAATTTCTTCTACTTCTTCGGTGCTTATTTTGAATTGTTTTTGTCTCTCTTCATCTGTATTCTTGTTTGTGCATAACAGTTCTTCGAAATGTTCTTTCCATCTACTCATTATTTGTTCATCTTCTATTAATGTTACTCCATTTTTATTCTTTATTAAGTGTGTATCGTTTATTTTTTCTTTTCTACACGATTTAAGTATTCTGTAAAATAATTTCTGGTTTTCTTTACTATCTTTCTCCATTTTTTCTCCAAACTCCTTCCAGCTCTTTATTTTTGCTTCTTGAACTATTTCTTTCACTTTTTTCCTTTCTTTTTATATAATTCGTAACTATCTGTTGTTTTCTTGTTCAGGTAATGTTGCCAAGCTTTTTTCTTTATTTTAATACTTAATTTGATTTCTTCTGTCCACCAACCTGTTTGCTTTTTTCCTGTTCTTTTTCTGTAGCTACCGCACACTCTTTTGGCTGCGTCCATTATTGTGTTCTTAAAAACATTCCATATTTGTTCTATATTTTCTCCCTCAAACGTTTTTAAGTGACTTTGCAATTTCAGCGTTACTAATTCTTCATATTTTGAGTTTACTTCATCTTTTCTTAGTTTATATGTTTTAATGAATCCATTACCATCCAATTCTATTGGTTTTTTGTCTATTCTTGTCTTTCTTGTTTGTTCTTCACTTTTTTCTCTTATTTTTGCATTAACTAGGAAGTGGTCACTCCCGATTTCAAATTCTTAATAACTCTATTCTTAATAACTATTTCAAAATAAACTAATTTTATAGAAATATTCAAGAAAAAGGAAGTCGAAAATAGTCTAATAGCCGCTATGAAAAGCTTCTATATATCTTTATATACAGTGAATGGCGATTTAAGTGTATCTTTTTCATTCAAAAAAATGTACACAAGTGAAGAAAAAATCATGCTTGTAACTTGGTACAATTCTCAGATGAGTTAGAGAGAAGTTTCTGGTATGATGAGTGCTACTTATCCGAATCGTGCTATACCGAATCCCTCTACAATATCGAGGCTTGTTACCAAATTTAAACGCCATGGATGCCTCAATTTGAATTATACGAGAAGGAAACGAACATCAACTATACTGACTGAAGAAAAGAAATTAGAAATTGCTTTAGAAGTTGAAAGTTATAACTGTACATCTATTAAATTAATTACTCAAACCGTATCTGTGAGTAAGTCATCTGTATATAGAGCTCTTAAAAGTGAAAAATATCGGTCTTAAAAATTTCAAAATCATCAAGAACATTTAGAGACAGATGCGGCAGTACGGACGGATTTTTTTTTTCTAAATTTTATTTACCGACGAAAAAATGTAAATGGTGAGGTGCACTTCCAAAATTTTATGTATTGGAGTCGAGAAAATTTACATTTATTTAATGCTTCATGTACGTAAAGGTTGCAAAAAATTAAATGTGTGGGCAGGCAGAATAGGAACACACATAATAGGACCCTTTTTCATTGATGGTAACCTCAATGTGGATAAATACTTGGCCTTATTACAAAATCACATAGTACCTGCTTTAAAAAATTTAAATTTTGCTGGTCGAATATAGACCAGCAAGATGAAGTCAAGTGCACTATTCCAAACGAGTAAGGAACTACTTGGACAGAGAATTTCCCAAGAATTGGATTGGGAGAGGAGGGAAGACAAATTAGCCAGCACGATCTCCGGATTTATCACCAAACGATTTTTTTTATTGGGGATATGTTAAAGCAAAAGTATATGATGGAGAAGTAAGGAGCATCACGTACTTAATAAATAGAATCATGCAAGCATCAAACACTATCCCGCAGGGGCAAATAATAAATGTTTTAAATAATTTTTATGATCGCCTTACTTTTTGTTTACAAGTTAATGGTGGTATTTTTGAACATTCAATTTAGGTGTTTTTTTGTTATTTTTGTATTTAATAACTGTATTTTCAATGTATTTTCAATAAAAACTGTTTAGCCTTTTCAATAAATGTTTATCCCTATGTTGCAAAATAAATGGAACGCAACTTTACATTGCTGTCAAAATAATTTGTCGTCACTAGGGAAACCATGCATAGTAATAATTTCAATGTTGCAGGATAAAAGAAATTCACTGTATATAAAAGACAACGTACCTCTGTCTGTATATCTGTCTGTCTTTCTGTTGGTCTGTCTGTCAGTCAGTATGTGTGATTTTCATTGCTGATCCGATTTTTATGCCTTTTTATATTTCTATCTTTCTATCTAACACCGCAAAAAACCTGGCCAGATATTTCTTTCATCTGGTAAGGTTTTGTGCTGTGTTTTATTAAAATTTTTGAGTAGTTCCAAAGTTATAATGATCTTTGTGCGCGCAGGTAAAACGAAATTCATGTTTTACGTTCATATTTATCGAATTTTCTTGAAATTATCAGCAACAACATAGGTTTCTTCAACGACAAAGTAGGTACTTGATTTATACACTAATCAGAATTAAAATAATTTTAAAAATCTATTCAATAGTTCCAAAGATATAATTATATTTGTGCGCTCGTGTAATACAAAATCTATCTTTTCGGTTTATATTTAACGAATTATTCGAGAAACGTTGATCCGATTTTCATGCGATTTTTGTTTTTAATATGTAGCTACATCTTCTGGTCAGATTTTAGGCTGTTTTATTAAAATCGATTCAGTAGTTTCAAAGTTATTATTTAATTCTTGTGCGCAGGTGAAATCCGTTCATATTTATTTATTTATTTATTTATTTATTTATTTATTTATTTATTTATTTATATAAGAGACACAGCAGAAGCCGAGGCTTGTGACGCTGTGTATAAAAAACAAAATACAATATTAAACATACATAAAATTCAAGGTAACAATAATAATTATAGCGTAAAAAGAAAAAAAATAAATACAAAAAATAAATTTGAGAACAGAGAAGACAATCAATAAAAATAAATTCAAAAAAATAATACAAAAAAAATAATAATACATTTTAGTAATAACAGACATTGAAAAAATAAAAATAAAAAAAAACATTTTCTTGAAATTATCAGCGATAATATAGGTTTCGTCAGCGGCAAGGTTAGTTAATCTGCCAGCGGTTTCGGATATGAACTCTCCGTCTTCGCAAACTGGTTGCAATGCTTTTTAGGATGGTTTAAAGGGTTGATGAATTAAAGTCCTCATTTTATCTAACCTATTTTAATTAAATATTACGGTTAAATATTTACATGATTTATACAATATGACTTATAACTATGATAATACAGTTAATCCAAAAAAGTCACACATTCAAAATCACTCAAACACCTAAGAGATATTTTTACAGATAACACTAATTATTCTACTAGACCTCAAGTCCTTCACTACTGTTTCCGAAAAACAACTGTCTCTTATAAGATTTAGAGTATTGTCTCTCCATGTCTTTAGCTATACACTACACCAGTGGTCCTCAAAGTGATTGCCGCGGCACCCTGGGGTGCCGTTTATTACTTATAGGGGTCCTGCGGACATTTTTTATACGCATAGTAAAATTTTACGCAACTGGATTAATGCAAACGGGTACAACTCGTAGATGTCTATAATAACTTCCAATCTTTTTAAAATTACTTCTCCGTTTAGCACGTTCATAATGTTAGCTATCGCCACAACGTTGAGCGATACTGCGATGTAAAACGTCTTTATATGATAATTCAATGCACATGATGTTGAGGATGCCGGAAATTTTACGTCATCGATGTGGGGTGCCTTCCCATTAAAAAGTTTGAGAACCACTGCACTACACTAACGTATTACCGGGATTACTTTATTATTTCAATTTAACCGAACACTCTACGAACTCAAAATGTGTTTTACCCATTACGTACCAAATCTGACTGCTTACAAGAATAATATAAGAACTCCAAATACTCCAACCTGTGACTGTCTAAATTAAGAATCTGCCCCGAGAGCCCAACTGAAAACATGTCGTGTAACACCCCTGGTCATCTGGTATAACTCAGCATTTACATGACAATTTACCGATAATAATTTAGATAGATATCTCATTAAAAAAATAACTAAGTGGGCATATTTCAGAAATGCAGGAGTTCGGCGGGCACCGTGGGACAAGGGGGGGGGGTTAAATCTAAACAAAAATATTAATGCAATTTAAAATTTTAATTTTCATAAAAAAAAAATACATAATATCAAAGTGATAATCACTTATGCGATATTTGACAATGAAAATTCGCGGCCAATTCGTTGTAATGTGGGACATAAGTAGAATTTCCAGTTCTCAAGCACTGGTCCAAATGAGCATCAGTGAGGCCTGTTCATTATTTTGATATTAAGTATTTCATATTAGAAAACGTACATTCACAAGCATATGTCGACGCACAGAGAGACTTCAATTTTAGAGCACATTTTCTCAACAATGGGTAGCTATTCCCATTCACCAAATTCCAGAATTTTTCTTCGTTACGATGTGATTTTAATTCAATGTCATTTGTTATATTTATAACTTCCAATTCTAAGTCCTCCTTATTGGAAATACCGAAATATGTTGCGATTTTATTAGTCACATCATCTTCTTTTTCAGAAAAAGGACTAATAAAAATGTTAAAAATGCCTCCAATTCGTAGAAGTCTTCAAATCTGGTATTAAATTCTTCCAACAATGTATCAAAATGTTTGGCAAATTGATGGGTGGTAGCATTTCCATCGCAATAATTTTCTATTACTATTTTTAAATTTGGGAAATGTGATAAATTATCTTTCTCCATATGTGATTTCCAGAGGGCCAATTTAGCTTTAAATGCATTTACCGTACTTTTTCTTATCATTTAATGAATATTAAATTATATTTATTTATAAAACTATAACACTTCTAGTCTTCTTGACAGTACTTTTATTACTAAAAGCGGCTCGGAAATAGAATTTCACATGGTTAGGCGGGCACTTAGAAATTGCTTCGCGGGCACACTGAAACAGAGATAAATTGTAATTTAAATATGGTCTGAATACGTCTAATATCATTTGACACTTTTATAAACTAATATAGAATTTACGATGCCCTTTCCTTATTCATATTATTAGGGTTTCAAGATACAATAATAAGCAAGTCTGAAAGTATCATAAGTGGCCTTGCTAAGAAATAGATTATGTTTTTATCATTTAATATTTTTTACTCCCTCCGTTCCAAAATAAGTGATTTTAGTTTCTTTAATGGATTATTGAAATAATGATATTAAATGTAACGGTAGTTATTTATTTAAATTAGTCCTCGATTGAGGTTTCTTTAACGCCATTCAATCACTACAACACAAAAAGTCCCCGTCCAGTATTGATGAACTCTTTGGGGCCGTGCATAAAACATGGGATGAAATAACCAAGGAAAACTAGACAATTGTTTCATTACACAACTTGTGCCCGATGTATTAGTTTTCATAAATCAGGTGCATTTATATAATCAGTAGTACAACTAATGGTGCAATGCTGTGCAAACCTGTATGCTTACAGATACAATCTGTAAGAAACTGTCCCTAATAACACATAAAATAGCTCCTTAGTTACGATCGTCTATAGCTTACAAATTTGTTTAGAATTGCATTATTAATTTTAAGTACAGACCTGTTTTTAAAATGACTTAATAGAAAACAATAACAAAATGTTAGTATCAATATAACACTTCATATCTTTGTAGAAAGGTTTAAGGGGTCGTCATACTTAAATCAGCTTCTCTCACACTCACTTAATCCTGATTAGTGAAGTTTGTGGAGTCGGGACGCTTGTAGCTTGTAAAACAGACTCGCTTTGTGTACGAAATTCAGTTCCACAACAAATTCGGGTATTAGAATGAAGCCTGGAAACGCCAACTCTACCAATTAGTGCGAAATGCTTACACTTTAAGAACATCATGCAACGACAATACGACAGGGAAGGACTCAGGTTTTAACAAAACAAAATACCTTCTTGCTAATGAGACAGGACATCTAATGGGAGTCGCATCAGCGGATATTTTCATTTTCTTGGAAGGACACTACTTACCAAAGGTGATCATAATGATTTAGATATTAGGACAAAAATTAGAAAGAGTTGTAACGGGATACAAAAATTAAATTCGATACGGTGAAGTAAAGATATTACAAGGCACATGAAATAAATTATTGTTATTATTATTATTATTATTATTAACAAGACTGGCGAATCTCTTTATGCTCACTTGCAAAATAATACGAGGGCTATTTTTCTTTCTAGTTCCGTTGACTTAATAAAAATAAATACGGGTAATAAGAAAAATTTTAATATACACAAAAGTTACACGTACATCTAAATTATTTCTCAACGTAGTCGTCGCCAACATTAAGGCGTTTGTTGTAACAGGGAACCAGTTTTTGTATATCCTTCTCATACACCTTTTATGTTTTTACAAACGACCAATAGATGGCTATATTGACTGTATATACGTAAAATTTGACATTTGTTATTGTGAAATCAGTGGCAACTTATAAATTGACCGTTTGTTGACAGTGAGCGTTAAAAAAAAAACAAGTTTGTGAAAAAATGGATATTATTCGTGAAGGTTTTCGTTGGATGATTTCTTACGATTTTAGTAAAGATCTAACTCAACAACAATACGTAGATTTGCTTCGTTCAACTTTTGGTAATGAAGCACCATCAGAAAAGACTGTTTACAATTGGTTTACAGAATTTCGTCGTGGTCGTGCGTCCGTCAGTGATGAATCTCGTGAAGATCGACCAAAATCGGTTGTGATTCAAAAAATAACGATGCTGTGTGCAAAATGATTGAAGAAGATCGGCATGTGACTTACCGTGAGATAGAGGCATCCTTTGGCATATCGCAGACTGCAATACATTATATTTTGCATGAACATTTAGCTGTGAAAAAGATCTGTTCCCGATGAATTCCGCATAATTTAACCGAAGCTCAAAAAAAAGCTCAAAAAAAAGTGTTGATTGGTCCCAATAAAAAAAAAATCAACCTAGGCACTGAAAAATCCGTATACAACATCGTTACAGGTGACGAAACGGATTTATTCATATGAACAGGAAACTAAGCAATAATCCACTGTCTGGGTTCCAAGATGAACCGAAACCCACAAGAGTTGTTCGTTCACGAAGCACTTTCAAGAAAATGTTCGCTTGTTTCTTCGGTTGTACTGAACATGTCCCAATTTGTTTCATTTGTTTGCTGGATACAACAATTTGTTTGCCAGAAGCAGTGGCGGTCGGTGAAACATGTTTGGGTGTGCAATTAGTATGATCGGACAAGCTCGTACTATATCGCTCAACAGCAGTATAACAACGACAAAGCACGAGCGTGTGTATTCCTTGTAATTGCACACCCAAAAATGGTTCACCGACCGCCACTGGCCAGAAGTAACTGGCCAAAAACAACAAAAAATACGTATCATTCTTCATCATCACAATGCAAGCTCCCACACACCACGTCAAACAATTGATTATTTGACGGAGAAAAACATCGAATTAATGTCTCATGGCCAGTTTTACCTGATTTATCCCCTAACGACTTTTTGTTGTTTCCCAATGTCAAACAAAAAATTCGTGGACAGCGATTTTCTTCATCTCAAGAACCTGTTGAAGCCTTCGAAAACCTTGTTTTTGAGATACCAACTTCAGTTACACACTCAGTTAAAATATGTAACACAGACAAATCTGTGTTACACGTCTCACACATAGGAGACTCTTCACCTCGAAAGAGGTGTCCATGGGTACACCAACAGTGGCTTATACGGAAGCGTGTATAGTTTAAGTAAGAGCGAAATTTGTTGAAATTTGTGCGACAGTAGTTTTTAGGTTATGTAAAGTTTTTGGCGATGAAGCACCTTCGAGGACTACTGTTTATCGATGGCTTGCCGACTTCCATCATGGTCGTAGTTCGCTTAAGGACGAATTTCGTGAAGGTCGCCCAAAATTGGTTGTTGTTCCGGAAAACATTGATGCTGTGCGTGAACTGATTCTGCAAGATCGTCATGAGACCTATCGTGAGATTGAGGTATCCTTGAGCATTGGTGGGACCAGCATACACTCACTATTGCATGAACATTTGGCCGTCAAAAAGATCCCAGTTGGATCACACATAATTTTACAATCGCAGCGGAAAAAGCCTCAATCGGAGTGGAAAGAGTGCTTTGAAAATTGGTTCAAACGCGTACAAAAGAATACTGATCTTCATAGAGAATATTTTGAACATCAATAAAGCCATTTTTGTTGATAAATAATTGTTTTTGATCTCAAATCCTGAAATATAAAAGGCAACCATCGTATTCATGAATTCTTAATTTAATTTTTCAGCATCGTTTTATTAACCAATGGTTTACCTTATGTTCTGCGTATACGCCCAAACTTGCCAAACCTTAAACAGTAGATGTCTGCATGGAAACCTTGTGCATAAAGATGCAGTAAAGTTTAACATAAAAGAGGTTTACCGTAAGCGTTAGAGTGTGAAATTTGAGTAAGTTATGGAGCCGGAGTGAGATAATGTATGTTTATAACATACATAAAGGAAACTGCTTCTCATATACACTATATTTTGGTTCACGCTAAGAGGAATCTAACCTTAAAATCACTGCTATGGCTACGAAATATCTAATATAAATTTATTATTATAGTTTTTTAGTGGAATTTCCAAATACTCTTATACCTTTATATTAAAAATAAAAATATAACATCCAAAACCTTTGTGAAAGGAAAATGTTGAGATATAGACATTAATCTTGTTCAAAGGACATAATGTTGGTTATGGGCGCTCAAAGGGAATAAAAAGGCTGAAAAAAAAACTACACTAAGAAAAATAATGTGTGAATTTTCACATCTCTAACTTTCGTAGGTATTTAGTAAATCAAAAAGGTCAACAAAAGGCTCGAATGCTGGATGATACCGATAATTTGCTAAAAAAATAAAAAATAAAAAAATTACAAATTATTTTTGTTGTTTAATCTACGCTTCAAGACCTGTCATTTTGATGTTCCAAATTAAATTTTTTTAAAAATATTATTTTTGTTTTAACTCATATTAAATCCCTCAAAAACAGAAAAGCACCCGGACTAGATGGAATTCCTAATATCGCAATTAAACAAATGCCACTTAAGGCACTAGAACTTTTTAATCACATTATTAACAAAATCCTTGAATTATGCTATTTCCCAAAAACATTTAAACACGCGAAACTAGTTCCAATCCCTAAACCAGGAAAACCATCAGATATACCAGCAAATTATAGACCCATCAGTCTACTAACCGGCCTTAGTAAAATAGTAGAAAAAATAGTGAAATGTAGAATCAACCAATTTATAATGGAAAATAATATAATAATAGCGGAACAATTCGGATTTAGACACAAGCATTCAACCACTGCGCAGCTAGTTCGGTTATGTGATGCCGCGACAGACGCTTTCAACCGTAATAAATATACAGGTCTTGCTCTTTTCGATGTGGCAAAACGGTCTGATATTTAAATTAATAAAATATAAATTCCCAGTGTATGTAACTAAACTAATTCATTCATATTTATATCAGCGCGTATTCACGGTACATATCCGAGAGTCACAATCAGATCTAAAAATAATCAACGCCGGAGTACCGCAAGGCTCCATATTGGGCCCAATTCTTTACAGCTTATTTATTAATGATATTCCTAAATGTAAAAACACAGATATTGCTCTTTTTGCGGACGACTCTGCCGTATACACTAGTTCATGGAGACTCGATACAATAACAAACAGGTTAACAAAAGCCGCACACGACATAGAAAAACATTTTAACAAGTGGAAAACTAAACTAAATACCATTAAAACTAAAGTAATATTGATAACAAAACGTAGACCGCACAACGTTCCAAAAATAAAAATCAAAAACGAAGAAATTGAATGGGTCGAAAATGTCAAATACCTGGGTATTAACCTTGACAAAAAATTAAATTACAGCGTACATATAAAGGAAACATGCAACAATGTTTAATAAACACTCTAAACTAAGCTTAAAAAATAAACTGCTCATCTATAAAGTATGTATAAGACCAATTCTTACATATGCCATGCCAGTATGGAGCAACACTAGTAAAGCCAATATTCAGTCACTTCAGATTATCCAAAATAAATGCCTAAGAATCATAGCTAGATACCCTAGATGGACACCTTTAAAGACAATGCACGAAGAACTGATATTGCCTCCATTAGTGAATATATTCAGAAAGCGACTATTTTTTTTTTTGATAATTGTACAATACATGAAAATAGTTTAATATCTGAATTAGGGAATTACACAAAAAGTAGCCTGAAGTATAAAAAGTACAAACACAAACGTGTTAAGCATATTTTGTTGTAACATCAAATATATGTAACAAAGTGCTGGGTTTTGCCCTTTTTCCCGGCGTAACTAATTGTGTGTGGTAACATAGTATTAAACACTATTGTTAAAAAATAATAAAATATTTATACTTGAATACATAGAAATACAATTAGGCATATGTATAACCACTATGTAATTTTATTTTTTAAATTTGTACTTTAATTGCCTGGCAATAGGTAAAATATTTTATATATTATTATTTTTGTTTTGAATTATGTTTTGTTTATAATTTTCTAAAAACTAATCTGATTCAAAATTGGATGAAAATAAATGGATGCTCAGACTAGCACGGACTGCGGCTCTGGTTACCTTTAATGTTGTTAAAAACGACCACTAGATGGCAATATTGAAATGCGTCATAACCATATTCGTAAAATTTGACACTTGTTATTGTGAAATCAGTAGCAGCTTATAAATTGACCGAGTAGTTGTTGACAGTGACCGTTTAAATAAAACAAGTTTGTGCAAAATGGATATCACTCGTTAAGGTTTTCGTTGGATGATTTTTTACGATTTTAGTAAAGGCCTAACTCATCAACAATGCATAGATTCGCTTCGCTTTTGGGAATGAAGCACCATCAGAAAAGACTGTTTACAATTAGTTTGCAGAATTTCGTCGTGGTTATGCGTCCGTCAGTGATGAATCTCGTGAAGGTCGACCAAAATCGGTTGTGATTCAAAAAAACATCGATGCTGTGCTCAAAATGATTGAAGAAAATCGGCATGTGACTTACCGTGAGATAGAGGCATTCTTTGGCATATCGCAGACTGCAATACATTCGATTTTGCATGAACATTTAGCTGTGAAAAAGATCTGTTCCCGATGAATTCCGCATAATTTTATCGAAGCTCAAAAAAAGGCTTGTGTTGATTGGTGTAAGAGAATGCTAAATAAATTCAACCTAGGCACTGCAAAATCTATATACAACATCGTTACAGGTGACGAAGCTTGGATTTATTCATATGGACCGGAAACTAAGCAACAATTCACTGCTTGGGTCTTTCAAGATGAACCGAAACCCACAAAAGTTGTTCGTTCACGAAGCACTTTCAAAAAAATGATCGCTTGTTTGTTCGGTTGTACTGGACATGTTGCAACCATTCCTTTACAGCATCGGTTCTCAACCTGTGCTCCGCGTGCACTTCTCAGGGGCTCCGCAGCCGCTGAAATAAAATAAATAAAAAATTAATAAAATCGAAAAACTGCCAAAATTTGCCAAGTTGAATGTACATAAGTCCGAGTGATTTCTGACTCTAGCCGGTTTATAACTCTAGCTGGAATGTGATCCGCGAGATGCATTGTTGTTTGAATAATCTACGTGTATTTTGATTAAGTATTTGCTTCAATTTATAAAAATCTGTCTATCTATCAAGAAATAAGTGAGCTCTGAAAGAGAAAAGTGAATTTATAATTACAAAATCTACCCCGTCCCCCGTAACATTACTTCTACACCATTAATTTGTGAGGCATAGGGTAGGCGTAAGGGGTTCGGCCATAGAAATTGATTCTAAAAAGGGCTCCGCAAGTAAAAAACGTTGGGAACTACTGCTTTAGAAGATTGGAGAACAGTTAATGCTGAATGGTATAAAACAATTTGTTTGCCAGAAGTCATCGACAAAATCAGGAAAAACAACCAAATCATTATTCATCATGACAATGCAAGCTCCCAAACAGCACGCCAAACAATTAATGATTTGAAGGAGAAAACATCGAATTAATGTCTCATTGCCCGTATTCACCTGATTTATCCCCGAACGACTTTTTTTTGTTCCCCAATGTCAAACAAAAAATGCGTGGACAGCGATTTTCATCACCTCAAGAAGCTGTTGAAGCCTTCGAAAACCATGTTTTTGAGATACCAACTTCAGTGTGGAAAAAATGTTTCAAGAATTGGTTTGAACGCAAGCAAAAGTGTATAAATCTTTAAGGCGAATGTTTTGAAAAGCAATAAAACAGTTTGTTCCGAAAAAAAAATCTTTTTTAGTTTTTGTAAAAACTTGAAAGGTAGCCCTCGTACATATCCGGAAAACTTTTTGGAACAAGCCCACACTTCCTCGCATAATTTTAAACCAGTTTTCCCTCCTATAAAAAAAATTTTTAGAATTTAAAGACTTTCCCTCCTATAAAAAAAATATAAAAAAAAAATTAATTTAAAAAAAAAAAAATTAAAAATATTTAGATAAATCTTCAAAAATACATCAAATTATGTTCTATACAAATTTTTGTCCAAGGCTTGTTTACTAGTTACGAATTAATTATCATGACCATGGAAACGTTACATATAAGTATGAAAAAATTGAGTTATTTTACAAAAATTTAAATTATTTTACAAAAAATTTTCGAAATTTTTCGTTTTATCAAAAAACGTCTCAAATAAAAGTTATTAGTAATTGCATTTATAGTAACTTTTGTTCAATAAATTTTTTCGAAATATTTTTCTGTTGCTAAATGTTCGCAACAATCTTAAAATTGACACGAGTAAACTCCCACTTCTAGTCAACCGATCTTCATAAAAAAACAATAGGGTTCTTCCCATTTAATAGGAGAATTTTTTAGTACCAGAACTAATTCTCTAAGTTGAACCGTTCTTGAGTTATCGTGTATAAACACACACAGACACACACACAGACACATACACAGACACACACACAGACACACACACAGACACACACACATACGGACGGCACTTCGAAAATAGGTTTTTTGGATTCCCTGGACCATGAAACGTGGTCATCAGTCAAAATTTCGACATCGAAAATTTTCGCGATTACAATACTTGCCCCTTATATATTAAGGTCGGGCAAGTAAAAATAACCTTTAATGGCCAGTTAAAGAAATGTGTGCAAAGTATAAAAAAAAAAACAAATACATGGTCAACTGCTTATAATAGACTTGCGAGTGTTGCTGTTTACATAATTTGCAGTTATTTTGCCGGTCGTACGCGCACTGAAGTATCATCCGCCGTTGTTTCACCACTACGGCAAAGAAAAAAACACTCGTCCGCGCTGCAGTTAATCCCTGACTAATATTTAAACTACTATTGCATACTTCCCTTACTTCGTGACTGGAAAGTAAAGATTGTTACCAACTAAATTATATAACTTTTCACATAAAAACAATGCACTACACGTCAGAAATTAAAAAAGTACATTGTGAAACATGCTTGAGAAAGTCATTTTCATTATGCTAAAACAATGCCATCCATGTATAAAATTTATCAGAAAAATCTTAATTTTTTAGTTTTTCTCACTAGACTTTATCATTAAAAGTTTTTGCTTTACAAGTTAGTTAAGAAACAAAATGAAAATACTTAACGAATTATTTACATAGGATATTTACATTCTGTGGTAAAATTCAGCGTTCATTAACTTTGTGGAGCTAATTTTATGTCTAAACTTCTGAAAAGTGACACAGTGAGATATGAATATTCAAGAAATTATCCCCAAATGCCAAATTTCAACCCCTGTTAAGCGCTAATAAAAACTACACTATTTAAATTAAAAACAAAAGCAGGGCCGTATTAACCATTAGGCGTATGAGGTGATAGCTGGGGCCCCTCTTGATAAAGGGCCCTACGTTGTTCTTTCTTTAAAATTTTTGTTTAAATAGATTTATCTCATCATCAGTAATGAAAAAAACAAGTATCTCACCAACACTTTTGAGAGAGTTTCTACTTTCAAATACCTGGACACCATAATAAATCAGGTGAATATGATACAGCAGGGAATTACGAATAGAATTAAAGCTGCTAATGCATCGTATTTTGCACTTGGTTCCCTCTTCAAAACGAAACTCTTGTCGAGGAGCATCAAGATCAAGTTATACCAAGTTATAGTACGTCCCGCACTTATGTATTACTCAGAAACATGGACCTTAACAAAGCGAGATCGACAACACCTCATAGTTTTCGAAAATAAAATATTACGCAAAATCTTTGGTCCCATTCAAATTAATGGGGAATGGAGAATCCGTAAGAACCCAAGAACTCAGAGGCAGACGATTACAGTGAATAGAACACATTATGAGGATGATGGAGGACAGAATGTTTAGGAAGATATGGGAAGGAAGATTGAATACTTGTCGACCAGTGGGAAAACCTCGCAAGAGATGGAGAGATCAGCTAATCGAAGATCTGACAAGTATTGGTATACAGGGTACTTGGCAAGACTTGACAATGAATAGATCGAGATGGAGGGCTTATGTCAGTGAGGCCAAAAGTCAACCTGACTGATAGTGCGCAAAGAAGAAGAAGTAGAAGTAGATTTATTATAGCTTAACATATTTTCGAGAAAAAAATATTTTACTGGTTTGATTAAATACATTTTGGTGGGAATTAGAATAAATTTAAGTGTTCTTTTGAATAAATAAATAAAAAATGTATTTAATTTTAGAAGTAAATATTTTGTAACTAAATTTAATTAATATGAGTCAGCTACGAGAAAATCTATTATTTTTTGTTCGACTATTTGATTTTCCTAGTTTTTTTTTATGTATGATGTATTTTTTTGTACATAGGTATTTTATGTATCTCGTTTATATAAAACGGGCAAAATAATCTAACTAAACATAATAAAAATTATAAATTGATAATACCTATCATGGCTCTAATGTGACTAAATTTTTAAATATATAGGTAATTTTCAAAATATTTGCAGCTTTGAGATTCTCGCCGATCGTAAAATTTTATTAGAATATTATCTTCGAATGCACGTGTACATAAACATTTTCTATTGGTTCATAATTTAATGAGTTCGGGGAATATATAGTCAAACAAGCACCAAATTTTAGTTAATATAACTCTTAAAATACAATTTCTTTTTAATCAAATGATCACGTAAATTTTCTTAAGCCAACCCTTAAAGTACAATTTTTTTATTTATTCTAATTCCCACCAAAATTTACTTAATCAAACCATTAAAATATTTTTCACAGTTGTGAAATGCCCCAATTGTGTACGGCCCGAATTGTCTTACGGCTCAGTTGTCATGAAACCAAAATTCCTGTTGAACTATTCCGGTTCCCATCAATGCACATTATGGAGATTTATTTCATATTTTTAGATCAACCCCTCTGGGAGATAGGGTGGGGGACAAAAGTTTTTCAACATTTTACCGAAAAGCTCCTATTAATGATTTTTCAAAAATTAAAATTGGTTTGTTTCTCCACGCATTAAGAGGTTTTATTTGAAACTCCCCTCAAAATATTTTTAAAAAATGTCATTTAATACATATTTGTTTATATTTATCTCGTGTTGTGATTTTTTGAACTGTCAGTATTTTTCCTATATGTGGGTCAAAGAGTTGCATAAGCATGCCAAATTTCAACTTTCTATGTTCAGCTGTTTGGCTACAATATCTACCATACAGACAGACAGACGGACACATGAGGACGCATGACACATGACGTTAAAAGGGTTTTTTGTGGTCATACATACAAAACCTTAATTAAAATTTTAACAAACTTTTTGTTGTTCCTGTAAATATCAAAAGAACCAAATTTGGATACCCATAGAGCCAAATCTGACTTGCGAGCTGTAAGTTGTCCACCCCTGGACTCATCGTTTGGCCACAATTTCTACTGTACAGATTGACAGACACAGGGCCGACGGAAGCGCACGTCTCTGCGGGGGGGGAGGGCGCTATCGTGAGACTCAAAAGGGCACCAAATGCCAAATGAATGCAAAAGTAATTTAGTGAAATCTAATTTTAGAAGTGAGGACCTTTTTTTAGGGCTTCATTTGAAATTTAAAAGTGAGGAATTTGTTTTTTTAGGTTTTATCTTGAAATTTAGAAGTATGGACCTTTTTTTAGTTCTTCACTTGAAATTTAGAAGTAGGGAGTTTTTCTTTTTTTTTTAGGTCTTCATTTGAAATTTAGGAACTTTTTTTTAGATCTTCACTTGAAAATTTGAAGTTCTTACCCAAGGCTCGAAAAAAGCTAGGTACACTCTGCCTAGGGGCGCTCAATTAAATCTTGCCTACAGGCGCCTCAGACCCTCGCGCCGGCCCTGGACAGACACATAAGTGACAGCATAAGAGTTTCTCGGTTATACCTACGAAATCCTAAAAAGGAAGAAATATTATTTGTCGGCATAAAAACACGCAAACTTAAATACTTAGGACATGCCATATTTACTAAAAAAAGCCAACATGCTATGTTAAATTGCAATCGTGTCACACAGTTTTACGCTGTCACCCAGTATTATGCATGTCACATAGTGTTACGAGTGTAACACGTATTCACCATCACTGTTCCAAGATAAAAAAGTTCATCTTAAAGTCGTTAAAACAACGAGCTGCCACTGACTTAAAATTTTTATCTCCAATTTTAAAAGTTTACTGTCAATTTTAAACAAAAATAATTCCCTTAGCGTCTCAAAAGATAGAGCTCTTGTAATTGTTCAACTTCCTAACTTGTAATTACAATAAAACATTAAGCATCAAAGATAACACTTATCAGATAGTGATAGTTGGTCGTCGGGACGCCTCTGGAGCAGGTTAGACGCCCGTCAGACCGGCGCCAGATCTGGAGCGACGGCCGCGACGACATCTATCGACCTACCGCTATAACCCGCACTACCCCAAACTCGCACTTGTAAAAACTAAATAGATGAATCCTAATAAAAAATACAACAGTTATGGATTCAATTGGGATGTTTCTAGTTTTAGAGATGATTCTAAAAGGAAATATAAAAACAGACGTAATTAAAGCAGTTTTATAAATTAGAATTCCTCTTCTATGTCGATTTCTTCTAGCTAGAAGAGTAGTGATGTACAAGGTGTCTCAAAAGAAATTTTATATTTAGTGGATCGATTAAACAAAAAGTAAGCCGTATATAGAAATTTTTTTTATTAATTATTAAAATACACTTTTTGGGGATTTATTTCTTAAAAATAATATCGTCTAAATGTAGACCCTCGCGTTCTCGGCACTCATTTAATCGAACAGTAAAATTACTTATGACGTCTCGGCAGGTTGACTCAGAGATGGCTGCCATTTCGTGACGGATATTTTCTTTCAAATGCGCCAGTGAAGTCGGTTTATTGGCGTAAACTTTAGATTTAAGATAACCCCATAGGGGTTAAATCTGGACTGCGTGGAGGCCAATTTATGTCACCTCTCCGGGAGATCAATTTGCCTGAGAATTAATCCTCTGACTGGCATCTTGGGGCTTTAATTCTTGCACCAATTGAATTTTGTAGGGGTGCAGCTTTAGGTCTTTGTGCATAATGCGATGTAATGATGATCTATGCATATTTAAAGCACTTGTGCGCTTCCGAATTGAAAGGTTCGGGTCGTCACGAACAGACTGATTAACATTCTCCACGTTTTCTACCGTTCTTGATGACCTAGGTCCCCCGGATTTTGATTTATCCAGCGTTGTACCAGTCTCTTCAAACTTTTTAACCCAATGTCGAATGAGAGGAATGCTTGGCGCATCATTTAAGTGGCGAAAACCTCGAATACTGCAGAATTTTCTACGCGCTACAGTCGCCGAATCACCGTTTTTGTAAAACTCTCGCACGCATAACGCGCGGTCTACTCCCGAGAAACGCTCCATAGCGACTGAATTCCCAAGGACCAGGCTACCTTTTGACATAACCCCCGCGCCCCTCGGATACGTTGCGTTCACGCAGTAAGCTAAATAAATATAAAATTTCTTTTGAGACACCTTGTATTTATTTTCTTTATTATATATTTTCAACAGTTTCGATTTCTACCTCTGTTGTGTCTTCGACAATGCGTTCAAAGACTCTCTCCACAGTCAATGTTCTAGATTCTATTGAAATAAAATAAATGTATTACTTAATAAATAATAGCTTTATACAATGTGTTGTTCTGTCAAAACATTCTAAATGAATCATTTACAATTGTTCTTTTTTCATGATAATGGAAAGAAATTTGTTCACACGTGTCATATTTATTGATCTTACTGAGACTGTTCAACTACCATGTCATTTTTAGGACTCTGAAGGTATGACTTAAAAAATCCTTATAACATCACTCATGTGCCTGTCTGCCTGTCTGTATGTATGTCTGCCTGTCTATATGTATGTCTGCCTGTCTGTATGTATGTCTGCATGTCTGTATGTCTGTATGTCTGTATGTAAATCCGTACGTCTGTATGTTTGTACGTCTGTGTGTTTGTACGTCTGTGTGTTTGTACGCCTGTACGCCTGTACGTCTGTAGGTCTGTAAGTCTGTACGTCTGTACGTTTGTACGTCTGTACGTCTGTACGTCTGTATGTATGTATGTATGTATGTCTGTACGTCTGTATGTATGTATGTCTGAATTAGAGATGGGAATTTCGGCTCAGTTTGCGGAACCGGATCAGTGCAGGTCGTTCAGTTTGCTGAGCCGGCTCCTTGATCCGGCTCAGTGATCCGGTTAAGTAAACGTGTCCCTGAGAAACAGGTCGGTCAGTCGTCACTTCTCCCACCGTTCAATACGATTGTAAGTTGTAGGAATATGTACGGAATATGTAGGTAGAACGTCGGTCAGATGGGTCAGACAGCGGAAAGCGGCAATGTATATTGGAGTGTAATAAATGCGATAAAAACGTCTGAATATTTGCCACTTTAATGCCTTTATTCTTGTTAATATTCTTAGTATGAATTCAAGACTGAAGACGTAAATTATGACTTATTCACAAATTCTTCTCTCTCTCTCTCTCTCTCTCTCTCTCTCTCTCTCTCTCTCTCTCTCTCTCTCTCTCTCTCTCTCTCTCTCTCTCTCTCTCTCTCTCTCTCTCTCTCTCTCTCTCTCTCTCTCTGTCTCTCTCTCTCTCTCTCTCTCTGTGTGTCTTCCTCATTATCTTGTTACAAAGAAATAATGAAGTTAAATAAATAAAAATCTATAGAAGTGAATTATCTTTTTTGCATTTTACATTTAACAATTGTAAAATGAAATTAACATTTTTGCCGGTTTAATAGTAAACAAACAATTCACCAGATGTGTTAAGTTTATGGCGATGTTTATTGCCCTTATAAATCGGACATCGGGGATTTGGGCATTATTTTTATATAGTACGGTTGTAAGACTAACTTATTAGTTTCAAATAAACTGCCCTACAAATTGATGATAAAATACACTTTATGATAATACATTACAAGCCGGGTTCTCGCGAAGTTCAACATGACATCGATCCAGATCCGGATCACTCCGGTCACTGCTTACAATCGCCCGATCAATCGTATCCTTGAAACTTGAAACTATACAGTGAGCCGTGAGCCGGCTCATTTCAATTTGGTGAATACGTCCGTCTGTCTGTCGGTCTACACCAGTGATCCGCAACCGGTGTGCCACGGCACACTGGTGTTCCTTGAGCCGATACAGGTGTGACGCGGTCAAATAAGACAATATTGCAACCCAACTAAATAATTTTTCAACAGTCCTCCTTAGAAACACAATAACGAGAATACGTGCAGTGAAATATTCGCGTTATCTGCGCTCAGCTAATTGATCGAACAAAAATTTTAAATTGCCGTTTATGACTTCTGGGAACTGTCGATTTGCATTTTTTAAGGCACACACGTTTCTAGAGCCCATATTGACGTTTTGAAAAATAAATAAATAAATTGCTATTCGCATTTCCGACAATGCCATCCTAACACTACTTTCATTTTCGTCGACATATTCATGTGAGCAAAGTTTATCAACTCTTGTATTAATTAAAAATGATAAGCGGTCATGCTTAAAAGGTCTTCACCAAGAAATATCGAGCCGATCTAAAACTGTTGTGTTCATTGAAACAAGCGCAGGTATCACATTAATTAGGTATTATTTTATAATAATTATTAAGATTGCATAAAAGTAATTATAGTATAGTTTTGATGTATGTATACTTATCAAATAAAAAATGAAAATTTATTGTAAAATTTTTGTATCAAATTAATATCTATCAGGGGTGTATCCAAAAATTTGTCAAGGTGGGGGGGGGGGGTAATTTTTAAAAACGTTATGAATGATATTCTCCCAGGATGTTTGTGAAATAGGATAAAAAAAATAAATTTCTTTCATAATAAACTATTTATTGTCAAAGATTAACAGAAAATCAGTCATAGCCAAAATCACGGTAAATGAAATTAAACTTATTTAAAAGTAATTATTTCTTATAATATAACTAACGAAAAATAACAATTAATAAAGAATATCAGTCATGTACTAACAAAGATCACAGTAAATAAAATTAAACTCTTATTAACTCGAGTTCAGCTACTGTTTTTTGGTTTATTTGAATATTCAATTAAAAATCTTAATCTTAAAAATCAAGACATGTAAAAAAACTAGTAAATTTGACCGACATATTTGTATACCAACCGGAACAAGGGCTGAAAACCGGGACTGTCCCGGTCGAACCGGAACGTATGGTAGCCCTATTTAAATTATAAAACACTAACATTGACTAAATATCATAATACAATATAAAAAATAATGATATCACAATTTTCCATTTTTGTAAATGAAAAATACATATTTTAAAATTGTTAGGGGGGGGCTGCAGCCACCTAGCCCCCCACCCCCCTAAATACATCCCATATCTATATATTTTAGCTTTTGATGTGCCGCGGAATTCTAAGAAGAACTTTGGTGTGTCATAGGTGAGAAAAGGTTGCGGAGCACTGGTCTACACTATAGAAATTGTGGCCGAAATTTGGACCTAGAAAGCTGAAATTTGGGATACCTTATACAACTCATGACCGACATATAAGAAAAATATAAACAAATCTGTATTTAACTAAATAATATGCAGAATGTCCTAAATATCTTGTTAAGCATGGGGATCTCGAGAACGGTAAGACGTACTCCGGTTTCCATCAATGTACAGCTTTTTATGGAGTGAACAATTTTTTGGAGATTTCCCCGAGCAGCGCCGTATATTCTACTGGCCCTGGGACGGGCCCAGGCCCGTCGGCCCTCCCCTTGGCTGCGCCACTGGTTGTGGTTAAAATTTTTTATCTTTAACTCCTCGAGCAGCGCCGTGTAATCTGCTGGTCCTGGGAGGGGCCCAGGCCCGTCGTCCCTCCCCTTGGCTGCGCCACTGTTTGTAAGACTATTACGGCGTAGTTTTCTATACTCGCCATAGGCATCAAAAGTACTCGTTACGTCTCTGGTGAACACTGAAGTTGCTATTAAAGAGGAAACAATGTCATCCTAACTCATTCCCTTTAAAGAGTTAAAACCATTTCATCCTACCTCTTGTCAACTCACAATTATCTCCTTTCACTCACATGCTGGTAATTCAGCGTTAAATTATCCTGGATTATCAATCATATTAATACTGGTAGTGTCTAAACCGTCATGGCTCGGTTACCTAGCAGTTGCCGGCAGTTTCCGGGTAAGACGGCGAGAGTAAGGACATCCCGTGGTGCACAATACAACTACTGGTTATACTGGAACTTTGATAGTTTCATTAAGTTCATAGAAACCCTCTTGCGGTGAATAATGGCCATTATATTGCAGTTGAAGGTTGAATTTACCAGAAACAATGAAACTAGATTGATTTATAAGATTATATTTCAACATTTTTAAGGATATATTGGATAAGAGATGTATTCACTTTATGACAGTGATAAATCAAAGGAAATGGTTTGTTTCTACATATTTCTAACTAGCTAGAGTATCCATAATTTGTATGGTTTTTGTAATGTACATTTTTGCTTGTAAATTATAAATGAGATATTGCAATTTCAAGTAGAACAGAAAATAATCGTCTGTTTATTCTAAGCCACTCTTTTGTATATATTTATCTTGTTAAGTGAGATACTTCGTTCATAGGTAGTTCTCCTCATAGCTCCCCTAATATATATCTCATTAAAAACTGCATTAAACAGAGGGGAATACACTAATACCTCGCTTTACGAGCTAGATACGTTCGCTAGAAAAGCCGCATAACGAATCAATTATTTTGTTATAAACTAGAGATGGGTCGTTCATGAACGAACCGGCTCCCTGAGCCGGCTCAGTACACTGACCGAAGTGACACGGTTCACCAAATTGAAATGAGCCGGCTCACGGCTCACTGTATAGTTTCAAGGCTCAAAGAAAACGATTGGTCGGGCGATTGTGAGCTGTGACCGGAGTGATCCGGATCTGGATCGATGTCATGTTGAACTTCGCGAGAACCCGGCTTGTAATGTATTATCATAAAGTGTATTTTGTCATCAATTTGTAGGGCAGTTTATTTGAAACTAATAGGCTTAGTCTGTATTCTTACAACCGTACTATATAAAAATATTACCCAAATCCCAGATGTCCGATTTATAAGTGCAATAAACATCGCCATAAACTTAACACATCTGGTTTAAAATACAGTAGCTACATAAAGTGAATTGTTTGTTTCAAAAATGTTAGATAAGATTCGGGGCTAAGCGACGTTCTACCTACGAACGACCGATCGCCCGTTCGACAACTGACTGACCTGTGTTCAGTTCATATATTGCAAGAACCGGCTCTTAGCGACGTTCTACCTACAAACGAACGACCGACCGACCTGTGTCTCGGGAAAGTGTTTACCCGGCTCTTCATATAATGCAAGAACCGGTGTCTCGGAAACTGAACAACCTCCACTGATCCGGTTCCGCAAACTGAACCGAAATTCCCATCTCTAGTAGTCTGTACTTTCTTACAACTACACTATATAAAAATATGAAAAATATTGCCCAAATCCCCGATGTCCGATTTATAAGGGCAATAAACATCGCCATAAACTTAATACATCTGGTGAATTGTTTGTTTAGTATTAAACCGGCAAAAATGTTAATTTCATTTTACAATTGTTAAATGTAAAATGCAAAAAAGATAATTCACTTCTATAGATTTTTATTTATTTAACTTCATTATTTCTTTGTAACAATATAATGGGGAAGACACAGAGAGAAAGAGAGAGATGGGAGAACTGACCACTGACCGACCTGTTTCTCAGGGACACGTTTACTTAACCGGATCACTGAGCCGGATCAAAGAGCCGGCTCAGCAAACTGAACGACCTGCACTGATCCGGTTCCGCAAACTGAGCCGAAATTCCCATCTCTAATATAAACCCATATAAATTCAATAGGATCAGTTCCAATTTTTTTTTTAATAAATTAGTTTTTAGTTTTAAAAGCATTTTTTCTTTATATGTATTTCATTTAAAAATGCTTGAATATAAAATTAAATACACAAAAAGTACATATAATAATAAACTGAAACTAAAAAACTATACTGTCATCATCACTTTTCGCTGTTGTGGATTGACCCGGTTTAAAAAATTTGTCCAACGTTGTTTGTCTTGCCTTGATTTCTGTTTCTTTCTGCAGTTCTTTATAACAGCTAATGGTTGAGTTAATTCCTCGAGAAACTTTAGCGCTGCGGTCTACGTCGGGATCATTTTGAAGAAGGACGTTTATTCCTTGTTCGAAATAAGAAAGCTCATTCGACAAGTTCTTTGATGTTAGCTGTTTGCATACAGCAGACTCTGGCTCCTCATCAAGTGCTCGTTGTGCTTCTAATTGGATCAGTTCTTCATGTGAAAGGGATTCTCTATCAGCATCTAGTAAATCAAGCACATCACCTTCTTCCAAATCCTCAAAACCAAGATCATTTGCTAGGTTCAATATGGTTTGTCGAATTTCAGAAAGATCAGCAACTTCTCGATCATTAGTTTTTATGCATTCTGGCCATATTTTTTTCACTTTTTTTGCCGTTTAACGAAACATTTTGGGCCGTAAATCGAAAAACTGCCATAATTAAAGAAGGACGTTATAGCGAAAAGCCGTATAAAGAGCGGCCGTATAGTGAGGTATGAGTGTAGTGTCTTTCCTCATTTTTAGGGTTTTGTAGGTATGACCAAAAAACCCTTATATCGTCATTTTGTCGTCTGTCTGTCTGTCTGTCTGACTGTCTGTTCGGTAAAAATTGTAGCCAAAGCCAAGGCTATACCTAGAGAGTTGAAATTTGATATGCTTATACAACTCTTTGACCCGCATATAGGAAAAATACTAAAACGTCTAAAAAAATATCTACTCAACGAAAAAAAAAAAATAATAAATAAATAAATTCTGAGTCGGGTATCAAATGAAAGCCCTTAGTACGTGGATTAACGATCAAAATTTTATTTTCGCAAAATAAATTATTTTGATGCGATTTTTGCCAAAATTGTGCAAAAAAAATGTGTCCCATACCCTGTAGTTCAGATGGTTTAAACTGAAATCTGAAAAAATTCTAAGTAATGTACATTGGTGTGAACCGGAATAGTACAACAGAAATTTTTGATCAGATTATGTTTTCGGAAAATAACGTCTAATGGTTATGTTGCTCGCTAGCTACCCAGATTTCTAGGGTTCGCTCCCGGCCAGAGGAGACAATTTTATTTTTTGTTTTATTTTCCATTTTTATTTTGTTTAAATTATTTTTTTTAAATTCTAGTTATAATAATTTAGTTAATGGGAGTCGGACAGGTGTATAAATAAATAAAAAACTTTATTTAACTAAGCTTACGTTTCGATTTTATTAAAATCTTCCTCAGAGCTAGTTAAAATCACATAATGCTCTGAGGAAGATTTTAATAAAATCGAAACGTAAGGTTAGGTAAATAAACTTTTTTATTTATTTCTACACCCAGTGGCGGACTAAGCCTTCGCCGGGCCAAGACATTTTTTATTTACGGGCCCTCAACCTATGATTTATGGGCCCTCAACCTATGTTTTTTTTTAAAAGGTAAAAAAAAGGTCTTCATCTCCCAAATCCAAGTGAAGAGCAAAAAAAAGACTTCACCTCCCAAATCCAAGTGGAGAGCAAGAAAAAAAAAGGACTTCACCTCCCAAATCCAAGTGGAGAGCAAAAAAAAAAGACATCACCTACCAAATCCGGGTCCTTGAAAATTACGGGCCCTAGACAAATGTCTTTTTTGTCTAAGGGGATAATCCGGCCCTGTCTACACCTGTCCGACTCCCATTAACTCAATTATTATATTATTTACGGACATAATTCATCAACATATAAATTCTAGTTATATTTTGGCAAATGTTGCATTTAATTTTTAAGAGCGTAAATTTAATAACCTTTTTTCGTCTCCTTTCTGTCCGTGTGATAATTTGTCTGTCAACGATTCGAATCATTTATAGTTCGAATGCCCAATTCATTTTCGCAATCGTAACTTATTCATTCAAAATTTAGTTTTCCAAAAAATATCCTTACCTACCAATATTCAGACACTTCTTGATACTAACACTCTAGATATTTATAAAATTATTTATAACTATATTAAAGCAGAAAATATCAAATTATAAATTTATTTTTAAAAACCTGTAATTTATATGTGGCTAAAAGCCAAAGCTGCTAAAGCCAACAAATAAAAGGAAAAAAAAAGCAGCGAATTGCAATCTATCGAATAGGATATTTGTAACTGGTTAAAAGGGTTGTCGGCTCAATGATGACGATGACGAATTAGACGACGTGATTAGAGTAATAAAAGCTGGACATTACAGTTCAATTCGAATCACTCATTTTAAGGATAATTCTTTGAAAATGAACAAGTATACTACCTTCTAATGCACTGTATTTATGTTTAATTTAAAATTGCATAATGGATAATATATGAAATCGATATTTTTCAATTCACTAACATGTTTTCTTTTGTTCTAGACTGCTGTGAAGGTCGAGACACATTCTTGTAGACATGCGACCAAGAAAGCCAACTTAGAGAAAAATCAAAATCAGAAATGTATTCCTTGTAAGTATTTACAGATGTTGATGCAAGCTTTTTGATTATTAATATTGTTGCATGGTCACAATAAAAGATAAGACGAGTTTTTCTTATTTATTAAAATATTTAAATATAGGACTTACACTGATTACACCAGTCAAAAAAAAAAAAAATTTTGAGTCGTTACTTTAATGACTATTCTCTGATTATTTATATAGAAAAATAACTAAAACCTTCGTTTTTTTTGAAAAACTTTGCTTTTGTACCTTTTACAATGATCAATATATATTTATTTATTTTTATGACCATATAAGGAGAAGCGCCTTATATTAAGTAAGGGTGATGACGAGCGGGTGGAAAGCAAAAAAACGTGGTTCATAGTCGGTATGCGCATGCGCATTGCAGCGATACAACGCATTTTGTGTGACGGCAGCTCCAAAAAAGTTGTAAACACGAAGTAGACTCATTCTGCTATATTTGCGGCGAATTTATCAAAACAAGAGAATGGTTGGATTTCTGATGGGAATGCATCCTATCAGAAATCCAACCATATTAAAATCCCCTATCACTGGCCAGGTGTACTCATCATACTTTAAACTCTCAAACACCATTTTCACACTTTCGTAATTTTCTTTGAGCATTACGGAATGAGCCAATGGAAGAGATGAATATTTATTTCCATTGTGAAGAAAGACAGCTTTTAAACTTTTTGTAGAACTGTCTATGAAAAGACGCCAGTCAGAAGGAATGCATGAGATTCCGACCGCCTTGCATAGGTCTAGTAAAAAAATATAAATACTTATATTTTGGCAAATGTTGCATTTAATTTTTAAGAGCGTAAATTTAATAACCAGTTGACATTGTTGGAATTATATTTTCATTCTATGTGTCATGTATACGAAACCAGAGAGGCGGAGCATATGACTTAAAACAACCAATGGAAGTCATAGGCGCAATTTTCTAAACCTTAATGAATCTTGCTATATAAAAAAAAAAAATAGTGCACATATTTAGAAACCTAAATAATGGTATTAGGTATTCGAATTAAAATTATCAAAAAAATATTTTAACATAAAATTTGTTTTTAAAGCTCTTAGATTAGCAGATGATAAATTATTTAAAAAATTTCGTTCATTTTGCCGTGATTACTACAAAGCAAAATTTGTCCTACACACTCAGCATGCCACCTGCACTTATTATATACCTGCGAAACCCTGCAATGTGTGAAAATTCACACTTCACATCAATTTTTTCTATTTCAGAAAAGCATTTCTCATTAATAGCAATGTGTTATTTGATTCCTCTTTATTCCTCTTTGATAAATTAAAAACAAAAAACTAAAGTAATTCAATCAATAAGATGTATTTCAAATACAAGAATTATTTGAAATAATTCTAAAGTATTTCTGAAATACTGACATTTTCAGACAACAAATATCAAATACAAATATCACGGAGAATGTATTTCCAAATCCAAATACCAATAGATTTTTTTTAAGTATTTGAAATACAATACTTCAAATACGAGAGTAATTAAAATACTTTTTCAAATACTTTATTTCAAATATTTCTGATTGCAAGTCGCAAATTATTACTAACATTTTTTTTTTTTATTTTGCAGATGACTATAATAGAGTAGTTCTAGATACAATCGAAGGAGAAACAGATTCGGATTACGTTAATGCTTCTTACGTTGATGTAAGTATAATCCAAAATAATCTACATTACAATATCCATCAAATTAAACATTTTTTATTTTATAGAGTCTTTTAAAACCGAACGCATATATCGTAACACAAGGACCAACAGAAGAAACAGTAACAGAGTTTTGGCGAATGGTTTGGCAAGAAAAAGCCTGCTGTATAGTGATGTTAACAAAAACATTCGATTTTATCAAGGTATGAGCGATAGCATCCTATTCAGAATGTCCATTATATAACGGGCGAGCCGACGTTAAATATGTCATCATCTGTTATAGGTAATGTGTGTCCAATATTGGCCGCCGTCTAAAGAGAAATTTGAAATGTACGGAAATATAGGGGTGTCCATACTACAGGAAGAGGAATTAGCTAATTTTCATATTAGAACTTTTAAATTATGGAGAGAAGAAGATGGCGTAAGTAGTTATAACTAATTTTCATAAATAACTATAAGCAGTGGCGGCTGAGACAGGGAGGCGCTGGGACAGTGACCTCCTAAAAATTATTAGTAAAAAAGCTAAATTTAATACTACATTTATACTTTAAAATTGCATTAAAGTAGCTAGATATATCTGCATATTTTTATTTTTATTATTTCTTATTCAAAGATTTTTCAAATAAGTGTTAGATTTTAAAAATTTAAATCAAGCAAACAATGCTCGGAAGGACACTCCACGGAGTGTCCCAAGGTGCAGCGTTGCCACATGCAATATCTAATGTTCTTCTCTACACATGTAGCAAAAATTTACTGGTAACGACAACAGCGGCGAAGGTTAGTGTTGTATGTATTAGTGAATAACGGCCGGTGTCCCGTAGCTTAGTTCGGTCGTTTTGATTTGTGAGAAGTACTTAAATGTGAAAATGAATACAGTATATTTTATTAAAACTAACGTGCTCAACTATGAAACAAAATTATTAATAAAAAATATGGCTCATCGGCCAAAATTGAATATTTCCCAACAGGATAAAAATGGAAATAGAATATAATAGAAAGTTTAGTGAAAAATAATATTTAAATGCAAGTTGGTTGTGGGGATGTGATAAATAAAATGCTTTTTTTTGTTTCGTGTGTTTGATTTGCTCATCAGACACATATAAAATAAAGACAGTAAATGGTGTTAAAGTAGGGTGACGAGACGTACTCTTTTTTAGAGTATTATACTCTTTTTTGAGTAATATCCTCTATACTCTTACTTTTTATAAAAAAAAAAAACCCTGAATTTACTTCTTTTTTGCTGGTCACTTGTTTTTATGACTTCTATTTTGGAAGTGAGGACCTTTTTTTTTTGTTCATTACTTCTATTTTGGGAGTGAAGACCTATTTTTTTGCTCATCAATGTATTTTTGGAGTGTGAACTTTTATTTAGTATACTCTTTTTCTGTAAAAAAAATCTGGTCAGCCTATGTTAAAGATATTCAACATTTCAAAGATAAAGTTCTTAAACATAATGTGTCCCATAAACATATACATTATTCGGTCAAATTTGCCATGCTGGGATCGGTAAATATACGATTTCAACTTGATACTGCGTATAGACGTTCATTTAAAGAACATAACGAAAAGGTTAAATCTAATATTTAAATATGTGAATATGTGTAGGTATCTGCTTAATTAATAACCAAATATGTTAAGTTTCTGACTACAAAGCATTGTCTTAATAATATTGCAATTTTAATAATAATAATAATAATAATAGAAGTAATAACTACAAAAATAATAATAATAATATTGACCATAAATCTTAATAAAAGTGCCAGATTTATCAGTTTTTCTAGTTGCAGAACATATTTTCGGGTATTTATTATTTATTTACTTTTTTCTCATATAACTATATTTTAATAGATATATATGGGAAAAAAAGTGTCCCCCCAAATATTTTACTCACCAGCCGCTACTGACTATAAGCTCGACTTCTGCCACTTGTAATAAAATGAGATGCGGTTTTTGAATTTACTGCTCTTACACGATTACAGATGACACGACCATTTTAAATTCTGACTATTCTATAGTCGGATTGCTGATAGGTGACTGTTACTTGTATGCATCAAGTAGTGCATTCATATAATAATCTAGTTACCATTTTTCAGCGATTTTAAAAATGTTTTTTGTTATTTGTCTTATCTGTCAGTGTCTGTTAATAATATTAATTAATAGAGCTTGCGGCCATTTATTAAATTCACAAACTTTAATTTTAAATCTGCTGGAATATTTTAAATCCGAAAAAGAAAACAATAGGCCACTTATTTCTCTATCTTGTGTCCATCAAAGAGTAGCAGATGCTTTGAAGATTTTGGAATCAACAATTCGTAGAATTATAAAATGTAATAAATCTGAACTTCTCACTAACAAAATCACGAGACAACGAAGGAAATTAAAATCTGAACCAGTTTATTTTATTGATACATTGGCACAAACGTATGGTCATAAAGTACTAAGATTACCTCCTTATCACTGCCAGTTTAACCCCATTGAACTATTTTGGGGTATAACAAAAAATTATTATGATAGACATATTGGTCAAAACGGATATAGTGATAACGAAGTTTTGAAAATGTGGCAAGTAGCCTGTGATCAAATTAGTTGTGAAACTTGGGCAAAATCTGTTAAAAAATCGAAAATTTAATAAATGAATGGTGGGAAAGGCAAAGGATTGTTGATATCCAATAATAATAAATACAAGAAATAACAGCGATAGTTCAGATGACGACGATATCATGCATTACAGTGACTATTTTTTTAAAAATAAAAATAAACATTTAAATACAACTTGTAGCAATATATTATATGAATAAATATATTTTTACTTAATATTTTATAACTTTGTACTTAGGGGAAACATAAAAATTTAATTTAATTAAACAACAAATTATAATCCAAAATATACGTATGAGTATAAGTTTTTCCTTATTTATAATTATTACCTTAAAATTAATAATTTTGTTTGTTTGAGTACTGCTGTGAATTTATTTTTGTGCTCTAATTAGAAAAGATATCTACGAATCATGCCGTTTCTTTCTAATGCTTTGTTTTTTATTAAAATAATTTAGAAGGTTAGTTGTCAACTTGCGTCACTATACGTTACTATGGGTATGCAAATAATTATAATGATATAGACAGAGAAAGCATATAGTATATAGTGTATATCGATACTTGTAGCAACGAACAGTCACCTATCAGCAATCCGACTATATTACAAATTTGACTGCGATAAATGATATTACTAAAAGGTTATGTACAAACTGGTATTCTTACAACTCTTGGTTTCAATAAATTAACTACGAATGAAACGAAAACAGAGGAAATGATTCTTACTTTAAAAATATTTCCGGAAGGCATTACTTTGATGAGTACACTTAAGTTTCTGGGTGTCAAAATCAATAATAAATTAAACTGGGAAGTGCACATAGACTCGGTAGCGAAAAATATCTGTAAGGCCATGTACTATTTACGTAACTTACAAAATTGTGTATCACCCAATATTTTGAAAATTATCTATTTTTCATTCGTTCATCCCCACCTGTCTTATGCAATACTGGTGTGGGGTCACGCTCCTCAAGCGAACAGCAGTGTTGCCAGCTATAGATACTTTCAATGCACTAAATAGAGCGTAAGAATTCACCAAAAATGCACCAAAACTGGGGCGTAGTCCGAGTTTGGGGAGTTCAAAAACAATATAAAACAACTACTTTTTTGTTGTATGAAGATGTCTGTTAGTAATAATAATAAATTTATTTATTTATTTTTTTATTGTTGAATAATAACTTTTAATATTTTAATATTCAGTACAAGAATATTAAATATATAATAAACATTAACTATTAACTTAATCACATTCAAAACAAAAACTACACATTGCATACTCCCAATTGCCTAGTTAACATATTTTTAATCACTAGATAAATTAAAAGTTTCTCATCTTAACTAACAAAATAGGAACTCCGAAAAATTATTATTTATTTTAATTTATTAAAAATAGATATTAAATGCTTCTTCCTCGTCTTGACTTATTTCATTTTTGTATGTTTCGTTTGTTTTGATTTTAGAAACCACTGAATCCGGCAGTTCATAATTAAAGCAACATTTGTTGTATCTTTTAAGTAGGCTGACCATTTTCTTAAGAAGGCAATGCGGGACGGAGCAAAAAAACAAGATCCTCATCTCCCAAATCCAAGTGAAAAGCAAAAAAAAAGAGTCTTCACCTCCCAAATCCAAGTGAAGAGCAAAAAAAAAGGTCCTCACCTCCCAAATAGGTCCCCTATGCGGGACAATGCGGGACTTTTGCGGGACGCATCTTAATGCGGGACAAAACGTTAAAATGCGGGACAGTCCCGCAAAATGCGGGACGAATGGTCATCCTACTTTTAAGTCCAGCCTTTTCTATTTATATTGCATTAACAGTATCAACCTGAAGCCTATTTCTTAATTTGGTTTTAATTATGTTCAAATGGCTAAAAAGTCTTTCTACTTCAGCATTAGAGTGTGGAAATACTAACAATTATGTGTGTGAAGAAGGTTGTACGGGTTGCGGACATAAATGATTTTATTTTTTCATCAGAGCTGATCTAAAATGTACGGTCATTGTGAGATAGTAAAAATATAGAAAGTAAACATTAGTAAAAGTCATAATGTCAAATAATAAAAAATAAATAAAATAATCAGTACCCAGCAAACATTCAACTAACGGCCGAATGCCGGCTAACTGCTTTTATGCTGGTAAATTACTGGCACCAAAAGTAAGTGCAACGCCAGTATTAATAATGTACTTCACATTTGTATTTCGCATTCCGCCTATACGAAGTACTTTACCAGCATTTTATAAGCACTCTTCTTCACTCATACTTTTTACTTAAAACCATCAGAAATAAATCTTGCAACTAATGCGATTATTTTGCACTTTACCGTTGCTGGGCCGGCAACTGATACATCAATGGGCCAGTAACGGCCACGGGGACACCGGGGAGTATGTGCTTTACCAGTACTGGCCCGTATAAAAATGTTTGCTGGGTAGTTAAAATATAAATAAATAAATAAGAAATAAATAAATAGTAAATGAATAAACTAAAGTGGTTTACAAAATATTAATTACGTAGCACACACGTTATAATATAAGATGTCGCCGAAAATGTGGTGAGCTGCAGAGTCTGCAGTTCACCACATTTTCGCAGTTTTAAATCACAGTTGTAAATCATCAAGAGATGATTTAAAACAGAAACACACCAAAATTTGCACTAGCACACTAGAACGCAATTTTGGTCACTAGATAGGCTTTCAATACACCAGATCTAGTGCAAAATGCACCAACTTGGCATCACTGGCGAACAGACTATTTGCTCTGCAACGTAGAGCTCTACGTGTCACTAGCGGGATCGGTTACAGAGAAGACTGTAAACAACAATATATTTCGCTTAAAATATTTATTAACATTTCCCTGTATATATATTTTACAATGTTTGATACATGCTCACCCTCAGTTTGAAGATTATCACCTTCATGCGGAGATGCATGATCATAATACGCGAAATAAAAATAATATACCTCCTAATTTTACTCGACTTATAAAATCTAGAAATTGCAACAATTATTACGCTATAAATTTTTTTAATGTTTTACCCTTCAACCTTAGACAAAAACCAGCTAATAACTATGAAGAAGTAACTTATTGCTAAGGCATTTTATTCTATTGACGACTACCTGTCCAATAACTTTAATGATCTCGTGAACGCTGTCTACACAAGTTTGAAATATTTGTCTTTGTGTATTGATGTATATTTGTAAATTTATTTAATTATGTATTGTATTTATTTGAAATTATTCTAAACCTTTTTTAATTCAATTTTTAAACCATTTTTTTAAATATGTTTTATACGATATTATTTTATTTATTTGACTCACTGTATTTTTTTAGTAATTTTTTTATTCTTTGACTTGTGTAAACATATTCTGTGATGTAAGAAAACAACAATAAAGATTATTATTATTATTATTATTATTAACAATAGAGCATATTAGTAAATACGTCACAAAATGGGCATCCATGCTGCCGCCTAGCGGTTTGTTTTCTTTTATTTGAATTGAGCATTTTAATATGATAAAAGTTTTTTTTTTAATTGTATTTAGGAAGCATAAATTAAGTTTTCACTGTAAGAAAATGGTTCACATTAAATCTACAAGTCAACATTTATTTATTAAAATCATCATTTATACATTATATCATTTTATACATTACTAGCAGACATACCCGGCGATGCTCACGAGAAAAATAATAATTTATCAAAAATATTTTAATTCGGAAAAATAAATGATTGCTGCACAATAAAAAAATCAAATTATTTCAATGATAGGTTAAATACCAACATACGTTACCTTCGATTTTAGCTATTTAATTTAAGAACGTTTAATTTATCAAAATAATTTTATGTAGGGTTTTAACAATGTACTCTCATCAATTGGTACGTGTAACGTATAAAGAACACTCATTCGGCAGTAATAATATTTTCACTATTAACGGTTTCATTGTTGCTTAGGAGGCAATACTATTACGCACGTCAAAAAAAAATAGAAATAAGCAAAAATTCTAGTGAAATAAAACACAATATTGAAGGGAAGTTTCGAAGTTTGTATGTAATATAATCAATACAATAATATACAAATAATCAAAACAGAACTTAAAATTTCAATACTAGCAGTATTGTTAACCCGCCGGCACCCCGCCCTACCGCCTAACGATCAGACTGACCAGCGTAGCGTCTACCAATACAATATAAATAAATATTGACTTGTAGTTTTGATGTGAAACATTTTCTTACTTTGAAAACTTAATTTATATATGCTTCCAAAATACAATTTAAAAAAAACATGCTAAATTCAAAAGGAAACCAACTGGTGGCAGCACTGAATACCATTTTGTGACGTAATTACTAATATGGTCTATTTTTTTTTCAATTATAACTAAATAACTGTAAAAGCGCCGAAATTATTTATTCCCCTATAAAATGAAATGAATATTTATGTGAATATTTTATGTTTCATTCACAAAATTTTTACATTTATTAAACATAAACTATTACCAATTTAACAACTGTTTTGAAATACCAACACTGCTTTTCACATTAATTTTATACGGCTTATACAACCAGCAATTCATTTCTGTAATGTTGGCGCTCTTATATCTATATTTAATTCTAACTAATTTCTCAAATGTCATTTAAAGAGAGAACATAGTAATCCACTAGCGTTTTTCATGCTTTAAGCTCCTTAACACATTGACTGCCAGGATAATTTTCGTAATAGGGCCCTGGGGTACGACATTTTCCTTTTCATTTAATTAAAATGTTATTTCAGTTATAAAACTGATTATTATTTAAAATCCTAATAATATATATGTACCTATACATACAGTGTTGTAATAGATACATTTGAAAATATATCTAGATACAGATACAGATACTTGAGGAAAAATGTATCTAGATGCAGATACAGATACAAATTTTAAAAAGTATCTAGATACAGATACATTTTTTTTACAATGTATCTAGATACTTCAAGATACTTTTAAGATACTTTCGGAAAAATGAAAACACCACAAAAAAAAGAAATAACTAGAGCAAGGAATATATTTGTTCACAATAAAAATAAGTTATGCACTATTATTACTCTTAAAATAAACACAAATAGCCTTTGAAGCTGTGTGTCAGAAATATTAGCTAACTATATACCTATGTAATCTTTAAAAAAATAACTTTTTTATTCCAATTTCAGCGGATATCTCGAACATTTTTTATTCGCTAATAAATTACTGATTATTAAATGAGTATTTAGGATGACAAAAATAAAACAGCAATTTTATTTATTATATTTTTCTTTATTTAATTCACATTTATAAAATTAATTCTTATTCTTAGATTAGATAATTACTTAATGGTTGTTTTACTTAACCGTTGTTAATAAAATTATTTAATTTTTTTTTTTATTTATTATTTTTTTAAAATTTATTCAGAGCTGGAAATACAATTACACTTTATTAAAATTTTATAGATAAAAATAAATTAAATAAATAAATAAATTAGAAGTTTGAGAATTATAATAAAATACAAGTTCTATATATAATTAATTAAATTTTGGAAAACATCCTTTTATTTTTTCCTTTTTTTTTAAATAAAAAATAAAAGAATGTTTTCCAAAATTTAATTAATTACGTATAGAACTTGTATTTTATCATAATTCTCAAACTTATAATATATTTATTTAATTTATTTTTATCTATAAAATTTTAATAAAATGTAATTGTATTTCCAGCTCTGAAAATGGCTTACGCCGAAACTAGTTAGCTAATAATTTTTTTTTTTTAAATGAAATAATTTTATTAACAACGGTTACCCAAACAACCTTTAAATATAGTTAAAAATCGTAAGGACATATTTTGTAAAAAGACATTGAAAAAGACAAAATAGGAAAGTATCTGAAAAAAGTACCTGAAATACAGATACTTAGATACTGATTTAAATATCTAGATACAGATACAGATACATATTTTAAAATGTACCTAGATACATTACAACACTGTATACATATTCAGAGTGCGTCAGGCAGAGCTGTGCAAAATACTCAATAAAAAGTATTTCAAATACCAATCATAATATTTTATATCAAATATTTTAAAAAGGTATTCCAAATAATGTATAATCGTCTCAAGATTATTAAAGTAAAGGTTGTCTCGTAACTTTTGTAACAAAACTCGTATAAAATGAAACAGATATTATAACTAAAATATTACATTTTTCTTATTTTTATTCGATAATTATTATTAGTTCCACAAAATTAAATAAATAGTTTATCTAACAACAAATATCAGTTATTCTCATTTACCAAAAAAAATTAAACTTTTGAAAACAATGCGTCACTGGATTTTACAATTTTACTCATTATCTTATTACTTTTTTCATTTTCCTTCTCAATTTGCATTTTTATTTCACTAGAATTTTTCAATAATGTAGCCGTTTCCTTTTCAACAACAGCACATTCAATCCATTTTGGAATGGTATCTTCCATTAAATTCAAAATTTCTTGATTCCACTCTTTCAAATCATTTGATTTTTCTTCATAGAATTTCGAAATATTTGGATAATTTTCTTGAATTTCTTTAGCTTTTTCTTCAACATCCTCTGGTGTTTGTTGAGACAGGTTTTGCGATAATTCAATTTGTTGAGAATACATATTTGTAATTTAACAACTAAAATTAATGTATAATTATAAATATTATATATTTAAATTGTATTTTAATAGTGTTACCTTTATTTAAGTTGGATAAAAACTATTAGAAAGTGCTTCCCAAATTATTTTGCAATAATCTAAGCTGTATAGTTCTTCTTTTTCCCGTAATGTATTACTTCACTCATTCAGCGCTAGATGTCTCTAACAGTGCTGTCACGTGAACTAACGCGCTAATTTTAATTTTTACAGAAAGTCGTTGAAGAAAGAACAATACTCCAGTTCCATTATACAGAATGGCACAGTCACACATGTCCTTTTGCAAATGCTATTTTGGAATTTAGAAGAAGAGTTAGAGCAGTTGTAGGAAATAGAATAGCCACTGATAAAGCTGGACCAATGGTAGTACACTGCAAGTAAGTAATTAATGTTAAATAACTAAAAAAATTATGTATAGTGTGCATTTCATACATTTCAGGGTTTCGTAATTATTTTCGTAAATTATAGATACCAACAGAGGGCTTAAATGTTTATATTTTTTTCGTTAAAATACACTTCAGGTTGTTTCAGTCTATGGTGTGTTGAAGCCGGCACGCACCGGTTTGTACGAGTCCTGTTTTTCCAATTGAGAACTGACACGCTCGGATACGCAGTCTGGTGGTCAAATATTGTACTACGCGACTGCAGTACTGTTTGAAATTATTACATATGTTCTGGTGTTGATTTTTTGTTAGAGCGTCGATAGATACATTTTCATAAAATAAAAATGTACTGTGCATAAATTAACCTGTTCCCTGTTAGTATATTGACAACTGAATACTAGACAATTCAGCCATTTTGCCATGAATTACAGCGCCGCCAACGGTAATGTCACTTCTCAATATTCATGAATTTAACGAACCAGTTGATAAACTCAGGGATAAACTCAGAAAGACAGGGATCTCCAGAGTTTTCGGAAGGGGGCACATCAAAATTTCTTAAATAAATGGCGGGCCGGACAACTTGGATTCAACTGGGCTCTTGGCACTTGATATTAAAAAAAAAACTTAATAATTGTGATATTATTAACAAAAATAATAATTTTAAGAATCAGATATTATTTAGTTAGTTATGTTTTATTTTGCGATTTTCTGATTATTTTAAATTGCTGTTTTTATGTAAGTAAACTTTTTTTAAATTGTTCACGGGCCGGATTATATTTTCTTGCCGGTTTTGCCCAACCTATATTTCATTAGTTGCTTTTGTGATTACGATTGCGATTTTGATTAGATGTTTGTAGTTCAGAACAAATACGCTTTTGTGTCGTACTACTAGCTGTCTGGGATTTTTCACCTGTGGACGCATGTAGTGTAAAATTAATAAGTCGTATAGGCCAGTGTTTCTCAACAGGTGGTCTACGCACACAATATTTTATTTCTTTAAAAGCTTTTCTTTTCTTTAAAACCTTTCATTTCTTTAAAAGCTTCCTTTAAGACCTTTACGCAGAAAAATGTTTTTCTTGACGTTGGTGGTCCGCGGTTAATGTGGAATTCTGAAAGTGGTCCGCAACTGTCGAAGGTCTGAGGAACACTGGTATAGGCAATGGTGTCTTGGAGCTGGCTCGCGCTCTTTTCCGACCTGGTTCTTATAAATATTTCGAGCCGATTGATAAACATACATATTAATTACTTCAAAAAATTATGTTATAGTTATACAGTATTTTAAATTTGTTGCGTGGAATCAATAGAATATTCTTATGACGTAGATTAAGCTAACTAAAGTACTTTCTAAAATTTCTTAATTTTAACATGTTTTTTTTTTTTTTAATTTACTTAACTCTTTACCGCATAGTGTGCCATATATGGCACATTCCGATTTTTATTTTTTATATTACTTGAATCAGAACGTTACTTCATGAATGTTCATATATGCCACATACACAGCAATGGATCCTGCAGTATCTCAAGTAATTGGCTGCACAAAATTTGAGGATATCAAGCGGAATTTGCACTTCAACGATAACTCTGAATTTATTGAGAAAGGGCAATTAGAAGATACGACCTTTTCTTTCAAAAATTCGAGTGCGACTGCTTTTAATCCCTAATGAAGAACACCTAGCAACTGACGAGCAAATAATACGGAATCATTTTCTTTTGTAAAATAATGTAGAATCATAATGTTCCATGTATGGCACAAACCATAAATTATTATTTTAATTATTATTTTTTTATAAAAATAAAAATTAATATTTTAAATATATTTTTTTAATTAATTTTTCTATCAATAAGAACCAATTCCTAATGCTCATGAATTATTTCAGCCAAAAATAAAAGTCATGCAGTAAAGGGTTAAAAATTAGTCATGAACCCTTCACCCAAAGAGGTTAAAGTAAAAATCTTAAAAATCTTAAAGTAAAAGTAATGTACATTGATCTGAACCGGAAACGTACGGATTTTTTTCTAATCCCATTATTCTTTGGAACATATTGCAAGTTTCATGTTTTCAGTAAAATTAATTATTTTTTTAATTCATGGCTAAATTATGGCTAATTGTTTGAATGTATGGCTAAGTTAGTGCATGTGTTCTTTTTACTCTAAAAATATAACAAAGAAAAACAGCTGATAATCGACTTCATGTGTGTAGGTAATCTCCGCCTACGATATGGCATAATTCAACCAATTGTTTGAATTATTTTAGTTTTTTCTTTTTAAGATATCAAAGAAAAATAAACCATTTATATAATAAATAGTAATCAAATAACACATTGTTAATAAAGAAAAATACGTTTCTGAAATTGAAAAAAATGTATCCATTTATCAATATATTTCTTATTAATTTAATGAAGATTTAAATATGAAGGAAATGATGCAGAAAACATTGCTGGAATTTTTTAATTTATGATGAAATGTTCGCAAGTTATTTAATATGGTTTAAACCAGTGTTTCTCAACCAAAAACGCACCGCGGCCCAGTATAATATATAATTTTCTAACGCGGACCACTAATAATAATTATTGGTTCATTTTTTGCAAGAAAACATATATATTTAATGTGCTACTAAATATATTTATTTTATTTGTAAAAAATCACAGTTTACAAACTAGAATAAAAACAAACAAATAAAATATAAATTTTTTACATCAAAAATGTGCATAAGAAATTTAAAAAAACTGCAAATAACACATATAAAAACTTTCGCGGACCACTAAAATTTTTCTGGGGACCACCTGTTGAGAAACACTGGTTTAAACAAATTAAATGAAAGCTTCTTAGTACCCAAATATGGAATAAAAATGATTATTTAAAAATTGTTAATATTGATGTGACACCAGTAGCGGACTGGCAAACTTTTCCGGCCCTGGAAAACTGGAATAAGTCAGCCCCATAGGGTCAAGAGCCAGCCTCATTGGATTAAGGACCGGCCCCATTGATCCGAAAATTGGTCCTATTAGGACCGGCCCACCGGGTAAATGCCCGGTGTCCCGGCGGGACAGTCCGCAACTGTATGATACTGACTTTTTGAAAAATATTGTCCTAGACATCCAGCATTCTGTTGGCTTCTTACACTTATTAAATACCTACAAAACTCTGAAATGTGTGAAAATTCACACATCACATCAATTTCAAACCGAGTATTAAATTATTTGCCACCACTAATGCGAACTCGTAATACTGGCTAAATCAAAGATATATACAGCGTGATCCAATAAATTGGATACAAATGATAAACTTTTTTATTATCAATTATACAAACAAAAGTCAACTCTTTAAAAAAAAACTTCTGCTTTGTCTCAAACCCCCACAAACTTTGTCTTTTTTTTATATTACAGTTGGATGCCCCCCCACATTTCTCAGTTTGCCTGGCCACCCCGTTCACCCGATCTGACTCCGTTAGATTACTTCTTATGGGGTTATTTAAAAATAAGGTGTATGTAAATCGACCACAAAATCAATAAGAATAGATTCAAAGAATAAAATGTCGGGTTTACATTGGTAGAGTAAAAGAGCTAGTAACTAGCGCAAGTACTACGCGCTTTACTCTACTATCTTATTTTCAGGATAGTAGGTGTTCATACGCAATTGACATACATATCTTATTTTCTGGATAGTAAGTGTCAAAACACATTTGACATCTTCACTGTGATTTTGTAGTGAAATTATCTTTATGCAAAAAATAGTTTATGAATGTGGATATACATCGTCGCCGGCGTGATACCATTAAAAAAATAGTATTTTGAATTACATCTTTTCTTGTGGAGGAAATAATTGATTGTTTTATTGAAGTAATCGGTACAGAATATAAGCCTAAACGAAAATGGGTTAGAAATGGATTGATAGAAGAACTACCCATGGCGCATCAGTCCTTCTATTTCGTGAATTAGCCGTAGAAGATCAAAAAGAGTACAGACTGTGTTTAAGAATGATACCAGATGATTTTAATAGGCTATTAAATTTAATTAGTCCATTAATATAACGAACTGATACACTAATAAGGGATGCGATTCCAGCAAAAATAAAATTGGAATTAACGCTTTATTTCCTAGCCACAGGAAATAGTTATTGTAGTTTACAACATCTTTTTCGTGTATCAAAGGCAATTATTTCACAAATGATTTCAAAAATCATCAATTAATAAATCAATGTTACGCAATTTATGTAAATAAATTGTAACTTATCTGATATGTTTTTTTTTTTTCTATTTGTTAGGACGTGTTACCGCTTGCCGCCAATTTGAAATGAATCAATTTTTCGTAGTGGGGGAAAAGACAGTAGCTAGTAAATACGTCGACGAGCTAGCTCCTATCCTAGCCCAATTACTAGAATCTAGTACTCTACTAGTCACATTGTCAACTGTTTACACAGGGATAGTAACTAGTTCCTAGTTACTTGCGCTAGTTACTAGCTCTTTTACTCTACCAATGTAAACCCGGCATAAGGGATGAGTGTGATCTAATCCCATCCAACTGCAGTATCAAAATAATAATAACAATAAATAAATATAATTTATAACGTTTTCGGGGGTTTCAGAGTTTTTTTGAAGGACTTTTTTTCGTAAATTGATAATAAAAAATTGTTCCATTTGTATCCAATTTCTTAGATCACGCTTTATATATTATTTTTTAACTTTTATAATCTTTGCTAATATATACTTTTATTTTTAGTGATGGCGGTGGCAGATCAGGAGTATATTTAGCAATTGATGCTAACATGGAACTAGCTGAAGAAGAAGACTCCTTCGACGTATTTGGGTACCTGAAAAAACTTCGACAATCCAGAAAAGGACTTATAGAAAATTTCGAACAATATAAATTTGTTTACGATACTTTAGAAGAGTTTATTATCTGTGGTAACTCCTGGTTTCCTGTTAAAGAATTGTCGCAAAGACTTAAACAGAAATCTATGAAAAACCCCATAACGAAAATTAATGAATATCAAAGAGAATTTGCATTGATACAAAAGATGACACCGAGATTTTCTATCGGTGACTGTGCTGGAGGACATAGGGGAGACAATAGAGAGAAGAATAGGGACGTCTTAGTCGTACCACGTAAGTTATTCCAATATTTAGTGTCAAGTTGACACTGCAAATGTTGTAATTTTTGAACCATCATTTGTGTAATAAACTAATTTTTAAATATTTTACAGCTGATAACTTTCGGCCATATCTTACATCTTTCCAAGGAAACAGTTTTACAGATTACATCAATGCTGTTTTTGTAGATGTAAGATTATTATAAAAGTTATAAAATAATGTAAATTAATTTATTATTTTTCTTTGAAGGGTTACACAAAACCAAGAGAATATATAGTAACAGAATGGCCTTTTAAACATACTTCTGGTGAATTTTGGTCCCTCGTCTATGATTATGAATGTTCAGCTGTTGTGATACTATGTGTACCACCACATGGCTCGGTAAGAAACTTTTGTTTGTTCTCAACATACCTAGTCTTTTCATAAATACTGTCACAAAGTTTTCATAGAAATTCCACCAGATATTTAAAGTTATTGTAATTTCTTTTTAGTGCACAATACATAGATGCACCTTAAACATGAAACATCAAACAGTTTTCAAAATAACCACTCTTTGGTCGTTATACAGCTCTTGTCTGTACATCCACTCGTCAATAGAATTACGAAGCGTTTCTACAGAAAAACCCTCCGCTGCCTTCATCAGAGAGCGCTCTAGACTAGCTATATTAGGGTCTCTTCTTGCAGGCCATGTCCCGAACTACGGATCAGAGCTGCTAAACGGCCACGCAACAGGAAATTTAATACATTGCTTTTAAGCCACTGCTGAGTAGTCTCCGCCATATGAAGCGAAGAAGGAGTTTTAGTTCTTAACTATCGACTTCAAGTCGGTTTCCTGGTTTCCTGGTAGACTCTGACCAATGTTGATACCTCTTGCTCGTACAAATGAAGCTTATTAGTACTGTTATAGTTCCCGCCCTTTCAAATCATAACTGAAGCAGGGTAATAACCCCTCTGGATCGCCAGCGCTTTCTCACGACTTTTCGTGAACTTGTATCATGATACAAGTTCTACAAAAGCTCGTGAGAAAGCGCTGATGGTCCAGACGGATTAATACCCTGCTTGTATACAACCTGTCGTGCTGGTGGTTGAAAATCTCCTGAATATTGAAAACTGACACGCTTGAATACGCTGTTTGATGGTCGAATGTTTCAGAAGTTGTGAAAAAAAAAAGCAGAACAAATTTTAGTGTTTTTGGCTGCTATTCAAGACAGGATAGATATAGGCTTAGCTTTTTTTTTCTTTTTCTAAGAAAAATGGAGGGAAAGTTAATATTACATCCATATTAGGAAAAGATTTGGTTATGGACTGAACAATATATGCACTTGTTTGCAAACAGAATGTATATATTGTAAATTCAGATGACTGACACTCAGCTTCTAATGTACCACATAAAATTACGTGCCTGACATTTAACACCTGCTCAATTACAAATAACACTTCAATAAATCTAAGGAATTCAAGAAATTTAACTTTAAATACTGTAATTTGATGCCCACCTTCTGTTATACACTTCGATACATGTGTAGCGCTTAAAAATTCAAAAATATATTATCTGTCTCATTTTGTAATACGAAACTAAAAGGGAAACTTCATTTCTTATGTTGTATATTTAAAATACCATCTTAGGGTGGTAATTCTGAAGTGGCACCTTTCAAAATATTTGACATGTCAATCATAATTTTGACATGTCAATCGCAATTTTGACATGTTAATTTGTTATCTGACATATGCACTTTTTGAATGAATATAACCTCGATATAATAAAACTTAACCATAAATTTAAAAGCCAGATTTACAATTCACATGTTTCCACAAAAGTCTATTTACACCACAATAGTCACCAAAGTAACCAGATCTAGTTTCGTATTACAAAATGAGACAGATTACAGCAAATATTTACTCACATTTTAATAAAATAAACTGTGCTTAAAACTAACCTGTTCGCTATGAGCAAATTGACGGCTGAGTACTAGAGTCAACAGCCATATTGCCTTGGATCACAGCGCCAACACCGGTAATTTCACTTCTCAATTATAAATCTTTACATGGAAATTTTGTCAAGAAACGAGACCAGAGGTGGTCATTTTGAAAACTGATTAGTATTTCTTGTTCAAGATGCATCTATTTATTATGTATTATGTACAAAACAAAGAATAAAATATCTTTAAACATATTGTGGAATATCACTGTAAACTTTGTATTTTTATGTAGTAAGACTAGGTATAGGCATACGAATCTACGTTGACGAACCTACCACCAGAGACGAACTGTATCTTTCCATTTTTCTAGTCAACATCGATTAGACTTGGTCTCCGTTAGCATTTTTTTTTTTTTTTTTTGCTTATCAACCCTTTTTAAAATTCCGGCTTTCCCCAAAAATAGTTCTGGTCCCCAATTTCCCCCCTTAGAAATGCTTGGAGAAAAAATTCATCACTTGCTTTATATATATTTTAGAAGTGAGGACCCACTTTTTTAAATCAATCACTTGTATTTTGGAAATGAGAACCTTTTAAAGGTTAGGACATTTTTTTAGGTCATTACTTGTATTTTCACGATAAAAAAATGATGTCCTACTCAAATATTTCCTGACCCCTCCAGATTTTGATTGTATAGATTGCACAATTCGAAATGAAGCTTCTGCTCTATATACCCTTTTCTGCATACCGGTGCAATTTGTAGATGGTACTTTCCTTTCAAAACGGTCCATAATCGATTTATAGATGTTTTTATTGCTCATCTTCAAAGCGGTATAGCAAAACTAGCCCATCAGTGCTACACAACTTGAAAAAGTTGAATACCACAGTGGTTCATTACCGCAAAATTATGAAATAATTCGTACTGGTCTGCAACAAATACCAGATCTACAAGTATGAAATGCGGATTTTTTTCAAACTTGCCGCGCATACATTGCCGTGTATAGTTCAAAGTTTCAACACATATGGCGTTTTGTTAAGTTATCATTAAGTGTCAAATGCGTATAGGTTATAATTTGAAAAGTGATCATATAGTTTTGTTTTACTGTGTTAAAAATGTCAACTTTTGTGCCAAATAAAGAGCATTGGCAGACAGTACTACTGTTTTGTTTTCATTTGAAAAAAACTGCTGCTGAATCATACCGACTGCATCGAGAAGCTTATGGTGAATATGCTCCATCGCAAGATACGTGTGAGCGATGGTTTCGGCGTTTCAAAAGTGGTGACTTTGATCTTACAGACAAAGAACATGGAAAACCTCCAAAAAAATATGAAGATACAAAATTGGAAACATTGCTACAGGAAGACGATAGTCAATCACAAAAACAACTAGCAGAGCAGTTAGCCGTTAGTCAACAAGCTGTTTCCAATCGCCTACGAGAGATGGGTAAGATCCAGAAAGTCGGCAGATGGGTTCCAGTTCCACATGCATTGAATGAGAGGTAGATGGAAAAACGCAAAAACACTTGTGAAATTTTGCTTGCACGATACAAAAGAAAGTCTTTTTTGCATCGTATCATTGCTGGCGATGAAAAATGGATTTATTTTGAAAATCCCAAACGCAAAAAATCATGGGTGAACCCAGGCTCACCATCCACATCAACTGCAAGACCGAATCGCTTTGGCAAAAAGACAATGCTCTGTACTTGGTGGGACTAAAAGGGTGTGGTTTATTATGAATTGTTAAAACCTGGTGAAACAGTTAATACCCAACGCTACCAACAACAACTGATCAAATTGAATCATTCGCTGCTCATAAAACGACCAGAATACGAAAGAAGACAGCACAAGGTAATCTTTCTTCACAATAACGCTCCATCACATAAGGCAAAAGCAGTTTGCAACACATTGGAGGCACTCAAGTGGGAAGTGCTACCCCATGCCGCTTACTCACCAAACTTGGCCCCTTCAGATTACCACTTGTTCGCATCGATGGGTCACGCACTTGCCGAGCAGCACTTTTGTTCATATGAAAATGTGAAAGAATGGCTAGATGAATGGTTTGCGGGGAAAGGGGAAGAGTTCTACTGGCGAGGTATTCACAAATTGCCTGAAAGATGGGGAAAAGTATAACTTCTAATGGAGCATACTTTGAATAAAGAAACTTTTACTGTTCTTTTGAGTATAATGTGTTTTATTTAAAAAAAAAATCCGCATTTCATACTTGTAGACCTGGTATATGATCTTGCTTTGTCAAACTATACTACTCAATACTACCAACAACGACAATTCTAACTCCACTCTTTACAAAATACAATTTTACAAACAAGACAACAATAGATTTGACAAAATATTTTAATGTAAAAATTGTTATCTCTTAATATTCTTAAAATGACAAATTAAATCGTTTTTAGCAAAGTTATCCGTCATTTTGGCCTGAAGGAAGACATTCGAAAAAATATGGTCCTGTTTTTACAATTGACCATATATCTCACAACCACTACACCAATATCAAGACTTGGGTGTTTAGAATAAACAAAAAGGCAAGTATTTCTAGATTATTAGGCATTTTTATTATTTTACAGGTATATTATCAAGTCATGTCCATCATCGAGTAATATTGGACTGCATCTAAAAAAATCATAGGCTTTTTACATAATTTTTCTAACTAACCCAGTTTTTCTGCCGTTAATTTCAAATCGGTGATGTTGTTGTAGAATCTTTTGTCTTGCTATTGAGAGCTCCGTGCATTTATCTCTGATAGTGTTGATCGACGCCAGGTGTTGTTGAGTTATCCTCGTCTCTTGTTGCCCTGTGGATTGTATTCTAGTGCATAAAGACATCTCGCTATGAGATAAAAACATCAAACCTTAAAATTAGAGCCTAATCAATCATACTTTCTCCTTGTTATTAGCATATACAGGTAGTTCTCCATTTGCGCCAAGTTAAGGTTCAGCTACATGGGTTCGTAATTCAAAACTGGGTAATTAGAGATAAAATTACAGGTAATTGAAAATTTTTTCAATACCATAAAAAGTGCCTTCATTAATTTGGTCGGAACTGGGCGTGACTGAGACTAGAAAGCCAGAAAATCCGCAAAGACACCTTCGACGCCTACGGCTTCTCCATCAAGTTCGTCCCAACGCTCTCAAACACGCTCGAAAACCAAACAAAGGTCGTCAACATCCTCTGCAAAGTTCGAAGAAAACATATTTATGCTAAATTTAAACAGGATAAATTCTTTATAATTGAGTTTTCATAAGTTTTTTATTTGTTTGTAGGATCAACGTTTTCGTAGCAAAATTAACACATAACTTCTCGGTTTTTTTCCTTAAGTTGATTGATTCTAATAATTTTTATTACGCATGCTCATTCATAAAAAATATTCTCATTTCCACACTACCCGTAAGGGAGAGTATGGGGCGTGTTTTCTTATCGTGATGTTCCTGATATGCCAATTCTACGTCATTTTATTTGTCGTTACTTTATTTTTCGCCTTTTTTCTTGTTGAAGAAAGACTGGATTCGTCATAGAATTTGTGGATGGTGGACTGGTCGGTAATATCCACACAATATCAATTTCCTCTGCCATCTCGCACACTGGTTCCATCTGTCTCCAAGTTGTTCTCTGTTCTTTCCTCTTTCTCTTCATCTAAATCATCCAGATCATCTTGTTGATTATATCAAGTATCAGTACAATTTATGCAAATGATGGAGCACTTGTTAGAGCACCTTTCTGCATCCACATGCCCCCCGATTTAGCAAAGTATCACAAGCTGGGGGCTAGAGGGTGGGAACAGAAACTAGCCCATCTTTGCTTTCTTTTCGTCCCAATTCATGTGGATTTTTCGACGTTCCATACAAGCTCTGTACCTGTAGGTATGTTCGGAGTGAATACTCACGTGTTGCTGCCTCAGTCGATGATAGAGAAGTGATGTTAAACCAGCTGATGTTAAGAAAAAGGCGAAAACTAAAGTACCAACAAATAAAATGTCCTTGATAGGCCTGTTCAACGCCTATGGGTATTACTGCAAATTTGAGAAATTAGTAGAATTGGTCAAAATAATATTTTTCCGTTCATATTGTGACCAACTTTGCGACGCTCTAGCGGCGGAATCATTCATTTCATAATCAAAACTTTTGAATGTTAAATTATAGATAATTTATCTCTCTTTAATATCATTTTTCTTTTTTTATTTTGTAACGGAACAGAGATAATTGCAAAAAAATATATTTTGCCCGTTTTTCATGGTTTTTTTCGATGTAAAAAAAAAATAGTCGCTCGAATGTGGCCTCGAATACAGCACCCCAAGACCTGTTAATCGCACCAATTTCCAAAACTCCCGCAAAACTTTCTTTCGAAAACTATATATTACCTGGACTATTTCTCAACAAAGAGTTTGGGTATGTGTGAGTTGGGTCACATTTGTGATCGTCAATGTTTCTCTACTATTAGAAGTACTCGATTTCCAACGATTTACGATTTCCTTATATACACTTTTGTTGTGCGTGTTGGGTGTGTAATACAAATAATTTTATAAGTATCATTATTCAATCATATATTTATTAAAACAACAAACTTTTTGTTTTTATATAGATCGTCTCTCTAACAGAGTTGATGGCTGGAGTTAAAGCCCCACCTAAGACAGTTCAACTGTTTCAACTCACTTGCTGGCCAATGGGACATAAAGTACCAACATCCACCAACTCTCTGGTGGAGCTGATGAATATGGTAGAACGATGGAGACAACGAACAGACTATGGTCCAGTCTGTGTGGTTTCTCCTGATGGACGCTCAAGATGCGGAGTCTATTGCGCTGCTAACGCTTGCATAGAACAAGTTATCCAACATGGTGAAGTCGATATTTTCCAGGCTGTGAAAACAGTTCGTCGACATAGACCACAACAGGTAATATACTAGTATAAATGTGTTCAATTTCAAATTGGCATGCAAAATGAAATCTGTGTAATAATATTGTACCATTTAGCCTACTAACTAAACTTGCTAGTTTAAAATTCAGAAGGTGTCAGGTAATATTAGGTGTACAAATGAATAATCCAATTTTTTCAGCTACATTCAAGGTTTATTTTAAAAGAAAGTAAATTAAATTGTTCGATCAAAATATTCGCCCTTGCTTTCTATAACTTTAAGCCATCTTTCAGGCAGCTGATGAAGTCCATCTCGGAAAAATGTTACGTCTTTGGGCACGATAAAGTTGTTAAGCCATTTTCGGATCTCATCCACTGATTGGCAGTGCATATCGGACAAGGCGTGTTCCATCGACCGGAACAAGTGGTAATCGGATGGAGCAATGTCTGTTGAATACGCCGGGTGCTGCAAGGCGTCCCAGCCAAGACTCATTGTGGTGTCTTTTGTATTGGAAGCAATGTGCGACTTGGCGTTGTCATGCAACAATTTCACTGGACATTCTTCTTTGCCAGTATACGGGCGTCTCATCTCATGTAGGCGTTTAGAAATCGTTTGCTGCGTTACTGCCAACTGTTCTGCAAGCTCTTTTTGCGTTTGTGCCGAATTTTCAGCGAGCAGCTTCTTAAAATCATCGTTGTCGCACTTTCGAGGACCTCCAGGGCATTGTTTGTCGTTCAGACAGAAATCATTGCTTTTAAACCGCGTAAATCAAAATGCGCACATATCGTACGATACAATACCTTCGCCGAGAAAGGAACAAATCGATTCGCACGCTTTTGCAGCATTTTTTCCTTCTTGAATTCGTAAAGAATACAGTGTCGGATATGCACCTTATCTGTTGCCATTTTCGACTGTACTGAATTGAATACTTTTGAAGGTTATGTTAGGCTTTCAGGCATACCAACTCTCATTTTTAATAACTATATGTTAACACTATATAACCGCAAAAGAACGGGAAAATCAAATGATTCTAAAATTAATTTCTTAACTGCTTAAAATAATTTAGATTATTCATTTGTACACCTAATAAATACAATAGAGGAAACTTTTTAAGATCGCAGCACCATATGCGGCAAAAACTGGAATAGTCGAGAGTGACATTAAAGGTCAGTTTCTGAAAGCTTAGTTAACTATAATCCAGTGGTTAGAAAATTGTTGCTATGGTTATTTACAAAATGGCTAAACTCGACTAAGTTTTCAGAAACCGGACCTAAACTGTCACTTGTGTATTTATTTACATGTTGAAAATGAACACGAGTTTCCTATTTTCCGAGCTTTTTTGCGCTTTTTTTATTTTAATGTAATATATGATTTATAAGATATGTTATAATATACTATTCTAAAGAAATTTCAAGGAAGTTTTTAGTTCATCATTGTATTTTTAATTCTTTTTAACTGTCTGTCAATATAATATCAATAAAAATATGGTAAATATATTAGTAAAAAATAAAAATCTCTGCCTGAAAAAGTGGAAGGGTCTTTTAATACATCAACTGATGATTTAGGCAAATTTTGGGTGTGTCTTTTTTCAGTCTTTTCTTGGGTGTAAAAAATCACTTTCCATAAAATGCCACGAGCAAACGTGCATGCAAGGGCAAATTTTGCCCATTTTTAGGTTTTAGATTCATAGAGACCTACGATCCACTTTCTCTCTACCTCCAAATGTCGTTTAAATTGATATTGTTTCCGATTTAGGAAAAGAATGGAATGTTAAAGTGGGATTCTTCTTTGGAAATCCATGATTTACATTGCGGCTAACAACAAAATGAATTGTTTTTTTTGCCATGATTCACAAAAATAAAACACAAACATAAATACACGTATTTCTCTATTGAACGAAACAAAACAATGTCACCCTCGTATCTTCCGGAAATCGCAACCAGATGTCAGGGCACTTATACTAGCGTCGGCGAATCAATGCAGTTACGTCACACGATGTAAGAAACAATTGCATTGTTCCAAACAATACATTCGTTTGTTTCGTATTGTGACGTAACTGTACTGATTCGCCGACGCTAGTATAGTAAGTTTCCCATATATGCAATTACCTCCATCATTATCCCCATAAACATTCCTATTGTCTCTCTAAATCCTTGGTCCTTGAGCTAACAATAGCTAGTTACCATCAATTCTCTTAATATCGTCTGTCCATCTGGTAGGTGGTCTGTTTATACTCCTTAAGTCACGAGGTATCCAATCAAGAATTGTTTCTATCCATCTTCAACCTATTTCCGGCTCACTTTTATTGTTTTACTACTCGCTCTATAATGTAATTTACACATTTTTGTTTATATCTATGAATTTTTCGAAAAATAAATTATAAACATCGTCCTCTCCATATTTGTGACATATAGTTTATTTGCCTATTTTAATGTTAATATGGGAATTTTTATCTATATAAATAAAATTGGAGGTATCACCTGTTGTTTTTTTTTTTTATTATTATCATTCACTTCGTTTCGTTTATGTCTGTCTGTTTGTCTGCGATTTAGGCAAAAACAGCTAAATATATTTTCCCTTAATTTCGTAAAATGACAGAGCAAAATCGGGATTCGAACTTAAGCTATCTGGAATCTCAAAATTTTAATTATAAAGGGTTTGTTTTGGGGGTATTGGGAGTTATTATATTTTTACTGTTTTCTAAGTACTTAATTATAATAACAGCCATTCATACGCAATCGAAGTAAAGCGGCAGAGGGAGAGATGAAGGGAAGAACAGACACCGGGCGTGTCAAATAGTTATCTATAAAATAATTATGTAGTAGTTACTTACCCATGTTCCAAATATCTTATAAATAAAAAAACAAATTTCTGAAATGTTATTGTTCTATGTTTTAGGTGGAGAACATGACAGAATATAAATACTGCTACGATCTAGTCTTACATTACGTGCTACACTATCTCAATAAAGATATGAAGGAGAAGAAGTGAGAAAGCGAGCTTGGGGACGGGCTGTGGTTCATAGAGTTTGGTCGTGGTATCGCCTTGCCTCAAACACCCGAGGAGACACCATCCGGTGGAGCAGCATCCTTCGGATTACCATCGGCAGCGGCACGCACAGGCAGGATCGTTCACCAAGACACGATCCCAAGACCTATAATACGCAGGCCACCAGGATTGGTCTCATATGCCACTATAGACCACACCCCATATCAGCACATGTCCTCACAAGAATCAGCTGAACGAAGCCCGTCTGTTGATAAATCTATTAGAAAAAGACCACCACTACAACATGCTGCTTGTTTTGATCAATCAGATGCTACTGAATTTCAGATGAATGGAAGGAGTAAATCGGTTGTACAATTCAGATCCAGATCTACTTCCCTGGATAGAAGAAATGGTGATCATGATGATACTCCCGAAACACCATCGTTCGGGAGAAGTGAAGAGTCTGATGATCGAGCTACTGTTAGAAGTGGCATTTCTTTTGATTTAGATACACCATTATACTCAGAAGTGTTTGTGAAGAAATCATCTCAAGAAATGGAAACAGTGTCTGAGTTTCATAGTTTTGGTGATAAAGTTGAATCGTTGTATGAAAGAAACTCGAAGAACAGAACAAGTGAATATTTTTATGATAGAGCGGGTCCATCGACGGATGATGATATGTATTATAGGACAGAAGATACTTTCTACGATACAAGTGCTGATGTGAATGATCCTCTGCAGATACAGAGAATGAGTGTTACCGCGTTATTTGAAAAATTCTGTGCCGATGAACGTGAAATAAAGTTTCGACCACAACCTATTAGACAAGCTAGTGAAACATGTTTTAGGACCAATCGTTTAAGAGGTATCTCCTCAGATAGGTTAGGCGGTATGTTTGTTAAGAAAACCCGTACAGACAGAATGAGTACATCTTCCTTAGGTGATCAACCAGGTACCGGAAGTTGTTTTTCGATATTTGATAAACGTAAAGGTAAACTCGGTAGACTTGAAAAATCTAAACGCCTTAGTACCAGTGCCCTTTATGACCAATCTCCTACTGGTAATCAAATTAATAAGTCTGGTAGGATTCGTTCTACTGAAGAACGAATCTATAAGAACTTTAATTCTGAAGAATTTACAAAGGGAGATCAGTTTTATGACCAAGTTAATGCTCCATCCACTAGTAAAAGTGACAACTTTGTTACTAAATTCAGATTCGATGAAAATCCATTAGAAAGAGCAAGCGTTGCTAAGTTATATGAAAAATTTTGTGTCGATGATAAAACTATATCAATAGACAATAGCCAAACCCCACATATTTTAGAAGAACGACAGTTGAGTGAAACCTGTTCATCCAAACCAGAACTTTACAGTGCAGCAAGTTTAAGTGAAAAAACATCAGACATAATGAGTTCAACAATAAAAACAAATGCAGAAAACATCTTCAATTTCAACATACCAGATGACTCAAATGGTGATAAAAGTGAAACTTGTGCATCTGAAAGTGTTAGTAATACATTGCAGTTAATATTTGAAGATCCTAGATCAAATAGAACTAGTGTATCCGATATATATGAACCGTGTTTTTCAATAAGTTTAACTCCAAGGCAACCCTCCATTAAACGCGAGTCTTTAAAAAGTAACTGGATGGACTTAACGACTTTAGATCTACGTGCAATAGACGACGAAAGTCCAACAACAAGTAAATTCACTTCTGTCTCAAGTCCAGACACAGACATAAATAATTCAGATGTATTTATGACACCTGATTACCAATTTAGTTTTAGTATAAATGGCGATACACTTCCTACGTTAGCAGATATCCATGAGGGAGATAGTACTGAAGAAAACTCATTCTCAGATTCTAGTGCGAAACCAAAATTAGTCCCTTCGAAATCGATGTCAAGTCGATCGTCCATGCAAAAATTACAACCTATAGTGCTTAATAAACAAGATGAAACAAATGATGGTGAGCCTGAAATACCAATGGCAAAACTTTCACTTAAAAATAATTGTGCGGAATTAACAATAGATGGCAAAAACAATAAACAATATCAAATGTTTCGGTTACGTAAATCGAAACATATTGACAGTGTGACAGTACATAAAAGAACAAGGTGCTTTCCTCTTTGATACATATAGTTATCACGTATATCGCGCACTTGTAGACAATTTTGACAATTCATATTTTGCCACTTTTAAATATTCATCATTTATCATAAAAAATAGTGCCAAAATACTTGCCAAATTCAAAATTTTAAACTTATCGCTAACTTACAAATTTAAAAGTACCTTAAACAAGTACCAACTTACACATAAATCACTAAATTTTATATGTCAATCATTAAATTTTATAAAAACTATACTTTTAAGAAGTAATTGTAACGTAATAACCCTGAACATGAAAATTAAAACCCTATTGTAAATGAAAAATATTTCTAAGTGGCAAAATATATAATGTTAACTTTTTTCACATTTTGTACATTGGTCAGTTGAGATTCAATGCACTGTGCGACTCGTAAATTATATTCCCTCCAATTTAGTGAAGAAAAATATGTATAATATCTATATTCTAAGCACAGTTCTTGACTTCTCCTGACAGATCAGCATAACGTAACATATTCTAAATAATTATAATGTATTATTACGATCTTTTAGGTTATATGCCAATCAGCTTTTAGTTCCACGAATGATATTAAAGTCTTTTTTCAAAAATGTAAGAATGTTTCATCACTAAGTATATTTTTGACATATGCTAACCTCTGTATGTAACCATCAGATATACATAGGTTAAAAGGTCAGGGGCGTAACTTAGAATGATAGAGTAAATAAAGGCGGTTTCTTTGGTTTAAGCGGAACTAGATTTTTCCAGTCTATATACTCTGTTCAAAATCAAGAAGTAGTAATCATGAAATATTCACGTGATAATTTTGTCGAACTATCGTCTTTTGTTGGCTGTTGAGCAGCAGAGATGGGCGTCTACGCGTAAACTTGAATTTTTTACGTCTACGTGTAAATTTACCGTAGACAGCGTAGAGAAGTGTAGACTGTGTAGACACGTAGAATCTAGCGTAGAATAATGAAAAATCAGGTTATGTAACGTGTAAAAAAAATAAAATACCGCCAGTTTTAAGCAGAAGAGCTAGTAAAGAACTCAAATTTAATATTTTTGACAGCTTCCTGATTAAAACAACTAGTAATTTTTAATTTTAATTTTACTTTAGTAGTTCATACAGACAGAAACCAAGTAATTTATATTGTCCATAACAACATACGATTTGTGAGATAACATTTTTGGAAACCCTCTACAAATCCTCATCACTCCTTTCATATCTCATCATTCTAGGATTTATTATTATAATGTTCAGAAGCTGGCTATATGAATATTTTTCGACAGCCAAACCACTAGTTTAAAAAAAAAATTTTTTTTGGAAACAATATATGTAATTAGAATTACATAAAATTGAAATAAACATAAACATTAAAGTAAACTATTTAAACTATTACCATTCTATTATTTCAAATATTAAATTTTAACGTACTGCGCATGTACAGTTTACATTCTACATTCGACACGTAAACAAAAGCATATTCTACTTGACATGTTTACGCGTAAAATCTACATTAGTCTACATCATGTATTCTACGCGCCCATCACTGTTGAGCAGTTAAATTTATTCGAAAGCCAATAGGGTGACGATATCTAATCTTTCACGTGATTTTATTACTATTTCTGCATTTCGAACAGGGTATAGTAACTTTTACCGATTGATTGAAGCTTTTGATCATTTTGTTTAAGAAAATCCAACTTCAATATATAAAAAGTTAGCTTGTGACAACTTAAGAAAATTTAAATTCCATTTAGTTCCGCTCAAAGCTTTGGAATAGCCTATTATCTAATGGGCTGGTTAAGTTATTACGTAACTTGGATTTTTGGGCTAGGAAGCAAAACAATAGTGAGGCCTTCTAGGCAGAAATTCAAGAACTTAAGGAGGGAGGGGGGGGGGGATTTAAAGAATTAAGTGAAGACCTGGGAAGCGGATTCAAAAGCAGTGATGGACACGTAAATTACATGTAATTTACCTCATTGTTGACGCATAAACAAAAGTAAATTAACAATTAAACTCATGTAAACAATGTAAGCAATGATTTGCACATGTGCAATTATTTGAACTGCAGAACCCCTTTATCAATACATTTTTAGAAATAATAGAATTTTAATAACAAAACAATTTAAAAAGAAAAAACTAAAACAAGCCAATATGTACTGAAATATTAATATTAATAAAATCGAATATATTTCGTTAATTAGATGTTACGAGTTGATAACAAATTGAAATTCTTCATAACTATTTGTTAAGTATCTTTCCAACTTTTTTTAAGTTATCATTTATTATTGCGAACTGCTTATTCATTAGTAGAAAATTAGTACTAAATGAGTACATTATGTCTCAATTAGTATCAAATAACTAAAACTAACCTCACTTTTTGAGAGTTTTTAGCATATATATATAAACTAGTATATGGCGCCTGGCCTATCTTTCAATGTAAATTAAAATGTTCCAACATAGGGAGTAAGATATACATATGTCTGTCTCTTTTAGTGACCGTAAAACACAATGCGCATGCTCGGGTAGTGTCAATTCATTTTGAAAAAGCAGGATAAAATCAGATGAAATGACATTTACATTTAAAAAAATAAGGTTAGAAGTTATCAAACAAAAACCCTAATTATTTGGTTTATACTATTTGGTAAAAAAGACGTAGCTGTACCCGTTTAAATGGCTAATATAATATTTACTGTGAATATTGACTGATTATTTAAAAGGAACAACACACTTCTATACTTTAAAATTACATTTAGAGTTGTAATACACAATTTGGTGGCATTTTCGTTATAAATTCGAACTCTTTTCACAATTTAATACAGACAAAACTTCATATAATATTTCTAACAGAAAGAATGACGCCACATGTCCACATGCCTAGCTCCTTCTCTTAACTCCCGCTACGTAACTGTAATTTTTTCGACCAATAGCAAGGTCGTAATTTAGACATGCGCAAACAATTCACCGGGCATAAAGGGGCACGACAATACATAGCTCCATCCTTCTATCATGGAACATCTAGCCTGCGTTCATGCGCCATATACTTGTTTATATATATATATATGGTTTTTAGTCTACATTGTTGACACCTTTACCAATTATTGACATCATGGACGCCCTTAGTATTTGAGGGGCCCCGGACAAAATTAAAGTTGTGGGACTCATCTATATATATAAAAATGTTAAATAACTTGTTTATTTTATTATTTTCTGCTCATAAGGGCTCATATATTGACAAAATAATTTTGATGAACGATAAAGCCGTCTTAATGGCAAATAAGACAAATAAAGTAAATATTGACACAAAAAAACTTATTACGTACATAGTTATATTCAGAGTTTTATTTAATTATTTCTAAATATTTTTAAAACTTGGAATAATATTTTTAATGCATTTTATTATTTTATTACTTGACTGTAGTAGCGCGGGGCCAGAGGCAAGTGCACCACAGCCTAAGGGCGGCTCTGATTGACATAAATTTACACATTAACGTAAACAATTAGTATACATGTAAGCGCCCATCACTGTTCAAAATTTACGGACCTACCTCTGGGATCTTCAGCGGGGTCCAGAAGCATTGCTTCCATTTGATACCCCATAATTACTCTTTTGATTAAGATAGTCTAAGGGTGTAGCTAGGGATGCGTTAGATTAGGTTAGGCATAGCCCTGGTGTGATAGCCCTATTTGTACCATTGTAGCAACGCCAGTTTTCATCACTTATAAATATAATTATCTTCCTAATCGTATAGCCATTTTACCATTTCTAGTGTTGAGCTTTGTTCGAGTTTTATTTAAAATTCTTTTTCAGTTTTCCGGGAGAACGTCATCAGAGTTTTTTCCATTCCTTTCTGACATTTTTTCTCATTCCACGGGATATGTTTTCTCGCTATCACTATCGCTTTCCTAATTTCATCACATTCTTTCCTAGGTCTTTATCAACAACTTCTTTTAGATACTTTGTTTTCATACTTCATCTATCCTTTGAATATGACCAGTTCATTTAAATTCATCATCTATCACTTTGTTTCTAACCACCGGTTTTGTTTCTAATTCTTCTCTACACTCAAGAGCGACGCGAACATAGCTGTTGTCCGGGTATGACCATCATATTGTCACCCTTTCAAAAAGAGGCCCGAGTTTAAAAGTCGGATGCAGAAAACTAATTTTACTATCGGTACAAATCAATCAATAAATAAGAAAAATACAAAAATATCTATTTCAAAACAAAGAAAAAGTTCTGCAGTTTTGGTAAATTATGTATGGTATTAAAGAATTCCAGTTTTCACGTTAATGAAATAAATTTCTTTGTGTCCACCAATTAATATTCCTTTTCAGTGAAAATCATGAAAATATTATTTTATATCACTCCTCAAAATTGGACTCCTCCGTACTTTGGGTTCCATGGCAGTCCAAATGATGACACAATTATTTGAAATATAATAGAGTATTTAAAATACTAGGAAAACATTTGAAATACTAGGGAAACATTTGAAATATAAAGAAAGTATTTTAAATACTACGGAAATATTTGTGACACTAGGAAATATTTGAAAAACTTTAAAAGTATTTTAAATACTGACTTTTCAGAGAACAAATATTAAATGGAGAAAGTATTTGCAAATCCAAAATCAACAGCATTTTTGAAGTATTTGAAATACAATATATCAAATACCAGAAAATAGTTTAGATCATTTTTCAAGGATTTTATTTCAAATAATACCAACTCTGGCTACACCTAAAACTTAAATGTCCAATGTCACCAACATCGAATAAATTTATTCAACGAATAAAGTTCACAATATCGCATCATTATTTTAACAGGAATGTTAATTACTTCATACAGTTTAAAACTGTAGCTATTCAGTCCACGTTATTCATTGAATAAATTTATTTGTTGCTGCTGCAATTGGACTTAAAAAAACTTAATAAAATCACTGTGTAAAATAATTTGAATTTATTTCTATTTTCAAAGAATTCTTTGAACAGTATTAAGTTCTCAACAATGTGATGGAACATTTCTTACATCTCAAATTTTTAAAAAGAATGATTCGAAAAGTTACAGGCAAGTAAAGCGGTTTTTATTTTCTGAATGGTGTATAATCTAACAGGTCAACCTTGAAGTTGGGCAGTTACTACAACTATCAGATTACTTTGTAAAGTAGTCTGTAAAAGCGTTTTGCACATATTTAAAAAATCAAAACTAAAACTGCAAAGAATACGAGAATATTTAGATCCATTTGCAGTAGAATACCTAGCAGGTTGCAGCATCATACGCAACACCTTCCGAATAACAAACATCCAACCCAAATCAGGAACTATTTGTACCGCGAACACTAAAGTATTTCCTTCAATAGATTATTAATTAAAAAATAGGTGTACAATGTTTGTTCTGTTTTCACCAGTTAGGATATGTGGCATTTGAACGACGTTTTTAACTCTGCTTTGACCAGGCAATAGGTGCATGACGCGACCCCGTGTTGGACTTTCTTTAAAATGTTTAATTTAATATAGATTTATTATAGCTAAACACGTAGAAATAAAAGCAAGTTCGACACAAAACCATTTATAAACAAGGCAATTAGAAAATTTAGTTTTTAAAAGTTCAGTAGTTCAACTTTTCATCAACAGATGACACAAGTAAATTTTTACATTAGTAAGTTTTATAAAATAACATTTGCAAGGCGGTACAGCAAAATCGTTACTATCCTTACAAAAATGTCGCTTTCTCGACCCATATTAAATTCTAAAGTGATTTTTGAAGCAGTAAATTTTCAGTTATCTTTATTTATTAATATGCCCAATTCTGTAATGTCGAGTTGCTAACGTTTTCTCTAACTCAAGTTTAAAACATTTTTTTTTTTTTTTTATATATGTTGCAAGATCCAAAAACAAATGATTTTAACTTGAGTTAGGGATAATTCTTACTTTAGAAACCGGCTATAAGAATTACAAAGACAGTTGCTATATAGTAACGTTGCTACGCAATAATTTTCTTAATGAGTTCCATAGAGACTTTGTTATTCTTCCAATTCTCTAAGAACGTTCCTATGGCAGTTATGTTATAGTTATTGTCACTATACCTAACATAAAATTGCTACAGTTAGCATGCAACGCATACATGATCTATACAAGTGTTTCTCAACAGGTGGTCCGCGGACCACTGATGGTCCGCGGGTTAGTTCTTACTGGTCCACGCACACAAAATTTCATTAGTATTAATCTTGATGTTAGTGGTCCGCGATTAGTGTGAAATTCTGAAAGTGGTCCGCAACTGGCGAAGGTTTGAGAAACACTAATCTATACCACTCGACAAATTTTAACGCGCTTAATTTGAATGCGCCTTAATTTTTACTTCCATGTTTCTCTTGTTTTGTGCCATAACTCAACTTTTTGTTACATTTACTTGTGTTCTTTTGAACTATTCAAATTGAATGAACTTTGAACTTCAATTGAATGAAGATTGCGATGATTAAATGGTACAAAACACGTTTTAGATTAATTTAATGATTTTATTTTATATATTTAATAAAGAGGAATAAACTGATACCAACATCTTAATTTTGAATTTTGTGTAACAAATCACGTTTTGAATCTTACCTCCTCGTATCTTTTAAACCATTTTCAATTGTAGAGGGGATACTGGTTGTTGTTTGATACATTTGAGTATTTGCAATACAGGAAATAAGTAGCTTTTCATAATAATTATATATAGTATAAAAGTATTAAAAAATGTTTTAAGTGAACCATTTTAAAATATCCCTGTACAATTTCTGCAATAAAAAGGAAAAGATACTTTAAAACTAATTGTAAACAATTAGAAATTTTAATTAGTTTCCTTAAAAATAACAGGCCGTGCTTAATGATCACAAAAAAAAAACGTAATGATGAGACTACAAGAAATTAGTTATTTCTTGTAGCAGATCTCGAACCAACGGCTTAGAAAGTGTAATTTTCTTTTTGATATTTTGATATTGTAATCTGAATGAATCAGATCGATTTCGAAGCATTCGCCTTTGTAATATATTTCGTTGCCTGAAAAATAATTCATGACAATTATCATTATTAAAATGTTTAATTTAATACATTTACTTATTTTTCTCATTTTGTATCATCTAACAACTCCAGCTGAAACCACAGACCAGCCATTTTTTTAAGAATAGTAACTTATTTCTTCATAGCAATCGCAATTTGGTGTTTGCTATACAAGAACTCGTTTAGGAACTGTTATAGTAACAAGTAACGATTTATTTAGTAACTTTTGAATCACAGAAAACGACTCCAAAGTTACTGTAATAGTTATTATCCTGGTAATTAGCAACTGTAAAGTTACTTTGAGCATAGGAACTGTGTTACAGAATGGGACTGAATATTACTCGTTGACCATCAAGATATAGTGATTAGCGATGGACCAGGGCGTATTCAATTTTCGAAATCATCCTTTTAATATTAGCTGATAATGTCAAATAAAGTCTTTTTTATAGGGTTTTGTAGGTATGACCAAAAAACCCTTATACCGTCATTTTGTCGTCTGTCTGTCTGTCTGTCTATCTGTTCGGTAAAAATTGTAGCCAAACGGCTAAACCTAGAGAGTTGAAAATTGGCATGCTTGTACAACTTTTTGACCCGCACATAGGAAAAATACTAAAACATCTAAAAAACATATCCCCCTAAAAATATAAACAAATATGTGCTCATCGAAAAAAAAAAATATTTTTTTTAAATTCTGAGTAGGGTATCAAATGAAAGCCCTTAGTACGTGGATTAACGATCAAAATTTAATTTTTGCAAAATAAATTATTTTGAGGCGATTTTTGCCAAAATTGTGCAAAAAAATTTTTGTCCCACACCCTGTAGCCCAGATGGTTTAAACTAAAAATGTGAAAAAATTCTAAGTAATGTATAATGGTGTGAACCGGAATAGTGCAACAGGAATTTTTGATCAGATTATGATTTCGAAAAATAACGCATTTTTTGTGTTTTTTGGTTGACGATGCATACATGTTATACTCTTATAACACACTAAGTTGATAAGCGTTTGGTGGTCTAGTGGCTCAGTTGCTCGACAACCACACAGGATCGTTATTCACTACACAGGTTCGTTCCTGGCTTGTGGAGTCAATTTTATTTTTTGTTTTTTTTTTTTCATATTTATTATGTTTAAATTAATTTGTTAAAATTCTAGTTATATTTTAGCACATTTTGAATTTAATTTTCAAGAGTGTAAATTTAATAACCAATTTCCAATTATATTTTCATTCTGTGTCATTTATACGAAGCCAGAGGGGCGGAGCGTATGATTTAAGACAACCAATGAAAGCCATAGGCCCAATTTTCAAAATCTTAATGAACCTTGTTATATAAAAAAAAAAAATACTGCACTTATTTAGAAACCTAAATAATGATATTAGGTATTCTAATTAAAATTAACAAAAAAATATTTTAACATAAAATTTGTTTTTAAAGCTCTGAGATTAACAGACGATAAATTATTTTAAAAAGATCGTTCATTTTGCCGTGGTTACTACAAAGCAAAATTTGTCCTACACACTCAGCATGCCGCCTACACTTATATACCTGCGAAACCCTGCAATGTGTGAAAATTCACACTTCACATCAATTTTTTTAATAAAAATCTGACTAATTCTAAAATGTTAATATTTATGTTATAGTCTGCAGAATAATCTTCAAATAAAAATAGTTTTCTTTTATAAAATTAACAGTGCCTGAAAAACAAATTGTTATCAAATGTCGAATCCTACACGAGTGAGAGGTTCTAGTTTTTGAAAAACAATCTATTCAAGGAAAACAGTGACAATTTCCTGTTCAGTACTAAAGACAGATTCTACAATTTACCCTTTAAAATCCCAGCAATTTAAAATTATTTCGTAATTGTAGTTTACAAATATATTTTCTTTATTTATACTTCGTGGAATATAAATATTATGCCGGCTATGTCCGAAAATATTTAAACACGCACTTAATTGACGTTTTTGGCAAACTTCCACCAAGAACAATTGGCAACTTTCACATTTCAAAAAGTATTTAAACTTACCTTAAACCAAAAATATTAGAGCTGGTCAGCAATCATACTTCCATATTATCAGTGACGTTGTTGTCATAAAACTTTAATTCAGCAAAGATCCATTATAATTTTTAAATTATAAAGCCTTAGAAATATTTCTGTAAAACCTTAAAAATGCATGCGAAATTATGGATTAGTCCGGGGTTACAAGGACGTCAATATTTTTGTGCCAAATTGTAACTTATAAAATCGATGTGTGTTATAAATTTTCGCATATCTCAGGATTTCGTAGGTATTTAGTAATTTGAAAAGATTAACAAGAGACCCGAATGCTGGATGTTTGGGACGAATAGAGACTTAAAAAGATTTTAAATAATTATCTTTTGTTAGTTAATCTACGCTTCAAGGACCTGGTCGCTTCAAGACCTTTTATTTGATGATACCCCATATTATTTATTTATTTATTTATTTACCACGGAAACAAAAACGGGACGAACCCAAAGAATTTAAATTTTGTGATGTCCACTAATTTTTTTTTACTAATATTTACAACAAAAAAAACAGTATAATCAAAATCTAACAAGTTTAACAATTATTTGATAACGATTTGTAATTTACGCTAACTAATTATTTAATAAAAGTTTACAAATTACTCTAAATTTATGAAGGGAATTATTAAATATATCTATGTTTCCAAAAATATTATTGTATGTCGAAGAAAGTCTGACAATGGGAGAATTAGTAAAAGAATTAGTGCTATCATAATTCTGGTGCAACAACTAGTTACTGCATGTGTTGTAGTTCTGCACATGATAATTAATTAGTAACACAAGTCGTCAAGTCAAGTTGCAGTCAACAATATTGTTTACAATTTTATAAAGAAAAATAAAAGTAAAATATTTAAGGAGAGACAAAGATGCTGGTAACTCTCATTATTAGATAGGGCATCCGATTTCGAGACATTGTAACGTACTGCCTTTTCTGAATTTTTCGAGGTATAAAACATATTTATTGTAAGATTATTATTTTTACCGACCGCCAACATATATAAGGGAGGTATTGTGATCATACCGATTTTGACATTTCAAGATTTCGATGGATCTCCACGAATTGAGGTCCCTACATAACGTTTTGACTATTTTTAGCATGATGTCTGTCGGTCTGTCTGTCCGTCCGTCTATCTGTCTGTCCGTCTGTCTGTCTGTGTACACGTGCAGAGCAAATTCGGCTGAAAGGATTTTTATGAAACTGTGTATTTAAGCTTTTGACATCAATGACACGAGTTGATCAACTTTTGGTAAAAATCGGTTGACTAGAAATGGGAGTTCACTCGTGTCGATTTTAAGATTTTTGCAAATATTTAGCAACAGAAAAATATTTCGAAAAAATTTATTTAACAAAAGTTGCTATAAATGCAATAATTAATAACTTTTACTTAAGACGTTTTTTAATAAAACGAAAAATTTTACAAATTTTTGGACATTTTTCTGTCTCAATTTTTTCATACTTACATGTAACGTTTCCATGGTCATGATAAATAATATCTCTGTTAGAAAATATTAGGCCAAGTTATTTCTACACTGCTGCTAGAATATATTTTATACAAGTACTTTATGATGGCCACAGCTGATTTTTTTTTTAATAATTATTTTTTTGAACAAACTATTCTATAACTCTAATAATTTAATTTCGTGCCCTTTTCAGAATTTATTTTATTTTTTCGAAAAATACATGTACTTAGTATGTACCTAAAGAAATTTCGAAGGAGTTTTTTTCGAAGTCTCAGTATTTTTTCTAAAAGCAAGGGCACAGATATGAATACATGCCAAATTTCAACTCTCTCAACCCAACCGTTTGACAACAATTTCTATCATACAAACTACATATTCTGTGGGTTTACCAACGAAAATCTAAAATATATATATATATATATATATATATATATATATATATATATATATATATATGGGGGGTTTGTACAAAGACATCAATATTTCTACAGCAAATTAAAAAAAAAAAAAATTAAATATTTTGAAGAAATAAAACCAGTACTGTTTCACTTCAAGAGTACCAGAGTACATCATATGTAGTAGGGTGACCATCCGTCCCGGTTTTCCGGGATTGTCCCGGTTTTATGTACATTGTCCCGTTGTCCCGAAAAATGTTTTCGGGACGGTTGATTGTCCCGGTTTTTACATAATTATGCATTTGTAAGAAAAGAAATATTACAACTAGTCTTACATGTGAGAGGTGAGATCCTTTTTTTTTGCTCTTCACTTGGATCTGGAAGGTGAGGACCTTTTTTTTTTTCCCTGTGTCCCGGTTTCCCTTCACTCAAATCTGGTCACCCTAATCACATATGCAGTCAACTCAATGTAATGCGGGAACTTATACCATCAATCAATACGTTTTTAATATATTGTCGACAATCGTAGACCACTCTTTTAAAAATTGTTACGAACATGTAAAAATCATATCTATTTTGTTTATTTTTCCACCACAAAATCTCAAATAATTATTTTTTTTTTTTTATATTTCAATAAAAATAATTTATTGTACCTAACTACTGTACAAAATTATATTTTACTACACAAATATTTCAACTAATTTAAAATAAAAATCAAATTAAGATATTATAGGCCCAAATGAAAATGGTCTTATAGTTGTAGACCACGTGAATAAACTCGTCACAAAAATATGCGCGCCTAACATATGGTTAATTTATTGTTTTTGTCGTCTGGTTACTCAAGTTTCCTTTTATTTTTGTCGCTTGGTCACTTAAGTTTCCATTTTTTTTGTCGTTCGGTTACTCAAGTTTCCTCAGTTTTTTTTTATGTTCGGTCACTAAAAATAATTTTTTTTTTTATCGCCCAAGTCTCCTTTTATTTCTGTTCGCAAGGTCACTTGAGTTTAAATTTTTTTTTGTCGTTCGGTTTCTCAAGATTCCTTTTTTTTGTTCAGTCACTCAATTTAAATTATAATTTTTTTATCGTCTGGTCACTCAAGCCTCCTTTTATTTTTGTCGCATGGTTACTGAAGTTTAAATTTTTTTTGGTCGTTCAGTCACCCAAGTTTAATTATTTTTCCGGTCACTCAATTTTCTCTTTTGTTTATCGATCTGTCACTCAAGTTTCCTTTTTTTAGACGATCTGTTACTCAAGTTTATATATTTTTTGGTCGCTCAGTCACTAAACGTTCCCTTTTTTATCGCCTAGTTTGGGGCGTCACAAATTTGATTTGCCTCAGTCAACAAATTTTATCGGCATGACCCTGTTCTTATGGTTTCATAAAGATTATCTTTGTGAAACCAACCATTTGTTTTATTTTCTTAATACATTACCTTTCACAGTGAAATTTCAAATGTATCAACATATTTATACTCCTAATCCTCTCTTACGGGTTCCCCTATGTGGATGGAACTTTAGGGTTTCGAAACAGTCTTTCTGTATATTCCGAGCTGAAACCACAAGGTATCGCAGAACATAATATAAGAATTACAAGTTTAACGTAACAATAAATTATGTTGTTGATCTTTTGATAAATTAAATATGTGCATAACGCCCATTGCCCTAAACCTACAACCGGGCACACAGTATTGTGATTTAAGTAGTGTTAGTCAGTGCCTTCTTGACTGTCAACTTTAGTTCACCATCGTTCCCATAGTCAGCCATATTTTATTCGATTCCCAAAGGGACTTATACGAATTTCATAAGTTACGTACTTTAAAAAACTGCTTATTTCTCAAATACTTAACGTAACTTAGAAAAAAAATACATTTAAATACCAATTTTGATATCAAATTAGATAGTTATAATATTTAATAAATGTAAATATTTTATTAAAATATGTGATCCATATTTGAATTTATGTATATTATTAGTATATTTAAAATTAATATATTTTCATTATTATAAAAAAAAAAAATGTTAAAGGATTATAATTATTATTCAGTAGGAATTTGCAGAAAATATAAATAAAACTTACTATTTCTCCATGTTCGGTCTGTTCGTAGTCATTTTCAACAGTTTGTTCCGAACAACTACAAGCGCAGAGTTATTTTAATGCACTTCTATGAACTTTGTGCTTACGGCTGATAGGAGCAAACCGTTGGAAATTACTCTACGAACAGATCTATTATTATGAATTATTTATCTCCATTTGAAAGGTCTTTAAACTGACGTCATAGTATTGGGTTGTTCATGTTAGGTTATTGGATGTCATAGTTTGATATAAATAAACTTTTGTTTAGCACTCACAATTTTTTTTTGTTGACCTGCCATCTGTTAAATGTTATATAGTTTTATTCGGCTAAAAATTCCAGTTTTTTCCCTTAAAAATATGCTTTTGGCATCCTAAGAATAGAATAATGGTGTTATTGTGAACACAACTTGTTCATTTTAACAGCGGTGTAAACTTTCAAGGTCGATCAATATTCTTTGGTCAGTGTTCTCTACATCAATGTAAAGTTAACAGTTGGATTCAAAATAACACCATAAAATTATCTAAATGATAGGGGAGTTAACAGTACATATAACCAGAGCCGTAGTAACGGCCTGCGATAGGGGCCCACGGCAAGTGCCATGGGCGCGAGGCCTGATGAGGGGCGCCGTCGTGTGTCTTTGTATCACTTGTAGTTTAAAAGTGAGGACCTTATTTTTGCTAATTAGTTGTATTTTGGAAGTAAGAACCTTTTTTATATTGGAAGTGTGGACCTTTTTTTTGCTCATCAGTTGTATTTTGGAAGTGAGGAACTTTTTTTTAGGTCACCAGTTGTATTTTCACATGTCTATTATAATAAAAATTATGCCCCCCTAAAATAAAATGAAAGAAAAAAGGGCGATATATGAAGTTTATTTAATTTATTTGCCAAGGGCGCAAAAAACATTACTACGGCTCGACATATAACCTTCACAGATTACAAGTTTCTTATACAATACTAATAATATGAAATAAAATAAGTAACAACATACAAATCAAAATTTGCAGCAAATTTTTATCTATCTAATAGAGTATTTTTAATTGTAGTAAACTCTGTTGTAAAAATGTTATTGCTCAATAGCTTAATCATAGATATCAGACAATGTTCTGTAATATTTTAAATATATTTTTGGGTTTCAAATAACTTATATTTATATGGTATTGTGTAGGAATGTCTAAAGTCACTGGATTATACAAAGTAGCGCAAGCCTTTGAAGAATCCGACAGACCCCAGGGTTTGATTAGCAATTTTTATGTTCTTAAGTTTGCGTCTGCGCTGCCACGTCTCTCTTTCACGCTCTAATTTAATAACCTCCTTTGTCAGCGGTATGAATATTTAAGGTTAAGTTTCATTTAAATTTATATATTATATCCATTTTATTTAATAAAAATAAAAAAATAATTGAAATTGTACCACAATTTTGTTATAGTGCATCTTTGATTAAAAAAATCGTGATTACAATGTTTAAAATAAAAATTTTGGTAGTACAGTCTGTTTCAAACGCTTAGGCGGAACTAGATTTTGCAATTTAGTTACTTTCATCGCTTAAATCGTGCTTTTCGGCCGTTTTGTTTAAGCTTTGTAAATCATACTTACAATAAACATTTTTTGGTTAAGGTTAATATTTTAAAATGTCATTTTCTTTATATTATGATTTTTTGTGTCATTCTTAATACAAATTTCCCATTTATTTATTTTTTTGTCATTAAAATACGTAAAAAAAAATGACATATGTCATTCGTTTCCATGGTTTCATTGTTGGAATTTTAAATTTTGACATTTCAACATGAAAAATGAAATAACCCAAGCAAGGTCCCTTCTCGTGACAACCTAAAAGAACGAAATTCCCATTTAGTTCCGCTTAACCGTTTGGAACAGACTGTACTAGTTTCTTATATTTTTACTGTTGGAATCACTGAAAATCATTTGTGTTGGCGACATTTTTAGACCCAGTATGGCCGCCGTTGCGCTACTTTATATAATCTAGTGACTTTAGGAATGTCCAGTACTATGCCAATATTTTTTTCGCCATGTTTGTTTATAGTCCATACCCTTCGTCACAAACTAATATACTTGAAAATAATGGAATGCCACTTGGTACACGTGGTCTTTAAGAAAATTAAATCATTTTTATCCGCAGCACCTATATTGAGAATCACGGCAGATTTAAGTTAAGGCAAAAATAGAACACTTAGGGCTGGTTTCTTAAAGTTTAGTTAACTATAACCAAATAGTTAGAAAATGGTTGCTATGGTTACTTATGGGATTGTTATATTGTGGCCGTAGTTGACCATTTGCTTATAGTTTACTAAGCTTTCATGAACCGGCCTTAAGTACAATATTTCACAATAGAACAAAATAGTTAAAAACATATTTGTAGAATAAAGGTTTAGTAACAATATTCCGCTGCGTACGCAAATATAGGTCGATTGGTTTATAGTATGGCGTCTAAACTGCAATTGCTTTATTTACAATTACAGAACAATTATTGTTACAATTAAATATATTCTATTATACCCTGTTCGAAATGCAGAAAAAGTAATAAAATCACGTGAAAGGTTGAAGTCGCAACCCTATTGGCTCTCGCATAAATTTATGGCTCAACAGCCAACGAACGAGGAGAGTTGCAACAAAATTAGCACGTGAACATTGCATGATTACTACTTCTTGATTTTGAACAGACTATAGATAAATGAAAATTCGCTGCAAATGTTGATGTACAGATTATTAATCATTTCATTTCAGATTGTTAGTTTTGTATAAGAAACTTGTGAGAACTATACTGTTGTACGTTCCCTTAAGTCTGAAAACATTTTAACTGAGTTTGCAAATCTTGCAGTCTATAAAAAAAAGATATGATGTTGTGGTGAACACAATTTCTGTTGGCCAGTTTTGGATGCATGCCTTCGACTGTCTTCATTATTGCAATTTGGCTGGGATGTTTTACCCCATGCTCCCTATTCACCTTCAATTTTTCACTTATTTTGCTCTCTACATAACTATCTGATGGCAAGAATTTCAAATATTTGGCAGAAATTTTACACAAAAAAAAATTACCTGAAAGAGGGCAGGTTATCGAGAAAAAAAAATACCCTGTTCGAAGTGCATAAATAGTAATAAAATAACGTGAAGTCACTACCCTATTGGTTGTCACGTGAATTTAACAACTCAACAGCCAATGAAAGACGAAAGATGGACGAAATTATCATGTGAACGGTGCGTGATTACTATCTCTTCATTCTGAATAAAGTATATACCCTGTTCGAAATGTAGAAATAGTAATAAAATCACGTGAAAGATTGAAGTCGCTATCCTATTGGCTCTCGCATGCAATTAACGACTTGACAACCAACTATTACTAATATCTATTTCTGCTTTCTAAATAAAGTATTCGCGAATCAAACTAACGTTGGTGGCGCTGCGTACGACAGTTGTTGGTCGACAAGAAGCGTATATGTAAGAAGTTTTTTCTTAATATTTATCTGTTCAAACAATATTTCGGAAAAAAAGCACTGTATTAAGTCACTATATTTAAAAATACGTCTTAATTCACATAGACACAATACAAATATTATACAAATATACGCTTTAATTTACCAAGCCGCCACCAGATGTCTCACTGTTATTTGGAGTCGCGAATACATATTGCTAAATAAGTTTGACATAAATATTAAAAAATCCTATCAGAAGCGGATTTAGCATGCTCGAGGAGTGGTAAAAGGTTTTGATGCCCGAACAGAAATTCAAGTGAAGACCGGCTGATTAATAACTTTAAAAATTTCAAGTAGGAGAACCAAGAGAATTCATTTGGAGGCCTCTGGCCAGAGCCGTAGTTTGTTTTTGGTGCCCTTGGCAAATAAAGTAAATTGATAAAATTTACTTCCTCAAATACAGTGAAGAGCAAAAAAAAAGGACGCTCACCTCCCAAATAAAAGTGAAGAGCAAAACAAAAAAAAGGTCCTCATCTCCCAAATACAAGTGAAGAGTAAACAAAAAAAAAAGGTCTTCACTTCCCGAATACAAGTGATGATCAAAAAAAAAAGGTTTCCACCTGCAATGACGCCCCTCATCAGGCCCCGCGCCCCTGGCAAATGCCCAGACGCCAACCCGTTGCTACGGTTCTGCCTCTGGTACATGCCAATTCAGCCATCTGTTAAATCCGCCTCTGAATCCAGTTTTAATTTGCATTAACCCTTTCGCTGCGTCCACCAGCACGTGGCAGCCTAACGTGCCACAACGGAAGGGTAAAAAATCCTTACAAACTTCTTGACAACCCAGATAAAAAACAACCCAATTGTATGCAAATGCAAATATTTTGTCTTCTATTACCTTACTGTGAATTAAATTTGCAACTCCTGTAAACAAACAAATATGACGTCAGACAATGCCGGTCCAAGCAATAGAGACCAGTAACTATGGTCCAATCAGGCACCAGAATGAACGATACATTAAAAAAATATAATGAACGTTTAGATAAGGTTATGTTTTCTTACACAAAAGTAGCTGAAATAAAACTAACAACAAACTATACTTCTTTACTGAATAAGATATATAATTGTAAAAAATATGTAATTCTAAATAAACAACATGAGTTATGGACACCATCTTGTAAACCAATCGACACATATTTGTATAAGACTATAAATTGCTGTTATATTTTAAAAATTACAGTTATTGTACTTGGCGGTCTATTTTTGCAGCCATCTTGAGTTTGCCATGATTCACAAATATGTGCTGCAAGTCAAAATGATTTAATTTTTATAAAGAGCACGTGTACCAAATTGAGAAGTTACATTACCGGTGGAGGCGCTGTGATCCAAGGCAATATGGCTGTTGGCTCTAGTACTCAGCTGTCAATATGCTTTGTCCTGTCTTGAATGACAGCCAAAAACACTACAATATATTCTGCTTTTATAGTTTTTCACAACTTCTGTTGACATTCTAACACTATAAAACACACGTAAAAGTTCAAACAGTACTAGAATGTCTAGTACAATATTTAACCACCAGACAGCGTAGTCGAGCGTGTCAGTTCTCAATAGCATTCTATTATCAAGTGCAGTATTTTTTGCGGAAGGTTATATTGTCCAATTCTTTGATTTAAGCGGAACTATACTTGTTCGAAATCAAGAAGTAGTAATCATGCAATGTTCACGTGATAATTTTGATGAACTCTCGTCGTTCGTTGAGCCGTTAAATTTATGCGATAACCAGTAGGGTGGTGACTTCAATCTTTCACGTTATTTTAGTCAGGGCTTCGAACCGGAACTGAACCGAAAACTGGAAAAAACCGTTATTTTTGTCGGAACGAAAACCAGAGCTGAACCGAAAAAAATATCGGTCTATTTCGGTTCAGATAATGTTTATGGGAGTGAATATAAGATACATTTTATTTAAGATTATTTTTTAAACTGATGAGCAGCAAAAATCGTATTTTTTTAAACTGATACGTAAAAAAAAATGCGCTTCTATTATTTGGGGAGGGGGAGCTAGTTGAACGCTCAGAACCTCCTGGCATTGGCCTTGGTATGATTATTTCAAAATAAGGAATAAAATGTTCTTCTAAATTATAGTAGAAAATAAATTTCTAATACAAATAAAAGCATTTAAAAATTTATCACTCGGAACTCAACCGAAAACCGAAAAAAACCTTATTTTTGCCGTAACGAAAACCGGAACCGAACTGATATTTTGTTTTTTAACTGAACCAGAACGAAAACCAAACGAAAAAGATAACAGTTCGAAGATTTGGTTTTATTACTATTTCTGCAATTCGAACAAGGTATAGATTTTGAAAACTATTAACTTTTAACGAGGTTTTTGATCATTTTGTTAAACAGAAGCTCACTTCAATCGTTAAAAAGTCAGCTTGTGACAATAATAAATATTCCATTTAGTTCCGCTTCAACGTTTGGAATAGTCTATTATAAGAGTCTTATCGAAAATTTTGTTGACTTATTTTAATGAACATTTCTATTCAAAATTATCTAAATATAAAATTTATTTGAAACCCACAAATGTTTAAAAAATGCAGAACATTGTTGCCTGGTATTTGTCAAGTTATTGAACGATAAAAATTTTATTTCGAATTTTTTTTATAAATAAATTATGCTTTAACTACCATGTTCCGCGTCGTATGCAAATATTCGTCAACTGGTTTACAAGATGGTGTCTATTTTACAATTAAAAATATCCTATTAGATAGAAAAATTAGCTGCAAAATTATATTAATGTTGTTCCTAATTTTATTTCAGACTATGTAAAAAACCTTTTAATATTATGTTTACTAGTCTAAGGGCGTAATAGCAATATTTGCCCGGGAGTAAAACCTCGTTTACAATAAATACATAACATAGCCATGGCATAAAAATCACAATCATCTCCTTGTTATGCTTATTACAAAGATGTTGAAAGCAACAAAACCTTTTGTGAAATTTATGGATATGCCCATACACCATGTTATGTAGCTATTATAAACAAGGCTTAAGAATTTCTTGGGCCGGCATTGAGTCCAGAGATTTTAAAATGAACAAAAATTAGTTCAGATAATCTTTATTTTGATATCTAGATGTCACTACATTTCTGGGTCAGTAATTTTAAATTTTTTTATTAATCATGTTTTGAATAAACAACTTTTTACCAACATAAAAAGGCGCAAATTCCTAATATTGTTACTTTAAAATGAAATTATATATCAAAAATATAGTTAAGTAGTTATTTTAGTCGAAATTATATTACATTCTCGCTAGTCCCTTGTTTTATTTGTAAACTACCTGTTCATCTCATCATTTAGCTGATATAATCTTAAAAAATATACATATTTTAAATACTCTTATCATATTTGTAATATAATAATTGTAAGTGATGTAGAAAAGACTTAGCAGGATTAAGTCTCTTTTCTTACAAGTAAAACCTCTGAAAATATACTTTAAAACATATTGGATTGTGTATAAAATAAAAGAATTTGGGTTCATAAACATTTTAATTTTGCAAAAATAAGAGGAAAAATATAAAATACAATTTGTTTCAGGGATGTCTTCAGATATATGAAAAACAAAGCACTTAAATGCCGTGTCTACACCTGGGAGTCATGGTCCTAACGACATTGAGCAATTAACGTCAGAAATTTCAGTCTAGTTTCAAGGAAGTTTGTTCGCGGCCATATTTGTCGTTTCCAGTAACGATAAAAATCAAAAGCTCGTCTCGGAACTTGAGTCTAACAAGTATACAGTTGTAAATCTTTATTCAAAATAACAGATTACGTGACAATGAAAATTGGCGCGATCTTAACCACGTGCTTGTACAACGGCATTGTCCTGGGATATGATATTATAACAATGTCGTAGGAAATGTTCCAGTGTAGACGCGCCATAACATTTCAATAATAGAGTATTACAAAAGAGAATTTCTTACCTTTTCTAATGCAGTCGTATATTAATTTAATTTTGAAAAGAAAAAAGAGGTCTTACTTGATATTATTTATCTTTTCTCAGTAGTGATTGGAAAAGCTCTTCGTTTGTAAGATGCGTTCTTATGACATGAATACTCACTTGAACCACACGTTGTTGTCTGTAAGTTCTTACAGAAAGCTAAGTAACATAAAATAACGGCTACTTCTGTGATAATGATGAAAATATAATTATAAACTTAGCTGATCCTGCCAATGTATGAGTACGTTTCAAATATGTTTGTAAGTAAAGCCCAAACGAGTAAATATGTGTTTGCGTGTTATCAGTTTATGTATAAAGTCTATTAGATACTGAATATGTTGTTTGTAATTGTCATGTCATATGTAAGATTACATTTTCACACCGAACATTTATTAGAGCAGGTTTTAAAGTTGATTTCGGTGTTTTATTTTCGCGAAAATTAACAAATTCATTGGTCCAATTTAATGGCAGATATTTGGAATTGTAATTTATGTAACTTTAAAATGAATATAATATGATATAATAAAAATTTTCTGATTTTATGTGTCTATTTATAAAATGACCTTCATCATTGGAAAGTTGTTTTTGTGTGATAAATCATTCTACTCTGAGATAATGTGGAACAGAACTATAATCTTAGATAAATCTTGGTAAGTTACATCAGCCAACAAAAAATAGGAAAATACTATTTCTAAACAGTCAAAAGATAAAAATTTGTTCAAAATATCTGTAATTACATTTTTCTTAATTACAAATCTTTAACACAGTTTTTTCCTCTTTTTTGAATTTACAGGGATATAAACATGTAACTAGCAGCATGGAATCATGAAAATCATTAATATTTTTTCATGCTTCATAATAGTTAATACATTTTTTTTACATAATAATCAGATAAAACATTTTGTTTTTCAACTGTTGATGGCAGAACTCCAACATTCTTATGTGCTATATTCTTCTTGATTATACATTACAACTATATACGGCTTAAATTCAATGCAGACCCGAAAGAAAAGGAGAATGTACGTTTGATCCAAGCAGGGCCTTGTCACTCTGCATAGTGGTGATGTCCAATGGATACAGATACTGGCTGCGGTCGCAGCACCAAGACTTAAAAATTACCAAACACCCAGAACCAAATCGAAGTGCATTCTTCTTCACAGCGGAGAAGAAATGACTTACTTCCTACTGTCCTGATCACAATCACGGCTGATGTGGCCAGGCTTGTTGCAGACGTAGCATGTCTTGGCATTCTCGGGACAGTTCCTCGATATGTGCCCCACCTTGTTACAGTTGTAGCAGGACTGAGAGAAACGCCTGTCGTCCGAATCATTGGACGCCTCCGGACAGGAACGGGCAATGTGGCCCGGCTTGTTGCAGTTGTAACACGACGGAGAATCTGGGCTCTGATTGCAGTCTTTAGCAATATGACCTTCACGGTTACACCGGTAGCAACGGTCAGCACCGTCCTTGCAATCACGGGCAAAATGACCGAATCTGTTACACTTGTAACATTTCTCGCGGCCGCGGCCAAAGCCGCCTTCACCCCGGCTGCCACTGTCCCGGCCGCCGCCACCTCCCTGGGTGCACTCGCGGGCAAAATGACCCGGTCGGTTGCATTTGTAGCAAACACTTGAACTCATTATCTAAAAAGACACAACAAACATAATTAACAGCCATTCTAACGGACAACGCTTCTTCCGTTTCAACCACGCATCGCGATTTTACTCGTCAAAGCGTCACAAAACAACGTGTTTACGTTAATTTACAACACGCGGTTTTCAATAATCCAAAAAAACTCACATTTGAACGTTTACTTCAAGAATGTTAATAATAGCCATTGTTGCGTGCGAAGCGCCACTCGTGCAACGCCGCACACAACAATTTTAAAATAACTCTTAAAACAAAAACAAATAATTTCAAACAAAATTAAAATAACCAATAAATCTGTATTAAAAATGTTCAAAACATGAAATATGTCAAAGTTGAATGGACTAAACACATAAACTTCAAAATTCAATTTCATACGAGACCACGTGTAAATCCCGTTCTATACATATGCGTATAATATTAAATGAAAATGTAAAATAGCGTACTTACACTTCACTGATCTCTCCTCCCGCAACAATATTCACGAAATATATTATACTAACTCAATAGTAAAATAAATATATATTAGTAACTTTAAATACAACAAAAATATTACCACGCAGTTACTAACACAACTTCAACCACCATAGCTTCCCAGAGTAGAGGCCGGCAAGTTCAGGAAGCAAGAAATAAGCGCGCGCTGTGCGGTCACACTCCGAACTTGATGGCTTCGCTTCCGCTTGCGCAGCTGAGCGGGATATTTCAAATTAACCCACCAATAAACGAAAACAAGTGTTTCACTGTAAAGATATTCCCAGTGATGTATTACTAATAATAACAGTACCGAGACACTCGTAGATTAACTACAAATATGTTGTTCAGTATTTATTTATAACTATTAAATAATAATATTAAAAAAAAAACGAAATGTTAAAGATTACTATTAATAAATATTTTTAGTAGTAATGGTCAGACATTATTTCTCCCTCCCCTTTGATTATGCCATTGTTTCATAATATTAGGTGTATAAATTAAATAAGTTTCTATGAAGTTTAAAAAAAAAAAAAAATAGGGAAGTGTTCTGTCCCGTAATACGGTCCGAATACACTGGATATTCATAACAACTGTGTTACGTAAAAATGTAGGCGCACACACACCAAATTTGTCTACTTAGGTTGAGGGTCTATTTTGAAAAAATATCCCTAAAATGATACACATTTATTATTGTTTTTTTACGGAGAGGGGTAGACTTATATTAGGAATGACAAGAATTAAACATTTCTGGAACTGGGTACCCGACAGAGCCATAGCAATGTTTTAGGCGCCCTTGGCAAATAAATGAAATTAACTTAAAATAGCGCCCTTTTAATAGACAGATGAAAATACAGGTTATGACAAGAAAAGAAAAAGATCCTCACTTCCAACATACAAGTGATGACAAAAAAAAGATCCTGGCTTTTAAACTACAAGTGACCAAAAACAAAGCAAAACACAAGATGGCGCCCTTGGAACTTACCCCGATGCCAGGGCGTTGCTACGGCTCTGGTACCCGATACTATTATCCGCTACCCTTTAATTAAAGATGGAAGAGGGTCACAAAGCGATCTGTTGCCCGCATCTATCTTTTAATTTTTCCAATTATGCGAGAAAGGGTGGGAAAACTTTTTACAACAAAATACTCATAGATAAACAGAAATACTCAAAATACTTACAATCTTAAGGGGTTGGGTAGTGGGTACCCGGGTACCATCGTCATTTCTAGCTTATATATTAATTAATAAGGTGATTTTTATATTTAGTTGCTTTAGTTTTTATTAAATAAGTATATGATTTTTTCTTTCCTGGAGGGAAATTCGGACCAGAGATGGGCGTCTGCGCGTTTTATTTATTTTTTTGTCTACTTTACATATAAGCATCGCGTAGATAATATAATCTATGTAGACAGCAAGAGTTGGGATGAAGAGCAGGGGTTCAAACTTATTCAACGAATAGTTATTCTTCGTCTTAGTAATCAGCATTAAAGGGGTAGAGGGGACTGTTTTGTCCAATAATTGTATTTATTTATTTATTTTATATTATTTTCATTTTACCATAATAATTCCATTTAACAATGAATTTAATAAACTTGCGATTGGTAATACAAAAAAATTAATGGTTTACAAAAAAGTGTCGTTTATTGGTAGAGCCCTGCAAATCCGCGGATTATTTGTCATTTTTCTGCGGATGCGGATAAATTATCATTTACATCGTGCGGCTGCGGATAAAATATCATATCAGCAATATCCGCGTGAAAATAAAATCTTCGGCTAGACGTCTATTCCTACGGAAGACGCGTTTAGAACCCCAAAAATGTATCGCTGGCATTTGTGTTGTGGCAAGTGTGAAATAATGATACAGTCTATTCCAAACAATTAGGCGGAACTAACCGGAATTTTCATTATTGTAAGTTGTCATTAGCTATTTTTTTATATATTGAAGTTGGCTTTTCCTGAACAAAATGATCAAAAGCTTCAATCAATCGGTAAAAGTAACTATAATTGAAAATCTCGTTCCGCCAAAACCAAAGGAACAGACTTTACGTTACGGCACTTTTTACTTTTTTTACTCTTCCCATAAAGGCCTACTTTACAATTACTTATTTAGTTAAATATAGTAGAGTTTATATAACGGTCATAGATACCATAATTTCTTTGGATTTATTACAAGTTTATTAGTTTAAAAATAATTATGTAATGTATCGCCTTATATTGCGTTTTTGAAAATATTAGTAAAAAATAACCATGTTAATTTGCCACATTTAAAAATTTATGAAGCTCACATCAAATTTAAAAAAATAAACTTTTTTCTATTCTTAAAATTCTTTAATTGTCACAACTTTTATCTTTTAATAATAGGATGAATTTAAGAATTAAGTTTTATTATTAAGAACTTATTTTTTTAAATTTGCTGATCTTATAGGGCTTTCCTTGTTGGTCATAAATGTGATAAATTAATCTGTTTAATTATTTCTAAATATCGCTGCTCTAAAACAATAGTCAGATACTGTTTTAAGTTTTAAATTTTATATAAACTTGGTTTAAGACAGAGTCGAATAATTGTGATTTACATCTATTTTTTTTTAATCTATATATAGTACGACATTAGATAGAAACATATTTCTGGACCCAGTAATATGTAATGTGATAATGTTTAAAAATATTCAGTAATGTTCTAGAGCAGCGGTTCTTAAACTGTGGTCCGCGGACCCCTGGGGGTCCGTGAAACAATTTTAAAATTAACTTTACATCCCCCAACTTTTCGCTTTTATTCAAATAACTCATTCAATAAAAATCCTACATGGGCAAGACTTTTTGTATTTGTTGTTATCTAACTATGTAGTTATTGACATAACTGAACAATAATTAGTAAAAATTTAATTATTTTTATTCAACTGCAAATTATTTACAGAAAACATATGATAATAAAATCTATTTTGACCAATATTTGACAAATGTTTGTAGTTTAACGTATTATAATTTGTAACTTTTTTTATTCTTTTTATTACTATTTTTATTAACTTTATGTTTTTTATTTTATATGCTAATAAAAAAGTCTATAAATGCACAAGACCATTTATTAAAATATCCAGCGATACATTTTTACCAATATTTATTACAACGTAGTGCCTATGAGATTTTTGAGCCAGATATTAAGTGTCAAGAACGACGTAAAATGCCTAAGGTTGGGGTCCGCAAAAAAAATGTTGTTCAAGAGGGGATCCTCGGACTACATAAGTTTAAGAACCTCGATTCTAGAGCACCGATATGCCAAATAAGGCGAAACATGTTACTTATTTCCAAAATGACAGCAAAACCTATTGTGCGGATGCGGATATTTATATTTACAAAGTTGCGGATGCGGATCGGGTACAGAAAAACGTATCCGCGCAGGGCTTTATTTATTGGTAGCAAAAATACTAATACAATTTATTATTTTCATTAAAAATAATTATAATTTGATAATCAAAAATATTTTTTCAAAAACTCGCTAATTTTAGGTTGTTTCAATTATTGTCTACATAACGTAGACAAATTGCAAGTTAGATTACGTGTAGATTACATGTTGAATATACACGTCAATTACTTTTCATTCTCTACATCTCTGGTCCGGACACTTGTGTGCGCGCCTGTAAAAATGTGTAAAGGAAATAAAATAAAATTAAAAAAAACAGTTGTGTATGTATGCCAACTAATAGTGTAATTTTCTGTAAGCTAAAAATTTATAACAAAATATTTAAAAACATATGTTGGTTATTAAGCTATTTATAATAAATATTTTCTTTCATATTAGTCTACATCTGAAGAATAAAAACTAATCTACAAAAAACTGTATTTAGTAGATTCTAGTTTAATTACAATTCTAATTAACAAGGAATATTAGATTGTAAAATAATAACAGTACATGAATACAAATAAATTTACGTCACACACATGAGCATAATACCATTGAATAATAATATACGTTTAACACCATTTAAACAATTCAATATAATTGCAAATCAACATGCGCTGTAAAGAGACATAATTAAAATCTACTAATAATAAATTAAATATAATAATAATAAATGTCTTTATATCTATTCGCTAAGTTAATCAGTTTAATGTCATAAATGATTGTATATTACCTACACCGATAGCACTACTTATGTTAATATGAAGCGCAACTAAAGAGGAAAACCTAGCTCTCTGCGTTCTTCCAAACATAACACAACCTTCAGATTGTTACAATTTAATAAGTTTCATGGAAGTAGCAAAATGACGGAAAGTTATTATCAAATCGCACCATGTTGGTGAACGGTGCTCAATTTGAGGGACGGCTGCTCCGCGACCGAGGGGCTCGGAAGAACATTCTCTCATACGATAATTGGACAGTCGGATCAACGGAACATTTAGGGGATAATTACATCACTAATACCTAATACATTCATAATAAATATTCTAACAACACATGCGCACCTCATTCATTCCTTTCGGATATGATCGTGAACAATCTACTCCAGGAACGTTAAACTACTGTTTCACTGCTACCTCGACACTATAAACTCGCACAAAATAACCAACTCGAGCCTGACACTCGGGGGTACGTTCGGAAACCCTACCTGGCTGGTAACTAACCGTTCGAAAAGTTAATGAGTACATAACGACTTCGTTCGAAAACTAGTCAAGGTCGTCACCAACAGTAACTTTTGTAACTACGAAAAATGATCGTAAACTTTTACTCGTCATGCATAGGCGCCCGCAGAAATTATTCTAGGGGGGCAAGACCAAAACATAGATATAGATGTCATATTCGAACAATGCTTTCCACGTGGCGGGTCTGGGAACGATCGCCGCTGAGGATAAACATTTATTTTCTAGTTAAAAATGTGTTCTCTATAGTTAAAAATCATCGATTTAGTAAATAAGAACCATCCTGGCTAATAGCCAAAGTTGCTAAAGCAAAAATATAATAATAAACAATAGTTTTTTTTGCAATGAATTTTATATTTAAATAATATAATTTTTTTTCTAAGATACGAATTGGTAATTGGTTCCGAAATCCAGATGGGCAACTGACCCATCTTGCCCCCCCCCCTTGCGGCTTCTTTGTCGTCATGCGCATTAGCGCATTAACCTGTCAGCTATTGGTTACTTTTATGCCTGGGCCACACTTGCGTTATAAGCTTCGCCGATAATTGCGCGCTATATAAATTCGTGGTAAACTGCATCTATCGATATCGTGCTAAAGCGCAACTTGTGGTCATACCTGCGTTTTCGCCGCTACACTTTATTTACGTTTACAAGGTACAAGCGTATTTATTTTGCTGTAAATTAAATAAAATTATGGTGTATATCCATCATAACTGCATCCTAAAATTATTTTTACATTTAATTTTACAAATTCAAACATAATCTTATCTGATTTGACACAAATAAGTTGTAAAGAAATATGTATAACATAACCTCAAATGATGCCGGATAAACAACAATACGCGCCAACAGAACATATTACGCTCTGCGCTAAGTTCCTTTGATGTGCGCTCTAAAACCGCCACTTCAGTTATCGTCATGTGTCTAGTGGCGCGACTGCTAATATTGTGAACGCAAACCGATAGTTACTGGCCACATTAGCGTTTGTGTCACGTTAAACCGAAGTTTAGCGACGATAGATGCAGGTGTAGCCCAGACATTAAAAGAATTCACGGTTACAACGATATTTATTAACTTTTTTTTTACAAAGGTTTTTAAAAATGGAAAATAAAATTGAATTGCTAATTAAACTAAATGGCACAAGTAATTGTTTGTTTTCATTATTAATTGGACGTTCAGTAGCAATAATGCTACTAATAATGCTAAAATAATAATATTTTTTTTTTTCTCGAGAAATGTAGATTTTTCTCGACGCCACGTTAAACGCATTGTGCTTTTAAAAAACTATTTAAAAAAAATATAATTTTTAGTGAGTCACTGATTATAATTTAATTTTGATAAAATTTGTCTTCCGTCTCCCGAAACGCAACTGTGGCAACAGATAAGAAGCGATTTATAATATTTAGCTAATTAGCATTTATTGTTACAATATTTTATTTTAATTTAGTGTATTATTTAGTATAATCAATTAAATTAAATTTTTTTGTTTAGTTTCATAAAATAATTATTACTATTATTATTAATTTCTTAATTTTTTGAAAATTTCTCTATACATAAGTATTTTAAATTAATATGCAATTACGTGCCATTTTCGTAATCATTTTTAAAGACCCGTTATCCATTTGTTCTAATGTTATTTAAATGAATACTTTAATACCTTAAAGTTGACTATAATTTTAACATGTTTTTATCCTCTTCAATATTTTCAACATTAAAAAAAGATATATATTCTAATAATTATTTTTCTCGAAATCTCTCGAGAGATGAAAAATGTCGAGAAATCAGAAACACTAGCTGCAGGTGTTACTCTGAAATGCCTTTGAAACTCTTGTGTATTATAATTTGGGACAACGGATTCAAAATATTCTAAAATCCGTGTTAGTGTGGATTTTTCTTTTTTTAAATATCGCTTAACAATATCCAGTAAATTAGATTCTTCATCATGTTCATCTTCTGATTCACTTTCATAAATATTTTGTAGTATTATAGTAGAATTTAAGTTAATACATATATTATTTGCTTTAAATTGCCATTTTAATAAAATGATAGATACTGACAGTTAATAAACCTGTTTAGGTTATCTAAAACTTCTAGGGTTCGAAAACCTGCGATGCTCACCAAATTAATGATAGTGAACATTACTCACTATAATTAGTGTTTCCAAACGTACCCCTGTGCTACAAACAAATGATGTGCGCATCGCGCCATTTAATGACACACTGATAACATTCTGTTAAAATCATTTGGTTTTACAATCAAAAATACCGTAGAAAAATTCAATCATCCTTACAAAGTACAACTCAATATTATTTTAAGAAAATATTTCGACATTTAATATTAATCTTGTTAACTCTCGTTATGTATAACAATTACATAAAAACATTCGTAGCACAGTAATCAATTTTAAAAATACACATTCAAATTAAAAGTCGTGTCCAATCTCATTCTAAAATAATAATAATAATATAATATCATCTGAAACGTTATCTCCTAGCTGCCTTTCACAAAGGGCTTCTCAGAGACATCAAGTCACTCCGGCAGGACAGAACCAGTTCACAGACCTCAACAAACTTATATTACAGATTAAGTAATATTATTTACACAGTTTAGACTAGCATTAAATATTACACATAATCCTGTATGTCTATACCACTCGGTATAAACATACATTATTACTTGTATCAATATACTTATTATATAGTTAATAAATGCATTTTTCCTAGTATCATTTAATAAATAATATAAAATATAAATAGAAAAATGGCTTAAGTTAGCCAACCTTGTGCCCCATACGCCATTCAAATATGTCATTTGTCCAATTTTTTCTAGGACGTATAAATGTGTTATAAAAATTATTAGTAATAAAACAAATTGCTTATCTCTTATCAGATAAAAAACGTCAGGTTTTTTTAAAAATTTTACCATGATCAACAGCATCACAGTCGTGTTAACATTATTAAGTCAAAATATAAAAAAATAAAAAATAAAATTCCATAACCTATTGATACTGTTATTTTACAATCTTAGTAATGTTGTTACTAAAGCAATGACGCACATGACTGGCCGCGGCCTCGGCTAGAAATACTCTCTGGTCGGATGCGATCGTCCTGCCCTCTGAAACCTACCACCTATACCGGGGGCATGTCTTCGGGCATTTCTTATTTCCCTATCAACCTCGAGTTCCTCGAGTCTCTGAGTTAAACTCAGTTTTTGTTGCACAGCCAGACGAAGCAGTTGATTTAATGTCTTCTTTTCCTCTTCAGCAGCACTCAGTTGATGCTGGAGTTCATCAACCTGTGTTACGTACTCTTCACAGCGAGCAGCAAACATGGCACGCAAACCTGCGAAAATTAATATTAAATTTAAAAAAATAAATAAACCATCACTAGACGCGGTATTAATGGAAACGAGGATTATATTTTGGTAATAATAAAAGTGCTTCAAACGGCCAGGTATCAGGTACTGAACACTGGTGTAAAATAATAAATTTTACCCGCATGGTAACCGGATACCTGCCCAACTAACGTAAAATAACACAACGACGGAGTGGTACAAATTGAGGAAAAATCAACTTCAAAAGAAGATCAGTAGCTTGAGAATATTTCATTCACATCCTATTAACATCCTTCGTACAGAAAATCCATTAAACAGTTAAAAAAAGTAGATATGTATCCTGAATCAGGGCTACCGAGTGGGAGTGATATCTGAGACTTTTATAAAATAAATTTGACGTCTGTCGCAGCACTAGGTTCAGTTAAGTTATAGAATGCGAGCGGAGCGGAACGAGCTCACACTCAATTTGCATTATTTTTATGAATTTTTTTTTATATCTTTTTTAGGTAATAATAAATTCAATTAGGTACGGAAATTGTTAGTTTTTTACACAATTTTCTTTATTTTTCACTTTTATAACTTGCAATTTTAGGGTAGATTTCCTCATAAATCAGCGTAAATTTGAGGTCTATCGCAGCGCAAGGTTCGGTTAGGTTAGTAGAATGCGAGCGGAGTGGAGCAAGTTCACACTCAATTTGCATTATTTTCTTATATTTATATTCTATTTATACATTTATAATTCCTCATATTTACATTTATTAGGTTCGGTTAGGTTAATTATTCCATATTTTCTGCAATTAAAATTATTTAACGAACTAAATCGGCAACAAAGAATTAATCACTTCATAGAAATCAATAATTAAAATAAAGAATGTTAAATGAGTCTGAATTAGTAGCTCTCAAGGTAAAAATGGATGCTACGTCAATGACCCGATTTTCATAGGCGTGGCTAAAATCTTGGTTCATAACATTCGAATGTGACCTTGGCTGGACTACTTTAAATAATCGAATTATACACGTTTTATCACTATCATTTGGATATAATACCCTCTAACAAAGCAATAAGAACTAGTTCGAACAAGTGTTTTATTGACTCCGCGATTATATGGCCAGTACGGCGAACAAATCGCTGGTGATAACTGACTGAGCAATGAATTCTGAAGAGAACGTACGAATTTTTACCCTTCACATGTGTAAAAAAAAAAAAGTATAGGTGCATCTTTGACTAGAAAGAGAGTATTTAAAGGTCAATTTCATATATTACCTATATCATGACTTGTGTGCTTATCTCAAGAGGTTTTTTGGTTATATTTGGATTTATAAAAGTGTAACACAAATAAATTGGTTATGACGCTTGTACAGTAGACCCTCGCCGAACAACCGAAATTGGTGCAGGACTAACGGAACATTAACATTCGAGCGGGCGCGCTGTCGTAAATTTTACGACAAATCTTGTTTGTTTACAATAAAACTATTTTATGAGTTTCAGCTGCCCTATAATTCGATTCTATTCCTAGAACAATGTTAATCTTATAATTTAGTGATGATAGATCGGTGATATGAATCACAGTTTAGTCTGTGCGAAGACTTTGATATGATAAGACAACCAGACGTAAAATTGCGCTAAACGTGCGCTAGTTATTCGGTTTCCCGAATAACTAGAAGATGGTCATGCGCGATTTTTTTTTTATCCTTTTGAACATTGCTGGAATAATTGCTCAATATTATATTTTTTTGCCAAACCATCAAATAGTCCAAAATATCGAAGATTCTTTCTGAAGAATTTATCCATGCTTCTTATGAAGGAACACCTTACTTCAAGATCAAATCTTAAAAACCTATCATCTGACATAAGTGCATTTCTAAAAGTAAATTACGGACAACCTACAAAGCGAATCATTGAAGAACAACCGCCTCTAAAGCGTGGAGTTTGTCGTTTGTGTCCTTTGGAGAAGAAAAGAACGTCAGCGTCAATGAAATGCCATAATTGCAAATAATTTACTTCCAAACGACATTCTCAAACCAATATTTTCTGTTTTCAATGTCAAGAAAAGTGTGATTCCTCGTCAGATTAAAAAATACTTAGGCATTTTTAATTACAAAAATATATACATAAGTAATTTAGTTGGTAGATTTTATATTTCTTGTATTACAATTTTATTTGATTATTTTTAAAAATAAAAGAATTCAATACACTCAGCTGAAATTTTAATACTGTGCTATAAATCTTTTCTATACATTTGTTAACTATATCATATAATAATTCAATCAAAAGTTAAATAGTAAATCATATAATGCTTGACGTAAAAAATACTACACGCGCCTGCTTATGTTAAAATATCTAGCGCGCCCGCTCGAAAGTTAATCAAATTTAATTTTAACTGTATGTATAAGAAATAAAAATAAATTATTTGAAATTGTAAAAAACTTATCCAGAGTGGACTGCTTCTACTTATTGCTTTTCAGTTTGTAAAAGTAGGCCATCAAATTGTCCTTAAACTGGCACAAGTGCATTTCAGTCTTTTCAATTTCCTTGTACAAGGTGTCTCAAAAGAAATTTTATAATTAGTGGATCGATTAAAAAAAAAGTAAGCGGTATATAGAAAAAATGTTTATTAATTATTAAAATACTCTTTTTGGGGATTTATTTCTTAAAAATAATATCGTCTAAATGTAGACCCTCGCGTTCTCGGCACTCATTTAATCGAACAGTAAAATTACTTATGACGTCTCGGCAGGTGGACTCAGGGATGGCTGCCATTTCGTGACGGATATTTTCTTTCAAATGCGCCAGTGAAGTCGGTTTATTGGCGTAAACTTTAGATTTAAGATAACCCCATAGGAAAAAGTCCATAGGGGTTAAATCTGGACTGCGTGGAGGCCAATTTATGTCACCTCTCCGGGAGATCAATTTGCCTGAGAAAATTTCACGAACACGTGGCAGAGACATATTGTACGTGTGTGAAGTTGCTCGTGTTGAAGTTATAGCCAGGAAAGTTTTGCAGTTCAGGTACCAAGAAGTTGTCTAACATCTCCACATAACGCTCTGAATTCACTGTAACTGCACGCCCCCTTTCGTCTTCAAAAAAGTAAGGGCCGATAATTCCTCGCGCCGACATCGCAGCCCATACGGTCACTTTAGGCGAATGTAGGGGTTTCTGATGTTTGCGTTTCGGATTCGTTGCACTCCAGTAGCGGCAGTTCTGCTTATTTACGTGGCCATTAAGATGAAAATGAGCTTCATCCGAAAACAAAATGTTGGTAAACGTTGAAAATCGCTCAATCACCTGATTTACGAAATTAAGCCTCTGACTGGCATCTTGGGGCTTTAATTCTTGCACCAATTGAATTTTGTAGGGGTGCAGCTTTAGGTCTTTGTGCATAATGCGATGTAATGATGATCTATGCACATTTAAAGCACTTGCGCGCTTCCGAATTGAAAGGTTCGGGTCGTCACGAACAGACTGATTAACATTCTCCACGTTTTCTACCGTTCTTGATGACCTAGGTCGCCCGGATTTTGATTTATCCAGCGTTGTACCAGTCTCTTCAAACTTTTTAACCCAATGTCGAATGAGAGGAATGCTTGGCGCATCATTTAAGTGGCGAAAACCTCGAATACTGCAGAATATTCTACGCGCTACAGCCGCCGAATCACCGTTTTTGTAAAACTCTCGCACGCATAACGCGCGGTCTGCTCCCGAGAAATGCTCCATAGCGAATGAATTCCCAAGAACCAGGCTACCGATTGACATAACCCCCGCGCCCCTCGGATACGTTGCGTTCACGCAGTAAGCTAAATAAATATAAAATTTCTTTTGAGACACCTTGTACCTACCTGCGGGTATATATACATCAGTTATGTATGTGATCTATTTATTCTGAAGATGACTTTGTAAGTCGAAATACGTATAAATACAGTAAATAAATTTTTTGAAACAATAAACCGAGTGTTTTTATTTTTAAACTTTTTTTAATATGATGTGTTTATTAAACCACCGCGGCTAAACAAACGCTCGTGCGTTCAAATTTATTGTAGACAATGCGTTCCATTCAATGCGGTTAAAAAACTGTAACCGCTTATTGGTTAAAAATCCCTCATGCGAGCTAGATCGAATAAAAAACAAAATGTTTTCTTACTTGAGAATGTGGCAGCATCTTCTTTAAGAACCCTCAATTCATTTCTCAACTTCATCATTGTTTCAGAAACAATGGTCTTCTCATTTTCATATTTGGACTTAAGATTGGTTAATGCTACTTCAGCAGTATTCTTGTTGGACTTAAGAACAGTACGCAGAGTAGCGATTTGTTCACGTTTGGTGGACAGGAGAGATTTCAACCTGATGACTTGTTCCTGTAGTTCTTGTAACTCTGCTTCTTTAGCATCTTCTTTGGTAACTGTAAAATAAAAACATAAATTGAAACACTGTAAATAAAAAAAAATAAACGGAAAGCTTAAATTATTAGGTGCATGAGGTCGGATAAAATTAAAAATAAAAGGAAAGGGAATGGCGTATGTGTTAACTACCGTTGGGTTTGTTTCGTCTAGGTATTTCGTTCGAATCTTATAGCAATTTTTGTAATTTGATTTATTTACCCCGGCAATTTTTAAGGTGGACTTGAATCAAACTGGGGAAGATGACGATGATAACATTTGAACTTTTAAATACAGCTATTGGAAAAGATGATCTTAGTTCAACTGAAGGCTTACCTTTTCGGGATAAAATTAATCTTTTAAGTGAAAGTAACGTACATACGTGACTATTTGTAAAATATAGAACTTGTAAAATAACTAAGATTGTAAAATAAATAGAATTGTAAAAATATTTTTGAAACATTTTAAACGCGGCGGAAATTAGTAAGTTATAAGAAAGTATATCTGATGGGTTATAAACCATTACCGACACATATTAAAAAAGAAATATATAAATAAGTTGGTTATTGCTTCATTCATTTGTCACTGAACAGACTTCTTTATAAAACTGAATTGTACGTATTTATAATTTACCGTAAACATGGTTACGTACCTACATATAAGTCAAAATAGATATACTATAGTCGGATTGCTGATAGGTGACTGTTACATGTATGTAACAAGTAGTGCATTCATATAATAATCTAGTTACCATTTTTCAGCGATTTTAAAAATGTTTTTTGTTATTTGTCTTAGCTGTCAGTGTCTGGTAATAAATATTAATTAGTAGAGCTTGCGGTCAATTATTAAATTCACAAACTTTAATTTTAAATTTGCTGGATATTTCAATTCCGAAAAAGAGAACAATGGGCTACTTATTTCTCTATCTTGTGTCCATCAAAGAGTAGCAGCTGCCTTAAAGATTTCGGAATCAACAATTCGTAGAATTATAAAATGTAATAAATCTGAACTTCTCACTTACAAAATCACGAGAAAACGAAGGAAATTAAAATTTGAACCAGTTTATTTTATTGATACATTGGCACAAACGTATGGTCATGAAGTACTAAGATTACCTCCTTATCACTGCCAGTTTAACCCCATTGAACTAATTTGGGGTATAACAAAAAATTATTATGATAGACATATTGGTCAAAACGGATATAGTGATAACGAAGTTTTGAAAATGTGGCAAGTAGCCTGTGATCAAATTAGTTGTGAAACTTGGGCAAAACTGTTAAAAAAATCGAAAATTTAATAAACGAATGGTGGGAAAGGGCAAGAATTGTTGATGATATTAATCCAATAATAATAAATACAAGAAATGACAGCGATAGTTCAGATGACGACGATATCATGCATGACAGTGACTAATTTTTTTTTTAATTAAAAAAAAAAAAAAAAAACATTTAAATACAACTTGTAGCAATATATTATATGAATAAATATATTTTTACTTAATATTTTATTACTTTGTACTTAGGGGAATCATAAAAATTTAATTTAATCAAACAACAAATTATAATCCAAAATTTACGTATGAGTATACATTTTTCCTTATTTATAATTATTACCTTAAAATTAATAATTTTGTTTGTTTGAGTACTGCTGTGAATTTATTTTCGTGCTCTAATTAGTAAGGATATCTACGAATCATACCGTTTCTTTCTAATGCTTTGTTTTTTATTAAAATAATTTGGAAGGTTAGTTGTCAACTTGCGTCACTATACGTTACTATGGGTATGCAAATAATTATAATGATACAGACAGAGAAAGCATATAGTATTGTATTGTATGTCGATACTTGTAGCAACGAACAGTCACCTATCAGCAATCCGACTATAGCGTCGGCGAATCAACGCAGTTACGTCACACGACGTAACAAACGACTGTATTATCTGGAACAATGCATTCGTTTGTTACGTCGTGTGACGTAACTGCGTTGATTCGCCGACGCTAGTATAAAAGAAATATCGCAAAAATATGAAAGATGAAAAGTTATAAAAATTTATCAAAGTTATAAGTCGCATCAAACATATTTAAATAAAAGTTGTTAGTTAATACCTGCATAGCAACTTTATTTTTTTTGAAAAATTATTGTTACGAATTATTCGTGAAATAAGGCTATTCCAAACGTTTAGGCGGAACTAAATGGGAATTTCGTTCTCTTAGGTTGTCACGAGAAGGGACCTTGCTTAGTTTATTTCATGTTTCACGTTTGATATATGAAAATTTAAAATTCCAACAGTGAAACCATGACAAAAAATCAAAATATAAAGAAAATGACAGTTTCAATGACAAATATAAAGAGAATGAAAATTTCGGTGGACAGATCCGTACCAAAAGTTAATTAATCCGAGATATTCAAATCTGAAGCTTAAATATGAAATTTCTTAAAATTTGTTTTAACCGAATTTGCTCTACACGTATCCACAGATCACGCTAAGAACAGTTGATTCATGTTACAAAAGCCTAATTCGCGCTTATATGTAAAAATTTCGAAAAGTCAAATTTGGTATGATTACAATATCTCCTTCTCTATATGTGACTGTCAGTAAAAATCGGAAACTCATGCAGTGATGTGTAGTTGCAGAAGGGCAATATTTCGAAGGTGATAATTTAAATGTAAAATAATTTATTATTAATCAAGTTTTATGACGCTTGCCCGCGAATTTTTTGTTAAAACTCGTATATATGCTAAAGCTGCGTTCCCACCTCAGTAAATCTATACGTTGTACGCTATGGATAATTTTTAAACGAGGTCATTTGGTATGATCGGACTTGCTCGTGCTTTGTCGTTGCTATACTACTGTTGAGCGAGATAGTACGAGCTTGTCCGATCATACCAATTGCACTCGTTTAAAAACTATCTACAACGCACAGAGTGTTAAATTACTGAGGTGGGAACGCAGCTTAACCGTTATTAAATAAAAACACTTTAAAAATTGTTTCACCAAAAATTTGCCTATTAATGGAAGAACTAAAAACATTTTGAGAATTAATGATCCTTTCAAGCTACTTCACTGTATAAATAGAACATTAAGCAAGACAAAGATAAGATACAGTAAAAGTGTGTTTAAATACTACCTAAATCAAGTAGAAGATAACAGGAAGTACAAATATATACATATAAATTAAGGAAATAAAAAGAGTAATTATTTAAAACGTAATTATAAAATTTAATCTTCAAAACAAGAACATCTGCCGGCAATTACAACACCGCAAATATTTAAATTACTAGGAAGACAAATGATGAAATCATCAATCCTAGCTGCATTCCGACACTGTTAAACATAATCCTTTAATTTACAGGATTTAGTATAATCCTGTAATTGATATATTAACATCGTATATTTCTGATGATGATGAACCTGATACGAGTTCAAGGTAAACTATTCATCGAATTCAAAATTTTGTAGAAAATACTGTAGAAACAGTGGTATTATACCACCTTTCACAGTCACTTTAGGATGAATTGCACCTTTGTATCTAATTTAATTGGTATACACCCTGTATACCAATTGTGGTGAATTGACCTGTCGGCCATAGCGATTTAACATGTAAAATAATAAATATGCTATTTCCTGCTTCCCTAATTGTTTTAGAGAAAAAGTGCTGATAGAGAAAAGTGAGATAATGTTTATTTAGAATTTAAAACTCAACATGTTAGGTAAGTATAACTAGCGTCGGCGAATCAACGCAGTTACGTCACAATACGTAACAAACGACTGTATTGTTTGGAACAATGCTATTGTTTGTTACGTTGTGTGACGTAAGTAACTGCGTTGATTCGCCGACGCTAGTATAACTATATTTCACCTATTTCGGACGAAATTAAAAAAAAAATTATGTGAAGTGTGAATTTTCACACATTTCGCAGGTATTTAATAAGTGAATGACGATTTATTTTTATTTTTATTTTAAAAAAATATATATTTTTTTTCGATGAGCAGATATTTGTTTATATTTTTAGGGGGATATGTTTTTTATACGTTTTAGTATTTTTCCCATGTGCGGCCCAAAGAGTTGTATAAGCATGCCAAATTTCAACTCTCTAGGTTTAGCTGTTAGACTACAATTTTTACCGAACAGACGGACAGATGGACGGACGAACGGACAAACGGACAGACAGACAGACAGACAGACGATAAAATTACGGTATATAGGGGTTTTTTGGTCATACCTACAAAACCCTAATTATAAATTTTATAAAGCATTATTTATGAAGTAGTCATGCTTTTATAAACAAATGTACATGAAATACTAGTAATCTAAATAATACATTCAATTTATCATAAATATAGTAATTTTATTAATAAATAAATAATTATATTTTATAGCAAATTTTCAAATATGTCACAATTCACTGCTAAGCAGAAACCAAGTCTGTCGTAAAACCTATCACCAAATGACTTTTTCTTATGGGGACATTTAAAAAGCAAAGTATACGGAGCAAGGCATCCAGACATTCATACCCTAAAACATAAAATTATCTAGGAATACGCAAAAATAACCGATAGGCAATTGACCAATGTGCGGAGAAATTTTTACGACAGACTTGGTTTCTGCTTAGCAGTGAATGGCGACTATTTATTTATTAATAAAATTACTATATTTACGATAAATTGAATTTATTATTTAGATTACTAGTCTTTCATGTACATTTGTTTACAAAGCAGGGCTACTTGATAAAGAATGCTTTATAAAATTTGTAATTTTTAATTTCCTCGGAAGTAATTGGAAGATGGTTTACTAATCTAACTCTAAAATAATTACGGAAGCAGGAAATAACATATTTATTATTTTATATGTTAAATCACTATAGCCGACAGGTCAATTCACCCTGTATATTTCATACTAAAGCATTTTCAAACATTTATTAATAATAATTGTTCAGCAATAAAAGAACAGCAACTTTAATTTTACCCTCAAACGTAAACAATTGCCCTGAATTCTGATTCAAACCCTTTGTTTAGATTTCGATAAGTAGTAGTGACATCAGCGCTTTCGTGCGCTTCTAACACCAACTTGAGGGGACAGGGGTCAGTAAGTCTGCGTTCAACGCACTGTTGTAGGTGGAGAGCGCGCTTTATACTCTTGGACATGCAAATGCTTAGCTGAGTCCGCAAATCACGCGCCTGATATGCAGCTATATATAATCTTGTAACAATTATCGTAGAGCAATTTGTCGATATGATGGACATGTTTGCAGAATGGACAGTAACAGAGAGGGAAAAAGAATTTTTGAAACAAGGACGGCAAAGAAAGTTCTGGGGAAGATTAACAAAAATATGAAAAGATGAAATTCAAAGAGATGTAGCAAGAAGAGATGTGAAGTAGAAAGAAACGAGTACTGGGATACATGATAGAAAAAGTGACAAGAAATATAGAAAAGGGCGTCGCAAGAATAAAACCTGCTCCAACAACCTGACACCTAAAAATTGTAAAACAAAGAATTAAGTAAGTTTACCTTCTGATCCTTCGGAAGCTCGCATTCCCTTGATCTTGGAAAGTTCGATGGTGTTTTCAACAGCTGTCTTCAAATGTTTAATTTGGTCTAAAATGGTCTGGACATGTTTGGCCATTTGAGCTGCTTCACTTAAGCTCTCAAGGTCCTTCAAAGAGATGTCTGTTTTGAGACGACTACGAAGTAATTCAACCTTTGACATTTCTCCAATTTGACTTGGACTTGCTTCTGTCACTAAAAATTAAGAAAATGGCTATAATTATTTCTGTCACAATAATAATTTAAATACAGATGCTATAATAAAATTGTATAGCATATAAACCAGAATACAGTACCAAACAAAACTATTTTTAGATTATTAATTTTAATATTGATGCCTTATTGTAACAGATGTTTTTAATAGTTTTTATTCGTTGCTGTTAAGTTTTTTTGGAGCCACAAAGATTATTAGCATCTAATACGAAGCTAATGCTCCAATTAAACCATGGATGCACAAACTTTTAGGCTTGCAGGCTTCATTACCTTGGGAATTTTTTGCAGGCCGTATTTGAGTTAAATAACATCTTCGAGGATCAAATATGTATGAGAAATACTGATGAAAACAATTAAAATCTATATAAATTGATGCAAAAGTTTCTTCTTTATAATTAACATTACTTATTTACAAAAATTAATAATGCAATATAATAAAAAATACATTTATTGCAAAAATATGAAATATTTTTTAAATTGCTTTGAGGATGGATGGAATTCATCGACGTGCGTTGTGTCACGCAAGGCCAAATGTAACAACACTTTGTAAGAAGTAGCAAAAAGACGCAGGGAAATTTTTTTAAAAAAATGATGCGAATTGTGAATTTTTACACATTTCAGGGTTTTGCAGGTATTTAGTAAGTGAATGATGATTATTTGGGATGCCAAAACAAATTTTATATTAAAATATTTTTTTTGTTAGTACGCCTAATACCATTATTGAGGTTTCTAAATAAATGCAGTATTTTTTTTTTTATATAGCAAGGTTCATTAAGGATTTTAAAAATTGCGCCTATGGCTTCCATTGGTTGTTATAAGTTCCGCCCCTCTGATTTCGTGTACATTGAAACAGAATTAAATTATAATTTAAACAATTTCCACTGGTTATTAAATTTACGCTTTTAAAAATTAAATGTAACATTTGCCAAAATATAACTAGAATTTTGAAAAAATAATTTAAACAATATAAAAATTAAAAAAAAAAAACAACAAATAATATTATCTCTTCTCGCAGGGTTCGATCCCTTTCGGATCAAATTACTTGGGTGTAATGCCAGCATCAAAACCACTACACCAGCATACACGTTACAGTGTAGCGTGTTACAAAGCTATAACTTGTGTACATTATTAGCAAAAAATGCGTTTTTTTTTTTCAAAAACGTAATCTGATCAAAAATTCCTGTTGTACTATACCGGTTCACACCAATGTACATTACTTAGAATTTTTTCAGATTTTTAGTTTAAACCATCTGGGCTACAGGGTGTGGGACAAATTTTTTTTTGCACAATTTTGGCAAAAATCGCTTCAAAATAATTTATTTGATCGTTAATCCACGTACCAAGGGCTTTCATTTGATACCCTACTCAGAATTATAAAAAAATAATTTTTTTTTTCGATGAGCACATATTTGTTTATATTTTTAGGGGGATATGTTGTTTAGATATTTTAGTATTTTTCCTATGTGCGGGTCAAAGAGTTGTATAAGCATGCCAAATTTCAACTCTCTAGGTTTTAGCTGTTTGGCTACAATTTTTACCGAACAGACAGACAGACAGACAGACAGGCAGACAGACAGACGACAAAATGACGGTATAAGGGTTTTTTGGTCATACCTACAAAACCCTAAAAAAGCCACGTTCAATGCTTAAAACTTACTAGAATTCAAAATCTAGTTCCGCTTAAACCAAAGAAACAGACTATGATATTTTCTTTCGAGGCACGATTTTTTTTTTATTTATTTGGGCTTTTGATTCAATTTAATTTTTCTTAAACTTCAAGGCTGGGACACAAAGGGTATCTATCGAGACGCTGGGGCATATGATTCAAAACCGGGACGTCTGATCATCTAAATGTAGAGCCGCATGCAAAAAAAAAATCGTCATACGGTGACGATTTACTGAAAATTTTGGAATTATTAAAAATAGTCGATACTCAAAACACCCGATTCAAAAATTATTATTTTTTCTGTATTTTCTTTAAATTATTTAATTTATTAGCTACAAGCTATATAAATAAAAATTATTATTATATTATATTATTATTATTTATGTTCTATGAATTCCTATGAAAATGTCAGTTTTTAGAGCCAAATAACTTGAGTCAATCTCCCTGTTAAGTTAAACTTACAGCATTTAAGTATATAAGCGCCTCTTAAAATATAATAACTTATATTTTATAAATATAGTTCTTTCCCAACAAAATAAGTTGTTTACAAAATATTGTGATAAATAAAACAAAAAGTATTAATTTTTCTTTTTGAATAAAAAACATTTCATTACAAGCATTACGAAAATTTTTTGCAACTACAAAAAATGCTAATGTAGTAGCTAATTCACATGAATAGAAATTGAATTTTCAATAATATAACACATAACTGGATTTTATGAAAGCAAATGGAATTGTAAAAGTTTAATAAACATAATTTTTAACTGTAAATTTGCCAAAAGATTTTATATAAATAAAAAAACAAAATTTAGAAAATAATAAATAAATTTTATTAATATAATATAGTTTTAAAATGGTACAATATATTTTAAATACTGTATACTTAATAGAACGAAGTACTTACTAGGTGTCATACCGCCTTGCTTTTCATGTTCCAGTACGACTCTGCTTGGTGTTTCACCATTCACCGTACAGACATGGTGATACAATTGTGCCAAATCATCGGTAATAGTCTGGAGATCATTCTGAGCAATGTCAAGCGAACATCCAGCTTCTCCAGTAAAATCACCTAATAATCTTATATCAGCCTCTAGTCCTAAAGCCCTTTGTTCAGTATCAATTAACTTATTTTTCAAATTAGTAACTTCCGTTCTGAGCTGTAGAGTTGCATCAGAACAGTTTAAGCCACTTTCAAGCTCTTTAAGATCATTTTTAAGTTGCTCAATTTCACGAGAAGAAAGCATGAACCATTTTTGATATTGTTCAACAATTTTAGCGAGTTTATCAATTGATTTATCTGGTTTTGGTTCAATATCTTTATCGATTTTTAATCTTAAATATTGAAGTGAATCAACATGAGCTGCCAATTGTACTAAGCGTGCCATAAAAAGCTGTAATTCACCCTGTGATTTTTCAATTTGTGTTTGACTATCTCGTAAGTTTTGTGTTAATAACATCTTTTCTTTTTCCGCTTGTTCAAGGGATTTTTCTAGTTTCCTAAGTTCGTTGAGATGTATTTCAGAAAACAGATCGACTTGTTTACCATCTGGTGAGTTGATATCGGTGTTCGAGTTACTTTTTAGATCGGCTTCAAGTCGTTTTAATCCAGGAAGATCATCTTCCCCATCACTACCTATATTAGTGTCTTCTGTCATGCCTCGTATACTATACGCTAGATTACTAATGTTATACATTGATTCCCTATTAATATGTTGATCTAACTCTTTTTTAAGAGCATACTTAGCTTCTCTTTCTGCTTGTAACGATTCTAAGGCTTCTTCCATTTGTTTTTCAGCTATTTTCTTTAAATTCGCTAATTCTTCAACTTGTGAATTTAGTAATTCTACTTCTTCTTGAAGTCTACGTATTTCATGTTTTAAACTTTCAAATTCAACCTGAGATGATTTTAATACAGAAACTTGTTTCTGTAAACTAATATTTTCCTCTTCAAGCTCAGAATAATCAGTTATTAAACGTGTTTCACGAAATTTTATTTCACGAAGTTCAGCACGAAGCTTTTTGCATTCTGTTTCACGATCTTCTTTTTCTTTTTGGGTATCAAGATTATCTTGTAACATTCGATCTCTTTCACATATCACTCTTTCCAATTCATGCCTCAGTTGTTTGGTTTCATTTTCTAAATCAATTATCTGTGAATTTAAGGACGTTTCTCTAGCTGCCGATTCATTAAGTAACGATTCCTCCTGTTCGATACCTGTTTTTGTAGTTGCCTTATGACTCGAATGAAACTTGGCAAGAGCTTGTTGAGTGATGTCGAGTTCATGTTTAGTGTTTTCGTATAAAACCTCCAAGTCATCACATCGTTGTTGAAGTGATTCTTTCTCTTCAAGTAACACTAACCCATATTGTGCTGATTGTATTTTTTCAGCACTTGCCTGGTCTAATTCTCTTGACAACCTCTCAACTTCAGCTTTGAGATCAGACACAGAATGTAAAGGCTTTTCTTCTGACAGTGACATGTTTAAATAATTTTAATTAATTTACTACTTAAAATTATGTATAAATAAAATAATTAACTTCGAAAACGAACGTTAGTTTTTACTTTTCTTAGTTGCCACATTATTTAAAATCACTAATTGTCATTTTTTCTCGATGAATTGGCACAAGACACACCAAAAAAAATTCTAAGGTGGTAAGTGAAATAAGCAACGCGCACGATCTGTCATTGCCATGCGCATTTCAGTGACCGTCAACAGGCGGATAACAGGATATGATTGAAACGAATGCGTGACAGTAGTTCGACATATGTCACTTGTTATAAGAAGAGATGCGGTTTTTGAATTTACCGCTCTTAGAGGATAACAATTTTATTTTGACGCTAAAAAGATTTTATTATATTGATTATATTATACAGTCTGTTCCAAACGGTTAAGCGGAACTAAATGGGAATTTAGTTCTTTTAGGCTGTCACGAGAAGGGACCTTGCTTGGGTTATTTCATTTTGTCACGTTGGGATGTCAAAATTTTAAATTCCAACAATGAAACCATGGAAACGAATGACATATGTCAAAATTAAATATTTTTTTTTTATATTTTAATGACAAAAAAATAAATATAAGCGGTTCACTTTTGTAAGAACAAACTAAGAGGGAATTATGTTTTCGATAGTTTGCACCTTTGAAGCTGTATGTCATGTTGGTATTAAAAAATGTCACTTTTTTAAAATGTCAATCCATTTGACATATGTCATAATGAAAAATGATATCTTAATTATAATGATCATAGCCTTATCAACCTAAAGTCGGTTTTACAGCGTAAGGAATATTATTAATTGACATTTAAAGTCAGTAACACACCATAAAAGTAACCAAAATAACCAGATCTAGTGTGTTCTTACAAAAGTGAACAGCTTATACAGTCTGTTTCAAACGCTTAGGCGGAACTAAATGGGAATTTCGTTCTTTTAGGTTGTCACGACAAGGGACCTTGCTTGGGTTATTTCATTTGTCACGTTGGACTGTCAAAATTTAAAATTACAACAATGAAACCATGGAAACGAATGACCTATGTCAAAATTAAATTATTTTTTTATATATTTTAATGACAAAAAAATTAATAAATGGGAAATTTGTATTAAGAATGACACAAAAAATCAAAATATAAAGAAAATGACAATTTAAAATGATATTAACCTTAACCAAAAAATGTGTATTGTAAGTATGATTTACAAAGCTTAAACAAAACGGTCGAAAAGCACGATTTAAACGATGAAAGTAACTAGATTGCAAAATTTAGTTCCGCTTAACCGCTTGGAACAGACTGTAAATGGGAAATTTGTATTAAGAATGACACAAAAAATCAAAATATAAAGAAAATGACATTTTAAAATGATATTAACCTTAACCAAAAAATGTTTATTGTAAGTATGATTTACAAAGCTTAAACAAAACGGCCGAAAGGCACGATTTAAACGATGAAAGTAACTAGATTGCAAAATCTAGTTCCGCTTAACCGTTTGGAACAGACTGTATATTCATTTCTAAGCTTCGTGCGGAACTAGATTCTGAAATCTGTCATCTTCTTCACATTAACAATAAAAGTATTTAAATTTAAATGCATTACGAAAAAAGCCTCTGAACGAAAATATAAGCTTCACTTTTGTAAGAACAAACTAAGAGGGAATTTTGTTTTCAATAGTTTGCACCCAGCAAACATTGAACTAACGGCCGAACGCCGGCAAACTGCTTTTACGCTGGTACATTGCTGGCACCAGAAGTAAGTGCAACGCCAGTATTAATAATGTACTTCACATTTGTATTTCGCACTCTGCCTATACGAAGTACTTTACCAGCATTTTATAAGCATTCCTTATTTGTATTAATCCAAGGTTATTTCTAGCGGGCCAGTGCTTATGTTTATAACTTTTTTTTAATGTAATAATTTGAAAAGTCTGACCGTTCTTAGTCATAAAACACCCTAATGGCGTGGCCTTCGAGGGTCGGTACAAGTGATATTCTGTTAGTATAAGTTCGGACGTGTTGGTGAATAGTTTTTAAAGATGTGTATTTGAATAGTTATTGATTGTGACCATTATACAGTTTTTTATTGTGATTTGTGTGTGTTTTGTTAGATTTAAGGACGTAGTTTACACAAACTATTTCATATTAAATTGTTTAATTTTTAGTTTAGTTCAATCATAGTTTTTTCATGTAATAAAATTTTCAATTATTAATAAATCTGATACAAGATTATAAATATGTCATTTAAAAAATATAATTTGTCATATTTCATTTTGAATAGTGACATCTTAAATATTTTGTAAATATAATACTAACCTAAAATAATACAAACTTAATCCAAAACTGTAAAGCTTTTTTTACAATATAACCAAGTTTCTAAAAGTCAGTAATACACTATAAAAATCACCAAAATAACCAGATCTAGTTTGTTCTTACAAAAGTGAACAGCTTATAGCATTAATGCTTATAAAATTTGTTTATTGAATTTATTTTAACAAGTATGATTTCTTTAGGTTGGCACTCTTCAAGTCAGGGGGAAAAGATGTGGTAGATAATACAAGACGAATATTGGCGAAAATTATTAGTCACCCCTTATCTTTAGGATGAAATTGGTTTGACCGAAATGGCAGAAAACCATTTTCTTAAAATTCTTCATTAAATTAATAAATTAAAGAAACTAATTCCTGTTATTCCTGAAATTATATTTATTTAATATTTATAAATAAATCAATAAATTATAACTGTTAATTCAATTTACAATCGGCTAGTTTTACCATCGTTGAATAAATTTATTTAACAACTTAAGTTAACAATATCGCATCATTCTATTGACAGCAATGTTAATTTCTTCATTAATAGTTTAAAACCGATGCGATATTGTCAACTTTACTTGTTAAATAAATTTATTCAACGATGGTGAAAATGGCCAAATGAGTATTTATTTTGCACCTAACCATTAATTTATTTTAATACTGGGTAAGTACACATATATTACATTTGAAACACTAGAGAGTGGGTATAATATAAGCACTAGTCTGTCAGAAATAAATCTTGCAACTAATGCGATTATTTTGCACTTTACCGTTGCTGGGCCAGCTAACGGCCACGGGGACACCGGGGTACTGGCCCAGTGCAAAATGCCAGCACTGGACCAATGCGAAATGCCAGCACTGGCCCAGTGCGAAATGCCAGCACTGGCCCATTACTTTCAATGCACTTTACCGTTGCTGGGCCAGCAACTGATACATCAATGGACCAGCTAAGGGCCACGGGACACCGGGGTACTGGCCCAGTACGAAATGCCAGCACTGGCCCATTACTTTCAATGCCGGCGAGTATGTGCTTTACCAGTACTGGTCCGGATAAAAATGTTTGCTGGGCACCTTTGAAGTGGTATGTCATGTTGGCATTAAAAAATGTCACTTTTTTAAAATGTCGATCCATTTGACATATGTCATAATGAAAAATGATATCTTAATTATAATGATCATAACCTTATCAACCTAAAGTCGGTTTTACAGCGTAAGGAATATTTTTAATTGACATTTAAAGTCAGTAACACACCATAAAAGCAGGGCCGCCTTAACCACAGGGCTAAATGGGCTATAGCCCCAGGACGCAAGCCTTTTGGGGCGGCAATTTTTATTTTCCCGTTTGCTAGGGTGACCATTCGTCCCGCATTTTAACATTTTGTCCCGCATTTTGGATTTGGGAGGTGAGGACCTTTTTTTTGCTCTTCACTTGGATTTTGGGAGATGTGGACCTTTTTTTTTGCTCTTCACTTGGATTTGGGAGGTGAGGACCTTTTTTTTGCTCTTCACTTGGATTTGGGAGATGAGGACCTTTTTTTTACTCCGTCCCGCATTGCCTTCTTAAGAAAATGGTCACCCTACCGTTTGCTATTCTGTGAATTTTCTTACGAAGAGGGGCGCATTATTTTTAGTAGCCCACGGGCGCCGAATTTCTTAAGACGGCCCTGCATAAAAGTAACCAAAATAACCAGATCTAGTGTGTTCTTACAAAAGTGAACAGCTTATATCAACTTTAAAAACTTTATCCAGAGGAAAAAAATAAATAAAAATAAATAAATAAAAAATTATTAAATAATTTCGCGCACAGAATTTTATGCTGCTCCTTCAATTCATCGAATGTAACTGTAAATGCTCTTTTCTTGGGTGGCGAGGAGATGGATCCATTATCTTTTATTCATTTAACTATTCGCCTGACGAAGTTCTGCGATAGACCAATCTCTTTTGAAGTTAATTTATCAGATTTTGCTCATTCCTTTAGTATGAAGCTGTCGCGAAAATACATTTTAAATCATGAATCGTTCTGCGCTTTTAATATGCTTGCCTCAAGTATTCTTTATAAAACCAGCAGGGTCAGCTCCAAGTATTCTTTCAACCATATTATATTAATTTACTGATAAAAAAGTATGTATTATAATAACGGGATACAAAAAAAAAAAAATCGTCAGAGTAAGCCATGGAAGAGAAAAGATATAAGATATTGCTGATAATCCAGCAACAGCAAAATTAAAAACTGTTTATTGCTGTAATTTTTGACAATTTGGCTAGTTTAAAGAATTTTTGTTTAATCATTTAGATTAATTACCAGGAGAATCAGAATCTTTATTGACGAAGGCGATAGTAACATATAAGCTGTTCACTTTTGTAAGAACAAACTAGATCTGGTTATTTTGGTTACTTTTATGGTGTGTTACTGACTTTAAATGTCAATTAAAAATATTCCTTGCGCTGTAAAACCGACTTTAGGTTGATAAGGTTATGATCATTATAATTAAGATATCATTTTTCAATATGACATGTCAAATGCATCGACATTTTAAAAAAGTGACATTTTTTAATATCAACATGACATACAGCTTCAAAGGTGCAAACTATTGAAAACAAAATTCCCTCTTAGTTTGTTCTTACAAAAGTGAACCGCTTACAAGAGATAGAATACAGTTTTGATATTTTTAAGCTCATTGATTACTGTTATGTAACTGACAAGAAATTATGATCACACGGTATATAATAATACTTAACCATAAATTTAAAAGCCAGATTTACAAGTTCACATGTTTCCATAAAAGTCTATTTACACCACAACAGTCACCAAAGTAACCAGATCTAGTTTCGTATAGCAAAATGAGACAGATTATATCCATTTTATTTAATAAAAATAAAAATAAATAAATTGAAATTGTACCACAATTTTGTTATAGTGCATCTTTGATTAATAAAATCGTGATTACAATGTTTAAAATAAAATTATTGGTAGTACTAGTTTCTTATTTTTGTATTGTTGGAATCACGGAACATCATTTGTGTTGGCGACATTTTTAGCCCCAGCATGGCCGCCGTTGCGCTACTTTGTATAATATAAAGTCTGTTCCAAACGGTTAAGCGGAACTAGATTTTGCAATCTAGTTACTTTCATCGTTTAAATCGTGCTTTACGGCCGTTTTGTTTAAGCTTTGTAAATCATACTTACAATAAACATTTTTTGATTAAGATTAATATCATTTTAAAATGTCATTTTCTTTATATTTTGATTTTTTGTGTCATTCTTAATACAAATTTCATGGTTTCATTGTTGGAATTTTAAATTTTGACATTCCAACGTGAAAAATGAAATAACCCAAGCCAGGTCCCTTCTCGTGACAACCTAAAAGAACAAAATTCCCATTTAGTTCCGCCTAACCGTTTGGAACAGAGTGTAGTGATTTTACTTTGTATAATCTAGTGACTTTAGTTAATATCACCCGTGTCGAACTTTTGTCCTATTCCCGAAAAATGGATGGGTTAAAAAATAATACAATTGGTTGAATTCTTTGTTAAATTACTATATTATAAATAATTGATTTTCACAGGAACAATTTCAGTAATAAAAACCTTTCATTAATATAATAATAGTCTTATTTATAATAAAAAGAAATAATTGTTTTTTAGAAAATCTGTACATTGTTTTTACATGTGTATACAAAGTGTGATTTAAGAGTATTTAAAAATTAACTGAAAACCTATAATAGATAATAATAAATATAATTTTTTTACCACAGATAAAATTAACTGTAACATCAAGAATCTCTTGTGTTGACTAGACACACAAACGAAAACAAATGCAAACATGTCAGAATACGATATGATATCTTTCTTCTAAATTCATTTCAATACAGTCTTCAACAAACTCTGCACTTAAATAATCAGACTTAATTAATAAAAATCATGCCATCAACACTTGTCAATATTTTTTAACATATCAGTTTTAAGCTGCTGAACAATATCGGTGCCATCCATAAGACGAAGCTACAAGAGTCCCAACAAAAGAACAAGTGAGACAAAAGAGCAAATGAGACAAAATAGCAATTGTATATTGAACAAAATATCAAATCCTATAAGGAGCAAGCAACACATTTAAAGCAAAGTATCATTCACAGCTCATGTTTTAATAGATAGTACGTAATTCATAGTGTTAATGTTAACGCATAACAATGTTAGTTCTACACAAATCCGTATAAGCATTCATAGCTCCAATTTAGTGGATAAGTGACATAATTATTAGTAAAAATGTTGAAACTAATATTGAAAAATAGATGTGAAGTGAGAATTTTTACATATTTCAGGATTTCGCAGGTATACAGTGATACATTTCAAAATAGACGAATATATTAAACAAGAATTTCTAAAAAGACTTGTGGCTGCAATTTATGATGTACTAATTAGTAGATGTGAAGTGTGAATTTTCACATATTTTAGTGTAGCAGCTATATGTGTGAATCATTTTTTTTTTTGCGGTAATCAAGTCAAAATGCACAATATTTTGAAAATAATGTACCGTTTGTTATTCTATGTACTAAGAGCTTTTCCTTAAAATACTACATGAACTTTTAAAATAAAATATGTATTTTTTCAACAATAAAAAAATTAATCTGACAAAAATTCCTACTTTGGTTTCCATCAATGTACATTATTGAGATTCTTTCAGATTTCACAACACTTCTGGGAAACAGGGTGGAAACAAAAGTTAACTTTTTTTTGTGAAATCATAAAGTTAGGTTAGAGTGAGTAGCTTCAGAAACATTATAGTTATTTTATTTAATAATTAACTTAGAAGTATATTAATAAAAACAATACATATATTTATAATTTTTATTATAAATTGTTTAATAATTTCTATTGCGTGTAGATGGCAGCTAGAGATCGATTTATCTATTAAAACATGAGCTATGAATGGTACTAAAGTGTTGTGCTTAGCCACTAACATTATTCATTAACATTATGCACTATGAATTACGCGTTGTCTATTAAAACATGAGCTGTGAATGATACTTTAATTTCAATCTTAAAAATTAATGAATAGTCAGTTTTTTTTTGTTGGATTAGGAGCTCAGGTGAGTATTTTTTAAAAGCATGTACCTAAATGGCTCTTAACATTACGGCCATTAAAAACTACTATGCACCTAAAAACTGGGTCATTATGGCCCAGTGACACGATGCCAGTAACTTGCACAAGTAAGAACTTGCACCAGTCACTGGCATCGTGTAGATGTTCAGTTAAGGACATAAAAAAATAGGACATCTTTTTAATCTAGTGTGTATATTTTTTCTAAAATTTATTTGTTTAAATCAGGTTTTCTAATTATGACATCTCTCAAACATTAACTTGTCAATATATTGTCAACACTGCAAAACAGGTATGCCCTCCATTAATAACTTTGTTAAGGCTAACATAATTGCTAAAGCGGAAGATTGATGGTCGGTGCGGCGAATTGCATGCTTTTATAAATAAAATTGATACACGTTTTGGGTATAGACGCCTACTATTCAAATTCGAATAGATAGATTCACACTAGACAAAAAACGATATCCTATTTTTTTATGTCCTTGACTGTACATGCCAGTACTGGCACCAGTATCTTATGCCAGTACTGGCACCAGTATCTTATGCCCGTCAAGTGAATAGAAGCCGATCCTATTTACTGGCACAAGTAGCCGTGCAAGTGACTGTTAAAAATTGCCGCCATGAACAGCTAATTTGTTCTCGCCGATACAAAAACGTTAAATATACTTAAAATGTTCATAACAAAGTGGTCTGAGGACACCACAAGTAAATTAGTGATTTTATATAGGAAACAAGGGTGCTTGTGGGACTTAACGTTAAACATTTATAGAAATAAGCATGCTCGGGATACTGCAATAATCAAGTGACATGAACATCGACGGTTTAGATGCCGTGGAAGTAAAAAATAAAATTAAATCCCTCTGCACAACCTACCACCAAGAAGTGGCGCAAAATAAAAAAATCAGTTCACTCAGGTATGGGAGTGTCAGTGTAGGTGCGCCACAATATCTTCTGAGTTATCAATTAATTCTTCTAAAATCATTTTGAAACATTTTTTTTTTTTAATAAATGCAGTTTTTGGTGGAGATTCATTTTTGTTTACAGGTGTGAAAGACGTACGCAACATATAATTAGGTTAGACATCGAAAATTGTCTCGTTAAAAAGACGGTTTACGCATAAAATATAATTGGAAGCATCTACATTTTGTAGTGTGTTTCGGGTTCTTTGCAAAGTTACTTAATACGAAACTAGAATGACAAAACGACTTGTGCAAGTACAAATATTTGTGCCAGTACTTGCACAAGTTTCTGGCATCATGTAATCGGGCCATTAGGTTAAGTTATATTAGTAAAGTAAGAGAAGAACCCGAACGGATCGAATTAATCTTTAAAAGTCTTCAGAATTAAACTCTGTCTCATTCTTAACGTTAGAGCCAATAAAAACTACAGTGCTCCTAAAAGTGAGTCATTAGGTTAGGTCATAATAATTAAGGGTTAGTAACAGAAGAACCTGAACGGCTCGGATTAGCTTGAAAAGTCTTGTCATAAATTTTGTCTCATTCTTAACGTTAGAGTCAATATAAACTATAGTGCACCTAAAAACTGAGTCATTAGGTTAAGTTATGATAGTGAAGGGTTTGTAACAGAAGAACCCGAACGATTCGAATTAAGCTTAAAAATCTTGGCATAAATTTTGTTTAATTCTTAACATTAGAACCAATAAAAACTACAATGCACCTAAAAACTGAGTCATTAGGTTATGATATTTAACGGTTAGTAACAGAAGAACCCGAACGGCTCGAATTAAGCTTAAAAAGTCTTCTGTCATAAATTTTGTCTCATTCTTAACATTAGAGTCAATATAAACTACAGTGTACTTAAGCATTGAGTCAGTAGGTTAGGTTATGAGTTAAAAGGTAATAGAAGAACCTGAACGGCTCAAATTAAGCTAAAAAAATTTCTGAACTAAACTCTGTCTCATTCTTAACGTTACATATTTTAACATGCTGTTTGTTGAAATCTAAGATATACCCACGGTCCGTAAAATGTACTTGCCTCACTTCGGGTGAGGAAGACGTACTTCAGGAGTGCGTTCAGAAATTACACACAGAGTGTGAGTGTGCACACAAATCCGTTCAAAAATAAAAAATTGTTCTGAGTGTGTGACACCTCAAAGTGTTCAAGAATTATGGTGTGCGCACATCGCATCCCACTCCGGACTGGGGTGTTGGTGTGCATACCATGAAAAAATGTCATATTTTGAATATTTCCAGTTGACATTTACTATAAAATAACCTACAAATATCCAAATACATTTGTAAGAAATGGAGCCTATGCGAATACGTCAAAAATTCTCAATATTTATTACTACTGCTGAAGAAATTCTTGAAAATGATAATGAAACTTCTAGTTCTGATGAAAAGTATGGTTTTGGCAGTACCATGTTGGAAAATGGGGAACTTTAATAAACGAAAACCTGTCCGCATCATCTTATTTACAGAAGAAGTTGTGGCAAGATATAACGAAATTGAATTACAGAGAAATTTTAAAATGACCAAACAACCCTTTGAAATGTTGCTTTACAGCACGCCACATCAAAATTTCTTCAATAAATGGAAGGCCGGATAACTTGAACTCAGCTGGGCTATTGGTGCTTGATTTTAAAGACAAGCTTATTAATAATGAGAATATTATTAATAAAAAAATAATAATTTTAAGAATCGTGTATTATTTAGTTACAACTTTGTTTTATTTTGCGATTTTCTGGTTATTTTAAATTACTGTTTTTAAGCCAGTAAATTTTTAAAAAAAGTCCACGGGCCGGATGATACAGAGAATATCTTTTATCCTGCAACACTGAAATTATTATTATACATGGTTTCCCTAGTAAAAATCATTAAAATATCTCAAATTAAGAGTAAAAATACTAGGAACTCTCGCTTGATACATATTCCCAAACACCGAACAACCTTATTCAAAAAATCATTTTCGTACAACGCTGCCACGATATACAACTCCATTCCGAAAAATCTCTTAAAATTGCCCAATTCAAAAAGCGACTCCGCCAGAAAATGGTCCCAATGTGAGCTTAATGGATCGATCCGTGTTCAATTAGACTGCATATTGTACTTAGTAAACTATGATATTATTTGCTAACATAAAACACTGTATGTACTCAACTGTAAAATAACTTTAAGATTAGGTGGTAGAGCAGTGTAAACTGAACCTTGCCAATAAAGAGATTTATTATTATTATTATTATTAGTAACGACCAATTATTTTGACAGCAATGTTAAATCGCCTATGTTGCAAATTAAAACAAATGCAATTTTACATTTCTGTCAGATTTCAATTACCATAGTAACGATTGTAATTATATTGCAGGATAAATGAAATTCACTGTATCTTCTTGCGGGCCGTAGTTTAGAAACCCCCTGTTTTACAGAATAGAAATAAGATGATACGGACTCCATTTTATTAATATACAGAAATTACGCACACAAGACTGCAGATTCAACACAAATACAACAAAACACTAATTTGAGGTTAGAACTTTGAATCGTAGAAATCTTGGCGCCATGTTTTACACCCAAAACCGTTCAAAAAGTAATTGATCACAAGTGCACACAAAGAGAACACACAGTGGAGCACACTCACACTCGGTGTGTAATTTCTGAACGCACCCCAGCGTAACGCACACGGCGTTTGTGCAGTTAGCTATGTTATTGATACTTGTTATTTAACATAGCATCAATAGAGACTTGCTATTTAACATAGCGTTCATAGATAGAGAAGATTTACTAACAGAAGAATCCGAATGGCTCGAGTTAAGCTTAGAACCCTTATCCTCAAAAATAGGGAATCCTGACCCACTTCTTTTGCACTTATTCTTTTTCACTCATCTTTTGTCCCTTTCTTTTTATGTCAATTGCTCTTTTGTCATTGTTCAATTGTCGCTTGCTCTTTCGTGATATAATCGAATAATTCAGAATATCTATACAAAACAATAAATGGCTAATAACTCTTATTTTAAAAGATACGAATTTTGACCTGATACTGTAATCATAAGGCAAAGAGGCCGATCTATTGCACGAATTAAATATTAGGTACATACAACTTCTATCACAAAGGAGTGCAGGTTGATTTGTTTTATGTATTTTACTTTATATTTTGTACTAGCATAAATACCCGCGTTGCCCGGGAGAAAAATAAAGTTTATTAAACGATATTTACATTAAAAAAAATTCGAATTAAACGATATTTTCATTATTTTAATTCCGAAAAATAAATGCTGCAAAATCAAATTATTTCAATGAGTTAAATACCAACATACGTTATCTTCGATTTTAGTTATTTAATTTAAGAGCGTTTAATTTATCAAAATAGTTTTATGTAAGGTTTTAACAATGGACGTAGGCTGCGTATCATCTGTCATCAACTGGTACGTGTAACAGCCCAACACTCATTCGGTAGGGCATGTCAAATTCACGAAATCTGAAGACATGGCACTAAGCCTAATATTCCCACACACAATCAAACATATATTGCACTTTATATATTAGATTAATCAATTTTATATGAATATTTTTGGGTTCTGAAACGAATCATCTGAGTTTCCATTATTTCTTATGATATACAAGTGCATTTGATTACAAGCATGTTTCCGGAACGAATTATGCTCATAATTCTAGGTTTTACTACACTTGTATATTGCTCGTCATAAACAAGAACACTTCTTCGCCAAACGGAGATAAATTCCTTTCATACGTAATTCGATACGCGCGAGCTTCACTTTAAACTATAACAAGAATTATTACCCAATAAATATATACAATTTAAAATGTTATTTTTAGTAATTATTCAATAGTTATAAGCCAAAAAAATGAACTTGACATTTTAGGAAACATATTAATTAGTGTAATCTTTTAAAATATGAGAATTAATGGCCATTTATGGTTTTATAGAAACATTCTGTATAAATCAAAATTAAGAAATAAAAATATCAAATAACACATTTAATAATTACATCTTACAGCTAAATTTTTATATCTAGAAACATTTTATAAAAGAAATTATTCAGTCAACTGTTTAATAATCTTAAAGTGGAATACTGGATATTACTGCATATTTGTAGAACTCGTCATAGTTTTAGGAGGTCCGCTATGTTACCTTTCGGTTGTGTTATGTCTCTCGGAAAATATGTTACTATATCTTCATATAACTTAGCACGTCTATAATAACTGGAAGAATCAGGCACTGGCTTGTATTGCATTTCATTACCATTGTCTTCTGTCATCGGTGATAAAGAACAGAAGGCCTCTACGTCTTCATGGAACAATACAGATGCCAAATTATGAAACTGCAATAAAAATACAAACAATTTCTAATGTGGATTTTACACGGTTCAATTTATTGATCAATAAATTGAAAAAGTTGACCTTCGATTTATTGATGTGTGTAACGTGTTAAAATTTCATCAATCAATTTATTGATGAAAAAATTGTTCGATTTATTTAAAAAATAATCAACTTTTTCCATCCAGAGACTTATCCAGTTAGGCAGATAAACATTGCAGCACTGTGTTTAATTAAATCACAAAAAATTCGATAACTTTCGAAATAATTATCAGATGCTTACACACATGAACTCGATTCTCAGCTGTTACAATTTTTTTATTATATTTTTAATTTAAAAAAAATCAGCTGTGGCCACCACAGGATTGACCGCCATCATAAAATACTTGTATAAAATACATTCTAGCAGCAGAGTAGAAATAACTTGGCCTAATATTTTCTAACTGAGATATTATGTATCATGACCATGGAAACGTTACATGTAAGTTAAAGTCACTGGATTATACAAAGTAGCGCAAGCCTTTGAAGAAGCCGACAGACCCCAGGGTTTGATTGGCAACATTGCTTCCCCTATTAAGCAAACTAAAGCAGCAAATTTTTACGTTCTTACGTTTGCGTCTGCGCTGTCACATCTCTCTTTCTCGCTCTAATTTAATAACCTCCTTTGTCAGCGGTTTGAATATTTAAGGTTAAGTTTCCTTTAAATTTATATATTATATCCATTTTATTTAATAAAAATAAAAAAAATAATTGAAATTGTACCACAATTTTGTTATAGTGCATCTTTGATTATAAAAATCGTGATTACAATGTTTAAATTAAAAATTTTGGTAGTACGAAATTTTTTTACTGTTGGAGTCACTGAAAATCATTTGTGTTGGCGACATTTTTAGCCCCAGTATGGCTAAACGCCGTTGCGCTACTTTGTATAATCCAGTGACTTTAATGTAAGTATGAAAAAACATCTCAAATAAAAGTTATTAGTTATTTCATTTATAGCAACTTTCGTTAAATAAATTTTTTTGAAATAATTTTCTGTTGCTAATTATTCGGAAAAATCTTAAAATCGACACGAGTAAACTCACATTTCTAGTCAACCGATTTTTACCAAAAGTTGATTAACTAGTGCCATTGATGTCAAAAGCTTAAATATGCAGTTTCATAAAAATCAAATAAAAATAAATACAAATTATCCACAACATTATTAGCCATAATTTAGCCATTAATTAAAAAAATAATTAATTTTGTCAAAAACACAAAAACTGCAATATTTTGCAAAACGCAATCTGATCAAAAATTCCTCTCGTACGTTTCCGGCTCAGATCAATATACATTTTTTTCATATTTTTAGTTCAACCCCTATTGGAGATAGGGTGGGGGACAAAAGTTTTTTTGACATTTTTTTTCTGAAAATCCTATAAAAAATTTGATTTTTCAAAAATAAAAATTTGTTTGTTGGTTCACGCATTAAGATGATTTATTTAATATGCCACTCACAATTTAAAAAAAAAATGTTTATTTTTTCATTAAATACATATTTGTTTATATTTATTTCGGGATGTGTTTTTTGAAATTTCTGTTAAACCGATTGGCTACAATCTTTACCGTATAGACAGACAAATAGACACATGAGTGACGTTTTAACTGTTTTTTGGTGGTCATACCTACAAAACCCTAAAAATGGAAGGCAGTGATGTGTGATCAATAAATGATTTACTTATTTATTTAAACGTAAAAAAAAAAATTTATTAATAAAGTTTTAAAATGCTAGTCCGTGTAATTTCTAATACAATAGGCGTTTGCGATTAATCAATCCATAAGATTGCTCAGATTGATCTGGTGACGTCACGAGATTAGTCGGTTGCTCAGATTTTGTTAACATTTTCGTAAGCAATATGTCATTATGAATTTAAGTAGTGACGCCTGGCGACGGAGGCGCTAAATGCAATTGTTCAATTTCTGTCGTTGATTACAACTGCTACTGTGTTTAGGTTTATAAATATGAGTTTATTAATTACCAATAATAGAGTGCTATCACAAACGGCACTTATTTCATGCATTTTGTTAAGTTATGTTTACGTCACTTTCCAGTTGGCTGTAATATTCAATTTATCCGCGCTAACCCCCACCATTAATCCAAGCAATCCTGCTAGCTCATCGGATTGTTTAGAAATACTCGGTGCGTTCTGGCGGATCAATCGGATGGACTAAAAATAAGCTAATATGTACGCTCCGACTGACTTTACGAACGGTTCGGGAACACTTGGATCGCTCGGATTGATCTGACTGACTAGACGTAAACGCCTAATGTATTAAATATTATTGTTAAAATTTACTTCTTACCTGTTCAATTTGTTTAGGATTACTATGGTCAACCAACTCCGACATTTTAGTCCTCAAATAATCCAAAGCTACCACCGGATCCGTCCTAGCTAATTCCTTAAACTGATGTTCCCTAATCATCATTCTACAAGTATGTAATAATTCATTCTCAGATGGTTTGCAAAGTTGTAGTTTCCAAAAATCATCCAATCGTAACTTAGGATTAACTATCCGTCCAGGATTCCCACCGAATAAATAATGGATTTTATTTATATGATCGTACACCAACTGATGTGCAAATCTTGGACAGGGTTCAACAAGCGATTGTTTTTTCCAATAGTGGTCAGAGTTTTCATTTTGGTAGATGCATATCCATCGTTTTTCTTTTATCTTGTAAACCCATACAGAATTCTGGACATTGTCATCTCGTTTTTCTTTCTCTTTACTTAAACCCTAAGAGAATAAACAAATAAAATCAAACAAAAAATAACTGTGGACACAGATGAGTCGAAATAAATAAATAAATTTAACAATGTTTTTGTCATTTAGGTAATTATTATTTACATTCATAAATATACAGTGGATATCGTTTAAAACGACATATCGGTTTTAGCGACGAAATTTCAAGGTCCAGGCCAGAAACATATTTTTTTTATACGTGAGACTTCGGATATTACGACGAAAAATGACTTGAAATTCGACATGACAGAAGATGAAATTTTAGCTGAGTCAGATCCGAATTTGGAGTCAGAAATAAACAACGATGAAAACTTGTCTAAATGGAAAAAACAACCGAGTTCCAAACACCTACTATAAAGGATTCATTTTCAGCAGTTGAAGCAATTTAACATTTTTTCACGTTTAATCAAAATTTAAAAGAGGGCAAAACAGATTTTGTATTGCAACATTTGGAAAAAAATGTCGAAAAAAGCTTTTTAGAAAACCAAAAATCACAAAAACAAATCAAAAATGACAGATTTTTTTGTTAAAATTTAAATATGTACGAGGGTTGCCTTTTATATTTCGGGATTTGAGAAAAAAAAATAATATTTATCAACAAAAGTGGCTTTATTTTTCAAAATATTCTCCATGCAATACACTTTTTCATGCGTTTGAACCAATTTTCGAAGCCCTTTTTCAGTCCGATTGCGGTTTTTTCCACTACGATTGTCAAATTATGTGGGATCCAACGCGAACAATTTTTTTTTATGGCCAAATGTTCATGCAGTAGTGAATGTATGCTGGTCCCAATAATGCCCAAGGATACCTCAATCTCACGATAAGTCACATAAGGATTTTGTATTATCAGTTCACGCACAGCATCAATGTCTTTCGGAACAACAACCGATTTTGGACGACCTTCACAAAATTCGTCCTTAATCGAAGTACGGCCACGATTGAAGTCGGCAAACCATCGAAAAACAGTAGTCCTTGATGGTGCTTCATCGCCAAAAGTCGAATTAAGTTCATCGATGCACTATTGTTGAGTTTAATCCACGTCAAAAACTGTAAAAAATAATCGCTCGAAAATGTTCACGATTTAATTTCGTTTTTAGCCGAGACGATTTTTTTCCAGTTACTGTAAACAACACAAATAGCGCTCGTACGCTAAAACGTTCTGAGTACTTCTGACGTCATTTCAACTTTTGATACTACAGAATATAGTGGGGGAAAAAAATAAGAGACAGTGAAAAATTTTATATCTTCCATCTCTTATTACTTTTCATTGCCAACTTAAAAATTTTTAGGTTCAGATGGCAGACTACAATTTGGTTATAGTGTACCAATTAATAAATATTGTTTAGTTGTGCTAAGTTTATATTTAATTATATGATCCAAATAAACTTCTTATCAACTTAATAAACTACTAAAAGTTAAGTTGTAAACAAAAACTAAAAAGTTGGTGTTGGTACGACTGAAAAGTACCGAACTGTCATCCAAAACTACCCCCGGTCAAATTTTTGATTGACAGTTCTGTACTTTTCAGTCGTACCAACACCAACTTTTTAGTTTTTGTTTAAAACTTAACTTTTAGTAGTTTATGATAAAATACAAGTTCTATATGTAATTAATTAAATTTTGGAAAACATTCTTTAATTTTTTATTTTTTTTTTATTTTTTTATTTAAAAAAAAGGAAAAAATAAAAGGATGTTTTCCAAAAAATTAGTTATATATAGAACTGGTATTTATCATAATTCTCAAACTTATAATTTATTTATTTATTTAATTTATTTTTATCTATAAAATTTTAATAAAGTGTAATTGTATTTCCAGCTCTGAATAAATTTTAAAAATAATAAATAAAAAAAAAAATTAATTTTATTAACAACGTTAAGTAAAACAACCATTAAGTAATTATCTAATCTAAGAATAAGAATTAATTTTATAAATGTGAATTAAATAAAGAAAAATATAATAAATAAAATTGTTGTTTTATTTTTGTCATCCTAAATACTCATTTAATAATCAGTAATTTATTAGCGAACAAAAAAATGTTCGAGATATCCGCAGAAATTGGAATAAAAAAGTGATTTTTTTAAAGATTACATAGGTATATAGTTAGTTAATATTTCTGACACACAGCTTCAAAGGCTATTTGTGTTTATTTTAAAAGTAATAATAATACATAACTTATTTTTTATTGTGAACAAATATATTCCTTGCTCTAGTTATTTCTTTTTTTTTGTGGTGTTTTCATTTTTTCGAAAGTATCTTAAAAGTATCTTGAAGTATCTAGATACATTGTAAAAAAAATGTATCTGTATCTAGATACTTTTTAAAATTTGTATCTGTATCTGCATCTAGATACATTTTCCCTCAAGTATCTGTATCTAGATATATTTTCAAATGTATCTATTACAACAGTGGTTATAACGACCGAATTTTATTGGTTCCTTCAGCGCCGTTATAAGCGATATCCACTGTACAAATAATACTCATCAAAAGTTTAATTATTTATTTCGTAATCTAATATTAATTTTTTTGAGTAGGCAAACAATTTTGAGCGGTAGTGTAGATCTACTGTTGGGAAGAAAAACACACTATAGGAAGAATTGGTCTTTGATGGGGGAGGACTTTGCCTTTAATAATAATAATAATAATAATAAAAGAACCAGAAAGATCATGAACATCAACCGAAGTCTTCACCCGAAATCTTCTGTGCAGCGCATATACCTCCCTCGTCAAAATGGGGGTCGGGGATAACTTAATCTAGAGTGATTGCACGATCGACTCGTCCTGGTTACAGCTAACAGTATCCTCAGAAGTCATGACCCACTATTAAAATTCGTTAGTGAACACGAATTTAGTGGCAAAGGGGCGTTTCTTTACCAGGCGCGCGAAGAGCAGCAACGAGATTTAACTTGGCAGACTTGAGTCCCGCCAGGGAAATCGCTGGAGTACAACTCTCTCGGGAGGAGTACAACAGACTTACCAGTTCGGTGAAACGAGGCGAGACAGACATGTTGACAAAAGAACACATGAGTAAAAGTATGCACTCTGTGTTCTTCAAACATATTAAAAGTGTAGAGTTGTCCACCGAACTCACGTTCTCGTTTCTTAAGTCTGCTGGTTTGAGATCAGAAACAGAAGGTTTTGTGTTTGCGTGTCAGGATGGTGTTATATATACTTTGGCGTACAGGGCCCGCATATTCCAAATAGCGGAGTCCACACTCTGTAGGTTGTGCCACCACCATCCTGAAACGATTATGCACATTCTGTCTGCTTGTCCATCTCTTGCAGCGTCGAGCTACGTGTCTCGACATAATGCTGCTCTCCGCGTGCTCTACTATCATCTTAGACATGCCTATGGTGTTGACCAAATACCGGTTATACCGTACGTCCCTTCTGACATAGAATCGGTGGTGGAAAATTCCAAGTGCCGTATTTATTGGAATTACTCCTTCCCCACCTCGAGGTTACTGACAGCCACTAAGCCGGACATAACCCTCCTGGATATCGAAACCAAACAGATGTTTATGATCGAATTCTCAAGTCCAGCTGAGAAGAATATCTCTCTCAAGAAGGAGGAAAAGAGGTCCAAGTATATGGATCTTTTGTACGAGCTTAGAAAGCTGTATCCCGGGTATAAAGTTAAGCTTGTAGTCCTGATAGTTGGTGTTTTGGGTGGCATGAAAGCCTCCTATCGAAGGGAAATCGAGTCCATTCCCGCCTGTAGATGTTCTGCCAACTCTTTGATCTGCAGGATGCAGAAAGCAGTGCTGCTCGGGTCGCTCCGCATTGTGCGGGCACTGGATCTAGCGTAATTTCCGCGGCTGCATATCGCCAGGGTTTGGGATGCAGTCGTGTGTATTTAGCTCCACTAGTCTCTAGTATGACGCGGCACAAAAGGTTTTTGAAGTTTGAGATTAGTGGACGCTTGTCAAGACCTGACAAACCCAATAATAAATTTATAATTATTATTATACGTGATGAGAATAAAAACGAACAGAATGGTAAAGAAAATTTGGGAAGGAACATTCAGAACTTGTAAAAGTACGTTATAATTACTCTGCCCTTCCAGCAGTTAGTATCAAACCGTTGGATATAACTCTACAAATAGACTTATTAATTATTATTAATATTCTTACCGATAAAACATATATTTCATCTGTTTCAGGATCTAATGTAGCTCTCTGTGTAAAACCAGGTGTCGGACAAACACCAGGTTCATTGTCTGACATTTTATAAATCTGCATAACTAAATCTGAATCTACATCATATGATACAAAATCATTCATATATTCTTTATTACGCTGTCCAGCGAATATGTACAGCTTTCTAGTAACCTACAAAATAATTATTTAATAAACAAATTAATTTTACAGTTTTTTATATTTACCGGATGGAATACCATTGAATGTCCAACTCTAGAAATAATATGATGATGTGGATTTAAAGCAGAATAATGATTACCCATTATTAATTCTTTCCAAATATTAGCAGCTACGTGATACATAAAAAGACCAGAAAAAACAGTATCCATATTATTTGATAAATTTTCATCAGGATGTCTGTAAAAGTGTAATTAATTTTTAATATTACGTATTTTTTAATTGTTTTTTATTACTTACTGTGGCTGTGAAAGAACTCTTCCACCAAACACATATAGGATGCGTTCTTTATCATCCATACACATTTGGTGATCGAATATTAAATAAGGACCGCCTTCAACACTTGTATCTTCTGAGAGTTGTAGCCACTGATTGGACTGTATATCGTACATATAAAAGTCACTCTGAAATAGATAGTCTAATTGGAATTCATTTAGTATTAAATAAATTTGGAGCACATAAACAGTATGCGGGATGTATTTTTAAATTAGTACACCAATGGGTCTATTCTGTATCTTAGTTAAAAATAAACCTCAAGGTCTAATACCCTTTTCACACTAGATCTTTAAGATCGGATGTTAAAGTGAATGTATCTTTAAACTTTAAATCTGTAATGTGAAACCGTTCGGCCTCGTCTAAACACGACCGATGTTTAAGACAGAGATCTGCGTCTTAAACTTCGTCCGCATTGCCAACTTAATTTCTATTATAAAAAAATACTCCTTGAATTTGTGCTGTCAACATTTTATATTATCATAAACAAGAATACTGTATTATATCGACGTTATAAGAAGTTTATACTTATTGTTATAATAAAATTATTTATTTTAATAATGTGTTTAATAAAATACAGAACTACAATAATTGAGATAAAATGTATCGACTTACATGTTAATACAGGTGTAATATATTCTTTATTGTAGTGCCTTTATTGTAGAATGAAATGAAATATCCTTAATTGTTTATAATAATTCAAAATGTGCGTCTGCGCAGACAGTTCAAAACTGGTAATTTCATGACGGTAACTTAAGGACAAAATTACTGTAGCTGATGACAGCACCAGAGATTTAAACATCTGTGTGAAAGCATACCGATCTTAAACATCGGTGAACTTTAAGTTCACTCGTCTTAAAGATCTAGTGTGAAAAGGGTATAAGTTACAAAATATTGTAAAGCGTAGTCAAAACTATTATTTTCTAACTTAGTATTATTTCTAACTTATTTTCTAATGTAGTCAAAACTATTATTTTCTTATTTTCTAACTCTATAGGCCGGATTCTGAAAGCCTAGCCGAGTTAATCCATTTGGCTAAACTCGGTTACAATATAATCCCTTAAGTAACCATAGTAACTATTTTCTGACCCTTTGGTTAAAGTTAACTAAGCTTTCAGAAACCGGCCCTATGGCGTTAAAATTTTAACCTCCATGTGGTAAATTCAGTAGGTTATTGAGAAGTGACATTACCGTTGGCGGCGCTGTACTCCAAGGCAATATGGCTGTCGTGTCTAGTATTCAGCTGTCAATATGGTAACAGCGAACAGGTTAATTTAAGCACAGTACATTTTTATTTTATGAAAATGCGAGTAAATATTTGCAATTTTTTTTAATTTTTACGCGCTACACATGTACTGAGGTATATAACAGAAGGTAGGCATCAAATTACAGTATTTAAAGTTAATTTCAGTAGATTTATTGAAGTGTAATTTGTAGCAGAGCAGGTGTTAAATGCCGGGCATTTAATTTTATGTGGTACATCTGAGTGTCGGTCATCTGAATTTACAATATATGGATTATGTTTGTAAACAAGTGCATTATGTTCATTGCTTCATGAAATAAAATTAATTTTAGTTGGACAGAAGCAGCTAATATTATTAGCTATTATTATTAATATATTAGTGCAGTTTAGTTTTTCTGCGACAAATGTAATGAACAAACTCGCATAGTATCAGTTACTTTTTAACTCAAAATATATTCCCATGCCTTCCTCCTGTCCATAACCAAATCTTTTCCAATCTGGACTTAATATTAATTTTCCTTTCATTTTTCTTAAGAAAAGAAAAAAACTAAGATGCCTATCTTTGTCTTGTCTTGAATGACAGCCAAAAACACTACAATTTGTTCTGATTTCATAGTTTTTCACAACTTCTATTGACATTCTAACAAAAATCCAACACTATAACATACGTAATAAGTTCAAATAGTACTAAAGTATCTAGTACAATATTGGCCCACCAGACGGCGTATTCGAGCGTGTCAGTTCTCAATATGAAAAAAATTATCAATCGTCCCTCAGAATATTAACATTTCCTCCAGGGATACCCTATATTGAAAAGTTTCTTTTTTTATATAAAATTGGCAGCCCTAGTTCAGTTGAGATAATAATAAAGATTCAATTGATTGTTATTTTTTCTATCATGTTGGTAAAAGATTAAATACAACTTGGTTGATTTTATTCGCCAAATAACTATACTCTGTTCAAAATCCAGAAGTAGAAATCCTGCAATGTTCAGTTTGCCGAACTCTCGTCGTTCGTTGGCTGTTGAGCCATTAAATTTATGCGAGAGCCAATAGGGTAACGATTTCAATCTTCCACGTGATTTTATTACTATTTCTGCATTTCGAACAGGGTATATGTATTAATAGACTGAAAGGTCAGAAATAAATCTTCTTTACCTTTACACATCATCTTACCTGCAGTGATTCCGTAGATCTGTATTGTATATCCAAATACCGCCCAAGTACGAAAATCTGTTTTCTTATCGTATCTATACACATCTTATGACAACTTCTTGGAGATGGTCCACCTTCCGTAAAAACATCCACCATCAATAAGGTCCATTTTTGCGTGTTTATATCATAAGACCACAAATCATTGAGGTCCTTATTGCCGTCCCAGCCACCGAATAAATATACAGTACTTGTGTATGGGTCAATACACATTTGATGACCGCCCCTCATACCAGGCCGAACTTCATTGTTGTTGGCTTGGTCTATACGCGTCCATACTGGGGTATATTCACTTGTACCTATGTATTCTTCAAAAATTCCATCTAAACAAAAACAAATTGAGTAATTTAAATTAATAAAACTAAACAGTACTGTTAATTAATAATGTATAACTAAAGTTGATAATATGAATAATAATATATGATGAATTATTTTTAATGAAAAGTAAATTCTTTTAGGTTTATTTGTACTAATTTCCGAAAACCATGACAATATTGTAAAGGGTCAAATGTACTATTGAAAGGGTCTTTCAGTAGGGGTGATGTTTTTTTTAATGAGATTTCTCGATTCTATATATTTTTTTTCTTCCAGGTGTCAAAATATTCAGTATAGTTTGCACTTTCATCATGCAGCGTTGACGCTTCCCGATCGTTTAGAAATTATTAAAAAATATTACCAAAGTTCGTACTCAGTTGTGGGTGCTCAAGAGTATTGGGTCGCCGTCACCGTTACTATACGCCACACTGTGGAAAAGTTTGAGCGCAAGTTCACTTTACAGGACAATAAGCCACCAACAAGACAACGAAGAGAGCAAAGTGAAGAGAATATCGCAGCTGCAGCGGCTAGTATACGATCGCAACAATTGGGGCTTTTTCAGACGTCAACTTGGGGAATTTTGCGTAAGGAATTGGGCCTACATTCTTACAAAGTCGTATTGACTCAAGAGCTGAAGCCAGACGATCACAGATTGTATCGTGAGATTGCTGATCGGGCCCTTGAGCACTTGAAAGATGATCCTGATTTCGGCCAAAAAATCATCTTCTCAGACGAAGTGCATTTTTGGATAAATGGCTTTGTTAACAAACAAAATTGCCGTTATTGGTGCGAGAACAACCCACAAGTGTTATATGAAATGCTGTTGCATACCGAAAAACTCACTGTGGGGTGCGGTTTATGGCATGGCGGCGTCATCGAACCATATTTCTTCCGAAATGAAGAAGGAAGAGCCGTAACAACTTGACATGAGCCATGTTAATCGAATTTCTGTGGCCAGACCTTGAGAACATCGATATTGAAGAGATATGGTTTCAACAGGACGGCGCTACGTGCCATACAGCTAATGCTACACTCGATTTGCTGAAGGATAAGTTTGGCGATTGGATCATCTCACGACGAGGATTTGTGAATTGGCCGCCGCGGTCATATTATTTGACACCCCTAGATAATTTTCTTTGGGGCTACGTCAAAGCACAAGTCTATGTCGACAATCCACAGACTTTGGATCATTTGAAAGCCAACATTCGTCAAGTTATCGCCGGCATACAGCCGCAAATGTTGGACACGATGATCAAAAATTGGAGCGATCGGGTGCGTTAGTGTAAACGAAGCCGTGGTGGACATTTGAACTATATCTTGTTCCGAACATAACTGCATTGTCCAAACTTCAAAATAAAGCAAAAACTAAATATGTCAAACCATTGTTAGACATATTTGCAAAGTTTTGTTTAAAATTAAAATCCTATCACTCTTAGGCCCGGTCTTTCCACCTTCAGATAAAGTTCCAGGTAACTATCTGAGAGATAAGGTTATTTATAACTTCATCTGCTGAATAAATGTCAATACCAGTCAGTGAATCCAATACGTCAGTCTCATTATCTGTTAGATAACTATCCGATAGATACATTTGTATAGAAAGAAGGGATGACATTTTCTCAACAGATGAAGTTACAAATAACCTTATCTGTCAGATAGTTACCTGGAACTTTATCTGAAGGTGGAAAAACCGGGCCTTAATGAAAGATGCTTTACACGGACCGGGACAAGGACCTTAAACCCTGGGTATTATGTTCGTCAAACGTACTTATACGACCCCTTACCACTACGCTATACAGATTATATGTATTCCAAAATAGTATGCCAAAATAGTAGAGGAACATAATAATGTATGGAGCGGAAGTATGGAGATGGGCGCAAAGAGAACAGGTAGAAAAGGTACAAATAAAATACCTAAATTGGATGTTGGGGTTAGACATGAATACACCAACATACATTGCGCTGGAGGAAACAAAAATGAAGAAAATAAAAATAGAGGCAATCAGGAAAGCCATAAAATTCGAAGAGAATATAATCAGACATCCGGAAAAAGAAATTCTGTATGAATGCTGGAGGGAAATGGAAAAAGGGAATCAACAAGGAAAGCCACAATCGAGATGGGGAAAGGAAAGGAAGGAAATATATAATTATTGGGGTTACCCACCAAACAGCGGTAAGGCTAAAAGAATGAATGAACAAGAACTGGGGCACGAAGTAATAAAACGAACGCACGATCGACATGCAAGAGACAGAACAGGAAATAAAAATAAAAGAGTCACGGTACAGCAGCAAATATGAACAGACCGGAACGCTAAGCAAACCACGATATTTGACAGAAAAGGGAAGTAGAGAGCAGAAAAAAGATTTAGATGTGGAAAGGAGGAGAGAAATAACAATTTTTGGATGAGAGAGGAATAAAGAACTTTTAGAATGTGTAGGAAAAACAAAGAGACAATCGAACATTTGTTGGAAGAATGTGAAGAAATAAGAAGTAGACCAGTTAAATTGAAGATTTTAGTGTAAAACTTATTCATTATTATATTGATATGATTTATAGTACTATGCCTCAGAAAAAATATTATTCTAATATTCCAAACAGTGACAACACACAATGTGACATTTCTAAACTTTTAAAGATACCAAAAGGTACGATTTCAAAAATTATTTAAAAAAATTAATGATTGAGGCACCGTGAACGTTAAATTAAAAAGTGCCCGATGTAAAAAAACACGTCAAGAGTAGATAAAATTATTGAAAGAATTTCAACATGTGATCTGAAAAAGACACATTTCTGGGGAAATCTTAGAAAATCTTAATATTTCATAGTCAAATCGTACTAAAAGAATGAGACTAAATATATGGGACTATTTAGTAGTGTAGGAGTAAAACAGCCACTTATTTCTAAAAAAAAAAAAAACAGAAGGGCTCGATTGGATTTTGCTAGAGATCATTTGGAGAGGTCCATTAATAAATGGAGAACGGTTCTACGTGGGGCGTCCGAAGGGTGCAAGATTCGACAATAAGTACCAGATTCCCACTATCAAACATGGTGGCGGACACATCATGGTTTGGGGATGTTTTTCTTCATCTGGAACTGATCTAATAATAAGAATTGATGGGACAATGGTTCGATTTAAGTATAAACATATTCTAGAAAGTGTTATTTATTTATTTATTTATTTATTTTACATCGGCCTATTTCTGCAACGAGGCTAATCGCCGATGCCAGAGGGCGGTCTCCTACACCTGGATGAGGGGTGAATGATTGTGAAAATGGGAGTAATGTAACCATATTATTCTCGCCCGAATAATATCACCAACGAAGGAGGCTCGAACCACCGACCGCCCAGACCAGACTGTTTCTACCAGTCTAAAACCGCACGACTTAATGCGCTCGGCCACTCCGTTGGCTATTCTAGACAGTGTGATGTTTCTGAAATGTCTCTGAGATAGTTATTTCAACAAGACAATGACCCGAAGCATTCCTTAAATTTGGTAAAATATTGTTTTTTTACATAAAAACGTACCGATAATGAAATAGCCATCTCAGAGTCCTGATTTTAATCCAATCGAGTACCTTTGGGAGAATTTAGATAAGCAAGTTCGCAAAAATTCAGCTACAACGACCAACTTTTTAAAAGTATAGAGCAAAAGTGGGAAAATATTCCTCAACAAATGTGCTAATTTACTAGATTCAATGCCAAGAAGATGTTTTTCTCAATGACCACTAGAGAATTTACCAATTCTAAAACCAATTTTGACTATAGAAAGTTAATATTCTAACACAAGAGTTGGAATGTCATTCTAAAGCACTTATCTTCTTATGCATTTTGCGTGTATTTCATTCCATCCCTTGTTATGGAATAACTATTCCATGCTCGTTGTCATTTGTTTTTGTAGGGTTACATTAAAATATATGCAAAGATTACATTAAATAAATGCAACATAACTTCCTAAAAAGTACTCAAATAGTGGCCGATATGCGGCAAATTAAATTAAAATTAAACAAATAATAAATAAAAAAATAAGTTTAATTAATTGATTAATTTGTAATTAATTAATATACATTATTGGTTAAGATAAAATGTTTGTTAAAATAATTATTTGTTAATTTTTCTTTCTTTCTGATGGTCGTGGAGAAAGTAGGGTCTGTGACTCGGTTGGAAGAGAAAATTCGATGCTCGTGGTTCCTCACGGTCGCCTGCGGCTCGCGCTCTGAATGTTCCACTAGCATTGAATTTTCTCATTCCAACCTTGTTACAGAATATACTATTCTGTGATTAAAGCAAAAGGCTACGCCATCAAATATTAAAGAATTATGTTTTGAATTAAAATTTATTTTTGTAAGTTTTCATATGTGGACCAAATAAATATCATTTATGTTGAATTGTATCTTTCATTTCAAATATATTATCAGTTGTACAATAAATATATGTTAAAGACCCATTTCCTAAATTAATTTTGATATATTAAATACATAAGCATAACTCAAGTTGAATTTATATGAATAAAACACAAGTTTCCATACTTATGGCCACCATTCTTGTTTCTACCAAAATTAAATCAAAAAAACAAAAAAAAAATGTCTCTGGCTAGTGAAAGGATGCACCCCAAACTTTTTTCTTCAGTGTTTGCGGATGCAAAGTAAAAAACAAATTACTGCAGTTTCTTCAAAATTCATATTCATTGTTTATTGACTTATTCATATCTGGGTATTGCTGTTTACATACATAATTTGGTTATCGTTCCGCCCGTCCACGTAAATCATTATCACCAGCTGTTGTTTCGCCGATGCGGTCAAAAACCTCTCGTCCGCACAAACTTTTATGAATTCTATGATTTGCAAAATAACTTGCAACTAATCCTTTGTTTGTAACACATATGACCTTCCTCAACAGTCTCTTTAATCAGGTCAAAAAATAAAAATAAAGCAAATATATAATGCGAGATAAAAACGGAACAATAAACAATAACAAATAAAAAATATTTGTATAAAAACTCAAAGATCATAAATTTAAAACAAACATATTTTTTAAACAACACATTTAATAAATAATATTTTGTTTTCAACTTCTTATACCTATTAAAATTTTTTGTTTAACTTTGAATAAATACGTTTGAGAGCAAACTTAAGAAATAATATCATATGTAAATTACTTACTTTGCATAGCATTTTCTAAGTATCGTTCAGCACCATCGTAGTCACCATTAGCAACAAGAATATTATGAAATTCAGTCATTTGTGGATCTTCTAATGATACATTCGTATCACTCTCTAAAGCACGTAGAGCATCCATGTAGTTGTGTTGTCGAAAGTGCTTCATACATAACCTCACAATCTCCCTCTCACGATACTAAAAAACAATTCACATTACCTACATAATATTAAAAACAATAAGATGTAATAAACTAACCACAATATAATGTTTAATACTGTCATCCACTAAAATTTGATCTTCGTCTCCCGTTAATTCAACATACCAAATAGTAAAATTAAAACTCGGACTCCATGAAAGTATAGGCACTATTTTAATAAATCGAATAGGCAAGAAACCATTCCCAACTGTATGTTTTAGCACAAAAGTTTCTTTGATGGTGTCATTTTTTAGATTTCTAAAAAAAGATAAATGAGCGAAATATGTTGACCCATACAAAGATGATGGACAAATGAATTACCCAGCTAATAACTCAACCATTTGGTGTTCTTCTAAGCCACCAAATATCTTGAATTTTCTTACATTGCAAGCATGAGTCTGTTCATACTTGCCAAAAGTAATAGTCTTAACTATAGCAGGCTTATTGAGTTTTAATATAATATACTGAGGAGGTACATTACTCTCTGAAGACCATCGTGACGATAAATCACCAACAGTTTCTAGCTTAATATTCCTTAAAAAATAATATTTATTACATAAGTAACAACAAAATATAAATTTTATTATTAGAAGTATCAATTACACGTATTTATAACAATATTAAATAATTAAAAATGTCTTACTCTGGCACATAAATCGAAGTAAAACTAGAACATTTATGTATATTATACTCTATTTTTTTCATTTTCAACATTTTTAATAAACTATCATTAAAATAACTTAGGTTAAATTGGTTGTCACTATTTACAAGAAGCTAAATGTCGCCATATGCACGAAACATAACCTGTTAATAACCAATCAAAACTCACAAAAATACTACGTCACTAAATTTCAACCAATCAGAAACTATTTTTGACAATTCTATTTCCACCCACATATAAACAAGGTTTAAGATTTTAAATATTTTTAAAGAATCAAAATATATTTTTAGCATTTTTTGTTCAATATAATTTCCAACATTCAAAATTACATCATATGTTCTTAAAATTACATCGAAAATAATTTATTTTGTTGATTTGTTGGCCTGTACCCAGAGGGGAGCTGAGTATGCACCTGTTTCTACCCTGTGTATTGTTATGTACTCGTCCGATTGATTATCCGCGTTATAAAAACGAATTAGTTCTTCTATGGCGCGATCTTCCATCTGAAACAAAAAGAATATTAAATACAGCTAAAATTAATAGTAATGCCGGCAGGGCCGGGGTGTAATATGCGGGGCCGGGTACCACATGTGCTTTCCTTTTACCACAATAGGGGAAACTTCCTAAGGCCCTGACATCTGGTATAAGGCTGCCAACTTTTTACGAACTAAATGCGGGACATTTTTTTACCCCCCCCCCCCACGCTAATAAATATCTGCTCACCATTTTTATCTGTGTATATTCCAAGATTTTCTTCGAATTTTATGAATGAGGCATATAATTCACAATTTATTTACAAACAATTAGAAAGCACTTCATACGAAAATATTAGGTGTGTTCGATTTGCACATTTGCAGTTACTGTTTACTGCCGCGTTAAAAAAATCTGTTCGTTTGGTCGCAGTAACTGCAAATCTGTTTAATTTGTCGTAATTTACTGCCAGTTTATGACGCTACTGCGAAAAAGTTACAGCTGTTTCTCTTGCGGATTATTTGTTACGGCTGTTAACGCTTTAACGCGGCAGTAAACAGTAACTGCAAATGTGCAAATCGAACACACCTATTAACATTTTATTATTATATTATTAAAATTATACTATTAAGTTATTTTACTCACTGTCTTTTAAAATCATATTTTTGCACATTTGCGAATTTTTTCAGAGGTTCAGAGTCAGAGTTCAAAATTTCATAAAAGCTTTCAGATTTTCCCATATTAAATTTTACTTGCAATATTGCATGAACAGTCTCAATTTCAAGCGCCGTGTTTTTAGACGTCCACATTGCATTAACAACGGAGAAAACTCGCTCAATGGGTCCATTTGTTCCAGGTAGACAAAACACATATTCTATTTAATATTATATTAAGGGGAAATGTCCTGCTAACTGCTAACAGCGTGAAGTTATCAAGATGTATAAAAACTAAATATTAAATTTTGGATAAAAAAAAAAATAATAATAATAATAATAAAAAAAAATCGTTAATATTTAGCAATATTATTATTTTAGAATAAGTGCTATATTTCCGAATGCGGGACAATTAATCATTTTCCGTGACGAATTTAGGTATCAATAGTAAAGCGGGACATGGGTCGCTAATCCGGGCCGGTTGGCAGCCTTAATCTGGTAGCAACTTGCGGAAGATACGAAAGTGACATTGTTATGTTTTGTTCAATGGAGAAATACGTGTTTTTTTGTTGTTTGCGTTTTATTTTTGTGAATCATGAAAAAAAAAACAATCAATTTTGCTGTGTGCCGCAATGTAAATCGTGAATAAGGAAGAATCCCTCTTAAACATTCCATAATTTACCTATCTTCGAAACTCCTAAATACGACCCTGTTATTAGTTTTCCGAAATTTTGATTATCTACTCCGAAATCGGTACCCGAATGATAAGTTAAAATTTCAAAATCATTTTTTACTTTTGTTGGGGAGTTTTGTTTTTACTGACGAACACAATCGGGTTTTTAGAGTTTCGTATGACTATCTGCCTGCACCAATGGTTTTCAACCAGGGTGTCGCCGCACCCAGTCGTAGGTATATGAAATGCGAACTCCGTAGAATTAATACGGCTGTTATACAGAGAAATGAGGGTAGGGCGCCTTACATTTGTCATATTTTACATTAGAGTACCGTCAATTAAAAAAGGTTAAGAACCACTGGTATATTATATAAAAATATGAGTGGGTATCAATTGAAAGCTATTGACAAGTAAATTAACAAACAAAATTTTATTTTAGCAAAAAAATATTATTACGGGATTTTTCCTCAAAATTAATCTAAAAACTATTGTCCCGCACTTTATTTCCCAGAAGGGTCGGAAAATGGGACAAGAAAATTTGTTTGATTACGTTTAATGACAATATCTGGATGTGCAGACTTTTTCTAAATACGACTTTGTTATCAGTTTACCCCTTTATTACTGCTGAACACAATTCGGTTTTAAGGGTTTCGTATGCATGTCTTCCAGTGCCAGTGGTATTTTGTCACTGCCGGATTACCTAATAGGCAAAGTAGGCAGCAGCCTAGCCAATGGAGTGTGTAAGAAGATAGGAGCCGTTTGTCCTTGCTTCGGATTGGTTTAGAACGTCATCCCTATTACACTGTTAAAATATTGTTTGTAGTCCAAGTTGACAGATGTTCAGTGTCGTACATTGGAAATACATATTATATATATTATTTATTTATTTTTTTTCGTATATTTTGTTATTATTTACATATTTAGACTTTTATTTATATTATTGGCGTAGATTTTACGGAGAAAATTCTCCATGTAATTTGATTTTACGCAGTTATATATTTTTTAGGTTATCTGACATATAAATATTTTTGGACACTTGACAATTAACAGATCAAGATAGAGGACTAATGTGAGGCCAAAAGACAGCCCAGCTGATTGTGCCCAAAGAAGAAGTTATTGATATAATTTTTAGACCTTCATATATACATATATTTTTAATTTTTATTTACAATAAATATTTAAATAAGAAATTTTAGCTCTGAATATATTGTTTGTTTTATTGCTTTAATTAAACTCTTTTAGCCAAATCTCTCTTTTTATATATAGTACATAATTTTTAAAATATTTTTTTAACTTTTTCAAATTTCCCATTAAACTGAATTTATGTCGTAAAAATAACGTAGCCTTGTTTATCTCAATATCTTATTAATCTTTTTTAAATTAAAAAAAAAATCACTTGCTAACCCAGTTACTACGCCCATGTCGTAGTTGTAACTTATATTAAATTTTCCGCTATACTGTATTTATCCAGTGTAAATTAGGGATGGGAAAAAAACATCGATGTTTGTTTTAAAAACATCGAAGTTTTTACCACCGATGGTCAGCTGGCGATAGTATCGATAAAACATCGATGTCTACTACCGATGTCGATGTTTAAACTTTGAAATTCAGAAAGTACCGCTAGAGGCGCTGGAATCTTAAAAATTTAATTTTTATTAAAATTAGTACACAAAATATAAGCGCCATCTATTGTGATATAACAATACTAATATTGTTAGTTCTTATTCTTCTTAGCAGTTAGCAGAATACGAAAAAATAAGAAGAAACTTCTAATTTTTGCAAACAATGAGAACGACTAAAGACGCCATCACACTTTTTCTTTTTGAGTCTTGTTGACACTTTCCCAGTTGTTATTCTTTCAATCCAAGGATTTTTGTAAGTTGTTATTAGCTATTTTTTTATATATTGAAGATGGCCTTTCCTGAACAAAATGATCAAAAGCTTCAATTAATCGGTAAAAGTAACTAGAATTGAAAATCTAGTTCCGCCTAAACCAAAGGAACAGACTTTATTTCAACTTAAAAAAGTATAAAAATAATTGTGTATGACAATGTTATTTTTATGTTAAATAATATAAAATTAACATTAAGATTACTATATTAGTATTGTAATAAAATCCAATATTTCATTTTAGAAATGTAAAAATAGTAAGGTCTGTCCCTTTGGTTTAGGCGGAACTAAATTTTCAATTCTAGTTACTTTTACCGATTGATTGAAGCTTTTGATCATTTTGTTCAGGAAAAGTCAACTTCAATATATAAAAAAATATCTAATGAGAAATTACAAAAATGAAAATTGCGGTTAGTTCCGCCTAATCGTTTGGAATAGACTGTAGGTACAAATTAGGATTATTATATTGGGTATAATAATGGTAATGTGAAATAAATTACTATTAAAAAGGAACATTTCTATTTCAAAATCTAATAAATGCTTTTTGTGTATTATATGTTACTTTTTTCGTATTTTATGTTTACATTATTAAATAAAACCAATATAATATAAATAAATAGCTTTTTTTAATATTAATAAAACATCGATGTTTCCGATACATCGATGTGTTTCCTTCGATGTTTTTTCAACATCGATAGTAAGGCGCCGATGTTAACATCGATGTTAAACATCGATGTTTTGCTTTCGATTTACAACCCTAGTGTAAATCGTAATCGGTTCGCAGCGCTATCTACTTTTTTTTAATTTGAAATAAACCATAGTATAAGTTAGTTAGGGCTTTTCTCCTAGTATATTAATAAAAAAGTTCGTAAAATCTAGATATGATAAGGGTTCCGCGATTTTTGGAAAATCATTCCGCAACAAATTTAAGTTTGAGAACCTCTGTATTAAATAATTATAAAACTTACTTCAATAAATTTTAGTGGTTTAGCTTTCATCTTGGTCCAATTATCCCTCTGCTTCTTTTCATCTTGCATAATATCAGCGAAATTTTGTGCCTCCTGTTTCTTCTCCTGAACTGGTTCTTGTATTGGTGCATCTAATTTCTTCCATGGATTTTTAGGACTTAAACATTCATTCATTTTCAATTCATCAGTCTTCTTGATGACAGGATCCATTTGTTCGTCCAGCGAAAAAGATTCTAACATACACTTTTTACGTTGTTTTTGAGATAGTTTTGTGTTTTTCTGGATTGGAATTTGGTTCATTAGTGGTAATTTAAAGTTAGGGAAGTCCATAAAGGATGAGTTTGGACTTTGTAATGGAGAAAATGTAGAGCTTGGACTCTGTATAGGGGAAGAATTTGGACTTCGTTCTTGTGAAATATTTTTAACTGAAGTTCTAGTTAATTTGGTGAAATTATCAGATATGAGAGGATTATTTAACAACTCTCCTTTAGCTGAAGTTGCTGCTTTGAGTCTAGCTTGCACAATTTTCTGGTGTTTTTCTTTTTCTGATAAAATTTTGAGCCATTTCTCATCTGGTTTGGGGGTTTCAAATTCAATAATAGTCTCTTTAACCGTTTCATTGCTTTCAGTAAAAACATATTCAGTTTCCTTTGACTTATTTCTATTATTCTCTGATATTTTTCTTGTTCTTTTCTTCTTTGCACTCTTATTCGGAGTTTTAACATCGTTCTCTTGATCTGAATCATCTGATTTTATAACAATTGGAAATATTTCACTAACAGATTTAACTGCTTCATCGGAAGGTGCGTCTGAATATGGAGTAATAACTCGTTTGCTTAAGTTATCATTCCATTCACAGTAAAAATTAGTCAATTCATCTAAAATATCGTCATCTAAAGATTCCAAAGAACGGATTTCTAGTAAAGCAGATATATTTAAACATATAAACTCCATTACACATAACTTTAACTGCGGCGCGTTGTAGATAAATGCTAATTGTAACATTTGTGATGCATTTTTGAGGGTTAATAATGTATTTAGTGCAACTTCGCATTGTTCTTTTAAACGTTCTATGAACAGTTGGTCAGAAACTATTAGTAAACTGCAGATAAAATCTATATCTGTGTTATTTTCTAAAATTTTACATTCGTCAGTGTATAGAAATTCTACGATATGTTGAAGAATTGAGTAGGGTATTGGTAACATTATTTCTTTTCTTGAAGAACTCTGGAAAATAAAAGTTTTAATAATAATTATTAATAATAAGTAAATGTACACATAAAACATTAATTTGTTATTAAATATTAATTGTTGAGTTAACGTGAAGTTTAGGGTAAATTAAACTTAAAGAGATTCTTTACAGTCTATTCCAAACGATTAGGCGGAACTAACAGGAATTTTCATTTTTGTAAGTTGTCATTAGCTATTTTTTAATATATTAAATTTGGCTTTTCCTGAAAAAAATGATCAAAAGCTTCAATCAATCGGTAAAAGTATCTAGAATTGAAAATCTAGTTCCGCCTAAACCAAAGGAATAGACTTTACTTCACAAACTATTTTATTGTCACTAGACGTACAGGCTATTCCAAACGTTTAGGCGGAACTAAATGGAAATTTCGTTCTGTTAGGTCGTCACGAGAAGGGACCTTGCTTGGGTTATTTCATTTTTCACGTTGGAATGTCAAAATTTAAAATTCCAACAGTGAAACCATGGAAACGAATGCTTTTACATATTTTAACGACAAAAAAATAAATAAATGGAAAATTTGTATTAAGAATGATACAAAAAATCAAAATATAAAGAAAATGACATTTTAAAATGATATTAACCTTAACCAAAAATGTTTATTCAAGTATGATTTACAAAGCTTAAACAAAATGGCCAAAAAGCACGATTCAAACGATGAAAGTAACTAGATTGCTAAATCTAGTTCCGTCTAATCGTTTGGAATAGCCTACACATTATTTTATTGTCACTAGACATACAATAAAACTGAGGACCTCAGTTTTATTTAGCTACTGAAGATGGCTACTTCGTAAGCTAAGTTTGTAAGTTGTCATTAGCTATTTTTTATATATTGAAGTTGTCTTTTCCTGAACAAAATGATCAAAAGCTTCAATCAATCTGTAAAAATTATTAGATTTTTAAAATCTAGTTGCACCTAATCGTTTGGAATAGACTTTAATTTGTGACGTAAAGAATTTCTTTAAATAATTTATTACGTGATTATAGCTACATTCACAGCTTGAAAATTAATAGACTGTTCACTATGCTTTGTGGATAAATATAATAGACAGTTTTAACGTTTAATAACAGCGTTCACAACTATGAAAATTAATGCGTAACGAATGTTGTGACATCTATGTCGTTTTCAAACCAACTACAAAGGAATAAATGCATTTATGTGACTTTTAACGAACCTGCTATCGACGAGATCGTGATTTCTTACTGTATTTTAATAACAAAATTATAGCCGCAAATTTTTTTCGTTTAACGATTGCCGAAATTTGTGGGACTGTATTTTTTAGGTTATGTAAAGTGAGATAGCTAGTGTGTAATATATAGTGTGTAATATATATATCTGCCTCATTAAAACAGTGCGCTAAAAATAAAGTTTGGAAAACTGTCTATAGTACAACGCACAGTGTATTAAATTCATAACTGTGAACGGTCGCTTGAGTAACCATATGACAAATTGGTTAGTGACAATCTACAGTGAATAACTCATAGCGTATACAGTCTGTTTCAAACGCTTAGGCGGAACTAAATGGGAATTTCGTTTTTTTAGGTTGTCACGACAAGGGACCTTGCTTGGGTTATTTCATTTTTCACGTTGCAATGTCAAAATTTAAAATTACAACAATGAAACCATGGAAACGAATGACCTATGTCAAAATTAAATTATTTTTTTAATATATTTTAATGACAAAAAAATTAATAAATGGGACATTTGTATTAAGAATGACACAAAAAATCAAAATATAAAGAAAATGACAATTTAAAATTATATTAACCTTAACAAAAAATGTGTATTGTAAGTATGATTTACAAAGCTTAAACAAAACGGTCGAAAAGCACGATTTAAACGATGAAAGTAACTAGATTGCAAAATTTAGTTCCGCTTAACCGTTTGGAACAGACTGTAGTTTATTAATTTTTTCAGATGTGAATGCAGCTTATGGCGTTTCTCATAAATCTAGCGTTATGTTAATTTATTATTTTTTTTAAATTAATGTCAATTTAATATGCATTTTTATCAAAATTTTTGTGATGTCAGGGTAGTAAACTGTGTATTTGTTGAATTCAGAATAAAATTCCCTTCCGAACAAAAATATAAAAAAATATGTTCTCAATTAAAATAAGAAACTTGGGTCCTATATTTGGAGAACCACTGATCATAAAAAACATTTGTTAATAGATTTGTAATTGACTTGCAAAATGGTATTTCTTTGCTAATTTAACAAACCTCGTAGCTCTTGTAGTTCTCGAGGTAGCAATGGTGGCACACTTAGATTGAACTTAGGGTGACCATTTTCTTAAGAAGGCAATGCGGGACAAAGCAAAAAAAAAAGGTCGTCCTTTTCCAAATATAAGTGAAGAGCAAAAAAAGGTCCTCACCTCCCAAATCTAAGTGAAGAACAAAAAAAAAGGTCCTCACCTCCCAAATCCAAGTGGAGCAAAAAAAAAAGGTCCTCATTTCCTCAAATACAAGTCAAGAAATCAAAAAGAATGCGGGACTTTTGCGGGACGTGTACTATAGACAGATTTATATCTTAAAGCGGGACGAATGGTCACCCTAATCGAACTGTATGTGTAATAAAAATTATTTCACTTTCAAGTCGTACTTAAAAGTATAATTAGAAAGCGCATTATTTATAAGTATTTATTTTTATTATGGTCAACTTTGGTCATTAAATTTTTTTACCAACTTACACATCGTTTTTTCAAGAAAAATCGTGTTCCCTCTACCTTGTTACGTTGTGTATATCAATTCTAATTATGTTTCACGGGCCAAGTTGAGTTGGATTGGGGGCCAGATATTTAAAAATCACAGAGGATGGGTGGGAGAAATTTTGAATATCATTTGAGAACGTGAGGAAGAAATATTGAAAATCAATTAAGGATAGGGGAATGGAGAAATTCCGAAAATCTTTTGTTGACGGAGGGTGGGAGGAGGGAGGGTATTCCAAAAAAATAAGGGGCGTAAATTTCATGCGAGCCGTTTGAAATTTTTTGTTGGGCCGGATTTGGCCCGCTGGCCGTATGTTAGATACCATTGCAGTATATTGATCAAAAAGTCCCCCCCCCCAAATATTTTATTCACAAGCCGCTACTGTTGCAAACTTTGTGACAGTATTTAGAGTAAAATTAGGTATATTTAAATTCATATGTTCATAATAAAACGATTTAGGAATTTATTTAAAACAAAATTATAAAAAAACTTACCATATTCCACCTAACAGCAAAGATATTATTAAAATACTCCAATCTTGCTGCTAAAATACATTTGTGCGCTAAAATTTCTTCTCCTTTTTTAGCTTTTACAACAACATCATACATCTTCTTAAAGTTCCTATCCAATAATCTCTTTTCTCCAACCTTGACAGTATTCTTTCCAACTTTAGGTCTTATCCATCCATCCACAATTGTCAAACTATCCAACTTTCTACTTAAATCCTTTAATCCAAATCGATTACCAGCTTGCTGCAATAAACGAACAGCATCCGTTTTTGGTATAGTTTTCTTATTTTTTGTTTTATCTTTGGTTTTTTTGTTGGAATAATATACAAATGCCGATATATTTTCGTCGATAATATCATTTTCAAAAGATTCATTATTATTATTTTTAATATCATTTGTTGTTTCGAGATTTCTAAGATTTAGAGGACATTCTTTACATTGTAAGAGATCACAAGTTCCAGTATAAATATAAAGTAATACTTGTTCAAAGATCAGTGGATGAATATTGCTTAATTCAATAGGTTCATCTGGAGCTGTAGCTTTAATTAAACAATCTAAATTTTCACATTTTAATGCTATCAAGTAATGATGAACAGGAAATAGTTTAGTGCCAACCTAAATAAAAAAAATTGAATTGGTACAGGTTAAAACAAAGTTGCAGATAAGGTACCTTGAAGAGAGCATCATGGATGCAGTCCATTTCATCTGAATTTGTAAGTAAATTGCGCATATCTTCACTAAGAGTACTCTCAGATACGTATGGGATATTTATTAAATCGAATCGTGGTTCAATCTGAAATAAATATATTTTAGTATATCTGTTCGTTTGTGCTGTTCTAATGTGCCCTTAAAACAAGGTTGTGACATCATCAGAACATTATTTCACAGGGTACCTCAGAGAAACCCCTAATAGAGAGGGTATCGCGCATTCATACTCATGTAAACCATCGTAGCCAGAGAGATCGACAAAGAAAGATATAAAAATATGTAATGTCAAAGTAATGGATTAAAAAAGAAGGTAATAGCAAGATTTAGGTGCGGAAATGAGGAAAGAGAAAATTAGTACTGGAGAACGGATGAACAAAGAATGTGCAGGATGTGTGGAGAGGAAAGAGAGACCTTGGAGCATATAATGAAGAATTGTGGAGAAATGAAATTTAAGGAAGGAACAAGAGGCGCGTTGTGTGAATCAGGGCAAGGATGGAAATGGATGGAGGACGTCTTAGAGAGAAGAGAAGATTTGAGACGAAGATTTACCAATAATTAGAATAAGTACTTGAAAATAAATGTAATTAGGCTATATGTAAATAATATGTAGATTTTAACCGAAAGGTACAAATAAAATAACTATGTATCTATCTATAAAAATATGTATCTTTTGTCTCGAACTAAATTCGACATGCGTACAAAACCTGTTTTCAGTCGGTAATTTAGGTCACCTACGGTAATAAACGTCATTCTGTCTCAGATGAACCAATAAGATCGGTTCAACTGAGCTCTTTGCGCATGTTGACTTTAGTTTCAGATAGATGATATGTTGTCTTTGTCAATCCCTTAGGCTACGCAAAATTCGTGTTATGCCTTTTGTATTAGTGTTACTCTGAACAGGGAACAGAAGATGGTACAAACGAACCAGGGGCGTGCGGTCCATAGAAGCAAGGGACGCATTGTTTGCCTTGTCCACATTTATTAAAATATATTTAGTAATTTTGGTATTTTTGAAAATAACAAATTAACACAAAATATTATTGGTGATTACGGATATTAATTCTCTTTAATAATATTGAACATACTTTGATATGTATTTGCTAAAAATATTCAAATATTCGTGTTGTACAAGCTCATATATTCGCGCTGGATGTGTTTTCCAAAACATTTGACTAATAGCGAATCACGACACTTCGCGCCAAGTTCTTTCTCTTTCCAACCAATAAGCGCTCAAAGATGTAATTTTCAAAGTTGCGTAATTTTGATTATTGCTTTCTTCTGTTTTTTCTGATTTTTGCCTTAACGGATGTTTTATACAATTGAGAACTGACACGCTCGGATACGCAGTCTGGTGGTCAAATATTGTACTACGCGATTGTAGTACTGTTTGAAATTATTACATATTTTCTAGTGTTGATTTTTTGTTGAGAGTGTCGATAGATACATTTTCATAAAATAAAATGTACTGTGCTTAAATTAACCTGTTCCCTGTTAGCATATTCACAGCTGAATACTAGACAATTCAGCCATATTGCCTTGTTTTACAGCGCCGCCAACGGTAATGTCACTTCTCAATATACTGCAAAGTAATACTAACAATATTAAGTATTGTTTATAAAAAGTAGACGAATTTAAGATAACAATTAATTGCAAACTTGATCATTTTGAGAATTACTGGGAAAATTCAAACTAAATGTCGGAATATATGTCCCCACAAAAATACGTCTTAGGAATGATTATGTCAAAAATCTTTTGTCCCCCACCCTATTTTCCAGAGAGGTTGATTTAAAACTCTGGAAAAATCTCATTAATGTAAATTGATGGGAACCGAAATAGTTCAAAAGGAATTTTTGATCAAGTTAGTTTCTCGAAAAATAAAGAATTTTTTGTGCCGTTAAAAAAATAATTATAAATTTAAAATTTATTCTGTGATATTAAAAGAAAGCTCTTAAGACGTAGATTAAGGAACAAAAAGTAGTTTTTAGAATTTTTTAATTTTAACACGATATATAAAAATTGTACTGAAAAAATTACTGCCCCAGCATTTTAACACTAAGGGATTAAACTAAAAATTTTAAAAACAAACTAAATAATATACATTGATCTAAAACGGAAACGTACGAGAGGAATTTTTAACAGATTTCGTTTTTGGAAAATATTGCAGTTATTGTGTTTTTGACAATATTAATAATTTTTTAATTCATGGCTAAAATGTTATGACTTTTATGGCTAAGGTAGTGTCTTTTTTTCAATTAAAAATATGATAAAAAAAATTTAACAGATGAGTACCGACTTCATGTGTGTAGAGTGTAGTGTTCAGCAGGTTCCGGCTATTATTATACTTTGTGATTCAACCTGTTGTTTTAATTACTTAAGGTTTTTGTCTTTAAGGTGCCAAAGAGGAATGAATCATTTATACTAGTGAAATACTAGTTTTATTGTATCTTATTGTGTTTTATATTATTTTATTGTATTCTATAATATTTTAATTTAGTAATTTATTTAATTTTTGTGAATTGTTAAAGAAATTAATATCCTTTTAGACTCGACAGATTGTAAATTGATAATCAGCGTTCTACTGTGTTTTATTGTGTTTTCTGTATTTTATTGTATTTATTATGTTGTTTCCTACTATTTATTTTATACTGCTCTTGTATTTCATTAATATGATAACTTCCACACCATTCTACTTAACACGTAAACTAATATGACTATGCCTATCACATCAATGCATGCATCTTCACCCACACATAATTGTATTTTGTATATGAAGGTTAATAAAATGATTATGATTATGATTATTATGATTAAATACCCACAAAATCCTGAAATGTGTGAAAATTCACACTTAACATCAATTTTATATTACTAACCTGTAATACGGCATAGTTTCTTCCTTTAATATCACTTTGAATTTTGGCAGCTCTGTGGATATGCGGTAATTTTGTAACTTTAATAAGTTGGCAATTACTCTTTTCCAAAAATTCATGGAAATTCTGCGGCATTTTATTACTACTTTTCGGGCTTCTAAGTTCAATAAAATCACCTTTCTCAACTTCTTTCATTTCTTTTTTCTTCTGATTAATTTTTTGTCTAAATTCTCCACGATAAGCTGCACCATCATCTGTTATTAACAATACTTCAGATCTATTAAGAGCAACATCTTTTATAACTATTGATCTATTAAAGGAGTAAATGCATCTTATAAAATTTGCTTCGCCTGGTTTCCAGTATAGTATATTGCCAACTGCAGTTAAGATTAATACCTTGGGTTCTGCTGAATCGCTAGTATTTATAATATCGGAACTAACTTTTGAGTTTAGGGTACCACCAATACATACAATTTTGATTATATTATTTAACCTAAAAAATTACAAATAATACAATACACCATATTAGTAAATACGTCACAAAATGGGCTTCCATGCTGCCACCTTGCGGTTTGTTTCCTTTTATTTGAATTATGTACGTAGTTATAATAAAGATTTTTTTAAATTTGTATTTCGGAAGTATATATTAAGTTTTCAAAGCAAGAAAATGTTTCACATCAAATCTATAAGTCAATATTTATTTTATAAATTATAATTTAATACAGTGGATATCGTTTATAATGGCATCTGATATAACGACATATCAGGTTTTTGAGACGAAATTTCGAAGTCAGAACAAATCTTTTTATACGTGGGACTTATCGCTTATAACGACATCGGATATTACCACGAAAAACGGCTTGAAATTTAGGTCAAATTATCTTTCATAACGAGGTATCGCCACTGCCTAGCGCGAAAACGCCGGGGAAGTACCGAATTATGAAAAGGCAAGTCGAAACGCGACAGATAAACATATTTAGTGGTTAACTATGAGTTGAAGGAACGTCATCGCACACCGATAATGTAATTTTTTCAAATATAGATGAAAAACTCGAAACGGAAGAGTATATAACGGAAGATTTATTTTAGAAAAAATTTTAGCTGGGTCAGATTCGAAGTTCCAAACACCTACTATAAAGGATTCATTGATTAATTTTCAGCAGTTGAAATAAATCAGCATTTTTTCACGTTTAATCAAAATTTAAAAAAGGCTAAAACATATTCTGCATTTGAAAAAAAAAAAAAATTGAAAAAATCAGCTGTGGCCACCGCAGGACCGACCGCCATCGTAAAGTACTTGTATAAAATACATTCTAGCAGCAGAGTAGAAATAACTTGGCCTAATATTTTCTAACAGAGATATTATTTATCATGACCTAACGTTACACGTTAAACGTTACATAAAAGTATGAAAAAATTTCGACAAAAATTTGTCGAAATTTTTCGTTTTATGAAAATGCGGCTCAAATAAAAGTTATTAGTTATTGCATTTATAGCAACTTTTGTTCAATAAATTTTCGAAATATTTTTCTGTTGCTAAATATTCGCAAAAATCTTAAAATCGACACGAGTAAACTCCCATTTCTAGTTAACCGATTTTTACCAAAAGTTGATCAACTCGTGTCATTGATGTCAAAAGCTTAAATATGCAGTTTCATAAAAATCCTTTCAGCCTAATTTGCTCTGCACGTGTACATAGACGGACGGACATACAGACAGACAGACAGTCAGACAGACAGACGGACGGACAGACAGACCAACAGACATCATGCTAAAAATAGTCAAAACGTTATATAGGGACCTCAATTTGTGGAGATCCATCGAAATTTCGAAATGTCAAAATCGGTATGATCACAATACCTCCCTTATATATGTTGACGGTCGGTAAAAATCTTTTTAGAAAACCAATAATCACAAAAACAAACCAAAACGATAGATTTTTATGTTAAAATTTAAATATCTATACATACATACATAAGTATGTAAAATTATGTAAGTGTTAAGTTGGACTGTTTTTTTTTTTAATGTTTTGTAACACTTGAATATTGTTTTTGTTGTTTAAGCTTCTTTGTACTCATGTAAATGTAGTCTTTTCTAACAAAAATAAAATGTACATATTTTTCAACATTGTATTCATAGTGTTTCGATATAGCGACCTACGGTTATAACGACCGAATATCATTGGTCCCGTCAAAGTCATTATAAACGATATCCACCGTATGTTTTTTTTTTTGTAGAACTGTTTTTTTGGAGGTTCATTTTGAAAAATTTACGTTAATAATCATTATAATGGGCCGTAACCTAGCACTAAGTCTGTCTGCCATTTCTATAGGTTTTGAATGAACAATATGTTGTTCTTATTTTAACGATTATTGTTTACAATTTTCATGTTTCAGAAACGAAAAAATTTGCAATTATGAATGTGCATTACATGGTTGCAATTTGGAGCAAAACAATACACCATTATGTATTCTGAAATAAAATATTAATGATTCATTTGTTTTAATTAAATAAATACTAAAGATATTTCGACATTCATATTATTTAAAAACATAACCTATAAAAACATTATTCTATAATATAAAGTATCTATACTGTATATAATAGTGTATACTTATCAAAGATATGTATTTTTTGCTCCAAAATTGAAAATATTCATAAAATGAAGGTAACAAAAGTTATAGCACATGTATATTAAATCAGCAAAAAAATTCCTAAGGAAACTGTTGTCAGATGGTAGCACAGTATGTGACGTCACACTAATATAGTCTATTAATGGCCGGTATTATAAAGCAAAATAGTTTGCTACTAAATTTTAGTTAAGAGTTAAACTAATTTAACCCATAGATTTCGGTATTATAAAAGTTGGTTTAAAAAAGTTCCCAACTAAATCTACAAACTAAATTAGTTGACAGATTTTCTGGGTACTAAATTATAGTTCACAACTATATTTGTATTACATTTAAATAGTAACCATTTTGTTTACATTGAAATAATTTGTTTGTACTATTTATACTAAAATATATATTTGATAATTAATAACTGCAAAGTAAGTAATAATACTGTACATAAAAAAATATGGTACAGGTTACAGGTTAGGTCATCAGCATCATCTGTCAGTAGTGTATCATCACCATCCGTAAACAGCATTTCTGACAGTGTTAATGATGAAAATTCAAGAATACGTCAGCCTAGAGAATTTCTTGAAAGAATAAACCCCTTTAATTATTATGATGATGAACAATTAAAACACAGATTTCGGTTTTCAAAAGATACTGTTTTGTCTATTTTTGAATTAATTGATAATTAAATAAAGTCCTTAACTTATATTTATGCACTATATCTATTAAATGTTCTTTTTTAATTTCTGTATAATTTTTGCCTTTATTCCGTTTTTTTGTTTTCCACTACATTTTTATATTAATGTACTATATCAATTAATTTCTCTTTTTCAATTTCTGTATAGTTTTTACCTCTATCCCATTTTTTTCCATTTGAAAATTCTTTTTAACTGTCAAAATTATAGGTAGGCATCTACCGGTCAGTTGTATAACTAACGTTCGGTCGGTAAATCTTGCTACTAAATTGTTTTAGTTGTGAACTAGTTACTTAGTTGGCTGTTCTGATTTATAATACCGAAATTAAATAACTTGTTATATTAGTTATCAACTAAATTTAGTTTGCAACTAGATAGTTGGTCCTTTGGTTAGGTTTTTATAATACCGGCCATAAGATTGTTAAGTGATGTTTTATACTACTATATTTTTTGGCATACTTGGTTGCAATTTTTCTTATTTTATATTCAGAAAGAATGTAGACATCTCCTTGATCCATAGCAACAACTGTAGCGCCCTCGCTTGTAGCAACTGATTTAATATTGATATTACGCATGCAGATAGATGTGAAACTGCTCACCTAAAATTAAAAACAATATTAAAAAACAAAGGAAGTCTATTGACAAATCTTCTTATGTACATATGTTTAATTAATTTAATTAAGTTTTTTTAATTATCTTAAGTCCATTCTACATTATACTTTTTTCAATACTATCCAACTCTGACGTCATTTCAACTTTTGATACTACAGAATATAGTGGGGGAAAAAAATAAGAGACAGTGATATATTTTATACCTTCCATCTCTTATTACTTTTCATTGCTAACTTAAAAATTTTTAGGTTCAGATGGCAGACAACAATTTGGTTATAGTAAACCAATTTATAAATATTGTTTAATTGTGCTAAGTTTATATTTAATTATATGATCTAAATAAACTTCTTATCAACTTAATAAACTACTAAAAGTTAAGTTGTAAACAAAAACTAAAAAGTTGGTGTTGGTACGACTGAAAAGTACAGAACTGTCAACCAAAAATTTGACCGGAGGTAGTTGTGGATATGTACTCAGGTTTTGTCTGTCAGTGCATGGAAGGGTTATATTGATTTCAGAATGGCTGCGGTTGATTTTATTGTGTAGTGTTGTATGATTTGATAATGTCAGTTGGTAGTCAATTTTCTGGAATAAATCTGAGAAGACTGGTTTATCTGGTTTGCTAGCTAGCTGTATAACATAGTTTATTGTGCTCTGTAGTCTGCGATATTACAAGGGATTATTATAACAGGCTTTTAATGGGAGTTGTTATGCGCCTTTAGTTAAGGTAAATTATTAGTTTTTACAACTTACCAGTTTAGGTGTTATGAATGTCTTGTTAGGCAATGAATCTGGATGTCCAAGTTGTCCGGCATGCAAACCCCAAGTGTAAAGACAATTGCTTCCCCAAGCAACAGAATGGAACCTAGATGCACATACACCTATTATCTTACTCCCTTCCGGGTTCTTGAACTCTCCCAGGGGACGTGGTACGACGATCTGTGGAGGAGGTGGTTTAATCCCCAATACATGATGTGTGTTAAGGCCACATGACCATACCTAGAAAAAAAAAAAAAAAAATGTATGCATAAGAATATTTCTACATACAGGGTGTTTGTTTGAAACGCCGCACCTCGAATAATTCCTTTATTTTAAGAGATACAAAAAATTCTTCAGAATAAAAGTTAAACTAGACAAAAGGGCCCATTTAAGGACTATAATAAGAATTCTGCATCACAAAAGATATAACATTATGTAATTAGGAAAAACATTAAAATAAAATATGACTAAAGTTAGTAATAAACTAAGGAAAATTTACAAATGTTCAATGTGACCGCCGTTGTTATCAACACATTTTCTCATTCGTGATAAAAACTCTTCCATTACATTCAGAACGATATACCCTTGAATATCCCTGATGGCTGTTCCTACCCTATGTTCTAATACCCTTTTCACACTAGATCTTTAAGACGCGTGAACTTAAAGTTCACCGATGTTTAAGATCGGTATGCTTTCACACTTGATGTTTAAATCTCTGGTGCTGTCATCAGCTACAGTAATTTTGTCCTTAAGTTACCGTCATGAAATTACCAGTTTTGAACTGTCTGCGCAGACGCACATTTTGAATTATTATAAACAATTAATGATATTTCATTTCATTCAACAATAAAGGCACTACAATAAAGAATATATTACACCTGTATTAACATATAAGTCGATACATTTTATCTCAATTATTGTAGCTCTGTATTTTATTAAACACATTATTAAAATAAATAATTCTATTATAACAATAAGTATAAACTTCTTATAGCGTCGATATAATACAGTATTCTTGTTTATGATAATATAAAATGTTGACAGCACAAATTCAAGGAGTATTTTTTTATAATACAAATTAAGTTGGCAATGCGGGCGAAGTTTAAGACGCAGATCTCTGTCTTAAACATCGCTTGTGTTTAAGCGAGGCCGTACGGTTTCACATTAGCGTTTAAAGATACATTCACTTTAACATCCGATATTAAAGATCTAGTGTGAAAAGGGTATGAGTCTTCTAACCTTTGCCTTCAAGATACCTTTCTTGGTAGAGTTGCTAGGCCCTAACAGAATTTATTTGACATTCCCCGAATGTCAGAACCATGTCTGTCATTTCTTCATCCGTACGTAAGTCATAATTACAAACGATTTGATGTTATCACCTTTAATATCAAACTCGTACCAACAGGCGAAAGAATTTGCAGGTTTTATTTAGTTTTTTTATGTAACAAAATCATTTTCAAAGCTTGATATGTTTAACTTTGTACGATTTATGATATTTTGATATCCTTGTAAAGCTGATTTAATATATTTTCAATGAAATAAATAAATAAATAAATAAAATACCGATTATCTATGCTAGATAAAAAGTTGAAACAATTTCCGTTGAAACTGAAAGTGATGCAGAATTCTTATTATAGTCTTTAAGTGCCCTTTTGTCTAGTTTAACTTTTCTTCTGAAGAATTTTTTGTATCCCTTAAAATAAAGGAGTTATTCGAGGTGCGGCGTTTCAAAAACCCTATATAAACGGGTACCCATAAGAAATTATTACCTGATTTCAATGAGATTTATAGTATACATATTTTGAAAAACATTAACTTCATAAACAGTCCCAAAAATATCAGTTACATTTCGACGTATCAAGGTCATGTTAGAAACGCGTGTTTCTCTGTTAACTACAGGTGCATGAATGATTGCTATTGGTTCTCCACTCTTATGGCCGCATCTTCTCGTTTCTAACGGTTACAAAATACTTTATTCTAAACATACAGCCTTAGTCTAATTTAAACTGGTGGGAGCATACGGAACATTTACAGTAATACCCCGTTACTCGACTGCCTCGTAGCTCGACGGTTTCGCCACTCGACGTAAATGTCTAGAGTGGGAGTCGACGGAGCATCGCTACCCGACGCGTGATCGAGTACCGATCACGTGATACATATTTTGGTAAACAAAGCTAAATGAACGCATGGCCAGCAGTTCGCGCCTAGATATCTTGACGACAACGACTAAGAATTAGTGGTGCTATACATTTTTTGTTTTTTGCTAAAATAAGTGATTTATATTTATAATTATGGGTCCAAAGGATAGAAATGCAAGCATAGCTAAAAGGAAAACATATACATATATGTATTTCCCTATATGTATATGTATATATGTACATATGATTCCCTTTATTTCTTATGGAGAAATTTGACTCGTCCCTCGACGGATTCGCTACTCGACGCTTTTTCAGAACGAATTAACGTCGAGTAGCGGGGTATAACTGTACCTAATATTAATAGTTTACGATGTATAGGAAAATACATTTTTAAATTAAATGTGACGAGATACAATTCTTACCACTATTATCAAATAATTAACAATATAAACTTACATGTCCAGATTCCGAAAGAAATAAAGAATGATCTCTTCCAATACTAGCTTCAACACAAACAAAACTCGGAACTCCATTCTGATTAAATTTTAACTCTTGTGGTTCCAATACAATATTTTCTGTAGTCAACCCCAATCTTCCGCCAAATCCATTTCCACAGGAAAATACTCTTCCATCCATAGAAACCAAGACGAAATGAAACTTGTCCAAACATACTTGTTTCACTGATACATTAGGATATTTCTTATGAAATGCATCAAGGATTTCAGGTTGTTGTCGAGACTGTTGAAAGCCAGTTCCAAGAGTATAGTTAGTGTTTGTTCCCCAAACGTAAACTTGACATGGTGTTACTTGAGAATGAGTGAACGTATTTTTACGGTCTTTAAGAGCATGTTCTAACGGAGTTAAATCGTTGTTATCCAAAGCATGTAAGTTTGCACCTAAAATATTAGAATTTTTGAATAACAGATTTAGGCCCGGTATTTCCACCTTACTGTTATCTATAAGAATAACTATCAATGGGATAATATTTATTTATTTATTCTTTGGAACATAAACAGGACGAGCCCAGTAAAATGTTCGCAAGTTAATATGATATGATAATATGATATATTATCCTCTTGATATTCACTAGGATAAATTGCTTTCTGTATTTCCAACTCTAGTTATCCCGTAGATACAGTCTGTTCCAAACGGTTAGGCAGAACTAAATGGGAATTTCGTTCTTTTAGGTTGTCACGAAAAGGGACCTTGCTTGGGTTATTTAATTTTTCACGTTGGGATGTCAAAATTTAAAATTCCAACAATGAAACCATGGAAACGAATGACATATGTCAAAATTAAATATTTTTTTTACGTATTTTAATGACAAAAAAATAAATAAATGGGAAATTTGTATTAAGAATGACACAAAAAATCAAAAAAATTAAAAAAATGACATTTTAAAATGATATTAACCTTAACCAAAAAATGTTTATTGTAAGTATGATTTACAAAGCTTAAACAAAACGGCCGAAAGGCATGATTTAAACGATGAAAGTAACTAGATTGCAAAATCTAGTTCCGATTAACCGTTTGGAACAGACTGCAGCTATTCTGATTGATAATAATATTTTCGAATGCTTTTTTAAGTTGGTATTAGTAGCGTTATCTTAAACAAAGAGAGACATATACGCGACTCGCACGAATAAAAGAGAAATAGATACAACTGTCAAAATAAATGACAACTGTCAAAATGTTGTACAGAAAAATGTACGATAAACGCCCAAGAAGCGCAAATTTCAATATTTCCGAAACAAGGCAACTTGTAAATCTTGTGTTAAAGTGTAAAAATTTTAAAATGAAAATAAAGCTACTGACGCTGTAAATCTAAAAGATAAACAAGGGGCCTGGGAAAAAAATTGTATTATGTTTAATGCATCCTGCATACAGAATATAAATGCAAAAACACTGAAAATTAAATTCGACCGTTTATTTACTTTTATTTTTAATTGGTGTAGTATTTGGTGGAGCAGGATATTAAATGCATTTTTCGCTAAGCGAAATCAATTAATAAATTCTTTCTCATCCCAATGGTTCACATGATTTGAACGCACTATAGATTATTAGTGACTATTTTTTGATAAAATGAAAAGAATTTGAAAAATTTTTTGAAATTTTTTCATACTTATGTAACGTTTTCATAGTCATGATAAATAATACCTCTGTTAGAAAATATTAGGTCAAGTTATTTCTACTCTGCTGCTAGAATGTATTTTATACAAGTACTTTATGATGGCGGACGGTCCTGTGGTGGCCACAGCTGATTTTTTATACAAGCACAGTCGTTTTTGTTGACTCTAACATTAAGAATAAGACAAAATACTTTTGAAGCTTTTGAATTGAATTTTATACAATCATAACCTAACCTAATAACCTTATAATATAGGACTACAGTTTCTAGGTTGTTAAGTTGGGCTGTGAAATTTTATTTATTCGTGTGCGAGTTAATATTTCATTCTCATGAGCAAACGTGAATGTCACTCAAAAATTGTTCATACACCCATTTCTACTTAGATATATGATAACATTTAAATCGGACTTACCTAGTTGAATTAAACTAACAGCGCAATTAATTTTCCCATAAAAAATACTTCTGTGCAATGGAGTATATCCAGATTCCAGATCCTTAGCATTAATAAGCGCTCCTTTTTTCAACAACCATTGCACAACAACTTTTCTTCCGCATGAAGCAGCAAAATGTAGAGCAGTTCGTCCAGCGCTATCAAAATTTTGTCCACAGTTATAACACTTCCAATTCAAATAAGCACAAATCTCATTGTCAGTAACGCCTCGTTTAGATATAACTGAACACAATTCATTTGCGTGTTGTTTAGATTTGCACTTAACTGTGCAGTCCCTATCAATTTTGGCGTTCATTTTAAAGAGCCCTAAAGGGCTTTTCAGGTACTTGAGCAACTTCTTATTAATATTTTTTTTTATATGTACTTATTTTAAAATCACAGATGATCTTACTATGTTACGTTTGGCACAAAATTCGGAATTACAGCTCCTTTCCAAGGAGCCCTAAAATTTATTTAAGCCGCCATGATTGAAAAATAAACAATCTGGAATTTAAAAAGATTTATTATTAACTTATACGAATATAGCATATTGTGTATTATTATGCAATTCTAAAATTACCTTTATTGTATGTCAAATGAAGTGTTGCTGTAGATTAAAGAAGTAGAAAACATTGAACCAGCAGAAAATATACAAGAAATGCCCATATTTCAAAAATTATCTAATACTGATTGTAATTTTACAATTTTTATTAATTTTTATCTTTTTTGCGTCACTTTAACCACTTGCCAACAAGAGATCTTTGCAACCAAACTGACAGCAGGAGGCGTTAAATGTCAAACTAAATACCGACGTTGCCAAGTTGATACAAAAACATGTTATATGCAATTTGTTATACGCTGTCGTGATACTTGCAGCATTATGGCCCGGTTACACGATGCCAGTAACTTGTGCAAGTACTGGCACAAGTACTTGTGCCAGTACTTGCACATGTCGTTTTGTCGTTTACACGTATGCTAGTATCTTATTTAAGTAACCTTGCAAAGAACCCGAAACACACTGCAAAATGTAGATGCTTCCAATTATTTTTTATGCGTAAAACCGTCTTTTTAACGCGCCAATTTTCGATGTTTAACCTAATTATATGTATTTTATGCGTACGTCTTTCTAAACAAAAATGAATCGGCGCCAAAAACTACATTTATTAAAAAAAGGTGTGAAAAAGTTTGTTTTTGTAACCGCGAAAGTACATCAGCTGTTCATGGCGGCCATTTTTAAGTCACTGGCACGGCTACTTGTGCCAGTAAATAGGAACGGCTTCTATTCACTTGACTTGCATGAGATACTTGTGCCAGTACTGGCACCAGTACTGGATGTACGTTTACACGATGCCAGTGACTGGTGCAAGTACTTACTGGTGCAAGTTACTTGCATCGTGTAACTCAGCCATTAAACAGAGAGGAATAGTTTCTTTTCTCGTATTAATTTTTGCTGTTAAATAAATGATAAATGAGATATTTCAACCCTATAAGTAATACTTCCCTTGCCCCCTAAATAAGTTTTGTATGGTAATAGTATAATTTAAAATAAATAGCGTAACTTTATCAAAAATTAAATCTTAATAAAGTTTTGAATTGAATGTTATTAAAAATGAAAAATGATTCATATAAGTTTATTTTTATTATTGAAGACATTTTTATTTTTATTACGCATAAATTATGTATAAATATGTAATATAATATATAAATGATTTATGCACGCCTAACGTAGATAGGGCATATAAAGCGTATGACTGACGATAGATCAGTACAGAAATTGGAGAAGTGAACACCCAAATTAAGATGGCTAGAGGCCAAAGGCTCACAAAGGACTGTAGCGTTAACTATGATGAAGATGATTATGATGTGCCCATATTAGTTCTTCTTCTTCTTAGAGTGCAACATGCTCGATGCTCTGAACTGACAAGTTCGTGCTGAACATATTCCGAGCGTAGGCTATATCCCCGCATACAGTTGTGTTGTGTGTGTTGCCTGTATACCAGGTCTACAAGTATGAAATGCGGATTTTTTTCAAACTTGCCGCGCAAACACAGTGTTTAGTTCAAAGTTTCAACACATATGGCGTTTTGTTAAGTTATCATTAAGTGTTAAATGCGTAAAGGTTATAATTTGAAAAGTGATCATATAGTTTTGTTTTACTGTGTTAAAAATGTCAAATTTTGTGCCAAATAAAGAGCATTCGCGGACAGTACTACTGTTTTGTTTTTATTTGAAAAAAACTGCTACTGAATCATACCGACTGCTTCGAGAAACTTATGGTGAATATGCTCCATCACAAGATACGTGTGAACGATGGTTTCGGTGTTTTAAAAGTGGTGACTTTGATCTTACAGACAAAGAACATGGAAAACCTCCAAAAAAATATGAAGATACAAAATTGGAAACATTGCTACAGAAAGACGATAGTCAATCACAAAAACAACTAGCAGAGCAGTTAGGCGTTAGTCAACAAGCTGTTTCCAATCGCCTACGAGAGATGGGTAAGATCCAGAAAATCGGCAGATGGGTTCCACATGCATTGAATGAGAGGCAGATGGAAAAACGCAAAAACACTTATGAAATTTTGCTTGCACGATACAAAAGAAAGTCTTTTTTGCATCGTATCATTACAGGCGATGAAAAATGGATTTATTTTGAAAATCTCAAACGCAAAAAATCATGGGTGAACCCAGGCTCACCATCCACATCAACTGCAAGACCGAATCACTTTCGCAAAAAGACAATGCTCTGTACTTGGTGGGACCAAAAGGGTGTGGGCTATTATGAATTGTTAAAACCTGGTGAAACAATTAATACCCAACGCTACCAACAACAACTGATCGAATTGAACCATTCGCTGCTCATAAAACGACCAGAATACGAAGTAAGACAGCACAAGGTAATCTTTCTCTACGATAACGCTCCATCACATAAGGCAAAAGCAGTTTGCAACACATTGGAGGCACTCAAGTGGGAAGTTTGCGGGGAAAGGGGAAGAGTTCTACTGGCAATGTATTCACAAATTGCCTGAAAGATGGGAAAAATGTATAACTTCTAATGGAGCATACTTTGAATAAATAAGCTTTTACTGTTCTTTTGAGTTTAATGTGTTTTATTTTTTTAAAAAATCCGCATTTCATACTTGTAGACCTGGTATAACACAGTCGTATGGGACCTACTTTATTTTGATGGAATCTTTTTATTAATTATTATCATGGAATTCAAACCACTAATTATTCTGGGGAAATTTTACTAGGGCTTTTACATCGGTGGTTGCCCGATGCCTTGAGTGATAGGAAGCTTTGTCCATGTCGATTACTATGGCAAGCCGTTTTAACATTTAATATTAAGTTAGTATCATCTTCAAAATATTACCTATCTCATAGAAATACTTCGAATTTCATTTACAATGAAATACATTTACAAACATTTTAATGATATACGTACATTTTTCAACTAATTTCTATGAGTGTGGATTAAAATTTAGTATTAAATGTTAAAATGGCTTGCCGTGTAAGCGCGCCGAATTAGTATTTATTACATGTTACATAAAATTAAATAATAAAAATCTTTCAATCTCATAGAAAATAGTTGAAAACTGTTCGTATCTCATGAAAATGTTCGGAATTTAATTTAATTTACTTGACGCAGTCATGAGAACACGACCAACTTAAAAATAATGTTAACACTTTTGAGAGAGTTTTCAAATACCTGGGTCCCATGATAAATCAGGTGAATCTGATGCAGCAGGAAATTACGAACAAAATTAAAGCTGTTAATGCATAGTATTTTGCAATTGGTCCCCTCTTCAAAACGAAACTCCTGTCTAGGTAACTAAGGTTATACCAAGTTATAATACATCCTGCACTAATGTATGGCTCCGAAACATAGTTATTAACGAGATCGATAACACATCATAGTTGTAGAAAATAAAATATTACGCCGAATCTTTGGTCTCATTCAAATTAATGGTGAATGGAGAATCCGTAAGAACAGTATCACGCAAGAACTGAGAGGTACACGATTACAGTGGATAGGACGCGTGATGAGGATGAGGGAGGACAGAATGGTTAGGAATATATGGGAGGGAAGATTGATTACTCGTCGACCAGTGGGAAGACGTCGCAAGGGATAGAGAGATCAATTAACTGTAGACCTAGCAAGTATTGGTATACATGAGTCATGGAAAGACCTGCTAATAACCAGATCATGATGGAGGATTTATGTGAATGAGGGCAAAAGTCAACCTGACTGACAGTGACGAAAGGTTATACCAAGTTATAGTACATCTTACACTAATGTATGGCTCCGAAACATGGATATTAACGAGATCGACAACACATCATAGTTGTAGAAAAGAAAATATTACGCCGAGGTCCCATTCAAATTAATGGTGAATGGAGAATCCGTAAGAACAGTATCACGCAAGAACTGAGAGGTAGACGATTACAGTGGATAGGACACGTGATGAGGATGAGGGAGGACAGAATGGTTAGGAATATATGGGAGGGAAGATTGATTACTCGTCGACCAGTGGGAAGACGTCGCAAGAGATGGAGAGATCAGCTAACCGTAGGCCTAACAAGCAGAGCCACAGTAAGGAAAACTTGCGCTAGGGGCAAAACCGTCGCCCCCTCCGCCCCCCCCCTTACTGCGGCTCTGCTAACAAGTATTGATATACAGGAGTCATGGAAAGACCTGCCAATAACCAGATCATGATGGAGGACTTATGTGAATTAAAATCTGGGGGGCAGGAAATTTTTGAGGAATATATGGGGGGACCAAAAAATATTTGCAATTATTTTTCTTATCGTTTACACATGAAAATACAAGTGACGACCTAAAAAAAAAGGTCCTCACTAGAGATGGGTCGTTCATGAACGAACCGGCTCACTGAACCGACTCAGTACACTGACCGAAGTGACACGGTTCATTCACCAAATTGAAATGAGCTGGCTCACAGATCACTGCATAGTTTCAAGTTTCAAGGATACGATTGATCGGGCGATTGTGAGCAGTGACCGGAGTGATCCGGATCTGGATCGATGTCATTTTGAACTTCGCGAGAGCTCGGCTTGTAATGTATTATCATAAAGTGTATTTTGTCATCAGTTTGTAGGGCAGTATATTGTAAACTAATAGGCTTAGTCTGTACTTTCTTGCAACCTATATAAAAATATTGCCCAAATCCCAGATGTCCGATTTATAAGGGCAATTAACATCGCCCTAAACTTAACACATCTGGTTTAAAATACAGTAGCTACATAAAGTGAATTGTTTGTTTACTATTAACCCGGCAAAAATGTTAGATAATTCACTTATATAGATTATTATTTATTTAACTTGTTCATATAATGCAAGAGCCAGCTGAGCGACGTTCTACCTACATATTGCAAACCAACAACCGTATTGAACGAACGACCGACAACTGACCGACCTGTGTCTCGGGAACATGTTTACAGTCCATATAATGCAAGAGCCGGCTGAGCGATGTTCTACCTACATATTGCAAACCAACAACCGTATTGAACGAACGACCGACAACTGACCGACCTGTGTCTCGGGAACATGTTTATTTAGCCGGATCACTGAGCTGGCTCAGCAAACTGAACGACCTCCACTGATACGGTTCCGCAAACTGAGCCGAAATTCCCATCTCTAGTCCTCACTTCTAAAATACATTTTTCTCCAAACAATTCTGGGGAGGGTAACTGAGAGCCAGAGCAATTTGGGGGGGGGGGGGGCGCTACCGCCGCCACTGCGTAGTACACATTAAATTTAGATAAAAAAATGGTGAATTATATGTTTGTTAAATAAAATACTATTGTTTTATTGTTAAGAGAAAAAAATTGCACGATTTTGAAGGTAATTTGTTGACCCTATTGATCTATAAAACCAGATGATTCACGAAAAAGAAAAAAATTAAGATAACTTTACAAAAAACCCTATATTTAGCAAAAGATAAAGAATTCTAAATAATTATAATCCACTTCCGTTGAAGTATTATTCTTCTATATTTACATATTTAAGTAATAATTAACGTAATTTCCAACTTTCTAAAGAATTCTGTCCTTGCTAATATTTACATTCAAAATTATTAAATTTTTTATTTACAAAAAAATATAGAGACTCCACAAAAGTCAAGGTAGGTAATTCCCACTTAATTATTGCAAGAAATAGAATAATATTTCCTATAAAACCTGTCTGGCTGAAAGCGAATTGAAATTTCTCATGGGTTTCTTGGTGGATCAGTTGCCACTGAGAAGCTAAATGAGTTTGAGCTTGAGTTTGTCAGTCTGCCTCGGATATATAGACAAGAAATTCTGTGATCGGGGTTCATTGTTGTTTTAGTGTTTTAAGATGTATGTGTTGACTTTAACAGTTTTGACAGTTTTGTTGGATGGTAAGTTTTGTTCAAGGATAACATCTTTTTACGCTTTTTTGAATTATTGGTTCATCACTCAAATTTATTTTAATTACCGTATTACTCCGAATATAAGACGAGTGTTTTATTTTTCAAAAATACTATTGAAAGTTAGGGTAGTTTTATAAAGAAGATCATAAAAATGTTTTTTCGTGATTTGCTTGAAAAAAAAAATCGTCTTATAATTAATGTTGTTGAAAAACAAATTTCAAAATGTAATATCAATGCTTGTGTTTTTTTATTTTGTAATTTATTAATTGTTTTGTTATTCATTTTTGTACAATTTTTAATTTATATTGTAATTCGAGGAAGTCTGTTATTGGTTATGTGAACTGTTGGCTTCCCTCAAAAAACCAAATAAATAAATAAATAATCTTGGGGGTCTTATAGTCGGGGTAATACGGAATATCACTGTCAAGGTAGATCTAATGGTTAAAGATAACATATAGCTTTTTGAGATAATTATTGTTTATTTTTCACTTCGCTGTTATTTGCTTATAATTCCTTGGATACGAGATATTTAAACATAATCATAACAACCGGGCGTAATCAGCGAGCGTAATGGATCCATAACGCTCGCTTATTATGCCCTTAATTTATTTTTTTTCGTTTTAATAAAAAATGTATCGAATAAATAATAACTAACTTTATTTTAGTATTTATAAACATCAGAACTTACTAAAATAAAGAAATCAATAACCTTACGTATCCAAATATGTGAAAAATATTTAACTTTTGAAAACAAATTCTTAAAAATACGCCAACAGTACAGTCTCATTTACGGCCGGCACCTTATTTTTTTATTGCTATAGTCCAAGGGTCGGTAAACCGCATGCCGCATGCGGCATCGCAAGCCGCGTGCGGCTCTTTGAGTAATTCGTGTGGCTCTTCAAATTACGTTGATAAGGAACAAAATTTATAAAAATTCAACAAATCATGTATTAAAACAAAATTATTGCTCTTTAAAACGTTTCCAAATGCCGTAAAGGGTGAATTTGGCTCTGAAGTTTGCCGACCCCTGCCATAGTCTAAAGGTTTCATATTCTTTTTCATATTTATGTTTTAATTTAGTTTGTAACGAACTTTTTGTTGCTTTTTGTGCATTTATATTGATATATTCGGGTAATTTTTGCATATTTATTTTAATTTTAATATCAATTCTGACAATTAAACGATTAAAAAAAATCATTTGTTTTTTGTCTATAAATACATGTTTATTGTCATAGGCTACTAGATCTGTTAATTTTAACTATTTACCGACCACCAACATATATAAGGGAGGTATTATCTGTCTCATTTTGTAATACGTAACTAACAGGGAAAGTTAATTTTTTATGTTGTATATTGACAATACATTTATAATATTATCATAGTATTGGTTCACACGGATACGCCAAAGTCTGTTTACACCACAACAGTCACCAAAGTAACCAGATCTAGTTTCGTATTACAAATTGAGACGGATTATATAAGCCGTTTACTTTTGTAAGGACAAACTAAATCTGGTTATTTTGGTGATTTTTATAGTGTATTACTGACTTTTAGAAACTTGGTTATATTGTAAAAAAGTTTTTATAGTTCGGGGTTATGTTTGTATTATTTTAGGTTAGTATTATATTTACAAAATATTTAAGATGTCACTATTCAAAATGAAATATGACAAATGATATTTTTTAAAAAGACATATTTATAATCTGACATTTAAAATTATTTTTCTGTAGTACCAACACGACATAAAGTTTCAAATGTGCAAACAGTGGAAAACAAAATTCCCACTTAGTTTGTTCTTACAAAAGTAAACGGCTTATATTGTGATCATACCGATTTTGACATTTCGATTTTTGCGATTTAACAAAATTTGCTATAAAAGCAATAACTAAAACTTTTACTTGAGACATTTTTTTTGTATGTATGCAGGTACGTTTCCATTACACATTATGAAATTATCAACGTAATATAATACGTTATTGTCTTTTATAATAATAACTACTCTGCTGCTAGAATGTATTTTATACAAGTACTTTGTAATGGCGGTCGGTCATGTGGTGGCCAAAGCTAATTTTTAAAATTAGAATACATATTTTTAGACATATTTGATAGCGTTTTTTTCTGTATATATTTTGTTTAAAATGAATGAAAGAATACACCCTTAAAGTAAGACAGATTCCTTCTGGAACATTCTGTATTTTATTTATTTCTTTCTCTTCTTGAGTACCGTCAGTATTATTATGATATTTTACGACTGTAATATATCCTGCATTGAACTCTCTAAAATTTGTCAGTCTTATACTATTACATAACTAGTGCACCCGTTGCCAACTGTGTTGGCAAACAAATCATTACCTTAATGTGGAACTTGCTCGACACCTCAGACTTCTTTCTCTAGCCATACGCCTAACTTCATCCAATTCAAATTGAATCAACTCTTCACCCATTATTAAAAACTGGACAAATAATGAGCATTATTCCGAATTATTAATTCATTAACTTTTTAAGATGGTGCATTATATTTATAATGTTAAAACTAAAAATGATTTGAGACGTTAAATTTAAAATATATTTATTAAAATTAATTTTCCATTTTCTCATATAATATAAAAATACGCACACGGAAAAAAGCACACATGAAAAAATACACACACGGCAAAAAGGGCACACGGAAAAAAGCGTACTTACACTATATCTCAAATCAGGGGGGTAGATTTACAATATCCCACTGAACACTGCGCATGCGTCACACACACGTCATTTGTTCAACATACAGAGATTCTAAACAGGTGGGACTGTGCAGAACTTTTAAAACACAATTTATTTTTAGGTGGTTTATAAAAAAACAAAACAGTTATCAACCATAACCTAAGATAGTGCTTTTAAGGTGAATCACTGTCCCTGGCCCTGCACAGAACAGTTAAAATACAATTTATTTTTAGGTGGTTTGTAAAAGAAAAAAAAAATAAACAGTTATCAACCATAACCTAAGATAGTGCTTTTAAGGTGAATCTAACCTAAACTAAAAGGAAAATGATATTTTAATGTGATAAATAAACAGAAACCATTGTTTTAGAGCCACTGATAATTCTTGAATTATTTAGTGTAGTCGTTATTGTAACATAATATATCTTGTTGTTATAGTTACTTGTATGACAGTTAATTAATTAATAAATATATAATAAAATACATAACATGGTGGCAGCGAGCGGTTACTGAAAATATAAATAAATAATTAATTAAAAACGATTTTAAGTGCTCCAAAATGAACCGGACTCGGAGTGGACGTACAGTAAGAACTCCAGATCGGTACGTTCCTTGGAAAAAGAAGAACATGTAACATAATATATCTTGTTGTTATAGTTACTTGTATGACAGTTAATTAATTAATAAATATATAATAAAATACATAACAGTTATGTGCTGCCATCTGTATAGAGTTTGCAGTGGGATATTGTATATCTTGTCCTATAAATCGTAGAAATAAAAAAATAATAAAGCATTGAAAAAATAATAATTAAGAAAAAAAGTCACATTTTTCTTACTTTCATCAAAACCAAATATTTTTTAAAATAATTATTTTTCTGCTAATAATAATTTTAATCAAAAATGTCAAATATCACGGAAGGATAACGTTTTTCTGTGTTTTGTTTCGTAAAAAAACCGATCCGTGTATTTCACAACTAAATTAATAATTGTGAAGTGATTTTTTAATGAAAAACACAACTGTCATTTTTACTAATTTATTGTCAACACTCAAAACAAAAATTCACAGCACACTACTGTCCAATACATAAACAATAATTTCTTACAATTCTATCAATTATTATAAAAAGTGTTCGTAGAATATTCACTATTATTGCATCTTATAATAATTATAAAAAGTGTTCGTAGAAAATTCACTATTATTGCATCAACAATATATTTTAAACAATTTTGACATAAATAATTAACATATGCGCGCCTCTATCGGGGAATGAAGAAACGACCGGTCGAACATACGAACCTCTATGATACGAACATACAAACAGGCGTATTATATTATAGGATAGAAATGTGCCAGAAATCTATATCCGTATCCATATCCGTATCCGTCTCCGTCTCCGTATCCGTTTCCGCGGATATCCCCAAGAAAATATTATGTATATGCGTATCCAAATATGTATCTGTTGATTTTGGTGCGGATATCATACGGATATTTTTATTTTATTATGAATAAAAATGTTCTATTAATCTTTATTAATAAAATTAGTTTTAAAACTGTTTCTGGAAAAGTTTTAGGGTTAAAAATAATGTAAACAGTAGTAAGCTTACAAAATTTTATTACAGAAATACAAACAATGTTTATAATGATTTTCATTAGAAACTAGGAGTAACCGTGCTTTGCTACGGCATTTAAATACTTAAAATCCAAGAAAGTAGAACATAACGCTCACAACGTTAAAGTTAAATATATAAAACGATAATATAATTTTCAGTTAACTATTAGGTGATGGGAAATAAAGAAATTTCCAGCAGTTCCATCTATTGATCTGCCTAAATAAAACTTTTCCCAACGTTGAAGATAAATTTATAAAATATTATAGTATATATATTCTTTATTCCCCTAAGCCTTGCGGCGTTCAGGGAACGTTTACAAAAAAATAAAAATAAAATAAAAAATAAAACAATCCATCCAAAAATACATAACAATAACATCCAATACAATTTACATTTTACAATATTTTTTTCTCTTTTCTTTCTTCTTTCCGTTACCCCTTCCTGTTATCCTTCCCCAATCTCCATCCTTCTTGCCTCTAATTCTCTCGCCCACCTCTCCCCCCTTCCATCTTCGTGCAACAGGTCTAATGTGCTCCCCGACCATACTGTCATCTCTCTACACCTCTTCGCGAGGTGCTCTATATCTTCCTCCTCCTCCCCGCACATCCTGCACATCTTATCCTCCTGTCTCCTCCAATATCTATTTCCTCTCTCTTCATTCCCGCACCTTAGTCTCGCAATCCTCCTAACTCTCCCTCCTGACCTTCCTCTTTCTCCCCTCAAGTAGCTTGGTACCCCTATAGCTCTGACCTCCTTATATCTCCCTGCGCTCCTTGAATTATCTATTCTGAGTGTCCTTTCTTGCTCCCCCACTTCCTTATCCCTCCTCCACAACTCCTCAATCACGCTTATCCCGTCTTTTCTTCTCCTTTCCACCTCTATCGCATCCACTCCGCATCTCCAGTAATACTCTTTTCTCATCTCCCCCCATGCGTACCATCTTCCTTTCTGTTCCTCTCTGGCTCTTTCTTCCCAGCATTCCTTCATTATTTTTTTGTCTATTTCTATTCTAACTTTTTCTTCGTACTTAACCGCCCTCCTTCCTGTACCCACTTTCATCTTATCCCTTTTCAGTTCCTCTCGTACAATGTGCCCTGGTGTCGTTCTATCTACCCCTAAGATCGATCTTAAATACCTCTCCTGTACTCGTTCTACCTTCTCCCATTCCTTCCATCCCCAAATTTCCACCCCATATAGCAGGATGTTTTTCACCACGGCGTCAAACAACCTCAATCTCCATCTAATATCGTCGCTAAACTTCCTCTCTCCTATACTCCACAGCTTCCCCATGACTATCCTTGCCTTCTTTACTCTTTCCCTTATGTGTTGTTCAGCCCCATTGTTCCTCGTTAGTATATAACCTAGGTATTTTATACTCTTCACCTCTTCTATTTCTCTGCCACCCCATTCCCATTTTATCTTCTTTCTTCTTCCTCCTCCTTTACCGAATACCATTACCTTCGTCTTATCCCTGTTTACTTCTAATTTTTTCCTTTTGAAATATTTATCCGCCCTTTCAATCATTCTATTAAGCTCCTGTTCCTCCTCTGATAAACATAAAATATGATAGTATGGTAATTTTAACTAACGTTAAGCAGCGGAAAAGAAACAACTATCGTATCAACAACGTACACAAATAACTATACTGAAATCTTATTAGTAATTAAAATTCGTTTAAAAATCATAATTATTAACATTAAATAATCCTATTTAATAACTAATAATTACAAATATATAATTTATGTTTTTTACTACATTAGTCTCCACTTTGCTTGAATAAAATAATTTTCAACAAAAAATAAAAAAAACTGGACTAACAACTAATTGCATAATACCAATTAAAAAATTTTAAAAGGTGTGTTAATGTTGGGCAATTTAACATTTTAAATAACCAGTAGGGCTGGTAACATTTTGATATATTGGGCGTACATTATCTGAATTAGACCAGTTCAAATATTTCTTAATATTTTGTCACGCACTATGAACAAAAACAAATTTTTCGAAATTGAAACCCATAAATTACAATCAAGTCCTGGATAATAACAATGTTTTAACAGTGGCGCAGCCAGTATTTTGTTTTGGGGAGGGCCGAATCAAATTTCGAGGGTACGCGGGCCGCATACGGCCTTGAACCTTATTTTTTATGGTCCTTGAAGCGGTAATCAAAATCACTTGAGGTTATTTAGGGGAAAAATATATTTAAAAATGTAAAATATACTCTCTTCCCCTTTTCTGTTTATAAAAAAATGTCAAGAAACCCTTCGGGATATTTAAAGTTCCGTCACTGCTTCGACACCCCTGCTCAACATCATATCCAACAGCAGGTTGGATATTGATGATTATATCAAATAATAATTCCATTATTTGTTGATAAAAAAATGTAATTGTTAATGATTACTGGTTACTGGATTACTGGATTGATGGTTACTTTCACTTGATTTTTTCTTCGATAAATATGTTCAGTTTTCTAAATCAGCCGCTTGGCCATAATTTGTACAGAACGAACAGACTCATGTGACGGAATAAGGATATCAGTCTCAGTAAGGATGTCTTGATTATACCTACGAAAACCTAAAAATAACATGTAAATCTGCATTTTCTGTTAATTTCAACACTAATCATAATAACATATAGCTTATTATTATTGTAAAATACATAAGTTATTTTGCTGTACGATTATGATAAAATTGTTAAATTTTCATTTCATTGGACCTTCAGAGGGGGCTTGTGTCCCCCTTCATCTGAATACGCCACTGTTGTTCAGTACAACTTATATCAGTCCTTTTTGTGTGTAAAACATTATAATTTCAAAAATATCTAAGAAGATATTGATATTCACATTTATCTACAAAATAAAACCAAATACCGATTTTAAGAGCGCTATTGTCTCCAAAACTACTCTCTTTATTATATTTCTACTATTTTTACTCTATTTCACGTTTGAGGTGTCATTTTAAAATTACATTCTGAAGGTTATACCGAAGTCAGATTTCCACTTTATCTTATCTGAATCGAGTAATTAGTTGTTTAAAACAGTTTTATCATTTGACTGGGCGAATATTTTAGTCGATGTGTCAGGGGGAAAAAGGATCAACGCTCCCCTTCATATAATTCGTTGGAGCATATTTGGAAAGTGATGTATTTTCACTTGGACAATAATTATGTCACTTTATCAAGAGTATGCAATCTTAAAAAAATGTTTATCTATATGAAAAAAAAAAAAAAAATGCCAAGTAATTGATAAATTAACTACTGTTGTGGTTAAATTTTATCTTCAACTCCCCAGGCAGCGCCGTGTAATCTGCTGGTCCTAGGAGGGGACTGTTTACTAGAAAACTTAAAATATCATCCATATAATTGACGTAACAGAAAAATATATTTAACAAACATTGTTTATAATAAAACACCAAATATTTTTTGTTTGATGCATTTTTAAATTGGATAAATAATAAGGGAGTAAAAGGGGCTGACCCTAAAACTAAACTTTTGAAATATCTCCCATATAATTGATTTGACAGCCAAAATGTAAATGAGAAAAAATGTTTATACTGATAAAACAAATCTTTTTTGTTCTGTTAATTTTTCAACTGGCTGTTTAGAGCAGCGGTTCTTAACCATTTTATACTCGGGACTCCCAAGAAAATAGGGGACACGCATAAAATTTATATTTCCTTAAAACTACATTTTTTTGATATGTTAATGTTAGTTATGTCACCTAACAAAACAAAAATCACATTTTAATTAATATTACAGCCAAATTTTTTAATTAAAATATTGTTAATTTGAAATAAGCCGACCACAGCGCGAAGGTTGCCGAGTAAATACGACTGAGTATGACGTCAAATCCCAGCAGCCCAGACTACAACATAATCTTTACGTGTGTATATTGTATTTTCCGAGAGTTTTGTATTTGTTGTTAAACAATTTTTCACGCATTTATTATTAAAATGGCAGATAAAGATTTTGTTTGGGCTCAGAGTGATAATTTACCCAACATTGATGCATTTATGCTCATGGAATATATGAAAAATAATGAATGATACAGTGCTGAAGAAATAAGTGGTGTGAAAACAGACTTGTAAGTAATCCATTTATATATTCTATAACTTAATGTAAACAAACGCTGCAATTCTGTAAAATGTAAATATTTATGTAATTTAGATGTCAGAATTTTACTACACTGTTTACATGAAGTTACAAAACGTTAGTGGCATAATTGAAATACTGCAATATAGGTTATATATTTTAATATAAAATTCAATTCGGTAAACATGTATAAATTGTTTTTACAGAATTAAACTTTATTTTAATTAAAATCACTCTAACTTTACACAATCTATAAAAGTTATACAAGCAAATAAGTTCACGACAGACTGTGTAGGCTGTATGCTGTACACTGGGTAGGTTGTACCCAGTACACTTAAGTGGGGTATGACGTCACACGTCGTTTTCGCGCGATACATACCTTTATGATTTTTTAAACCTTTAAATTTAAAAAAAAATGTTTTTTATGTTTATATGCAACAAGAGGAATATAATAAAAAAAATTAAAAAAATCGTGCCTATCCCCTATTTTTGAAATAATATTTTAAATGTTCTTAATAATTTATTGTTTCATAATCATGTTTATTGTAATTTTAAAAGCAAAAACTGGTAAAAATTAAATGTTTTCTTTTAATTTCGGGACCCCTGATTAAGAATCGCTGGTTTAGAGACTATAAATTCCTTAATCTGGCGCTGGGTATTCCTAGCTTATATTGGTTTTACTTTGAGCATAATGGGATCCTTTGGGAACAGAAGGATGCCTGTTTTAGTGAACTCAAGATCTTGACCTGCAGATGGATCTCCCTCAGACACGGAAAAGCTGTGATCCTTTAATAACTGTACAAGGGCCACCTTGATCTGCAGTAATGCGAATCTCATGCCCACACAATTTCTAGGACCTTCACCGAACGGTAAATAAGCATTAGGATGTCTGGTAGCCTTGCACTGCTCGGTAAAGCGCTCTGGATCGAAAAGTTTAGGGTTTGGGTAATGTACTGGGTCCCTATGGATGCCTAATATCGACAAAGCTACCAATGTGCCGGGCTCCACTGTGAGTGGAGTGTTACCTGGATACTCTAGCACACATCGCTCGCGACAAACACGAACCAGATTGGGTGCGATGGGGTATTTCCTCAAGGTCTCATTAACTACCATGTCGAGGTATTTCATTTCCATTATAGACTCGTAGGTGACTTGCCCGTTATGCTTCTGCACAGTGTTCTTGATGTCAGCTCTCAACCTTTCTTGGACGTTGGGGTTTTGCGCTAACTCAAACAAACAAATTGCGCTCGTAGTTGAGCTTGTTTCGAATCCAGCAATGAAGAACGCGAAGGCCTGCGCGGCTAATTCATCCAATGTTATATTCTCGCCAGTGTCCAGGTCCTTGTTCAGCTTGTCTTTGTCTTGGTCGTCTGTTGCTGTGGGTGTCAGCATTAAAGCATCGTCTTGTATACTCTGGTTGTTTTTGAGTCGTATGAATAGATCCATAAAATCTCGTCGATGCACGTCATGCTTCTCTCGGTATTCGATGTTGTCTTTGATCACTCTCATGAAAAAGTCTGCGCAATACTTATCCGTCACTGTGACGTTAAAGGCGCGTAGCACTCCTGGAACGAAGAAACCGAATGTTGTTAACATCGAATTGGACAGGGTTGTGTCGATGAATCTGTGAACATATATTACTGTTAGAAGAGACGAATTATAGATATTTTTGAATATTCAGGAAACGGGAACGGAAAAGTGGGAGTACACGGAAATATACGTCTTCTCTTTTATTTTATCTTCGTAGATCAGCAGTAATAACACATGTCAACAAGGTTTTACTAACATGTATGAAAACAATTATTTTTAGTTAGCTCCAATACCCTGATTCTAAATCTGAACTCAAAAATTTTCTATGAGGTCACAATTTTTATTTATTCATGAAATAAATTTAAACGTAATTATTTGAATTTTGGCGTTTGTGACTGCAAACAGAGGGTATAATAATAATAAGTTTGGACGTAACACAAGTGCGAAAAGTAGTGTATACAGTGATGCCAAGTTGGTGCATTTTGCACTAGATCTGGTGTATTGAAAGCCTATCTAGTGACCAAAATTGCGTTCTAGTGCGCTAGTGCAAATTCTGGTGTGTTTCTGTTTTAAATCATCTGTTGATGATTTAAAACTGCGAAAATTTGGTGAACTGAAGACTCTCAACTCACCACATTTTCGGCGATATCTTATATTATAACTTGTGTGCTACGTAATTAATATTTTGTAAACCTCTTTAGTTTATTAATTTACTATTTATTTATTTATTTATTTCTTATTTATTTATATTTTAACTACTGACTATTTTATTTATTTTTTATTATTTGACATCATAACTTTTATTAATGTTTAATTTCTATATTTTTACTATCTTACAATGACCGTACATTTTAGATCAGCTCTGATGAAGAAATAAAATATTTCGAAACTGGTCAGCTAGATCTAGTTGTATCCTTTATGTCCGCAAGCCGTGCAACCTTCTCCACACCTATCAATGGGTGCGTTTTGTTGTGCCAAATCTGGTTTCGGTTTAATCAGAATACGCGTTTTGTTGCGACTGTATTCTCATTCTATTCATTCCACTCAAGCGATGACTCGAGGCCGGACGACTGGAATGAATAAGTGTGGTGGGGATGAAAAGTAATATGTATTTGAATGCAGTTGTCTTCATTTGGTTTTTAAATGTATTAGAATTAAATTTTGGTATTACTGCTTCAAAATAATTTTTACTTTTACGTAGGGTGACCATTTTCTTAAGAAGGCAATGCGGGACGGAGCAAAAAAAAAGTCCTCATCTCCCAAATCTAAGTGAAGAGCAAAAAAAAGGTCCTCATCTCCCAAAATCCAAGTGAAGAGCAAAGCAAAAAAAGGTCCTCACCTCCCAAATCCAAAATGCGGGACAAAATGTTAAAATGCGGGACTTTTGCGGGACAAAATGTTAAATTGCGGGACGAATGGTCACCCTACTTTTACGTATTTTCTCGTTTTGTGTCCTAAAATAAATATATACCTATATGATTTTAATATAGTATTATTAAATCTAAACTTAAAATGTATGTACAATTCAATTACTCGTTTTAAAACATTACGTTCTAGAATATTTGCTTCAAATATTAAGTATTCTTATTCTGCATTTATTATTTAGATTGTTCTACTACCATATGACAACCTCCATGCAAATGTCATTCCATGTTTACTTCACGATCAAAATTGTCGTATTCTTGTGCGGTAATTCTAGTACTTCTAACCACCACCAACAAAACGCACCCATTGTTAGTATTGCCACACTCTAATGCTGAAGTAGACGACTTTTTAGCCATTTGAACATAATTAAAAACAAATTAAGAAATAGGCTTCGGGTTGATACTGTTAATGCAATATTAACAGTAAAGACTGGACTTAAAAGATACAACAAATGTTGCTTTAATTATGAACTGCCGGATTCAGTGGTTTCTAAAATCAAAACAAACGAAACATACAAAAATGAAATAAACGAAGACGAGGAAGAAGCATTTAATATCTATCTTTAATAAATTAAAATAAATAATCATTTTGTTTTGTTGTAGAGTTCCTATTTTGTTAGTTAAGATGAGAAACGTTTACATTATCTTGTGATTAAAAATATGTTAACTAGGCAATTGGGAGTTTGCAATGTGTAGTTTTTGTTTTGAATGTGATTAAGTTAATAGTTAATGTTTATTATATATTTATTATTCTTGTACTGAATATTAAAAATTCTAATTTTCAAATAAAGTTAAGGACATTTTGTTGAAAAATCCCATTTATGATTTTAGTAATTTTGACAATATTGAATTTTGTATATGAAATCGTATGTACCTAATAATGACTGACTAAAAACAATAGATGTATATGTAATTTGGTCAATAAATTATTATTATTATTATTATTATTATTATTAAATATTAAAAGTTGTAATTCAACAATAAAAAAATAAATAAATAAATTTATTATTATTACTAACAGACATCTTCATACGATAAAAAAGTAATTGTTCGATATTGTTACAAAAAAATATATATATATTTAAAGCAAATTTTAAAAATGTGCTCCATTTGCATCTAAATATGCTTGGGCACTCCGTATTAAAGAAGCTTCCACTCGTTGATTTCCAGTATGATTTAGTTCAGTAGTTGAAGGGAAAGAAAAATACTATGCTATTTAGCGTACCTATGATATAGCGGGAACCTACAAATCACTCTACAGACTGTTACTTTTTTTTAGCTACATCCAAAACACCAGCAATATTCCAATACTGCGTCCATCTACAAATAATGGCGCAGCTCGTACAACGTCTTCCGGCCACATTTTAATTTTATTGCACAAAAAATGACTTGTAGGAGTTTAGAGATCTCTAAAATGCGTAACTAAGGGAATTTTTTTATTTTAACAATGATATTTGTGTCAAAACTTAAGTTATGATATTATATAGTCTTCTTTCAAACGGGCATTGTTTGTTGTTACAGCCTGTTTAATTAGCAACAAAAAATATTTATTTATGCAGACATTGTATTACCTTCCATTACTTATATTTTCCAAATAAAACGGTTAAATATTTTGTATCAGCCTTTAAAATTCAACATTAAGACATTTTTTTCGTCGGCCAGTGTATATATTTTTTTTATTTCATAATCGATTAATCGATTATTTTCTACCAATTTAATCGATTATAACATTTCGATTAATCAAATGATCAATTAATCGGTTAATTAATTTTTATTGACCTCTCTACATGTAGACTCTCGCTTTTCGTGTTAATTATTTACACTTCTTTTTTGGTTAAATTTAGTGTAAAGTTTACACTTACATACTGGTTAAATTATAGTGGAAGAAAATAAATAATGTTAAAGTAGTGTTAATTTTAACACTGAAAAGGTAATATTTCATCAAATTGGCACTATCTGAATAAATGAAGATTTATACGGTGATTTGGTTAAAAATAATTAACATTTAACTTTTTTTAAATGAAAATTTTAACACTAGAATTTTAAACAGACTGAGAATGAATTATTTACACTTATGAATTTTTTGCTGTGTAGCGTGTTTAAAAATCATTTTAAACAAGCCCAACAGCAATAGATTAAATATTAACAAAATATAATTTTAATACAATATCTATTAGGCTTTTTAAATTTTAATACTAAATGCTGAAATGGCGTGCCATAATATGGTATGCCTTTTTAACATTCTTATGGAATAAGATTTTAATTTTAATTTTGCTTCATAATATTTTCTGATATTCTTCGAGATGCAAATACTAAATTTCATAACGTCGTTCTACACTATTACAAAAATTTCCCGTCAATTCTCGGGAAGGAATTCTTGAGACCAGGGCCGGCCATCTTCATAAAGGGGCCCAGTGCAAGTAATTTTTTGGGGCATCAATAAGTAACGCAAGAATAAAAAAAAGCTAATGTCTTTTCCCGAAAAAAAAACACACCGAAATATTTAAAGAGGGGGTAGAATTATTGCCTAAGGCCCCATAAACCAGACTGGGGGAATATACAGCCCAATGCCTTATACAATTCGGGCCCTGGCTATCTTACATCCGCTGAACTTCCTATATGAGTAGCCCTGCTCAGGTAGAAACCCCAATGGTGACTAACCTATTGCCGACCTGGCGAAACTCGACCTGCGGGTCCTTCAGACTATTGCATTCAAGTCCAAACACACAGGAACCGATGATGTCCGTAGTGAAGCGGGCAAGAAGGTCCTTCACGTCTACGGCGGCATTCGTCGTCATCTCCTCATGCAGGACCTGCCGAAGCTGATCACTTACAACTGCCAATGTCTCAAACATCATCTTCATCTTGCCTGACGTGAAAGTAGGCGATATTTTATGGCGCAGTTTCTTCCACTTGGCTCCACCAATAGCGAACATATGAGCGCTTAGTGGATCATGTTCCTCATTGAAATAAAGCCCGCGATCTGGAAACTTAGAAAACTCCTTGATGAAGATGGTGCGCACTAATTCAAGATCTAGGATAAGTAGCATCGGCTTGTTGAATAAGTAGAGGCCGGCGTAGGGTTGGCGGTGACCATACGTCTCTCGAAGATGGTTGTACTGATCGCACAAATCCACGCCAGGGTTCTTTTGACGTAGGGCGAGCCGCTTCATATTGCCAAAGGGAAAGGTGGGTGGGAGGTAGGGAACACCTTGACGCTCCCAGTAACTGAAAGCATGGCGGAACCACAGATATATCGTCACTAGCAGCAGGCATAGAACACCCACCAAGTCTGCCGTCAAAGACCCAAAATAAAGACTCATTGTTCTACGGAACCTATAATGCAAAAGCACATGATAAAATGCATATTAAATGGGACCATTGTGTTATGGCTCAGAGATATATTTATTATATTGACTACAGTTTCGGTTCTCACCATTGTCCAAGTTTGGGGAAGGTTGCCAATATCTCACTATTTAAAATATTTACTCCCCGTTGCCTACGCAAGTAGAACTTTAAATGACTCAGAATTAAAACACAGCACAATAGAAAAATAATTATTGGCAATTGTTTGGGCTATGAAATATTTTCGACTCTAGATTTTTTGAAGGACATTCAAAATTGTAACGGACCATTTATTTCCACGGCTATCTGAATTTTGACGAAAACACAATATTTGATTTTCCAAATATTTAGTTATATGTCTAGTTAAATATCTAGTTATATTCAAATATCTTATTTTAATGTGTTTTATTATTAACCTGTGATATTCGATGATAATTGGCCCCTTTACAGCCTCTTACCATCACCTTGCGTCTGTTCATTTTTTCGAACAGACTTTTTATATTATTTATTTGTATTTGTCCGGCTGCGTTAGGCGCAAGTACTCTTTCTTGCTGTGCGTCAAAAAATTTAACTAACTTACTAACTAACCAAATATCTAGTGTTACAGACATTCTATGGCATCAAATTTAAACTTTTTGATAGTAAAAACTAATTCTAAACAACTTTTTATTCTTATATTTTTGCTCTAAAATGTACAGAAGAGCCAATTTTCGCACTTATATAAAATCCCATGTTAAACTGCTATGTTCTGGGTTTCGTTGCACAAACGCTTTTTTTTTTTTGAACGACAAACAGCTATAATTTTTGAAATTATAATATGATCCAAAATTTTGGTTGAACTATCAGTATTAATATACTATTAATGTACATTATTGAGATTTTTTTTTTTGATTTTCAGACCAACGCCTCTGGGAAATGGGGTGGGAGATAAAAGTTTTTTGACACATTTTTGGCGAAAAAAATATTTCTTTAAAATAGAACTGTTTGATAGAACAGTTCTAGAATAGAACATTTGATAAAAAATATCTTTTTTTATTTCGTTAAATATATATTTGTATATCTATATTATTCCCACTATGTATTTTTTAGAACTGTCTATAGTTTTTCTATATGTGGGTCAAAGAGTTGTAGCAGGATGTTAAATTTCAACTTTGTATGTTCAGCCGATTGGCCACAATTTCTACAAAACCGACAGACAGACACATGAATAACGTCATTTTTACAAATATTTTAAATTTAAAATGTATATATATATATATATAAATATATATAGGGTGTTTGTTTGAAACGGGGCACCCCGAAAATCTCCTTTATTTAAGATACAAAAAATCTTGAGAACAAAAGTTAAACTAGACAAAGAGGCCCATCTAAAGGTTACTATAAGAATTCTGAGACTTTTAGAGAATTTTAGAGATTATTGTTTATTTTTTTATTGTTTTCAAAGCTTGCTACGTTCAACTTTGTAAAACTCATGTTGATTATTATTTTGTAAATAAATGGTCGCCATTTTGAAATGGTTATTTGAAATGGTCATTGTAAAGCTAATTTAATGTACTTTTAGGAAAAAAATATAAAATTATCGATTCCCTATGCTAGATCAAAAGTCAACATCATTTCTGGTGAAACCGGAAGTGCCTCAGAATTCTTATAGTAACCTTTAGATGGGCCTTTTTGTCTAGTTTAACTTTTGTTCTGAAGATTTTTTGTATCTTAAATAAAGGAGATTTTCGGGGTGCCCCGTTTCAAACAAACATCCTGTATACACTCTAATATGTGTTCATGGTACACTAAAAATTGAACTTTTTGTGTATCATGAAGTCCCTCGTTTTTCTTGTTAATTATTTACACTTCTTTATTGGTTAAATTCAGTGTAAAGTTTATACTTACATACTAGTTAAATTATAGTGTTAGAAAATAAATAATGTTAAAGTATCTGAATATATGAAGATTTACACGTTTTTATTTTTAAGTTTTTAATTAGTAGGTTAATAGTAAGTAGTAAGTTTTAATTAGTAGTTGAAACCAGCAACGATGGCTATTTGCGCCTACCACAGCCCATCTAAATTACAATATATTAGTACTTACTGTGCAAGTCACTGCAATTCTAGTAACACTATATATCCAAAATAAACGGAGAGCAAGGCCGACTAACTCTCTTTGAAGGCTACAGTGTGAAATGACCCCTCACTTGTAATTACTGGTCATTTAAAATTAGCTAATAAATAAATAAATGATGGTGACGTGAGAAGAATGGTGAAAATAACACTCTAATTACTTATTTTCATTAAATACTTCTGTCAAGTGACTCGTTTTAATAGGTTTAAATTACTTATCTATGCACATGGACGCCCAAAGTAAAGGACAAAGGGGCACCACCACCACGAATTCACCACTTTTAAGTGTTTTATTCCAAACCCTTATGCTTTTTTGTTCTCAATTTTATTTATTTTTATATTCTTCTATTGTGTATTATAACTATTTTTATAATGTCTATTTTATATTTGCTATCAAATGTTTAACAAATTTTAGTTCATTAAGGGGGCATTAAGAGGACACTGCCTCGGCCGTCGGAAAGAGTAAGCTGGGCGCGGAGAGAACGCACGGGCCCAGGTAAAATAATAATTCCGGGCCCGGGAAAACAATAATTGCGCCACAGGCAGCGGTGGTGTAAGGCAGGGGCGACAGGGGCACGGGCCCAGAGCGCCAAAACAGACGCTTAGATATACAGATATACATACATTAGATATACATATTCTAAGTTTTTCTATTTTTATTTAGATCAAAATTATAAATTTTCATTTCTATATCAATCTTGTACATATTAAATATAAAAATGAGTTTAAAGCAGAGAGTCAAACCCAAATTTATTTCGTTCCGGTTTACGGTTACGTTTCAAGTAAATGTTTTTCATTCCAATTTCGGTTTCGGTTCTTCTAAAAATTCCGGTTCAGTTCCGGTTCGGTTACGGTTCGAATTTATGTATTACTTAGTACTCTTGTTTTTCAATTATAAAATTGAAAATATGAAATGAAATATAACGTAATTAAAAATTGATTATTTTATTGTCAAAAACAAAAAAAAAAAAACAAAAATTAACATAAAAATGAAAATACAAAAACATATTGGACGTAAATAAAATAAAATTCTAACAAATTAGGAAGAAATTACAAAAATAATTAATAAGACACAGTCAAGACAGTCAGTTGCCTGGGGCGCCACATGCAAGGGGTGCTGAAAATTATGGTTGAAGACTTATTTTCTGCCCAACAAATATTTTTGACAGCAATGAGCAACTTCATTTTCAGCGCCTCTAAAAATTTTGATTTAGCTGGCTAGTAACTTCGACTTATTTTTTGCATAATTGTGCACATCTGGGGGAGCCATATAAAGAGTCTGCCCGGGGCGCGGAAATAATTTAGTCTGACCCTGATCACACGCAGTTAATATAATCACAATTATAGAGAAGAAATAACTTAATTAATAATATGAACTTTTCTCTTACAAAAATAATAAATAACAGTTTGTAGAATTGACATGCTTATATGTCAAATTTCAACTCTCTAAGTTTAACCGTTTGGCTACAATTTTTACCGAACAGACAGACGACAAAATGACGGTATAAGGGTTTTTTGGTCACACCTACAAAACCCTAAAAAAGGTCCTCACCTCTTAAAATACAAATGATGAGCAAAAAAAGAAAAAAAGGAGTCCTCGTTTCTCGCTTTCGCAATGGCGCCCCTTAGTCAAGCCCGTCAGCGCCCTTTTCCTTAGTGCGCCCAGTGCCGTCGCCCCCTCCGCCTCCCTTACTGCGGCTCTGATTACGTCAACTATGATGGATGATTGTTTATCCGATGAGTATTTTAAGTGTGCACAGGGAAAACTTACTAATAATAGAGTAGATTTAATAGAAAAAGTTTCAGTTTGATATTGATCGCAGACTCCTTTTATTTTTATATAAGTAGTGTTCTGTATTTATGAAAGCTTAGTAAATTACTAAATATTTTCAAAAATACACCTTCATATTTTGATCCCCCTCGAAAAAAATATTGCGGGCGCCCATAAAGCTGAACATAAATAAATTCAGCTTCAGGTTTTCCTTTTTCTTTTACTTCAAAGTTTCGCCCGCCGCCTAGGAAAAAAAAAAAAGAGGATGGCCTATCGCGATTCAAGAATAGTCGTGTGGAAACGCTCTTACTGTCTGTTTATAAACAAAAAGGTATGTTCTTTGTTTACAAAAAGCGTGCTAATTAATATTACATAGTTAAAATGTATGTAAAGTATAAATTAAAACATTGTATAAACTTGTTTTACACTTCAGTAATTACATGAAAATGGATGAAGAGCCTTCAAAAAAATGATATAATTTAAGAAAACCTTCAAAACATATGTCGAAATTCTATTTATATAATTAAACTTGACATAATTAAATTAAACAAAGTATATTTAATGGTTAAATCAAGTTTTTGCATTATTTTTTGTTGTTTTGCTACTGGCCCCTAACTTTTCTTTAACTTTGTGTTACGCAACTCAGTAATAACAGTACTTTATAAATGGATAATATAATTACTTTGCTTTACTACAGTAATTAAACACACTAACATATTATTAAACAATATTATTTGCATTTATATTGTCTGATATATCTACCAGATCTTAAATTATTATACCTGGACCTTTCTTAACTCAATTTTTATTAGTTTTTTTGCGAAATAACCAAATGTTTCCTAACTTTGAAATAAAAAATTAATTGCTTACTTAGAAAATACAAGAAAAAAAAATAATATTTGTAAATAAAATAAGGGTACGAACACATAAAAAGATCGTTTCCAGCGCCGATTTATCAACGACTATAAGCACATAAAAGTGACATCAGTAAATTATTCATTCCTGTGGACGGATCGGTACTAAAAGTTGATCAAATAGATCATATTAATAACTACGTCACAAAATCCTTTTATTTGAATTAAGCATGTTGTATTTTTTTTTAAATTGTATTTTGGAAGTACATATAAATTAAGTTTTCAAAGTAAGAAAATGCTTCACATCAAAACTACAAGTCAATATTTATTTATTGAAATTATCATTTCATATATTATAATTTAATATGTCATTATTTTTGAAGAACAATATTATTTTGAAGGTTAAGTTTGAAAAATTTACGTTAATAATCGTTATTATGGCAAGTAACATGGCAAGCAATAAGTCTGTCATTTCTAAATAGTTTGAAGGAACAATATGTTGTTTTTATTTTATCCATTATTGCAGGGCCGCCCCTAGCATTTTGCGGGGCCTGGAGCAAAACTAGAGTTGCGGGGCCCCAAAACTGTATTTGCGGGGCCCCATCTATATACATATTGAATAACTATCTTTTCTTTAATATTATTAACTATTAACAAAGTACACATACTTATATTCAATGAAAATATAAATTTTTTCCAACTATTTATAAAACTTGGAATAATATTTTTAATGTATTTTATTATTTTATTACTTGACGGTCGAAGCGCGGGGCCACTACAGGCGCGGGGCCTGGGGCAGATACCCCACTTGCCCTCGCCTAGGGGCGGCCCTGCTTTATTGGTTTTCATTTGCATCTTTCAAAAAACGAAAAAAAAATTACAATTAAGAATGTGGCTGTAATGGTTCTAATTTGGATAAAAAAATACACCATTATGCATTCTGGAACAAAATATTAATGATTACTTAGTTTTAATTAAGTAAATACTAAAGATATTTCGATATTATTTAAAAACGTAACCTATAAATATATCTTAGAATCCTTATTTATATGTTTATAAAAACATTATTCTATAATATAAAGTATCTGAATTGTATAATATTCTAGTGTATACTTCTCAAAGATATATATTTTTTGCTTCAAGATCGAAAATAATTATAAAACAAAATAATGACACACGTATTATAAATCAGCAAAAAAATTCCGAAGGAAACCGTTGTCAAATGGCAGCACAGTATGTGACGTCACATTAATATGGTCTATAGTGAGGGCTGCCCAACCAGTCGATCGCGATCTACCGGTCATCGCGGCGTGGTTTTAAGTAGATCTTTAGTTTCTCTTGCTTCCATGTACTTAAAAATACATTTTATAAATATAAAGTAAAAATTAAAACAAGCTTCTCGCTAGCCTATGTGAACGGCAAAGAAATTTAAATCAAAGCTACTGACGATAAAATGCGCGAAAAGTAACTGTCCGCACAATCGCTCACGTTTGCTTGAATGGGATAAGTGACTGGCAAGATGATAGCCTGGCGGAATGTAATGTCTAATTTTCTTAAATTTTCCGCAACGAAGACCGGTGATCGCACATTAAAAAACCACTCATTTATAAAAATACAGCGAAAAAAAACCTTATCTTAACATACCCTAACCAACAAAACTTAAAAACAAAGAACCATTTTTTAATCATCTTGCAAAAAATTCGTTGGCGATCAATGTGTTCACCGTCGGGTTAAAAGTGCAGTCTTGGAGGGCCTATAGTCGGATTGCTGATAGGTGACTGTTACATGTATGTATCAAGTAGTGCATTCATATAATAACCTAGTTACCATTTTTCAGCGATTTAAAAAATGTTTTTTGTTATTTGTCTTATCTGTCAGTGTCTGGTAATAAATATTAATTAGTAGAGCTTGGGGTCAATTATTAAATTCACAAACTTTAATTTTAAATCTGCTGGGATATTTTAATTCCGAAAAAGAGAACAATGGGCCACTTATTGCTCTATCTTGTGTCCATCAAAGAGTAGCAGCTGCCTTAAAGATTTCGGAATCAACAATTCGTAGAATTATAAAATGTAATAAATCTGAACTTCTCACTAACAAAATCACGAGAAAACGAAGGAAATTAAAATCTGAACCAATTTATTTTATGGATACATTGACACAAAGGTATGGTCATGAAGTACTAAGATTACCTCCTTACTGTCAGTTTAACCCCATTGAACTAATTTGGGGTATAACAAAAAATTATTATGATAGACATATTGGTCAAAACGGATATAGTGATAACGAAGTTTTGAAAATGTGGCAAGTAGCCTGTGATCAAATTAGTTGTGAAACTTGGGCAAAATCTGTTAAAAAACCCGAAAATTTAATAAATGAATGGTGGGAAAGGGAAAGGATTGTTGATGATATTAATCCAATAATAATAAATACAAGAAATGACAGTGATAGTTCAGATGACGACGATATCATGCATTACAGTAATTTTTTTAAAATAAAAATAAACATTTAAATACAACTTGTAGCAATTTATTATATGAATAAATATATTTTTACTTAATATTTTATTACTTTGTACTTAGGGGAAACATAAAAATTTAATTTAATTAAACAACAAATTATAATCCAAAATTTACGTATGAGTATAAGTTTTTCCTTATTTATAATTATTACCTTAAAATTAATAATTTTGTTTGTTTGAGTACTGCTGTGAATTTATTTTCGTGCTCTAATAAGTAAAGATATCTACGAATCATGCCGTTTCTTTCTAATGCTTTGTTTTTTATTAAAATAATTTGGAAGGTTAGTTGTCAACTTGCGTCACTATACGTTACTATGGGTATGCAAATAATTATAATGATATAGACAGAGAAAGCATATAGTATTGTATATCGATACTTGTAGCAACGAACAGTCACCTATCAGCAATCCGACTATATAAAGAACCTTCATAAACATGTTTTTGTAAATTTCGTTTTGCGTATTAGGTTAGTTTTACATGAAAAACAAATTTTAAATTGCAATACGTAATGAATTTTTTCAAAATCTTCTTCCCTAGGGAAGCCTCCCCCCCTCGGAAGGGCACTATATTAACCTCCCCCCCCACCCTAGTGGCCGGCTACGCATTCTGGTCGATCGTGGTAATTATATATATAAAAAAGTAGATCCCAAATACAAAAAGGTTGAACAGCCCTGGTCTATAGTGTTTAATGGTTAGCACTTCAAAATTGAAAATCTGTGGGAAAATATTTAAATTTAAGTTCAATATAAAGGTAACGAATTAATTTGTTCACTTATAATAAACAAGGTCGTTTCAATTTTTTTGTTTTGCCGATGTTAGACTACCTTGACAATGAATTTCATCATGCTTTTTAATCATATTATAATCATAAAAATTGTTTATATTTGTTACTATTTAGGTTCATCGTCATCAAAATACTTCTGTCTAATCCATAATTCTTTTTCATCTTTTTTAGGGGTGCTATGTCATGTTGAACTTTCCTATCCAGCAGCTTTATCTTATGCTCAGGCAGCTACTTCTTACGCCAACACAGTTTATGCACAATTAGCTAGCTCACATGCACAACCAAGTACCTCTTATGCACATACAACTATTTCTTTTCCATCACCGGCTGTCTCTTATGCATCACCAGCTGTCTCTTATGTATCACCATCACCGGCTGTCTCTTATGCACCACCAACTGTATCGCATAAATCGCCGACTATTTCTTATGCACCATCTAGTCAAACTGTGTTCACTCCATATTCTTATGAATTAGGTATTATTTTATTTTAGTTAATTTGGATTAGTTATTAAACGATGGTTTTGGCCAGTCTTTAATAAATTATAAATGATTGTAGCACAACCAGGGCCGGCGCCGCATGCAGGCGCCGTTATGAAGGGGGCGCTGCTGTTATGCTCAGAAGGGCGCCAAATTAATGTAAAAATAATCAGAGTAATGTAATTTTGTAGCGAAGACTTTTTTTAGGTCATCTCTTGAATTTTAGAAGTAAGGACGTTTTTTTTTTTCAGGTCACCATTTAAATTTTAGAAGTGAAGACTTTTTTTTAGGTTACCACTTATATTTTAGAAGTGAGGATCTTTTTGTTTCCACGACATCACTATGTTTAAGAGAGCCCAATTATAAAATCTTACCCAGGGATCGTAAAAAGCTAGTTACGGCCCTGTCTGGGGGCGCTGAATTAAGTCTTGCCTACGGGCGCCAACGTTCCCTCGCGCAGGCACTGAGCACAACCCTCAGAAAAGCCACTCGCACGCTCACATTATGTGAGTGGAAAAATGTATTTATGACTAACAAATTGTGAGAAAGCTGTAAAGCTGGATGCAGATTAGCGAGACGATCCTGTAAGATACCACGTAATGTAACACGCCGTATAAAGCTAAGCCCAGATAGCGAGCCGATTCTGTAATGTACCGCGTAATGTAACACGCCGTGTAACATTTTTGTCTAGAGTGGACGGTATCACATACTCAAGCCGAGAGGTTCGCAAAGCGCTCGATCTGATCCGCTCTGTGTCGGTTTTTGTCGCGATCACAACGGGTTCGGCGATTTTGATTGGACGTGTTCGAGGTAATTTTGACACCGAGCATGGACGTTTGATATAAAGTTTATACAACCTAGAGTAGATAGAAGATGTTAATTAATAAATTTATTTAATTATTTTTCGACATGTTCGGCCAACAGTTTAGCTTCTTCAAGATTTTTTGTGTCTTGTTAGGGTTTTGTAGGTATGACCAAAAAACCCTTATACCGTCATTTTGTCGTCTGTCTGTCTGTCTGTCTGTTCGGTAAAAATTTTAGCAAAACGGCTAAACCTAGAGAGTTGAAATTTGGCATGCTTATACAACTCTTTGACCCGCACATAGGAAAAATACTAAAATATCTAAAAAACATATCCCCCTAAAAATATAAAAAAATATTGCTCATCAAAAAAAAAAATATTTTTTTAAAATTCTGAGTAGGGTATCAGAAGCCCTTAGTACTTGGGTTAACGATCAAAATTATTGCAAAATAAATTATTTTGATGCGATTTTTGCCAAAATTGTGCAAAAAAAATTGTCCCACACCCTGTAGCCCAGATGGTTTAAACTAAAAATCTGAAAAAAAATCTAAGTAATGTACATTGGTGTGAACCGGAATAGTACAACAGGAATTTTTGATCAGATTATGTTTTCGGAAAATAAAGCATTTTTTGTGTTTTTAACTAAAATATGTTAAATATTTAATTCGCTATGTAACACACCAGATCAGTAGCTCTAGTATCGTAGTTGGTTTTGTCGTGCGCCTTGTAATTTGCAAACTAGAGTTCGAATCCTGTTAATTTTATTTTTTCTGTTTTGTTTTGCATTTTTATTTTGTTTAAATTATTTTGTCAAAATTCTAGTTACATTTTGGTAAATGTTGCATTTAATTTTTAAAAGCGTAAATTTAATAACCAGTGGGCAGTGTTGAAATTATAATTTAATTCTTAAAATGTTTGACGAAATCAGAGGGCAGGGCTTATGATTTAAGCAACCAATTGAAGCCATAGGCGAAATTTTCAAAATCTTAATGAACCTTGCTATATAAAAAAAATACTGCACATATTTAGAAACTTAAATAATGGTAATAGGCATTCGAATTAAAATTCATAAAAAAATATTTTGACATAAAATTTGTTTTGGCATCCCAAATAATCATCATTCAGTTACTAAATACCTGCAAAACCCAGAAATGTGTGAAAATTCACACTTCACATCAATTTTATACATTATACATGTGAAGTTTTAACAAGAATTTAATAAAACTACAATGTGAAGTTTATCCTAACGTAACATATCTTAACCCAGTAATGCCGGTGTATTCTTTTCTACGAAACTTTGCATAAACACTGTGTATTTAGAATACCATTTAACAGATATTTTAATATTCTGGTTAAGTTCGTAGCATGATCCATTGTCGGACTGTTCACAAGAAGTTTGCAATACGTTCGCGACACCTAGATATCAAGCGAGCATTACGTTACGCGATACATTACAGGATCGGCTCGCTAGTCTGGACCAGCTTAAGACACCAATATTTTTTAATTCGTATTTTTTTTCAGTCGAATTTATCCTTTTTTTAATTCCAGTCACATTATTCTAAAATATTTTTTAAATTAATAAATATTTTTTTTAATAAATTTGGGCCTTAAAAATTACTTACGCCCGGGCCCCGTTAGGGAGAAGGCCGGTACTGCTTATCGGAACACGGAAATTCCAAGTGCAATTGTTATAATTAAAAATCTTTGTAAAATAATATTGTACCGTAACTTTCGATCAGTGCAGTTGTCGGTTTTATCTGCGGTTTGTAGGAACTAGAAAAAACTCTCACAGATAATTAAAAAGCACGCAGCTTGCATTTTAATTCTGCGGTTTTAGATTGATAATTTACATAATTATTGCACATATGTTAGATTTGATCATAAAGAAATTTAATAAAAAATAAATATTTATCGTTATGGAAATTCTGAACTGCAACATCACGTATACTATTTTCGTTTTTAGGATTTTGTAGGTATGACCAAAAAACTCTTATAACGTCACTCATGTGACTGACAGAATATGTAGCCAAATGGCTGAACATAGAATATAATGTGTTACATGCTTCAAGCAAGTAATAAATTAAACCAAAGTAAAGATAAAAATTGTAAATCACATTTTTTATTTTCCAAAAGGAATCGCGACGATTTATTTTCCAAAAGAGATCGCCCGATTATATTCGGGCTGAATACGCCCTTGACCAGGGCCGGCGCTAAGATTTGCGAGGCCATGTGCAAGAAGAGCCGCGGGGCCTGCTGTTCAGATCCAAGTGAGGAGCAAAAAAAAGGTCCTCATCTCCATGCGCGGGGCCTGTTGTTGAACCGCGGGGCCTGCTGTTGACCGCGGGGCCTGCTGTTGACCGCGGGGCCTGCTGTTGACCGCGGGGCCATGTGCGGCCGCACATGCTGCACATGCCTCGCGCCGGCCCTGCCCTTGACAATTGCATTAAGCTGCTTCCGCACTATGCCAATTGGCAAAGCCGCATAAGTGTACATAGACCGCGCGGCGTACTAGATGCAAACCGATTGATAAATATTGAAGATAACGGTCTGGATTGAAGAAAGCCGCGCCAGCGCTCATAGTGTGGACATGCCAACTGTGCCAAGAGCCATACAAATACAATTTAGGCTTGCATTGCATCCCTTTTCTTGCCACTTTTGTCACTTTTCTTGCCCCAATGAGATCAGAGCGTAGTAACCAGTAGAATTATATTCTTAATTTATTAAAGATGGCCAAAATCTATTTTTAAACTATTTATACTACCAATTTGTTAACTAATTTCAAATAAGTTTTCCCTACCTATTTTTTACAAAATATGTTTTAGGGGTTCTTCTCTACCCACCTCAATACAACCCATATTTTGGCGGCTTCGGAGATTACGGCGATTACAAACCATTCAGCAATAGCCGCCACAGAGAAGATCGTAAGCCCCCAGGTCATAGAGGGCAAGGTCCACCAGGTCATCGACGACCGGGTCCGCCAGGCCACAACAAACAAAACCCAGAAAGTTTCAACGGTTACGGTAACCCATATGTGCCAGGTCAAGGATATGGGCACGGTCATGAATATGGGCATGGCCATGAATATGGACATGGTCATGAATATGGGAATGGTCACGGACATGGCCACCATGAGGGTAATGGGAATTATGGGCATGGGCAGGGTAATTATGGGCATGGCCAGGGTAACTATGGGCATGGACAGGGTAACTATGGGCATGGGCATGGTGGTTATGGGCACGGGCAGGGTAATTATGGACACGGACATAAGCCCGGTCATGGAGGTTCCGGGAATAGACCGAATTTCCCATTTGATTATGAATTTGATGGAAGTACTTTAGGACCTGGAGGAAATACTGGAGGGAAAGGAAAACCAGGGAAACCAGATCGAACCACTAAACCGTAAGTTGCTTTATTATTTTCTAAAATATTATTCTTTTTATTTTATATCATATAGGTATTTCTTTTTTTTATTGTTAACTTTGAAATAGAGCTGAGAACCAAAACAGGTTAACGGGTATCCGGTCCCGGGTAAAACCGGGTAAGTAATTATCGAGTTACCGGGTTCCGAATACTTACACGATTTAGAATTAAATTATAGTTAATAATGTTATAGACTTGTTGTATTTATTGCCAAGGTAGTATACGTCTTCTTTTGAAATGAAAAATATAATAAAAAATTTTAACAGCTAAGAATCGAGTTCATGTGTGTATAAAGCCTACAGGCGGAAGGCGGAGGAGCGCCTACTATTATACGCCATGATTCAACTTATTATTTGAATCAGTTTAGTTTTTGTTTTTAAGGTATTAAATAAGATGAAATCATTTTTAGCAGTTAAATAAAATATCATATTGTTATTAGTGAGAATACGTTTTTGAAATTGAAAAAAAAAAAATAAGCTAATTATTGATATTATTGGTCTCATTTTGCAATACGGAACTAACAGTGAAAGTTCATTTTTTATGTTGTATATTGACAATAGATTTATAATATTGACATAGTATTGGTTCACACGGATACGCCAAAGTCTGTTTACACCACAACAGTCACCAAAGTAACCAGATCTAGTTTCGAATCTATTACAAATTGAGACGGATTATATATTTATTATTCATTAAATGAAGACTCAGATAAGAAGCAAATGCAGAAAAAATCACTGGGATTTTATAATATAAATTTTATTGTAATCACATTTTCGCAAATTATTTAAATTTATTTTAAGAAAATTAAATGGCAGCTCATAGTACTCAAATATCGAATAAAAATGATTATCAAAAATTTTTTTCAAAAAAATATTCTTAAATGTCTAGCATTCAGTTAGCGTCGTCTTCTTATTCTTCTTTGGCACTATGAAGAAAAAACTCAATAAAAATTATTAAAATTTTGTATAAAAATTAATTGGAAGCTCGTAGTACTCATCATATTATCAAAAAACTATTGATTTTGATGTGATCACAGAACACCTATTTCTAGACATCCAGTATTATGTTGGCTTCTTACACTTATTAAATACCTGCAAAACCCTGACATATGTATGTGAAAATACACATTTCACATCAATTTTTTATTTAAATAAATTACTTTGTTTTTACTATTAATCGCAACTTATAGAACACTTGTTTGTAAAACACGTTTATATGACACCACGACGTTTTTTTTTTTTAAATACGTTCTTTTCAGCCACCTTTTTTAACACCATGTATATTCTTCCCATAATCTCTTTTCTGACATGTTTGCATCAAACGATATTAATTATTATAAACTGTTAAAAAACTTGACCAAAATTTAAACAATTATGCATTTTAATCTGTGAATTTCTATGAACAACGTCTAATTTATTTTGATATTATAATTTAGACAACAGGATATAATTACGATGATATGCCAATCTTGTTTTCAGTTCTAGGTATTAATTTACAGAAGCAAACAAAAACATTAGTGTATTGAACTTAACAGGATTTTAAAACTAAACATTATATCTGTTTGTTTTCTTTCAAATTATTGGGCAAATATATAAATATTGGATAGGTCTACATTGGACACAGAGACGTATTATTGCCACTTTTTATATTGTAGCTAGGTTCGCGCGAATTAAACATGCATTTGTTTCGGCCAATGTAGACCAAATATAGTCGGATCAATTTATTTATTTTTTAATTTGAAGATAAAGATTGACCCCGGTGTGTCCGTGTGTTGAAATTTTGTTTGATTTTTAAATTTCAGATTTACAATAATCTAAACTTTATCTAACTTCACATCACAGTCACTCAGTAAATAAATAAAAATTACAAATTTCAACTCAAGGACACACTATATTGTACTTTAATCTTTAAAATAAACCCTTGCTTGTAAAAATTAATTAATATTTAGTACCAATTATGTCCTCACAATCGAAACACTATTTATATGAAAAACTTTAAATATATAAAAATTTAAAATTAAAGTATTGACGTGAAGTGTTTTTTTCATACATTTCAGGGTTTTGTAGGTATTTAGTAGTGCTGTCAGAAATCGATCTTTACGGAACCGGCACCGGTTCCCAAAAATAATCCTGTTTCGGAACCGGGTATCCGGAAACGGGTAATCGGAACCGTGTATTCGGAACCAGGTAATCGTAACCGGGTAAACGGAACCGGACATTCGGAACCGGGTATCCGGGTAATGTGAAAATTACAAACCCAGTTTTACCCGAAAACCGGAACCGGGTACCTAAAAGACCGGTTTCGGTTCCCAGCTCTAGTTCCTAGCACTAATTTTAATATATTTATGTTTACAGTTTACTTACATCAACATCGGGAATTTGTATACATTCGAATTCCTCTGGTGTTTTCCCGACCCTAGAACCGGGTATCTAATCTAGGAACTCTGAATCGCGTATCTGAAACCGGGTATCCGAAACCGGGTATGATTATTAGATGATTATTAGAAGATCAAAGGATGAATGCCGGTTTTAAATCCTTTGAATCAATAGGCACGACAAGAAGGTTGCAGTTAGATTTTTTCTACCGTGTATCATATATCTCTAATAGTACTAATATATATTTTAACTCTTTTTTTTTTTTTTTTGTATAATTGCAAAAATATCATTCAAATCCAGACCTTGCAACACTGCGGGCGATATTTTATCACGCAAGAGCATAACGCCTACAGAGACATTGTTTATATTGCGACTATATGAAAAACTAACAGATTCTCTAGTAGAAATGGAATCCCGGCAACCGGTCAGTTATTTATTTATTTTCCTAGTCGATATTTGCAAAATAAATTTACGTACCTCTTCTCTACTCATAACAAAATGTATCCATGTATATACAAATATATTTTTTAAATTTTAGCTAAGATATTAAACGAAAATCTTAATACTTGGCAAAATTTAGTCAAAATGAAATGTATTTAAAAAAATTGATGTGAAGTGTGAATTTTCACAGATTTCAGGGTTTCGCAGGTATTTAGTAAGTGAATGATGATTATTTGGGATGCCAAAACAAATTTTATGTTAAAATATTTTTTTTTGTTAATTTTAATTCGAATTCCTAATACCATTATTTAGGTGTCTAAATATGTGCAATATTTTTTTATATAGCAAGGTTCATTAAGATTTTGAAAATTGCGCCTATGGCTTCCATTGGTTGTTTTAAATCATAATTCCGCCCCTCCGATTTCGTGTATTCAATTTCAACAATTTCCACTGGTTATTAAATTTACACTTTTAAAAATTAAATGCAACATTTGCCCAAATATAACTAGAATTTTGAAAAAATAATTTAAACAAAATAAAAATGCAAAAAAAAAACAGTAAAAATAAAATTGACAAAAGATCGAAACCGTTAAAGACCGTTACACCATCAAGGCATGTTGATTGACTGACTTACATAAGTTGTTAAATATTTTGCATGGTCAAGCAAAAAACACAAAAAATGCGTTATTTTCTGAAAACATAATCTGAGCAAAAATTCCTGTTGTACTATTCCGGTTCACACAAATGTATATTACTTAGAATTTTTTCAGATTTTTAGTTTAAACCATCCGGGCTACCGGGTGTGGGACAACAAAATTTTTGCACAATTTTGGCAAAAATCGCGTCAAAATAATTTATTTTGCAAAAATAAAATTTTGATCGTTAATCCACGTACTAAGGGCTTTCATTTGATACCCTACTCAGAATTTTAAAAAAATATTTTTTTTTTCGATGAGCATATATTTGTTTATATTTTTAGAGAGGTAATTTTTAGATGTTTTAGTATTTTTCCTATGTGCGGGTCAAAGAGTTGTATAAGCATGCCAAATTTCAACTCTCTAGGTTTAGCCGTTTGGCTACAATTTTTACCGAACAAACAGACAGACAGACAGACGACAAAATGACGGTATAAGGGTTTTTTGGTCATACCTACAAAACCCTAAAAATAATTACCGTTCCTTAATCTACACTTAAAGAGCTTCCTTTTAATATCCCCATAATAATATTTAAATATTTTTTTTTTTTCAATAACACGATAACTGTAATATTTTCCTGTTGTTCCCCCCTGGATGCGCGCCTGCCCATTCTACTCCCATAAGTAGACAAGCAGATTTTATTATGTTTATTACAATCATCTCCTAATGATATTGCATAAACACTTTTTTATTAGGAATTTATTTAAAATATTTATTAGATACAAGTTTTTGTTTAGATATGTAAAACATTATTGCGTTTTTATAGAAAGAGTAGTAAAAATAAATGATGGCATCAGTAGTTAAACTGAAAATATTTATCTCCAAAAAATTTTAAAATAAAAAAAAGGAAGAAAAAAATGTACATTATTTGCAAAAACACACATCAAGGAATACTATAGTTCAGCGGCTTTCAACCTTTTACTTTCGCGGACCGGCAGAAGAAGTAGGAGACACTTAGCTAATTTTGTACATTCCGCTCAATCACCTGATTTACGAAATTAAACCTCTGACTGGCATCTTGGGGCTTTAATTCTTGCACCAATTGAATTTTGTAGGGGTGCAGCTTTAGCCCTTTGTGCATAATGCGATGTAATGATGATCTATGCACATTTAAAGCACTTGCGCGCTTCCGAATTGAAAGGTTCAGGTCGTCACGAACAGACTGATTAACATTCTCCACGTTTTCTACCGTTCTTGATGACCTAGGTCGCCCGGATTGTGATTTATCCAGCGTTGTACCAGTCTCTTCAAACTTTTTAACCCAATGTCGAATGAGAGGAATGCTTGGCGCATCATTTAAGTGGCGAAAACCTCGAATACTGCAGAATTTTCTACGCGCTACAGTCGCCAAATCACCGTTTTTGTAAAACTCTCGCACGCATAACGCGCGGTCTGCTCCCGAGAAACGCTCCATAGCGACTGAATTCCCAAGAGCCAGGCTACCGATTGAATAACCCCCGCGCCCCTCGGATACGTTGCGTTCACGCTGTAAGCTAAATAAATATAAAATTTCTTTCGAGACACCTTGTATATTAATAATTTTCATTATAACATCCTTAAATTAAAAAGAAAAAGAGGGCGGGGTCTGTATTGAAGTGTTTTGAGAGTTTTTTAATCCAATTTTCTCACAAATATTATTACTGGCTAGCTGATGTACCCGTACTTCTTACGGTTTTTTTAGATAACTTTTTTGGTAAGTGAAATTCGTTGAAGTGTATGTAGCGCCCCCATAGCCCCCCTCTCCAAATATTCATTTAATTGAAAACTACATTGAATAGAAAAGAATCGTTTCTTCATTCTAAACTAATTTTCTTAGGTATATTTTAAAGTATACAGGAAGCATTCCCCATAGACTTCCAAATACATACAACTTATTAAAAACTTTACTGAAAACATTTTTGTTGTAATGTAAAAAATAATTTTGTCTTCCAAAGCCCCCCCCCCCCCCCAAGAAATATTTTTGGGTGCGTGCCTTGTATCTGTACTTCGTACGTATTTTGTAATGTATATTTTTGCTGTAACGTAAATGATATGTGAGATATTTCAATTTCAACACAAAATAATCGTTTTTTAGGGTTTTGTAGGTATGACTAAAACACCCTTATACCGTCATTTTGTCGTCTGTCTGTCTGTCTGTTTGGTAAAAATTGTAGCAAAACGGCTAAACCTAGAAAGTTGAAATTTGGCATGCTTATACAACTCTTTGACCCGCTAGAGTGACAATGTTTGTTTTGTTCAATTGAGAAATACGTGTTTTTAGGGTTTTGTAGGTATGACCAAAAAACCCTTATACCGTCATTTTGTCGTCTGCCTGTCTGTCTGTCTGCCTGTCTGTCTGTCTGCCTGTCTGTCTGTCTGCCTGTCTGTCTGTCTGTCTATCTGTATGTTTGTCTATCTGTCTGTCTGTTTCTCAGTTCGGTAAAAATTGTAGCCAAACGGCTAAACCTAGAGAGTTGAAATTTGGCAAGCTTATACAACTCTTTGACCTGCACATAGGAAAAATACTAAAACATCTAAAAAGCATATCCCCCTAAAAATATAAACAAATATGTGCTCATCGAAAAAAAAATATTTTTTTTTAAATTCTGAGTAGGGTATCAAATGAAAGTACATGGATTAACGATCAAAATTTATTAATTTATTTTTGCAAAATACATTATTTTGACGCATTTTTTGCCAAAATTGTGCAAAAATTTTTTTGTCCCACACCCTGTAGCCCAGATGGTTTAAACTAAAAATCTGAAAAAAAAATGAGTAATGTACATTGGTGTGAACCGGAATAGTACAACAAGAATTTTTGATCAGATTATGTTTTCGGAAAATAACGCATTTTTTGTGTTTTTGGTTGACGATGTAAATATTTAATATATTATGTAACACAGTAAAGCAGCATGCTTTTATGGTTAGACATCTCGCTTACTAAATTGCAAACTAGAGTTCGCTCTCAGTCTGGACACAATTTTATTTTTTCTGTTTTCTTTTGCATTATTATTTGTTTTAAATTATTTTTTCATAATTCTAGTTATATATATTCTTTTGGCAAATGTTGCATTTAATTTTTAAAAGCATTAATTTAATAACCAGTGGCAATTTAATAACCAATGGAAGTCATAGGCACAATTTTCAATCTTAATGAACATTGAAAAAAAATACTGCACTTATTTAGAAACCTAAATAATGGTATTAGGCACTCGAATTAAAATTAACAAAAAAATATTTTAACATAAAATTTGTTTTGGTTTCCCAAATAATCATCATTCACTTACTAAATACCTGCGAAACCCTGAAATGTGTGAAAATTCACACTTCACATCAATTTTTTATTCTCAACCACTCTTCTGTATACATTTTTGATGTTATGTAAATATTAAGTGAGATACTTGGTTTCTAGGTAGCTCTCCCATAGCTCCCCAAATATATCTTATTAAAAACTGTATTGAATAGAAAACAAAAATGTTGCCTCATATACATTTTTGATGTAAAGTAAATAATAAGTAAGATATTACAAGATTTTAGTTTTAAGGATTACCCCGTAACTCCCCAAATATTCATTCAATCGAAAATGTATATACAACAAAAACATTTTTTTTTTCTTATTACAAACAATTTTTGTTATAAACGTTTTTGCTGTTAAGTCAATAATAAGGAAAATATATGTAGATTTTAGTTTTAGGGTGTCCTCCCGTAACTCGCCAACTATTCATCTAGATGAAAAAATGCATACAAATAAAAGATTTGTTTTCTTATTATAAACAATTTTTGTTATAAACGTTTTTGCTGTTAAGTCAATAATAAGGAAAATATATGTAGATTTTAGTTTTAGGGTGTCCTCCCGTAACTCGCCAACTATTCATCTAGATGAAAAAATGCATAAAAATAAAAGATTTGTTTTCTTATTATAAACAATTTTTGTTATCAACGTTTTTGCTGTTAAGTCAATAATAAAGGAGATATTTTAAGTTTTTTAAAATTTTCAACCCCGAAACACCCCCCACAAGAATAAACATTTTGAGATACCTTACAGTCCATATTCGAATCCTGATTTTACTATAGCCTCATACCAAATTACGCGAAAATATGTCCAGTCGTTTTTGTGTGAATTTTAGACAGACAAAAAATGATTTTTTGCGGATATGGAATTATGATCATCTGAAACATATAGAAAGTAAATATGGGACCGAAAAAAAAACAGATATAGCCTTCAATTTCATTAATATAGATACGTTTCTGAAAATTGTTATGTGCGATCCCCGACCTGTCTTAATCATCGTCGGCATAAACATGCAAAACAGAAGGATATATAAAATCTTTCTTCCGAGAAAATTAATAATCTAAAAAAAAAAATAACAGTATCACCTTGACAAAAATGTACAACAAAGGATATGTTGCCTTTCCAATACTACATAAACCGCAAGACTAAAATATGTAGTACTTTTTTTTTAACAATTAATCTTTCAAATTCCGTAACCACAATTCTGAAAAAAAGGAGACACGTTATTTGTGTTTGATTTCTTTGTGCAAAGTTCCGCATTTTTGTTCTATATTTATGTAAAGGTGTGTCATATGTGCTTTTGAATCCGGGGGAAATCTAATGACTAAAATACTTGGGATGGTAGTGTCCTTAGAAAGAATGTGCCCACATTTTTGTCTGATTAAAATGTACAGACTAGGGTTATACCCAAAAATTGTGAATAAAGTAATTTAGTTTGGGACTTCTGATAACCCATATGACAAATTAATTAAATTAGATCGTGGGCTTATTGGGAAAAGTGACCACATTTATAATAGAAAAAATCAGCTGTGGCCACCACAGGACCGACCGCCATCACGAAGTACTTGTTTAATTTATGCTGCTTTATCAAAAAATGTATCAAATAAAAGTTGTTAGTTTAGCAACTTTTGTTAAATAAATTTTTTCGAAATATTTCTCTGTTGTGAAATATTTGCAACTAAATCTTAAAACCGACACAAGTAAACTTCCATTTCTAGTTAATCGATGTTTACCAAAAGTTGATGTCAAAAACTTAAATATGAAGTTTTATAAAAATCCTTTTAGCCGAATTTGCTCTGTTCGTGTAAATGGACCGACAGACCGACCGACCGGCAGATATACAGACAGACAGACATACAGACAGACAGACAAACAGACCAACATCACGCTAAACATAGTCAAAACGTTATGTAGGGACCTCAATTCGTGGCGATCCATCGAAATCTTGAAATGTCAAAATCGGTATGATCATAACACCTCCCTTATATATGTTAGCGGTCGGTAAAAATTTAGAGCATTAAAAAATTAACAGATAGATGATGACTTTTAATCTGATAATAATGAATGATAGATGAATCTTAAAAGGTCGATCCTTTTATTTTCAGAGATTTTTATTAGAGGTCAACTTTCTCCAAGCAAGATTTGTAGCTGTTTGCTCCCAGGGGGAGTTCGTTAAATTGCATATTCTAAGAATATTTTTTTTGCAAAAGGGGGACTCTATCAAAAAATATATTTGCAATATTCGACAACTTTAACTATATTATTTAATTTTAATCCGGTTTCCGTTACAAATTAACAATAATTTGACATATGCTTTCAACCTATTTATTACGTTGCCTAGCAACGGTCGGCCATTACTGCTTGAATCTGTTATGTAAGGAGCTCAACCTGTTACGTAATGAGCTCATTACGTAACAGGTTAGTGGTGTGTAATAAAAAGGAGTGGGGAACGTGATACGTTTACTAATCACTGACACGCCTGTAATGAACGTGTATCTATATAGGGTGTTTACGATCTTCTTATTTCTTTCTTAACGGTTGATACTACAGGTCAAAATAAGGCGAAAACCCTTAAAACATCTTAGTAAATATTTTATAATAAAAGAGATATTAATTTTTTAAGTTTTTATAGTGAAGCGATAAATTAATGTTGAAAAACTTGTAGTAACCTGCGTACTAACAAATTTCATTTGTTTTCCAATTTGTTTATCTGTTGTTTTTTGCTCGGTAAGTAGGTGTCTTAAATCGTATTGTATGGTGAACACTACGCGAGCTCAATTATATCCATTCCATGTACAACGAGTACAAGCTTTGCAACCTCAGGATCATCCTCAACGCGTATAGTTCTGTAGATGGTTTTTGCGCAAAAATGACGCCGAATTTTGCGTTGAGTGTGTTGGCGACTGACGAAGCTACGTTTTCGCGTAACGGCACAAACAACTGCCATAATACACACATTTGGAGTTTCGAAAATCCGCATGTTGTTCGCTGTGGTCATTTTCAGGACAGATTTTCTTCAGAACGTATGGGCTGGATTGGTAAACTCACAGTTGATTGGCCCCTTTGTGTAACTAGATCAATTAAATTCTGAAATTAGCAAAATATGAAGTGTAACAGAAGTATATTTTTCCGCAGAAGCCAAACACCTCTGCTGCACGTGATCTACGCCAGTAGATTCGATTAAATGCTGATTTTTTTTTTTGAGAAATAATTTGCTAGAATTTTTAAAACATGTTCCATTAAATGTATGTCAACATGTATGTATTTGAAAATAAGTGGATTAGTCGGGGCAGTCCTGTTCTTTGACCTCCCCGATCACCAGACTTAACACCATTAGACTTTTATTTGTGGGGGCATTTGAAGACTATGGTATTCACCACAGAAATTATGATTCTGTAAGATCTCTGTAACCGGGTGGAAGCAGCAGCGGCGCAAATTCGACAAGGCATGGGCCTTGCAAGACTTTGCATGCAACAGTAGGGTGATATCTTCGTACATCTGCGGTAAAAGTGCTTATCGTTTTCTTTTGATCCCATAAAAATAAAAACTTAAAAAACTAATATCTCTTTTATTATACAAGTTTTATTAAGGTGTTTTAAAGTTTTTCGTCTTCTTTTGACCTGTAGTATCACCCATAAAAAAATAGATAAGAAGTAAAAACCCTGTATAGTCGAGGAAAAAATATATTACCTTTAAAATTATTCTTTGATAATTATATAATACATATTTTTAAACAACTTGACAACATATTGTAACAATCGTTGATTTGAAATAATGAGCTTGACGGTTGATCAAATAATTTTATTTACACACTGAAAATTAACACGTATGTTTGCAACAATATTTAAATGACATAAAGTTTCACACTTCTAAACAATTTACAAATGAGCTGTCAGATCTAATAAAAGAAAACTGGTTTTAAAAATCAATATGGAATTTTTGATGTTTTTCGAGTGGATAAAAAGAAATAGACAGATCATTAACATTCAAAATTTAGATGGGGAACTTTTAATACCGCAATACTTGAGATTTCAAGATATTATACTGGTCAGAAAAATGTTTAAGCGCCGTTACCGGGATTTTTCCAAATATTAATTATGTATTCATGACTTAAGTACATAGGAATAATGAAGGTGCCTTGGGATATAACAGTATCATTGGTTATCGATGCGAAAAGTGGTAAAATATGTTATAGAGATTTATGCAAATTTTACATTTTATAGAAGCATGGCTTATTATATCAATGTACACAATGGTATATTGCTATAGGTCAGTCTTTTAATCAGCGCAATTGGTCATTTTGCGGCATAACTTCAATGACAAACTTAGTGGTGAATAAATAACTAAATCGTTTTTTTTTTTTTTGCATGTGAATTATAAACTAATATTGCTCTTCACTCTTTTATTTTACTAAAACATACCTTTTAAGTCATATTTAGTTTGCGTTCGATTGTCATTTTGAAGATTTACAAATTTTAAAAGTGTTTATTTAATATAGGGACATTTGTATTGGTATCGCTAAATAAAACGATGTTTACATTTGACATTTTATAATACGCTCTGATGTCTTTTGATACTTGGGTTCACACATCTAACTTATAATAATTTTTAAAAACCTTTTTTATTTAGTTTGTTGTTTATTTAGCAGTTTTGTGTTTAGTTACATATTTTCTTATAGATATCTTATAGATTTCCATTTGATATTGTGTATAGTGCATAGCTTTTTAAGTTAAATTCCTAATAGCCTATTAGAATAGTTTACTTGTTTCTATTCTGTTCTTATTCTTATATTTTCATTTCATTACGATACAAGTAACAGCTTACGAATATTACATGCGTTAAATGGATGCTATATAGACTTATTAAACATGACGTCACAAAAACATGTGACGTTTTCAGTGTTGCGTCACTGCACTGATTCGCCGACTGCCCTATAACGCTAATGTAACAGAACGCTCGTTGATTAACTACAAATAGTTAATCTAATAAGTTACCAACGCTTTTTTCATGTGCAAAAATAAATAAGTCGAAGATTAGAATATTTGTTCAGTAAAGACTGATAATTGACGTAAATTTTAGAATAAATTTGGAACGTTAGAACTACTTACATAACCTTTGCTTTTTTTTCATGGGCACTGTTTCACCTCAGTATGCCCCTGCCCTACAGAGCAATTAAGCAAATTTAAATCTTGCTTTAAACAGTTAGTTTTTCTTAAAAATAAATCTTGATTATTGATTAATTTATTGCTTTATAAAACAGCAAATAATAATTTGCTTGTTGATCCACGCATTAAGAGGTTTCATTTGGTGTGTTTATATTTTTATTAAATACATAATTATTTATATTTATCTTGGGATATATTTTATTGAACTCTCAGTTTTGTTGTTATATGTGGGTCAAAGAGTTATATAAGCATGCCAAATTTCAACTTTCTATGTTAAGCCGTTTGGCTACAATTTCTACCGTACAGACAGACAAGTGAGTGACGTTATAAGGGTTTTTTGGTGGTCAAACCAAATTGAAATAATTTGCCAAAAATCCTAGCTTTTTTCTGCATTAGTTTCGTATTAAAGTCTTCATTAGATTAATAAGAAATATATTGATAAATGGCTTCATTTTTTTCAATTTCAGAAACGTATTTCTCACTATCAATAATGTGGTATTTGATTTATAAGTATTTCATTGAATTAAATGATTTATTCCGCTTTGATACCTTAAAAACAAAATTCTTCAAACCTTTAAAAGTAATTCAAAAATTAGGTTGAATCACAACGTATAATAGTATAATAAAATAACTGAACTCTACACACTACGCTCTTCAGTGTAGAGTGTAGGGTGCTCTTCATATGCATAGTCTGCACATATGAACTCGGTTTTCAGCTGTTAAACATTTTTTATTATATTTTTTATTTCAAAAAAATACACACACTATCTTAGCCATAAATACAAAAAATCCATAACATTATTAGCCATGAATTAAAAATTAATTAATTTTGTCAAAAACACAAAAACTGCAATATGTTTCAAAAACGCAATCTGATAAAAAAATTCCTCTCGTACGATTCCGGCTCAGATCAATGTACATTATAAAAATATCTTGAAAACTGGTAAATCGGGTCGTTTTCAGTGCTGATTTTTGCCACGAACAATGATACGTTGAATTGTTCTATATGGAACTCTAGTTAATTCCGCAGTTTTAAGTATAGGTTTGTCATTTCCTTCCGAAACTAACTTTTTATAAACGTTCAGTATCAGAATTTTGCAATCTTCTGACAAATGACATTTTTATTTGCATGTTGAAAATTAACTAACAAACAAGTATAACAACCCCTAAAATTTAGAAACAATAGGATTATATATTTGGAAAATATCCTTAATGGTTTTTAAGAAACTTCAATTGAACTACTATTACATCTATTCGATTTAAATTTAAAATTCCCTTAATATCCCTTATATTCGTTTTACTGCAATAAGTCCTAGGATTACTGCCATAAACCCATTATCGCATTGTTAAGCTTCTTTACAAGACCATTTCATATTGTAAATACTATACCTATAATTTTTTCAAATTTTTAGTTTAACCCCTTTGGATAAAAGGTGCGGGACAAGAACTTTTTTCGCACAGGTATGGCTAAAATCGTGTTAAAAGAAACGAATTAAAAAAACTACCTTTCTTTTCTTGATCTACGTCTTAAGATCTTTCTTTTAATACCATACAATAAATTTAATTTGTTTTTTTTTTTATATCGATACAAGAAAAATTTTCAAAAAACATTTTTCAAAAAACTAATCGGATCCAAAATTCATGTTGAACTACTCCGGTTCCCATCAATGTTCATTATGATTTACTTCTGATTTTTAGATCAATCCCTCTGGGTGATAGGGTGGGAGGCAAAAGGTTTTTGACATATTTTTGATAAAAATAATATAAAAAATGATTTTTTAAAAATAAAAATTTGTTTGTTGATTTCCGCAAAATTAAAAAAAAAAAATATTTATTATTTTATTAAATACATATTTGTTTATATTTATCTCGGGATATTTTTTTGAACTCTCAGTATTTTTCCAGTATGTGGGTCAAAAAGTTGTATAAGCATGCCAAATTTCAACTTTCTATGTTACGCCGTTTGGTTTCAATTTCTACCGTACAAAGAGACAGACAGACACATGGGTTTTTCGGTAGTCATGCCTACATAACCCTAAAAAGCACATCTTTTTTGCAATCTGCCTTCCGAAATTAAAAAAACAAAAACAAAAGTTTCTAAAATCGATACATTTTGAAAAATATTCGAAAAGTTCTAGACTTCTTAACACGGAAGCCTGGTCGGAAAAGTGTTGTGACGTTATTATGGCGTCAGAAAAGCCCTAAACTGCTGGGAAATTAATCCATCAATGATGTCGTCTTAAAATTCCGTTACGTTGATTAATTTGGGTTTTTTGTCAACATGCTTAATCCAATTTACAAACAGCGGTTTAGTTAATTTACATAAAAAAATAATTAAATGATATAAGAATACATATGTATATCTGTTACAAGATTTATCTTAATAGACTCTTAAAATTTACATGATTTTTTACTAAATAACTTGGTGGACAAGTTTTTATTAATTTTAAATGCTTCGGTAAGTAAATACAAAACACAGCAATAAAATATTTTTTCACTAAGGCACGACACCTGATATCCGTTTCAGTTTTATATTTCGTTTTTTTGAAGAATTATTTATAAAAAATGTACTATTTATAGTTATGAACTATTTTTAAGGACAAGTTTTTAAACAACATTTTTAGCTGCTGAATTTAATAATCTTAAATCATGTTTAATTGTTTAATTATATACTTATTAAAATTACTTTCGCTGGTTTAAAATTATGAAAATATTCGGACTACTGTACATTTATGTGCATAGTCCACTTGGATTTTTTAACAGATTATTTAAAAGGTTTTGTAGGTATGACCGCCAAAAAACATTTATAACGCCACTCATGTGTCTGTCTGTCTGTACGGTAGAAAATTTATCCAAACGGATTAACATATAAAGTTGAAATTTGGCATACTTATACAACTCTTTAACCCACATATGAGAAAAATACCGAAAGTACAAAAAAAAAAAACACACATCCCGGTTAAATATAAACAAATACATTGGATATCGATTATAATGACTTTGACGGGACCAAAGAAATTCTGCCGTTATAACCGTAGGTCGCTTTATCCAAACACTATAAATACAATACTGAAAATATGTACATTTTATTTATGTTAGAAAGGAGTACATTTACATGAGAGCAAGAAGCTGAAGCAACAAAAACAATATACAAATGTTACAAATCATAAAAAAAATTCAACTTATTTTACAAGCAACTTATTTTACATTAATATAACACTAATTTCACATATATGTATGTATGTATACATATTTAAATGATAACCAAAAAAATTCTGTCATTTTGGTTTGTTTTAAAGTCACCGGATTATACAAAGTAGCGCAAGCCTTTGAAGAAGCCGACAGACCCCAGGGTTTGATTGGCAACATTGCTTCCCCTATTAAGCAAACTAAAGCAGCAATTTTTACGTTCTTAAGTTGGCGTCTGCGCTGTCACATCTTTCTTTCTCGCTCTCATTTAATAACCTCCTTTGTCAGCGGTGAGAATATTTAAGGTTAAGTTTCATTTAAATTTATATATTATATCCATTTTATTTAATAAAAATTAAAAAAATAATTGAAATTGTACCACAATTTTGTTACAGTGCATCTTCGATTAAAAAAATCGTGATTACGATGTTTAAAATAAAAACTAGTTTCTTATTTTCGTAATGTTGGAATCACTGAACATCATTTGTGTTGGCGACATTTTTAGCCCCAGTATGGCCGCCGTTGCGCTACATTGTATAATCTAGTGACTTTAGTTTGTTTTTGAGATTTTTGGTTTTCTATAAAGTTTTTTTCAATAATTTTGTCCGAATGTAGTAAAATCTATTTTAGCTTCTTTTAAATTTTAATTAAATGTGAAAAAATGCTGAATTGTTTCAACTGCCAGGGCCGTCTTAAGAAATTCGGCGCCCGTGGGCTACTAAAAATTATGCGGCCCTCTTCGTAAGAAAATTCACAGAATAGCAAACGGGGAATTAAAAATTGCCGCAAAAGGCTTGCGTCCTGGGGCTATAGCCCATTTAGCCCTGTGGTTAGGGCGGCCCTGTCAACTGCTGAAAATGAATTCTTTAAAGTAGGTGTTTGGAACTCGGTTGTTTCTTCCATTTCCACTTCATCGTTGTTTATTTCTGACTCCAAATTCGGATCTGACCCAGCTAAAATTTCATCTTCCATCATATCCTCCTCCGTTTTGAGTTCTTCATCAATATTTGAAAAATTTACATTAATTCTTTTCGTTTCGCCATATCGACGTCGATGACGTACCTTCAACTCGTAGTTAATCACTGAATGAATATGTTTATCTGTCGCGTTTCCCCTATTAATTCTCTCGGTAATTCCCCTAGCCAATTCGGTACTTCCCCGGTGTTTTCGTGTTAGGCAGTGGTGATTCGTCGTTATAAAAGATAATTTGACCTAAATTTCAAGCCATTTTTCGTCGTAATATCCGATGTCGTTATAAGTGATAAAACGAAGTAGTAACTTCACATATAAAAAGTTTTGTTTCTGGCCGGGACTTTGAAACTTCTTCGTAAAAACCGATATATCGTTATATCAGATGCCGTTATAAACGATATACACTGTATATTGTTTGTATATCAAACAATTTTCCATTCAAATAATTGGATTCCAATATTCTTTTCAGACCTTTTCCTGGAATAACACCAACTCCATCTGCCCCAGAAGAGGACACAACAGACCCATTCGCAATCGACATTCGTTTCGGAGAGAAGAACACTACAACAACAACTCCTGAAACCGAACCAAAAAACATATCCAAGAGATCAACAAAAGAAGTCGATGAACCAACCAAACCAAGCTTTCCAGACAACTCTCTCTATCCATTCGGTTTTTGGGGCTTTCCAAGTTATCACGATTATCCAAATCGTTTAGCAAACTGTGTCCACAAAAAATATGAGTGTGTTCCAATCGATAAGTGTAAATCAACAAACACAGCAAATACGCAAAGGTTTTGTAAATTTTCTGGAAATACTCCGTACGTATGTTGTGAGAAACAATTGAATAATAGATTAATGGAGAGACAGCAAGCGGTTTGTGGAAGGAAGAAGAGTAGTGGAAAATCAGCGGCTATTATCGGAGGGAAAGGGGTGGAGAATGGAGCGAGTTTTCCATGGATGGTTGCGATTGGAGAATATAGTACTAATGGAAATGTTGAATGGTTTTGTGGAGGTGCGTTGGTTAGCACACAGACTGTGATCACTGCAGCACACTGCCTGGGAAGAAGGTAAGAATTAATATTATTATTTATTTTTTTTTCACACTTCGGGGTCTTTCCGTAACAGGGTTTTTACCGTATTAAGTGATACAATTAACAATCGTAATATCTGTCTTGATCTGTAATATATAAAAAAGATGTTACCATAAATCTCGCGAACGGCTGAATACATTATGATACGGTTTTTACCAAATTATCGGACATTTATCTGAAAATATTTTAAAATATACACTACCGTCCATAAATTTAATCGCACCTTACAAAAGTAAGCACTACCACAATAAAAAGACGTCTACTTGAAGTAGGCCACAGAGGTCGTGTTGCGGTTAAAAAACCACGTCTTACGACCGTCCATAAACAAAAAAGGTTAGCCTGGGCCAAAGAGCATAAAAATTGGACGGCAGAAGAATGAAACAGAGTGCTTTGGTCGGACGAATCAATTTTTTTTTTATTTATTTATATTTATGGCCTTTGCTGCTTTGGCAATTAGCCAGGATAATTTTTATTCTTTGAAAATTTCCATGCCTGAACGGGATTTGAACCCGAGACCTTAGCAACGCAGAGCAGATGTGTTACCACTGCGCTACGCCGGTCGGCTGAATCAAAATTTGAAATTTTTGGCAATAAACGTCGATGATTTGTTCGTCGTCGGCCAGGGGAAGGTATGCTGGAACAGTGTATTACCCAAACTGTAAAACATGGAGGTGGTAATATAATGGTTTGAGGTTGTTTGGGTGGTGGTCAAGTTGGAAAAATCGTCAAAATTGACGAAAAAATGACGAAAGAGGTGTATTGTAGACGAGTATGTTTTGAATTGCGGCGCACAACTGATTGGTGAAAGGTTCGAATTCCAGCAAGATAATGATCCCAAACACACTGCCAAAGTGGTTAAAGAGTACCTAAATATAAAATCTGAGGAAGGACTCTTAAAGTTAATGACTTAGCCACCGCAAAGTCTGGACTGTAACCCTATAGAATTACTATGGGATCATTCAGACAGGGAGAAGCGAAAAAAAAACCTCCAAGGGCTAAAAATGACCTTTGGACATCACTCAAAAATATTTGGAACAACATTGATGGCCAATATTTAAACAAATTAATTGATCGCATGCCACGTATTTGTCAGGCGATTATGAAAGCCAGAGGTGGTCATTTTGACGAAAATTCAATTTGAATATTATTATTTACATTTATATGTAATTTTTAAGATAATTGTAATTTTTGAATTAATTTTTATTAAACAGACCTAAAATTATCTATTTATTTTATTGGCATTCTAAGTCAAAGATATTCTGACTATTTTTCTTATTAAAACTACTATTAGGCTAGGTGCGATTAAACTTCTGGACGGGAGTGTATATGATCACGATATGACACCAGGATTCTGAGCAATTCTGTGGGATTCTAAAAGATAGCGTTAAGTCACGATAAGGATTGACGTTAAGTTACGCCGGTTTTTGTCGAATTGTTATTCTAAATGAACGTTTCCGTGCACATTAATACTGAAAGTTGGACTGATTAAGTTTTATGTGCCTTTGAACTTTAAAATCACCTTAACTCAAAACTTTGCAATTGTGACTTAGTACCCTATGGTTCTCAGTCCACGATATATAAAGTAAATATAAACATTTTAATATCAAAATTCAAAAATTAAAACTATATTCAACTATAAAAAAAAAACTATAGGAAAAGTAGAGCACTGACAGCTAAATAGATGTAAAATAAGAAATAAAAATGCGGCATTTTGCGGGAAATTGAATCAAAATGCAGGACTGTCCCGCAAAATGCAGGACTGTCCCGCACAATGCGGGAAGAATGGTCACCCTACAGTTGTAGGAACGTATAGAGGAAGTATTTTAAGATCGCAGCGCTATTTCGGCATACTTGGAACCTTCAAAATAGACATTCGTTACATATAAACAACGTGAATTTTAATGTTTACTGGTGGTTTTTGCAATTTTGCTACAATATTATGTAATACTTATTTTTATGCAATTATATTTTTATGCAAACATTTTTTATAAAAAAAGCGCGATAGAATGTCTATTTCTGTAGTTGCTACAATCCCACCAGATGTCATATCGCTTAGCAATTTTTCCCTATCATGTAAAGAGTTCGGTGTACTTAAAATGAGTACTTATTTATACAGGGATACAAAAAGCAGCCGAAACGTCACACTAATATCATGGCTTTCATATATATGGCTAGATGCCCAGAAATAGGGAACTTTCATACATTTATGCGCCTCTTAGGCGTTGAGAACATAATATTATTAAGTTTCATATCCTCAATCAAATTAATATTCTAATTGTATTATATTTAACTATTTCCTTCTTTTGTAGATCTCCAGATATTGTAAGACTGGGAGAAGTAAATCTCGACAAAGAAGACTCAGAATTAATGCAGGAGATTTTCGTATGGCGTACCTACGCCCATCCATCATATCGCCCTCCTATCATGTACAATGATATAGCTCTAGTTTACCTGGACAAACCTGTTGAGTTCAATCAGTTCGTACGTCCAGTTTGTCTGCCACAAAGAACCATCGGATCTGCTGTAGGATTATTAACGGGTTGGGGCCAGTTGAGCTTCGGTAAGTAAAATTGTTTCTCAGAATTTATTGGTAAAAAGAAAATGCGGTTTGTAAGGTTTACGGGATTTCAAAATGCAGATCATTAGTTGACGTCAGTTAATTGACGTTTAAACGTTTTCCATTTCCGGTTGTTATAATATAGGGATTTTTTATAAAAAATTATTTACAATTGCAAATAATACTTAGGAAGTACCGAATGAATTATCCCAATAAATAGTAGATGATTGGTGATTACGAAACTAACCTTATTGATGATGATGGGAAGCGGAATAGTTTAACAGGAATTTTTAATCGGATTCGTTTTTCGCAAAATAACGATTTTTTTGCTAGTTTCGACAAACATAAAAGTTTGATGGAAATTATTTTGAAAAAAAAGTTATAGGACAAAACTTTCCTAACGCCTGAGTAATATATGCTTAAATATTGCACATACTCGTACATCTTCTCTCTCTATATATATATATATATATATATATATATATATATATATATATATATATATATATATATATATATATATATATATATATATATATAAAGAGGAAAATTGTTTGTTTGTTTGTTTGTTTATTCGCTATACATTACTAGGCCGTTTAACCGATTTAGACCAAATTTTGCACAGTTACTCTTTAGGACCCTGCGGAACTAATGGTACAAAAAATAATCGGGTTTTCAATGATGTACATGTTTTTAGGGGTTACGGGCGGATATAAGTCGGAAAAAATCTTGCGTGAGGTACTGTAGGAGATATATCGAAAATATATATGACATATTTTTAAGGGTTAATATTACCACAAAAAAGTCCGTGAGAGCATATATCGCAGGTCAATAGATAACTCACAATTATCATTTGTTAGTTTTCATTTTCCGCGAAAATTATAACGCTCAGTATATTGTGGAATATCATCGTTACCTTTAAGGATTTACGAAGAAAATTTACTTTAATGAAAAGTCTTTACTAACGAAAAAAAAAAAAAAAAACCCATGTACCATGACCCATGTACCTATCATATAGATCAGAAGTAATCACAGGAAGAACATCATAGTAAATAAATTAATCTGATTCGTGTATTAGTAGACGCTACGTCTGATCGTTCAGCGGTAAAGCGGGGTGCAGGCGGGTTAACAATAGTACTGGTCCAAAAATTCAAGTTGTGCTTAGTTGAAGTAAATATTAAATTCTGTTTTGATTATTTGTATATTATTGTATTGATTATATTAAATACTAACATCAAAACTTTCCTTCAATATTGTGTTTTATTACTCTAGATCTTTTGCATATCATTTCTCGAATTTGTTTTTGACATGCGAATTGCCGCCTGAGCAACAATGGAACCGTTAATAGTAAAAATATTGTTATTGCCAAATGAGTGCTCTTTACACGTTACACGTACCAATTGATGAGAGACCGTACATTGTTAAAACCCTACATAAAACTATTTTTATAAATTAAACGTTCTTAAATTAAATAACTAGAATCGAAGGTAACATATGTTGGTATTTAACCTATCAATGAAATAATTTGAATTTTTTGATAGTGCAACAATCGTTTATTTTTCTGAACTAAAATGTATAACTTCGAAAAACGATTTGACGATTACTTTTGGAGGCCCCACAGGGGTCTGGTGCCCGACACTGGTATCGTCATGGTAAATCCGCCCTGGAAAAAAATGGCAATAATTTGACGTGAGTTGCTTTTAAGTAATCGTTGGCCCTGCAAACATTGTTATTGATATACACACGGCACTCACTTAATTTGCAACCGGCTCTGCCTGTTTCTACCGCCCTGTCTCAAAAAACATCAATATAACTAACATATATTTCAGATGGCGATAAGAGTTCACTTCTACAAGAAGTAACAGTCCAAGTGTTCAACAATACGATTTGTGATAAATATTATTCAGTTGGTACTGCTGCCAGGCGGAATTTCCCTCGCGGTATTCTGGATACTCAGATGTGTGCAGGCGATGAACAAGGAGGAAAAGATGCTTGCCAGGTAATACATTTTTAATTGTTATATATGCAAATTCATGACTGAATCTTAATTGATGTTTGTCATTCAAGCAGGTCAAACCACATTATAATTAAATATGACATTTAAAAAGATTTGCTAAGTAATAAAAATATTTTAGGGTATTATGCAATATTGTCGACGTAAACCTTGAAAACTGAACTGTCTAGGTCTAGGATATCTAATTTAAATTAGTTACATTCTTTTTCTATTGTGACACAAAATACAGGAATCCCCCGATTAACGCAATTAACTGGTTACGCAAAAACGACGCACGATATGAAAAAGTTATTTAGTAATCAAAGTTAGACAATCGAACAATATCAGTTCCTTAGGCCCATTGAATAAAGACTAAATGAAGGAGGCTTACATGCTAATTGGATGGACCAGGATGGTATTTCAAAATGGCGGACAATAGTTTCCGGCTGTACAGTAGCGTAGGGCAATTTTTAAAAATAATTGTTATCGGTACAAAAAGAAAAAATATCATTCTTGATATTTTCAAAAGAAGCTAAAGATAGGAGATACAAACAATCAATAAAACACTATTATACATCTGTAATTTATTATTATAAAATTAATGATTCGCGCAAGTAAATAAATACATTCAGAACTTATAGTAGAAAATTATGACAGTACGCCATTGTCCATAAGTACCTTGTATGTGGAGATTTATCAAAATCTCATTAATTCACTTACATAATATGAATGGAAAATACTTACGAATGAAAAGTTATTCCTTTATGCCTCATTTTCATGGTAGTGTCAAAGGCGTGACAGGGGTGAGAGGCGTGGTGTTATATTTACAAGTTCGAATTTCATGGTGGGGTTGGAGGCGTGATAAGGGCGCGTTTTCGGTTTTGACATTTGTATATAACCCAAATTTAACCTAAAAGTTTATACAAGTGTTTGGAGTAAACGGTTATTCAATTTCATTAAATATGTCGTCAAATCGAAGAAGACGTCTAACTCTTTTTTATGTATATTTAGACTTATTGCGATATGAAGAAAAGCGATGGTGGGTACGTCCCATATATACGTGGAAACAGAAGGCAACAGGGAGATTATTTTAACTTGTTGCAAAAAATGAGACAAAACAAACACAGACAGTTACTTCAATTACAAGAAAATAATTTAATACACAATCTTTTTTACTTGACATCACAATTAGAATGAAGATTCTGTTGGCCCCTGCTTGGGGGTGTATTATTAGTATACCCACTGCATGACATTTCTGCAGACCAGATATTTGAAACCGAATCCATAATAATAAACTTTATGACTGCCGACAACATTGTAAAAGTCGCTATTTCGCTACATCAATTTACGTTTTTTAATTTTTTTTTTTATGAAATTAATATAAGTGTCTCGCTAAAGATCTCACCATTCCGAAAAACTATATCTGTTTCTATGGTTTCGACGGTGCGGCCGGAGCTAGAGTTGAAATTTCTGAACTTGCGACACCGCGCTTGTAACACCGCGCCTACGATACCATGGTACGGGTTTTTTCAAAATAAAGCGATCCTATTGGTTGAATTTTTTGTTCCACACTTCCAACACCCGCATGAAAATGAAAAAAATTAAAATGAGGCATTATGCCTAAAAAACTTTGAACCACCGTATCTCCTTCAATTTTTACATTAAAAAAAAAAAAAAAATTCAGTGAAACAAATCCTACAACTTTTGTTCGAAATATTTTTTCATATCATGAATATTTTTTTGTGTATTTAAAAAAAATGCATTTTTTTTGAAAAATTACGAGAATGCTATTTTCAATTTAATCAATTATTTTTTCTAAAACAAGCATTCTAAACCGATCAAACCACCTGCATGATGTCAATAATACTTAAATAAAGTTAACTGCCAATGGGTTATGATTAATTTCAATTTGGGTGGTAACGGTGGGGGTATAATCTTTGCATTAAAAAAAAAACAAGAAGAAGTGACTTTATTTTAGTTATAAGTTAGTCAATTCTTATGCAAAATACTTTTATCAGTGCTCATTTTAAAGGTTTTTTTATGTACTTCAAAAAGGGTCTCTTGAGTTTTTCCCGAAAATTGCAATGTTTTCAAGTTATTTAAGGTTTAAAGTTTTGATTCTTGTGGTTCTCGAAAAATAAGCACCCTTCAACGAGCAATAACTCAGTCCATATTGGGTTTTCAGAAGTCTTTCAAAAACCAATCTCTTTGTTTTTTTATTAGCTACATTTTTGTTCCTTACAACTTTTTCGATAAAATGAAAACTTTAATAGTTATTCGTGAAAAATGATTGAAAAACATGCGTTTTTTCGATGAAAAATGCATAGTTTCAAATATTAATAACTCAGTAAGTTTTAACTTTACAAAAAAACTTTATAGAACAAAAGTTGCTTAAAATTGACTAATATATAGATTCCTGGGGTTATTTTGATTAAAAAAAATTTCACTCCCTAGAAGGGGTGGCTTTCACCCCTAGAGCAAAAGCACACTTCGGCGCAGGGTAGATTTTGAAAAAGAGGGTAAGTAGAACTTATTCCCAAATTTTCATCAAAATCGGTGTTGATTCTCAAAATTCCCCGGGAAAATGGCTGGTGACTGGACTATAAGTAAATAACAAAATATTGGCAGCAATTGTGGTATTTGGAATGGCATAATTTCCGTCAGAAAATTTTGTATCTAAAAATTCATATAGCCTCTTTCCTTTAGTTTTTATGGGTACATTCGAATTGACGCTCCAAGTGTTCCGAGCATGTTCTGTACACTCAAACTTCTTCGATTTGACGCTCGAAGTACACCCAAGGTTTGTTCGTTTGTGTTGCATCAGACTTATCCAGGACAAGAGCAGCTGACGTTACTGTGTAAGATAGCATAGCTGTGGTGTAGTTCAGTGTAGATTGGGCAACACAAACGAACACACCTTCAATTACATTCGTTTTGCGATCAAGCGAGTATTTAGAGTGCGTTCTAAGTGTTCGGGGTTTTAAGACCGAGTACATGGGGTATGAAGGAAAATAGTGGGGGGACGACGGGAAAGAAATAAAAGTTTAAAATTAAATTATAAATAAAAATAATAGCCAGAGACAAACAACAATAGACAAATAATATTGTTATTTGTCTAGGGCTACAGAATATGACCATTTTGTGTATTCGTGACAAAAAATTAAAATGGAATAAACAGACGATCAGTAAAGTTTGGCACCGTATTTTCTGCATACCCTCACACTTTTTCTAAAATTACTTGTTTCAATTCATCATTGAAAAAAAATAAATAATAATTAAGGAAAAACAGAGGTATATAATTTTGATTCATGACTGACGTGACCTAATCTGACAGTAAAAACGCCGCCTAAAATTGTAGGGTTAGATTTTGCAACCCAAACTCGCTCCGTGTTAGTATTGCTGCGCTCCGTCAGTGTTCTATTCATGACGTCACCATCAACTGTTCGCTCAGCGCTCGCTCTTCCCTGTACAAATCGAATGTACCCTATATTCAATGCTTAGGTCACGATATAAATAACTGAACGTAGCATCTTTTACAGATTAACAGTTTGCAATCCTCTACAGCGTTGCCTAGCTGTACTGACATTTCGGTTTTCATTAAATATATATATTTATTGTTATTAAATTATACTTTATTTATGTCATGCAATTATATATTTTTATATCATACCGGCTGAACACACATACAGGCTATGCCAAACGATTAGGCAGAATTAACTGGAATTTTCATTTTTGTAAGTTGTCATTAACTATATTTTTATATATTGAAGTTGGCTTTTCCTGAACAAAATGATCAAAAGCATCAACCAATCTGTAAAAATTACTAGGAAAATCTAGTTCCGCCTAATCGTTTGGAATAGACTTTATGTTTAGTGCCCAAAAACAATTTTTATTTTAAAAAACGTGGCAACGTTGCATCACGTAATATATTACGTAACTATAATTTTAACGTAAATAAACTTTAACTGTTTCTTGTTCACAGGGTGACTCAGGAAGTCCATTAGTAATAGAAGAAGATGGTAATATGGTGATCTCAGGAGTAGTTTCAGCTGGAATTGGTTGTGGATCTAAATCATTCCCAGGTATCTACACCAGAGTATCATCTTTTGTACCCTGGATCTTAGAAAATATGGTCTGAACTTATGACTAATTTTATTCTTTGGGAAAGACTGTTTAAAAATGTAATTTTTATGTTTTAAATTTTGATAAAACATAACAAATTACACAAAAATATTTATTGTTTTATTTATTAATTAGATATATCTTAATATTTATTACATTTTGCAAAAGAAAATTAATAAGGAAAATAGGAGGAATCTTTATTTAAGTAGTTAAGTCTTGTTTTTGATTTTAGAGATATATAAGATGCACATCTTGCCACAGTTTTTCTTTTACACACATAAAGAAAATAATTTCAGCTATCATTTACGCTTCTTTGTATAGAAACGGGTTTTTTGATAAATTTTAAATGATTATGCATAAACTGTGATTTATATAGCAATATATAAGAGGAGCTGCACTCTATATATTGCAGAACTCGCTTGTCAGAAAGAGTAGTAATTTTATTTATACTTTTATAACATAATTGTGTATTCAATTTTGACAGTTTTAGGAAAATAAAAATTAGATTAAAAATATTTTATGATTCCTAATTTTGTTTCATTTTATTATTTTTTAATAAAATGTCAACAGAATATATTCTATTTCAATTCTGTGATCTTACATGAGGGATTCAGAGGCAAAGGGGTATAATTTATAACTTATATTGAGAAATATGAGCTAAAGCTGGTATAAAGAAGCTGCAAAACATGTGTTATAGGTAGACTATTCCCAATCTGAAACTTCTAATATCGAAAAGCTCTGAGCAGCGATTTTTTTTCTAATAGGATATTTTTAATTGTAAAAAAAGTTATTTAATTGTAAATAAACAAATTGCATTATAGAAGCCATCTTGTAAACCAATTAACGCATATTCGCGTACGACGCAGAAAATTATAAGCGGTTTCTTTGGTTTAGACGGAACTAGATTTTCAAATCTAGTAACTTTTAAATAGAAAAAGATACTGATATCAATATCTTAATTTTGAGTGACAAATCACGTTTTGAATGTACCTCCTCAACTATGTTTGTAGATATTTTGTTCTATCGTAAAAATTACTTATAGTTATTGTACTTGATGTTTTAATTTTGCCGCTATCTTGAATCTGTCGTGGTTCGTAAAGAACATGTGGAAATAATAATGTAACATAATTGGCAATTGGCATTATCATCAAGTATAGTATTTTTCGACGAAGATTCTAAACCAGTGGTTCCCAACTGGGAGTGCCGGCACCCCCAGGGGTTCGGGAAAGCATTTTGAGGGGTGCGAGACGATTTATAGAAATTTATAAAATTTATATAAAAAATCTAGTTTATTTAAATTTTAAATAGAATTTTGAGCGCATCTAGTTTCGCGCATTTATTAAGGTTAAAAACCGCTGAATGCTACATCAATTAATTTACTCAATTTTAAAGAAATATTCATGCGATGTCCTGTTTTCTTTTTTGCTCTTAACTTTTTATTTTGATCGATTTGACATATAAATATGACTCATGAAGGTTGGGAACCACTGTTCTAAACTATAAACAATCATGACGAAAACAAAAGACGTCTTATTAGAACATTTCTACACAAAGCTATATAAATATTAAAGTTATTTGAAACCCACAAATATATTTAAAACGCCACAGAAAATTGTTGCCTGATATCCACAGATAATCTTAATAATTAAATTGTTGAGCGATAACATTTTTATAAAAAAAAATCTATAATTAAAAAAATCTTATTCGCCTAAATTCGCTGCAATTGTATAGATTGTGTAGATGTGTATAGATTGTTGCTAATTTTATTTAGTTTTGTATAAGAAACTTTAAATCTGTGGGAGTTATAAGTATCATTAAGTTATTTCACTTTAAGTTATTTTATTTAAACCCCTTGGTCTATGACCTCATTTTATTTAACAAATATTTTTTATCTTCTTTCCCAAAGAATATTATTGACTAGTGTATACGTATATGATGAACTGTTTAATTATAATGACATAATTTATGATTTAACGATTTTAATTTGTAAATAAACGTTTTTACGCGAAATCGAATTTATTTAAGTCAAAACATGTTTTGTAAAAAAGTAGATTGTAATAAAATAGACTATAGTTTTTGTACGATTTTAATATAAATAAATAATAGCAAAATATACATTTGTATATAAATATAAAAAATATACTCCTAGTTTTTACAGTACTAAAATATTTTATAACAATGTAATATTCACGATTTTAATTTGACTAACACAATAAAATAATAATAATATAACAAAATTAGAAGATTTACACAATTAAGAATATCTGGGCAATATAATAAGAGGAAAGAAGTATGACCTACAACTTATCACTCAGGGAAAGATCCCAGGCAAAAGACGCGTAGGTCGGAGAATTACATGGCCAAAGAATCTGTGAGAGTAGTTCGAGCGCATATCTCATATCTCATTTATTCCGAGCTGCTATATCAAAGTACAGAATAGCCTAATGACTATTTTATTTGATACATGTAAATAATTACGGTTGCCAACCTTTGAATGAAGGTGGCGTAGAGCGTCAAATTACTAATGTCGCATTCACAACTACAAGTAAATGCACTCTACTTATACAATGTTCCATTACTCGACGAAAGTAACCGCGGTTGAGGTTTCCCGTTCCGAAAGTGTACGACATTAACCTTTTCAGGAAAATTGTTAGGTTTCGGAACGCGGTTACTGAAAATTTTTGTTACTTTTTTGTAACCAAACTAACCGTAGAAATATCGCGGTTAGTGTGGTTATTTCCTCCCACTTCAAACTTCAGATCTAATGTAAGCTACAAAAGGCGGGAATTTCAAAACAATTACAATAAGGCGAGAGTTAAGTGGAGGGAATTAATTGTTTCTTTGCATAATAGTATAATATTATTTTACTATAGTCTATAATTAAAACAGTAAGAATGAGTGTAAGTAACTGATTTTTAGTAATATTGATCGATGTCGTGAAAAATAATATCGGGAAAAATCATATATGTTCTTATATAAAGTGCCATTGTAAACAACTACTAATAAAACAAATATTTTTATTAATAAGTTTGTAAGAGAATATCTAAAACCTATAACGTCCATAAAATGACAGTTCAATTGTCTGTTTTATCAACTGTGAAGTGTGACTACAGTTCCGTAACTAAAACTCGTTTTCAGGTAACCACTGGGTAACCACGACTTTACCATAACCGCGACCGCGGTAGTTAGGTGTGCAGTTACGGAACATTGTATTAGTGAGATATTCATTGTAGATTATTAAACTCCATTCACAATAAATATGAGCTGACGTCACACATGGTTAATTTAAGTACCAACGTCATGATGTGATTTAATCAACATCAATCCATAACTCAGTTAGTACATTTATTTATTTAATGTTGGTAAGGTTTTTACACGTTGCCAGCTTGAGATTATACTGTTCAGTCGTTTTTAGTCAGGTTTGACATTTACTTAAGAGGTTAAATTTTATTTTTCATTAAATAAAATATAATTGTAATAAAAATGCCGAAAGCTCTTAGTATAGCCGTACTCAAAGGATGGTTTTGTAGATTATATTATATTAATAAAATATGCTCTATTTACATTTGTTACGTTCATTCTTTTTTCTAAGTTTAACCTACAGATCTGTTACGTAGAGTTATAACAGTATATTATCATCAGATGCAAGCGAAAAGTAATTTTAGCGTACTCGTGAAATTTACACTTGCAGCTAGCGGTAATAAACTGTTCGACTGGCAATAATATTTGAATATTCATTATTCAAAGTAAAATTGTATCAAACATCTAAGTTAGGTCTGGAGTTAAACAGAGTGACTCGGAACATTACGGGTTTGCTTCCCGAACCCACTGTGTCAGTGTGACACCAGACGAAAAATTAAAGTAAATTGTACAACAAGGAAGAAAAGAACACGACATATTTCTAAAAACAATTGATGATTCTTATACACTGAAATTTTAATTTTTTTTAATTTAGTACTACATTACACCTTTAATATAATTTAAACCATAAATTTTGCGACAAATCTTTGGAAAAGAACTGCTGTGCATCATAATTTATATTAATTCCTTTCCTCCATAGGAAATATAGGTTTTCAATATCTTTTTAGAAGTAGTTCGATATAACCTAATTTATTTGACAATTTGTGAAGTGGCAACAAGGGAACTTTTTCAACTGTGACGTCATCTCATTGTTATGGTAAATGTACTCTACTAACCAGTTTGTCAATTGGTATCCTATGCGACCATACACAGCTATAAATTTAGTGCACTGCACGTTGTGCGCTGTGGACTATAGACAAAAGTTAGCTTTCTCCAAACTTAAAGCACTGTTTTAAAGAGACAGAGGTATATTTAGCCAGATATATTTACATAGATACCGTCACAAAAATTTTAACTATTTCGGAAATCGTGAAAAGCAAAAGAATTGCTGTAGTTGCGGCTACAATTTTGGTATTAAAATATAGTACGAAATCACGATATCGTTGATGGTGGATTCGCAAAGTTACATAAATGCATTTACGCCTTCATAGTTAGTTTGAAAGCACAGAAAGTTTATATAGTCTATTACATTGGTTTAAACGAAACTAGATTTTGAAATCTAGTAACTTTTGATAATTTTGTTTAGAAAATTCCACTTCAATCGTTATAAACTGAGCTCGCGACAACTTAAAAAAATAAATAATCCATTCAGTTCTGCTTAAATATTTGGAATAGACTTTAGCTATGATAGATATTAAACAATCTATTAAAAATATCCACAACTCACAACGTACAGTGTAGTAAATTTGCAAATTATCCAGTTTTTTACGGGAACAGGTGTCAATATTATTTTTATAATTTTAATTATTGCTAAATTACATTAATAAGATTCGGTGCAGTAACCGGGCAGCATAAATATTTGCCGAAAACCGTTTTTTTCAATGGATCTAATCATTTCGAAATTCCACATCGATTACATCTTAAATATCGATATATCATTATACATGGAACTTAGAAACTATGCATTTCCGACTGAGTAGTTTTATAATGTTTACCCTTTCAAACAGAAAAAATTATTCGTTCAAACGAATGCAGTGTTGCTCTTATGGGAAGTGGGAGCGATGTCGCCATGTTGTAAAAGTGTGAAATATGTCAATGAACCCAAAATATTATCCGTATTTTTATATTTTTTTGTTGATAATTTATTCAAATTAAATGGAAAAGTATCAGGAAAAAATGAATAACCATTTGTATTGGGTTTTGAACGATCAGCGCGTTTTACAGCTACCAACCTTCCCAAGGAAGAAAAGGATAGTGTTATTGGGATAACCCATTAGAGAGTATGGAAAAGAACTACTCCATTTGTCCTGTATTGCATTCTAACGTTTGAACGACTATAGAAAATGTTTCGGTTCTTGCTGAAAAATATGTTTCAAAGAATGATATTTGGTTCTCAGAAGATCAATATGTTGAAGGTGAAATGTATTAAATATTAAAATATACTGTATTTATGATTTTGAGTGATTTTGGTGAATAAACATTAATATTGAAACTATATTATTTGTTGTATTCTGATTTTAGAACAAAAAAGAGCTCCATTTGATTTTTTTTTTTTATTATAGAAACAGTAATATTTCCGGTTCTTTTTGGTGAAAAATATATTAACACAGTGATCTGTACATATTTAAATTATTTTCATGAAAAAATTGGCATATCTAATTAGAAGCAAAATTAATTATTTGGGGTTATGAATTATTGGGGGTAGAAATATGAGTCTAGAAATATTAACTTATCTCAAGATAAGTTAATTGGAGAGCTGATTATTTTTACAACGACAAAATGGGGTTCAGAGATCAAATTATTAGTTTTAAGGGCTGGGAAAAATCTTGTAAGATAGGGAGTCGTGAGTAAACCATCACCGGAGTCGGACGAACCTTCCAAGCATTTTGGTTGAGAAACCCGGTAGCGTGTAGCGAACCAGAAGTAGTCTGGAAGTGTTAAGGACAGACTTTAACGAATTGAACGAATCTCGATAACGGGTTAAACACCGTGAGTGTTGTGAGGTGTTTAACGGCTTGTGAGGTTATAACGATGATTGTGAGGTTTTGTGTTGAGTGTCTCTCATGAGATTTTGTAGACAGCATTAAATTCTAGTGTAATTAATAGCTTTCAGTCTTTAACTAAACATTAAACGTAGCGTAAGTAAAATGCAGACTTTAATTCAAACACCTTTATTCCTGTCATAAAGAATCTAAGCAACCGACAGGCGGACTTCTAGGGTTTCAGAATTGATTTTCCGCTCGCAAGTCTTGGAGCACACTATGTGGATTGCCTTTCAAAGTAAGTACCACGAAGTACAATGAACATACTTAAATTCATTCAGCCAATTGTGACATTTCGACCGATTCTAGAAATGCCCCCACAAGAGTCATTAAATTTTTAGTCATTAGTACATGTAAAAATTTACTACTAGCCATAAATTGTTTTATAAAAATATTATTATATATATATATATTAAATTAAAAATATTATAACTATATATTTTTTCGCAGACGGATAAGACTTTGCCACGGACCGGCGGTTTGAAAACACTGGTGAGAAGATGAAGATTTTTTAAACACAACATTTTCTCTATTTTAATTCTCTCTTTGTAATACTAAAATTGACTTTTAGAGTACGATATTTTATACAAAGATATATAAAAAGTTGCATTATTATTCTTGCAAACAATTGGCCAAATTGGTAATATTTCAAGTTCACTCGATAGTTTCATATATAGATCGTTCCCGATTAATTTTATTTCATTTTAACGCGCTTTTGCCAGCTAACGATTTCCTCAGAGTAACATGGGTTAAACCACTACATATTATATACTTTTTTGGTAATATTATAGTATTATAACACTTTGTAAAATATGTTTTCCGATTATAAGAACATCAAACTACATTTTCAAAAAAATTAAACGTATTTTCATGTTATAAAAATATTTTAGCATAGTAAAAACGGTAAAAATACCTATACATTATTCAACCTCTGATATGTTTAAGAAGTCGTTAATTTTACTCTGCGCAGCAGGTTTAGCTAATTTTCTAAATTTACTAGAAGGTATAGAGGCAGATGATTTTTGTCTTTTAAGACCCTGAGACGAATTTGATCTTGTAAATAAACTTCTTTCTGTTCCTCCCATTCCATTATAATTCACATCTTCAGGTATTGGCTTTGGTTTAGATTGTGGTTCTGTTCTTTTTGATTTAAATATTGAAGTCTGAAAGTTAAAATTATATTAAATATCAAGACTGTTAAATATGTGGGATGTTATGAATGTAGAAATTCAATATCAGAATTATGCTTAGTTGCAGATGGTCGCGAACATACAGAAAGCCGGTAAATCAGCGCTGACAATCGGTACCGAAAACAAGCGTACTGGGTTACTGGTTGAGCACACGCCAAACGATGACATTGCATGTGACACTGACAGATGACATAACCTATATATTGAAGTTTTTATTTAATTTTTTCCTATTTATCGTACATTTTTTACTTATATTGGCCTAGTATAGAGTGAACGCTAGTTTTGAAAGTGTATAGCTACTCTTTCGTATATTGGATCAATTATATGTTGAAATAAGTGAAAATAGCGAGTTCTGATTCATCTTTGGATGAGTTGTTTCTAACAGAATCACTATATTTAAAAATTGCACCAAAAAGAAAAGGTATACATGCAATAAACCAAGAGAGACGTAAATATGGGGAATACCACCACCTTTTCCTTCGATTAAAAGATGATGCAAGATTTTTTAAATATACTCGAATGAGCAAAACTACATTCGATTATATTTTGAATAAAATAAGTAACAAATTGGAGAAACCAATTGTCACGTTCATCTTATTTCGGCGCTGACAATAAACTGCTTAAACTGTTTAAATGTTTCGGTAAGCGGGTAACCGACACCGACCGGCGCCGACCAGTACACAGCGTGTGCGGTTATATTTGAAAACATGGACAGATACTGCGGCAGATCAGCGCTTGTTGCCAGTAAAGCCGGGCCTTTCCGGGCCGGCTTTCTGTATGTTCGCGGCCTAAAAGTCTTAAAGCTAAGTATAAGCTAATACTACACACATCGGAAAAGTCTAGGGACATTGAAAAAAATATGAAAATATTTACTTATTGTACATTTAATGTTGCATTTCAATTAAAGTATGCAATTAAGAGTAGTTGGCTATGGAAAACAAGTAAAAACAGTAACCAACAAGACAAAACAAGTGCAAATTTGACAAATGTTATTCAGTACATGATCCGCAGGATCCACATGTTTCATTTTAATTCGACTTAAAAGGTTTATATTAATAATTGCAGTGTTTTTAAGTAGTGGCATTATTTTTTAATAATGGAGCGACAGCATCTAACCATTCACGAGATGAATCGTGCGGTGGGACTTCTCCAAGCTGGCTTCAGGCAAGTTAATATAGCCTAGCGGATAGGAGTTTCTCAAAGTGTAATCAGTCGGTTATGGAGGCGTTACTGGGAAACAGGGAGTACAGCCGAACAACATCCAGGACGTGGTCGCTGTACAATAGCAGGTCAAGACAGAGTTTGGTCTTAAATGCTAGAAGACAACCTACTATTACAGCACCCGAATTGGTAAGGGAGTTACAGCGAGCGCATAACTTAACTGTTAGTCGTGATACTGTAAGAAATCGTCTCCACGAAGCTAATATTCTATCTCGACGACCAATCAGATGTCAACCCCTCTCTAGAAGCAATCGCAGAGCAAGATTAGACTGGTATCACAATTTTAAATATTGGTGTGATAATTATTGGGCTAGTTTTATTTACTGATAAGTCCACATTTGGAGTTCATCCAGATTCTCATCGAATAAGGGTATGGAGAAGATCCGGTAATTTGAAACGTTTGAGGCACGTCCAGGAAATTCACAGTTACAGAGGTGGTACTGTTATTTCATGGGGTGGGATAATCATTGGCGGTAGAACGGATCTCTGATGGGACCGCGTTATATTCGGGCTAATACTGTATATATGTCTCATTATATAATATAATCTGTCCGGATTAACTATATGCCATAATTTAACGACCAGCTCGATCAGTTTCATAAATCTTAACCGGAACGCACGAGCCGGACTGATCTGGCACCAGCACACCCCTGGATCTATCACATACACACTGGCACCCGCCGGTGCCGCATTGCCGTCTGATGTACATGTACCGGAATGGCGCGCGGGCAACCCTGTATAGTCTATTTCACGATAAGATGAAGTGACTATCTACTTATGGTCCTAAACACAGTGGGTGGTAATTACAAATAACACTAATCCCTTGTTTGCACCTATAAACTAGTCAGTGATGTATCAGGAATAATAAATTGCATATGTTTTAAATATCTTTTCTTATATATAGATAACTTGTGATTTGTGTTAAATAGTTCAGTACGTGTTAGAAAAATGTAACGTCCTTGGAACGAACAATTAACTTCTGTGCAAGCAAATGAAGCAGATGACTATGTGACCATGATAGAAGATGATGATATAGTGCAAGATACAATAAAAAAAAAATCGGGAAAAAACTTGTATATATTTACCTGTAGAAGCTAAAGAAATTGTGGCCAATGTGTATTTATATTTAAGGAACCGCAAAAACAAACAAGCGGCATTAGAAGAGACAAGCAAGGCAACGAAAGTAGCGATGACAACAGTATGGAATATTGTAAATAAATCCATTGATAGGAGAAGAAAACGAAAGGATTCAGGCATATCAAAATGTTTGGATGGTTTCCAGAAAGATGTAATACGGCAAAAAATTTACCAAATGTACACCGAACAAAATGTGCCAACATTGGACATATTGCTCAAAAGATTAATCCAAGACCAGTGTGAAATTAATTGTTCAAAGACGACCTTATGGCGTACCCTTAAAAGTATAGGGTTTCAATTTAAAACTTTAAATAAAAAGCAGTTCCTTTGGAGTCAGAGCGATTAAAACTTTTGAGACAATTTTTTTTAAAATCATTAAAAAATACAGAGAAGATAAAAGGTCAATAATTTATTTAGATGAAACTTGGTACGACACACATGAGACAAACTCAAAGGGTTGGGTGGGTACGTCAAATAAATGTCAAACAAAAGCACCGTCTAATAAAGGTAAACGTATTACGATACTTCATGCAGGTTCTGAAACTGGATGGATACCGAATGCACTCTTGCTTTCTGCGAAAAATATCAAAGATTCTAGACTCGACTACCATGACGATACCACGGCGGAAATGTTCGAAAACTGGTTCGAAAATAAATTACTCCCGAATATACCGGCTAACAGTGTTATTGTTATGGACAATGCAAGTTACCATAGTCGGCAACTAAATAAAGTACCGAATAGTGCAAACAGTAAGAAGGAAATCCAAGACTTTTTATATAAAAATGATATTTACTTTGCAGAAAGTTATAAAAAAAATTGTTTAATTAAATTATTAAAAAGTTATAGTTTTTCTAAAGAATATGTTTGCGATAATATTGCTCAATGCAAATGACACACAGTTTTACGACCTCCGTATTATTGTATATTCAATCCTATTGAACAAATGTGGAGTCAGTTAAAGGCGAGAATAAAACGGAATAATGTTTCTCCCACTTTAAACGGCACTGTGATAGAACTTATAAAAAAAGAAGTGGAAAATATCCCTGTAGATAGTTGGAAAAATTGTGTAAATCATGTTATTAAAACTGAGGACAGTTATATTCAAATAGAACGTACTATAATCATTAATTTAGAGACTGATTCAGAAAATGATTTGGACTTGTAAGATTTTTTTTTATCTTAAACATTATTTAATTTAAAATTTATTTTATTGTAATGTTTTAAATACTAATTGTAATGTTTTAAATTTAATTATAAGTTCTATAAATTAATTGTATTTATAATAAAAATAAAGTTTATTTTGATGATATCTTATGTTTATTTCTTGTTACAATTGTGTCATTACATGGTGTAATGTAATTTATACCTGATACATCTCTGGCTAGTTTATGGGTACAAACAAGGGATTAGAGTTATTTGTAATTACCACCCACTGTATTTAGGACCATAAGTAGATAGTCACTTCAACTTATCGTGAAATAGACTATACATCTGTAAATTTGAAATAAATATAACTTACACTTGAAGATCCTCCAACTCTAGAAGACAATCCTTGTGAATGTAACAACATCCCCATACTATTAGATTTAATCTGAAGGTATGGTGAATCAGAATCTTTTATAGCTTTTACTCTTGTTGCTATATCTGGTGAATTTACAATTTCAAAAGAGTTGTTAATAACTGGTTTCTTCGGTTTTTCTTTTTCTTCTTCTAGAATTTGAATAGAATCATCTAAATTTGGTTTATTTTTAGGCCGAGTTATTTGTGGCATTGGACTTTCTAATATAACTCTTTGCATTGTTGGATCTAGTTTTGTACCTACTGTAGCCATCTCTTTACTTAATTCTTCAATTCTTTTTTTCAAGGCCTGTCTTTCAGACTCACATTTTTCATGTGCCTTAACTTCGTGACTGAAAAAAGTCAATAAATTAAATACTGTGAAGATTCAACTGTTTAATATATTGTTAATTTAAATCTATGAGAAATAATAACGGATTATCCGATTATGGAAGTTCCGGTTGCTTTATTATAGAAGTCACAAAATAGGCAGAACATCAAAGCTGTTGAAAAATTACTTTTTTGGGCGACCATATCAAAAACAGTTCTTTTTTATCATCTAATACTATTAGATATAAGCCGATTCGCTTATTTTTTTGGCCGCTGGATGCTAAAGCCATCTATGTGTCATTTCTAAAGTTACAAGATATCCATGGTTACACGGAAACAACTGACAACCGAAGAACATCAGTGTCATTATTAGCTGATGCCGGAGCAGATATATTAACACTATAACGTCACGGGGGGTGGAAATCTTGAACTGTAGCGAAAGGCTATGTAACAGCAACTCGTTAGACAATGGCGGATCTGGTACATACAAGTACTACTACTTGCAGCACTTCTACCAATGCACAGTTTGTTTCAAACTGTCAAAATAACTGAAATATACAGAAGAATAATGGAGCTAGAAACATTTATAATTGTAATATTAGGGGAAACTTTTAAAGATCGCTGCGCCATATGCGGCAAAAGCTGGAACACTCGAGACTGACATTAAACTGTCACTTGTGTATTTGTTTACATGGTGAAAATGAACACGAGTTATATTTTCCTATTTTCCGAGCTTTTTTTTTTATTTAAAGGTAATCTACGATTCACAAGATATGCAATAATATATCATTCTAAAGAAATTTCAAGGAAATTTTTAGTTTTTCATTGTATTTTTAAGTCTGTCAATATAATAGCAAAAAAAAATATGGTAAATATATTAGTAAAAAATAAAAATCTGTGCCTAAAAAAGTGGAAGGGACTTTTAATATATCAACTGATAATTTAGGTAAATTTTGGGTGGGGTAAGTGCTTTTTTTCAGTCTTTTCTTGGACGTAAAAAAAAAAAACTTTCGGTTAATGTTCCGTATAAGTCCATCACGGATAACTCGTTAGAGAAACCGTGTATGCTAGTTGGAATGAGATTTGGCCCTGGCGAAGCACCGCCCCTTTCTTTCAAAACACAACATTTACGATACACTTTATCATTTCCAATATTTTTATTCAAAACAGAAATCTAAATAAGTACTTGATAGTTATCCGTTTCGAAATCCAAGCAATTATTTAATAAGTGTTTGTTAACATTTAGCTCCTATTAGCGTTTTTAAAGAAACACTTGAATAATAAAATTTCAGTATTTATACGCTTTAAGTCACATTTAAATGGTTTAAATGAGATTTATAGTATACTTATTTTGAAGAATATTAACATTATTAAAAGAGAGAATTCTCAAAAATATCAATATATTCTGACCTACCAATTTTATGTCTGAAATAGAAAATTCCGTTTTTCGTCGCATTCATAGATACTAAAAACATAGTACTCATACGGAATTTTTACCTGTTTCCAATGAGATTTATAGTATACGTATTTTGAAAAATAATAACTTCATAAATAGTTCCAAAAATATCAGTTATATTCGGACATTCCTCGTGTGAAAAACGGGTATTTCTCTGCCAACTACAGATGCATGAATGATTACTATTGGCTCCCCACTCTTACGACCGTGCCTTCTCGTTTATAACGTTAGAATATAATTCATTCTAAATATACAAGCCTAGTTTTGGTGGACTTATACGGAACATTAACCAAACTTTCCATAAAATGCAACAAGAAAACGTGCATGCATGGGCTTGGATTTTTGCCCATTTTTAGTTTTTGGTTCCATAGAGACCTACACTTTCTCTCTACCTCCAAATGTCGTTTCAGTTGATATTGTTTCCGATTTAGGAAAATGATGGAATATTAAAGTGGGATTCTTCTTTATCCACGATTTGCATTGCAGCACACAGGAAAATGAATTGTTTTTTTTTGCCATGATTCATAAAATAAAACACAAACAACAATAAAATACGTATTTCTCCATTCCAACAAACATTGTCAATCTCGTATCTTCCGCAAATCGCCACCAGATGTCAGGGCGCTTAGGAAGTTTCCACTATTGTTCAATAATCATAAATTATCGCATGTAAATAAATTTTTCTAATAAAAATTCCTTTTGGTCGCCCAAAAAATAATGTGCACCTTTGCCAAAAAGATCAAATTTTGGTCATGGTACACAAATAACTATTACTGTAGAAGAAAATATAAAGACATCATGTTATGGTTCTAGCTAAAAGAATACGATATATTTATGACCTTTATCGGACTTCTTTAATTTTTATTTTTTAGAATATTTGCCTAGCCTAATATTAATCTGGGTGTCTACTCTATAACTTGTCGACAGTCACTTGCACACTGTAAAGTTCACTTTTATACATACTGTACTTTAGGAACTTACGACAGGATGCTGCAAAAAGAAATGTGGAAAAGATTATAGAATAGACTCACTGACTAGCTAAAATTGTACTTTACTTAAATTTATCTTACTTTAAAGTTTCGTTTTCCTTTTTACATTGTTCTACTTCCTTTTTATAATACTTTAATTCTCTTTCTGCTTTCTTCATTGTCAGGAACATTTTATCCTTCTTCTTTTCCAAAATTTTAACTTCACTGTAATAAAAATTTTAAATTTAATTAAACGAAATTTATATTTATATTCTTAGAGTAGGCCGACCGGCGTAGCGTAGTGGTAACACATATGCTCTGCGTTGCTAAGGTCTCGGGTACAAATCCCGTTCAGGCATGGAATTTTCTCAGAAATAAAAATTATCCTGGCTAATTGCCGAAGCAGCAAAGGCCATTAAAATAAAAAAATAAAATTAAATTCTTAGAGCAGCGTTTCTTAATTGTGAACCGCAATTACTGGGGAGCCATTTATCTTTATGATTTTAATTTTATCTCTATACCAATAGGCTATTCCAAGCGTTTAAGCGGAACTAACTGGAATTTTAATTTTTCTAAGCTGTCATAAGCTTTATTTTAAGGGTTTGAAGTAGGCTTTTGCTAAACAATATTATTAAAAGCCTCACTCAATAAAAGATACTAGATTTGAAAAACTAGTTCCGCTTAAAGGAAAGAAACCAGCTATAGTCTTAGCATAAATATTGTCACAACTTGTGATGTGCGGTTCACTGACAACGTCTTCAATGTTAACAAATATGGAGGCATAGGTAGGCATGAGCTGTTTGCTCATGCCTACCTAATTATTTGTGAGTGTGGGTTCATTTATAGTAAAAAGTAGTTGTTTCACTACAATTATGTGGGACGATTATGGGAATCATGTTGTGATTATCGCGCTACATAAAGCAGGCATGTCAGCATTTTACATTTTCAACACGTTTCAGAAGCTGAATATCTTGTAAATTTTTCACACCAGTCCGTCTTTTCCATGGAGTATGAGCCTAGGGCCCCCGGCTTGATGGGGGCCTCAAAATGCCGGGGTCGTCGTATACTCGGAAAAAATAGGAGCTCAATTTTTAGTGCATTTTTACTAAAAATTGCCCTTGAAATTTCTAAATTTAAATGTAAATCAAAAACCAGATGAGATTTATGGTCACCAATTGTAGTGTAGAGCGCTCATTTTCACGGCTAAAAAGATGTGCATAAAAAGTGATATCCTTCAAAAATTAGACTTTGAGGATACAATAGAAGATTTTGCACAACAGAAATCCCTGAAGAGCCCATCATCATTAACGTAAGTCCAATTCTCAAAATAGTAATCACTTCAGTTATATTTGATTTGTATAAAGCTAACCATAATAACCAATAAAGTCACTAAATAAAAGTACATACTGATGTTTTCATTCGCATTTTTTTTTCACTTTCTAAAAGGGCCCCAAACTCTGTGTGCTAAGGGCCCCTGCATGGCCTAAGACGGTCCTGTTTCACACCATTGAAAAGTTTATTGACAGTGCGACAGGATGTATGCTACAAGTTCACAAGAAACGCGTAAGAAAGTGCCAGCGATTCAGAGGGGCCATTGCCCTGTTCCAGTTATGGTTTTGTAGGGCGTGAACTATAACGGTACCACTAAGCTTCATTTTTGCGAGAAAAGGGTAAAAATATCGGCCAGTGTCTACCAGAAAACCGCGTTGGAGGCGATAATTAAATAACTGAATAACTGCCTTTTCGTTGGTCACCCCTGGTGTTTCCAGGAAGATGCAGGTCCAACCTAAGAGGAACTACTAAGAGAGAAGGCATAACACAAATTTTGCGTAACCTAAGGGATTGACAAAGACAACATATCATCTGTCTCAAACTAAAGATGACATGCGCAAAGAGCTCAGAAGAACCGATTTTATTGGTTCCTCTGAGACAAAATGACGTTTATTACCTAAATTAGGTGAACTAAATTACCGACTAAAAACACGTTTTGTGCGCATGTCGACTTTAGTTTGAGACAAAAGATACGTATTTATATATCTTTCTTTGTCAATCTCTCTGGTTACGATATTTTATATGAATATGAATGCGCGATGCACTATTACTGGTTCCTCTGAGGGTCCAACCCATATGCCGAAAGCTACGCAGTGATTTGAAAGTAATCTATCAGACTTCATTTCTCTTGATGATTGGTCGGCTAGCAGTCCTGACCTCGCCTCCTGGACTAAAATTTGTGATCCCAGCTTGAGGATATAGCCTGCAAGAAGAGAAACCCTAATACTATCGGTATTAGGGTTTCTCTTTGAAGCGCTCCTTGATGAAGGTAGAGGAGGGTTTTCCTGCAGAAACGCGTTGTAATTTTGTTGACGAATAGCCGTAGATATTTAAGAGCTGTGTAAAGGCTAGAGATGGTAATTTTGAAAACCGATTGGTGTTCCATGTTTAAAATACATCTGTGGAATTTCATTGAAAACTTGGTGACAGTACTTATTACTTGGTAATATACAATAACACTTAAAGAAACTTTTTCGTTCGAAGGCTGCGTCTCAGGCGCGCACCCAAGGGGAAGGACTCGAGCTCCAAAAACACGTGGTTGTTACATGTTTTTGTCAAAATACAAGTGAGGACCTTGTTTTTTTTTTGTCATCACTTGCATCTTAGAGGTGAGGACCATTTCAGGGTTTTGTAGGTATGACCAAAAAACACTTATACCGTCATATTGTCGTCGGTCTGTTCCGTAAAAATGGTAGCCAACCGGATAAACCTAGAGAGTTGAAATTTGGCATGCTTATACAACTCTTTGACCCGCTAATACTAAAACATCTAAAAAACATATCCCCTAAAAATATAAACAAATATGTGTTCATAGAAAAAAAAATAATAATTCTGAGTATGGTATCAAATGAAAGCCCTTAGTACGTGGATTAACGATCAAAATTTTGTTTTTGAAAATAAATTATTTTGATGCGATTTTTGCAAACAAAAAAAAAAAATGTCCCACACCGTGTAGCCCAGATGGTTTAAACTAAAAATCTGAAAAAATTCTTAGTAATGTACATTGGTGTGAACCGGAATAGTAAAACAGGAATTTTTGGAATTTGAAACCAGTTGGAATTATATTTTCATTCTAAGTGTCATGTATACGAAACCAGAGGGGCGGAGCATATGACGTAAAACAACCAATGGAAGCCACAGGTGCAATTTTCAAAATCTTAATGATCCTTGCTATATAAAAAAATAAATTAATGCACACGGGCGGCCCTTTCTACGATCGATTATATATCTGTGGTCACTAGTTTGGACACGAGGACAAGTGTTTTTTCACATATTACGCTAAAGCTATTAGTTAAATAATGTTATGACATAACTTGTTATATATTTATTGTTTGTACCTTTTGAGGGAAACCATAATCTGTGACAACGTCTTAATATCTTGACAATTTCTGGCAACATCTTGAGCTTCCTCGTAACTTCCAGTGATTCCCTTCGTGATATGTTCTAGTCGTAACACAGTTTCTTTTGTTACTTTCAACTCATTTTCAACCTTTTCAGCCTCTTTTGTTTTAACTTTTGCATAAAGAAGCTGTTCTTTTAAAGCAGATATACCAGATTTACATTTCTCAAGCTCATTTTTATTCTCTGTTATAATATTTCTATAAAAAAGTTATTTTTGAGCAACAAAACAAAATAAAATTGGTAAATTAAGACATTCTTACGATAGAACGTTGTTTTCATCACTAGTTTTTTTAAATTTTTCTTCGATTTCCTTAAATTCCTTTTCTTTCATTCGCAAATTTAATGAAAGTGAATCTATTTTACTCTGTAAACATACAGCATCTTCTTTTATCCCTTCGACCGATGCAAAATTAAAATATACTCTATTAATTGATTTATCGTTTGTTTTTTGTCTGCATTGTGGACATGTTTTCGACCTAAAACACAACAAAAGTTAATAACACATTATAAAGATTTTTCAAGAGATTACCTTTCGAACCATGTTACAAGGCATAAGTAATGAAATACATGACCACATCTCGTTGTGTATATTTCAGAACTAGGTGAAAATAAATCAGCGCATATAATACAGTTTATGTTCATAGTTTCAAAAAATATTTAAAGATCTAACCTCGCATTTCTAAATAATATTTCACTTTAATTATTTTGTTTGATTATAATGCGCTTTTCATAAATTTTTAAGTTATCTTTTATTAAAAAATATTTGATAAAATGACATTTGTTTGACAAAAATTAATTATAAAAATAGTTTGAAAGTTTCTTTTATTTTATTCGTTACTGGCGCGCGAAAGCACATTTCTATTGTCAAATGTTTAGAATTACTTTGTTGTGCGCAGATGCATAACTGGTACATTTTTGGGAAATTTTGCCAAAATATTTATTTTTGCACGTATATTTCACGGTTCCATGGTGTAATGGTTAGCACTCTGGACTCTGAATCCAGCGATCCGAGTTCAAATCTCGGTGGGACCTAGATTTTTGTACAAAATCTAAGCTGGCCATTTTATAAACTATTTATTTAGCGACGAATGATTATCAGTTATGACAGAAATGGGTACATAACGTGATTTTTCAAATTGACAGTCATGGTTTCAAAATGGTTCTATTTATCTCAACTTTTGTTATTCGCAATACTAGGTCTTTCAAAAATATTTTCAATCACGTTAACAATATATTCAGAATGGGCCATTATAGAAATCATCCTAATAATTCTATCAATTACTGTTTTACTCTTTTTACATCTAAGTTTTACACATGACGTCACGCAAACGTCTGCTACAGGTAAATTAATTTATTATTATTAATTAATATTACTTATTAAAAAATTCTTTTGTAGGCACAGAGATATTGGAAGGTATGACTTACGTGCCATTTATTAATCAATTTCTAACTTTTTCTAATTTATTTAGAGTATGAAGAAATCGAAAGAGATGAGGATATTATACTGCCTGATGCATTTAGAAGGGAATACAATTATTTGGGAGAAAATGCAAAGTCCTTAACAACGTTATTCGAAAATTATATACAACAAAAAGTTTCACATGACACTTTAATAAAACAATTCCAAGCATCCCAAGACAATACATTTATACAAATGAGATCAAAATTTACAGTCAGATCCGAATCAGATATACCTCGAGAAGTATCAAATATGTTTATGCACAAAAATAAGCCCCAAATGTGCCTAGAAAATAATGAATCCGATCTTGAGGATGAGAATTTTCTTGTAGATCTTCGATCTGTTTCTAGCGATACAAACACAAAATGTTCCCGTCCAGTGACGTCTTGACGGTAATATATGTATTCTGTAAAAATAAAAGAATGTAAATATATATTTATTGTTGTTTTCCATATATTATCCAGTAATTATATAAAAAAAATCGATATTTAACGCGGACTCACACCTGTAAAGCAGGGTGATACCGACTGAGCAAACGGTAAGTTTGCGCGGGAAATTCAAATTTCTCGAAACTATTGACGTTTAATACCGCTTTTACAGATAGTGGTATCGTTAATGTTTGTATAATACAATTTTAATTATCAAATTACCGACATCAAAATATTTATTTTAACAGTCAATTACTACAATAATATAGGGAAAAGCAGGAAAAACATATTTAAGCTATTCTGTTAACTCACAGGGTTTTTAAATGTAAGTTATAAAAATTTTGTGGAATAAAAATACTATACTTCTATAGAAAAGTGAAATGGACATGATACTTATAAACATGATTCTAAGTTGTTATATATAAATCAAAAACATATAAAAAGAAAAACAAAAATAATATAAAAAATGTGAAATTTTGATCAGGTACAGTGTATGTACAGAATTATCCCCCTATAAAAATTAGATCATTGATTATTTTCGTAAAATACATAAAATGGTACTTCTAAACATACCATCAATATGAACAGAGATTTAGATTCATTTACAATATGTTATGTTACATTATCTACTTTATTCAATAATATATGTTTATTGTTGCTAGCACTAATGTAATCTTTCAATCAATTTATTAATCTGCAAGTATAATTATTAAAAATAACTGAATAAAATTCAACCTTTGTTTAGTGAGCTAGATACATTTCACTGTCCTGGCTGATGCGTCTGTAAACCATCGTGATCCTACATAATTATATATAAAATGTCAATAATTTTAAATATACACATGATGACCAGCATAACAAAAAAAGAAATTATAAGCAAATTCATTTTCAAAAAAAGAAAATATAATTCGAATTAGCAGTCCTTGATAAATTTTCTTTTTATTAAAGAAATCAACAGAACAAATGCACATATAGCTGCAATTCAAAAACCACCTCGAAATTGTCCTCGGAAACCTCTGTTACCCCTAAATCCCCTGTTATGTCCCCTGTTATTCATGCCTCTCATCCCTCTGAAGCCTCTGCCGCGACCTCGACCTCTAAACATTTCATTGGCGTGATTTTCACCTCGACCTCTAAACATTTCATTTCCGTGATTTTCACCTCGACCTCTAAACATTTCATTGCCGTGATTTTCACCTCGACCTCTAAACATTTCATTGCCGTGATTATCACCTCGACCTCTAAACATTTCATTGCCGTGATTATCACCTCGCCCTCGGAACCCACCGCGGAAATCATTCGGGTGACCCCTCTTGAACATAGGGCCATGTTGAGGTCCACAGTGTGGTCCAGGTGGACCATTCGGGCCGGGCGGGAATTGTGGACGACCGTGATGAGGTGGTAAATTCATTTCTGGTGGCGGCCGATCCACCCAATCTTCGTACCAACCCATGCTGTTGGGTGGTGGAGGCATATCTCCCATATAAGGCGGTGGCAAGAATTGAGGAACGGGCCCGGGCCCGGGCCCTACCCTTAACATTTCAGAAAAATGCGGAGGCATGTTGTGGTTGTGATTCATCGGATGATTATTCATTGGGCCTTCCATGTGCTCCATCGTAGGACCATTCTCATTCTTACCTGACATGTTATTATCTAACATTTCTCCAGCCATATCCCCGCATAGATTTTCAGGTATCGGTGGCGGGGGTTCTAACATTTTTGATTCATCACATGGTGGTGTATTAACGAACACATCTGGTCTATGATTGTTTATCACTATATTATTTTCTTGAATGTCTGTACACATTTTCTGGGGCGATTCGTCATCACTAAGATCCATGTCTATAGACTCGACGTTGTCGTGGAAGGACAACTTCCTGCCAGGCTTGACGGGGGTCTTATTGATGGCCTGCGGAGGGGGCGGAGGTGGAGGTGGTGGTAATTGCAGTTGCTGAGCTATATCCATATTATTTATAGGAACTATCTTGTTATTTTCTACAGTTGGTATTGCTACTAATGGACTCTTCACTTTTGTCATTCCTGTTTCTATTGTTGGTATTCTGTAGTCTTGATCTTGACTGCGATAATCCTGAGACGAAAATGATCACAACATTTAATATCCATTATTTAAAATAAAAAATCAGGTGTTCCAAAAGTTTTACTAATAAGAGTCAGCGCTCAATTAACGTAACCGGTAACCTACTAACAAAATACAGTATGTAATTTTCATCTCTGCGACTATTACGTCACGGGCTCTTTCCCTATTGAAAAAGACCCTCGGAAAATAGAGTATGTACGAAAGATCAGAGACATTAATTACAAAAAAAAAAAACAAATGAAAAAAAATCATATTGCACTAATTTATCTAGTGTTCAGTTGTTTTTCCAATTTAATATTCTTAATTTCAGAGTGGAATACTCAATCTTTCCTAATTTAACTTCCTTTGCATCTCTTATATTAAATAAGTTAGCAATGCTTAAACAGTTCCCAAAAACACGCTTTATATAAAAAAAAAGTATACCAAAAAGTAGTTTATTATGTGATATAGTTAAAACTAAAAAATAATAATAAATTTATGCACAATTCGGTCTAGGGCCCGTAAAACGTTTTATTATATAGAGTTTTTTAAATTATTTTATGATTTGTTAGACTAATAGGGCACGCCAGAAGAACCTTGTCTAGAGTCCCGATTTTTCTTAGTCTATTCTATAGTAATGGCTGGTTTACACGTTACCAGTTACTGGTATGCCAGCTGAAGTCACAATTGCCATGCCTTTAGCTGGCACTGTTTAGGACTGGCAATAGCTGTTTTCATGTTGCCAATAACTAGCATGCAAATTGAGGTTGTTTTCAGACTAATGCCAGTAGCTGGCAACGTATTGGCAGCATTCGTTTACACTTTGCAAACGGAGGCAATAAATGGCGTCTGTTTGTGTTTATAGATCAGTTCTTCAAAGATCGGTTCGTTTGATTTACAAAGTTGTGTTTGAAGAACTTTTGCGTGTGTTGCTTGAAAAGAAGGAAAGAATAGGGAGAAGGAAAGAAAAGGGAGAAGGAAAGAAAAGGGAAAAGGAAAGAAAAGGGAAGTGGGTACGAGATTGGTTGAATAACAAAAGGATGGGGTCATCAGATACAATTCTAAGAGAGCTGTATTCCACGGATCCTCGGGAATTTAAATCGGTTATGAGACTTTTTCCAGAACAATTTGATGAGTTACTATTCTTATGGTGGCTTGCTAACGTAAGAGTTTTCTCTAACTCAAGTTAAAATCATTTGTTTTTATGCTACAACATACAAAAACAAATGATTTTAACTTGAGTTAGAGAAATCTCTTACTTTAGCAACCGGCCATAAGTAAGCCCACTGCCTGCAAGACTTAATTTAGAAATAACTCTTGCTTTTCTAGCATCTGGAACGAATTACAGGTTACTTCAAACGTTTTTTCGTGTATCAATCTCCGCAATTTCAAAATTTATTCCTGAAGTTTGTTATGCTATCTCCACCGTATTATAGGATTTTAATACGCGCTTTGTTTACTTGCGCTGGCATGGGTTACAGACTGGCATGTACCTGTTTACACAGTGCAAGCAGTGACTTGCTAGTCCAAAAAAGTGGTGGGGAAAAGGGCCAGCGTGTCAGTGAATCAAATAATTTTGTTTCACTGGCATTGCCAGTGGCTGGCACAACAAGCTTGCCAGTCGCTGGCAAGGTGGTGTTTACACCTTGCAAGTAACTACTTGCCAGTCACTGGCAAGCTGACTGGCAACGTGCAAACCATACATAACTGGTGCAAGTTACTGGCATCATGTAACCGGGCCATATATATTTAGAATATTTCCTAACTGTAATTTATTTTTTGTTTATTCACGAAGCATTACGTGCCGTACATTTGAAACGAAACTGCCGCTTTGACTTCAAGGCGTGGAACGATATTTTTTGTTTACTCGATTTGCAGAATAAATAAATAAATCGGCGAATAAATCGAGACATCGGTTGAACGCGTTCGACGTTATCGCCTTACGCGATACATTAAAGGAACGAGACGCTAATGTAGATCCAGCTTTACAGTTTTTATCATATATATGTTCATAATCATTGTAGACAATGTGTACTATTTAAGGCTGTTAAAAAACCACAACCCCTTACCGGATACAAACCGGTCGTACGCGCTATCTGTAAAACTTTTAAGGGGTTACATGGGTTTTGAATTTTCAAAAAATCGATTTTGTTTCATCTGAAAGTACATCTCAAGGAGAGTATTTTCCGAAAGTTTCAAGTCGATCCGAGCAAAACTGTAGGAGATATGCGATTTTGAAATCCCCTCCGTTACGCTCAAACTACGAGCATATCACAACACCGAGCTCAAGAAGCGACTCGAGAAGCGAGAATCGAACGTAGGCAGAAGCAAAAAGAAGCTTTGGACTATTTGGAAGCAGTAGAACCATTACTTTATGGGCCTGGAATAGATGACTCCGTGTAAGTTTAAAAAAAAATGACATTTTTAGTAATTTTAGTAACGCGTTTTTCTCGAAACCGCATTTTTTGATCCCATAGGCATGATTTCTCAAAAACTAATAATCCGGTCGGGCTGAAATTTTGCATACTTCTTCGAAATAGTATTGTCTTGTCCTTGGACGAAGGATTTTATACTTCGTTCAATACAATTCGTTTTACAAGTAGAAAATTGCCAAAATTTGCATAGAAATTTAAAAAAAAAATCAATTTTTTGTTAAAAAACGTTGTCAAAAATTCAAATATTATTATTTTTCCAAATTCTTCGTCCAAGGACAAGCCATATGCATCTACTAACAGAAAAAATTTTGATTTTTGATTTCAGATGAGCCTATTTCGAGATATTCTGCCTACGTTGAAAAATCATCTATTTTATTAAATTAGGTGCCAATGGCCCAATTTTCATTTTTTTTTTTCATGAAATTTTTTTACAACTTCTTCAAACTATGTACTGTTATGTCCCAAAAGTTGAAATAAATCACTTGCATACATTTAATAAAAAAAAAAAACAGAAAAATTGTCATTTTTTTAAAAATTCAAAACCCATGTAACCCCTTAATTTAGTTTTATACTAAATCATTACCATTTTTTATCTAAACCATTTACCAAGTTTTATATTAAACAAAAGTCTCTGCTTCGACTGGCAACAAGTAAACCATACATAACTTATGAGAACAATGAAGAAAATAAACAGAAGATAATTTTATGAAATAAGTTCCTTAAATAAATGTTATAAGTACAAGTTAGCTGAACTAAAAAAAAAAAAAAAAAGGAAGAAGTTCTACCAAATCGTCTGATTCCCACCATTGTTAATATGGAAACATGTCATCCGGTTGATGTACGTTCGCTTTACGCACGGAAATCCATTGTTTACGTTAAGCGAACGCTGACTCGTAAATGAACACTTGAACTTTTGGAGATTCTTGTTTTATTCTAGTAGAGTTTACCTGGTCACTTCCAGCCCATAAAGTCGGTGGTGTAGGTGGGGGTGGTAAAGCACTTGTAGGTGGCTCAGGATTGGACGCTTCGTTACCTGGAGAGCCTGTTAAACTAATTAGATTTCTGTGGTCCACGTCTTTGGAATTTGAACGAGATAACCTGTGGTCTGAATCACAATCTACATAAGGAACAATTTATGTACAGAACTTCACACATATACATAAGTGAATTAAGACTTTCGTCGAAGGCCTTTAGTCTAAGATTAATTTTTTTTAATAATGAGATTTAGCGTATGGAGCTATTTTGGAGCTCGGTTATGTAAATACTCTGTTAAATGAACCATCCACTATAGTGAAGATTTTTAATTGATTTTGCATAAAATTTTCACGCCTTAGCAATCTTATGTAAATGGCCAAAAATTAACTTTACAATTATTACTACAAATAATTCTAACTCTATATCAAATACAAAGCGATCAACAAATCTTGTCCGTTATTATTTCCAAGGATGTGTATACATAGGCGTACATTCTATTTTTATTACTTTATACGAATTGATTATTCAATGAACACTATTTTTCTTTACACGCCAATGAGTTGATACAGGTATTAAGTTAGGATAGTGGTTTTCGTTGTTCCTTGGGTGAGTTAGGACAAACGAAGTAATCTGATTCTTTGTTAAATTGGAATTTTCAGCTGTGAATTAGAATATAGTTTTGATATTTTTAAACTCATTGTTTACTGTTATGTAACTGACAAGAAATAATGATCGTACGGTATAAATACAAAACAATAAATATTTTCATATATATACTTTATTTAGCCCTTGCATTTATTTGGGGAATGTAATGTCTGCCAAATACACTCCTCTTGCTGCCCCACAAATGCAAACTCTTTCAAGAGACTTTATCATAACATTTACACAAATTACATGTTATTTTAACTATTGCTGCTCGAATATTGGTCTCTAGTCGTTCATCGACGTTGGCTAGTTGGCATAGGCAAGTCAGATAATCCCTCAGAAAAGTCTGAAGCAGTTAGAACTGTAGATCTTGGCGGCCAGTTGATGTCACCACTTCTTTAATTTGTTTAACTTCTGATTAATTGGTCTTGAAACATTCTCTTTCAAAATTTCAACTATATATGGTACGTATTCAGTGCTGGATTTACATGTAGGCCAAGTAGGCCCAGGCCCCACAGTTTTGTAGGTCCCGAGACCCTGTTTCTTGCACATTACTTTTATTCACTTTTTTTTTCTATTTTGGCTCATCACTTTGATTTGGGTTCCTTCCTTTTTTTCTCTCATCACAATATGACTTCCTGTATTTTTTGTTCATCATTTACTTTAGGTGCAAATTTTATCCATTCGGCTTAGTGCCCATAAAAATCTTAATCCGGCAGCGCACCTGCACATATAGCGCCATCTTGATGAATTCACAGGTTTTCAAAACTCAATTCATCTAATTGATGTGATTAAGTTTATGATCATGTTTCGGTAGCGGCCCCCGTTTAGTTGTCGCATTAAGGTACGCGTCAACTGGGACACATCGCAGAGAGTGTGTTTAAAATCGGAGTGCGTCTACCAACTTGGCCTACAAGGAGTGCACGACCGCAGATGCGGTCAGTATTCTCGACGAACAATATTTCTACGTGTACTGCGTTCAGGTTCTAACGTCACAATCGTATTATTGTCTTAAGGCACGCGCAGTAGCATCGTTGACGCTGATACGAATGTAAACAAAACACAACCTGTTCAGTTCTTGTTCGCACCGGCATTTATTTATTTTATTATAGTATTTTGAAATAGGAAAATGCCAAGTAATTATATAGACTGTTTTATTTATGGCTCATTCTAAAATACTGAAAAACTAACTTTACTAATCTTTTTTGTTTATATTGACGACCCAAACTCCTCTTTTTTTATATGAAGAGCATATAAAAAACATTCTTCTATTAATATTGAACTGATTACAATTGAATACGAATTGGAAACTGAAACGCGGCTCGGTAGACTTACAAAAATGCGCCTCGTGTTACGTCTGTGGTGCGTTCACTGAGACTCAATGGACACACTCACCGAAAATCATGTGACTAATGCATTTTCTGCTGTCTCTGCGATGCCGCCTAACGAATGCTTACCTTTCTACTACATTTTTTAAAAAAGTTCGACCAAATCCATATGACTGATATTATAATTAATATACTGATGTGTTTTTCTCTCACTCACTCTGGCAGCTAGTATGGCTTGTCCATCAGCTTAGTTTAAACATAGCTACGACAAACATGCAGATTCAATGTTTGTGTGAAAGCACTTGGTGAGTTAGTCTTAGATTCTAGCGTTATTCTTCATGAACGAATGTTATGAAACCTGATAGGCGTGGCTAAATTCTTACTTCATACAATTCACAATTGACCTTGATCGGGTTTCTTTTAAAAATGGTGGTATACCCATTGTGTTGTAAGTAATAAAATAAAATTACACTCCATTATTAAGACTAAATTATCACTCCACTGTCCTTCTGCAAGGGTGTAATGGTTGTTGAAACGAACCACTTGTAGATTTTCAGCGTCCTAATAGCGGCCATTTTGTTTATTAACAAAATATAGTCCGTTCAAAGGTGAGAATGCAGTATTGCTCTTATGGCAAATGAGAGCGGTGTTGCCAAATGTTGTAAAAGTGTCAATTATAATAATATGAAAAACTCGTATGATTTACAAAAATCAACTCTTATAAAACTCAAAATAACACTCAACAAAAACAAATGGCCATTTGTAGAATAATGCGTCTTCACAGATCAGCGCGTTTTAGAGGTGGCAACGTCGACAAGCAAGAAAAGGATAGCTTCATTGTATAAACTCATTCGAGAGTATGAAAAAGAACTACCCCGTATATATGTCCTGCATTGCATACTTACCTTTGAACAGACTATAGCAAATTTGTCACTTCTACATTAACCGACTACCACATACGAATTGTAAAAATTGAATCACACCAAAGTGGCAGTCGAGATAAGTTGTAAAGTTAATTTTTGGCGACCCAATGTATTTTAATTAAAAAGCAAATGCCAATATTTTGCATAATTCCAATCTGTAAAACACATCATCTACCCAAAATATACCTGTTAACTGTGGTGGTATAGGTGGTGGCATTAATACTCTATGATCTACATCTTTTTCACCAAGATTTATCTCCATTTTCGAATCATCGTATTCGATAGGTTCAGCGAAAGCTTCTTTCTCAAACATTGGAGGACTCTCAGGTGTTTCTAGATCTGTTGGTTGCTCCCACGATGTTTCAGGCTCCCACGTTTCAATATCTTCTTCTGGGTTATATGCATCTGTGGTAGGAATACTACTGTATGGAGTCGAGACCTCTGAACTTACAGCATAGTCATTGCTCATAACAGGTTGGTATGTTGAATTATTTGCTAAAAATACAATTGTACGTTACATTAGTTTATTTAAAATTCTGAATAAATAAATCTGTTTGCTAATTAAACATACAATAACAAATATCACAAAACTGTTGCTGCTGAAAACATTTGCGTTCTCAGTGCTCGTAAACATTGTTAGCGAGAATAACCGATACAAAACGCTTAAAGCATGTTCACACACACACCGAAAATACCGGTGACGGACACAATGTTATCAAATGGATGCTTTCACACATAGTCCGGTCTGGATGATTTGCCCAGCGTTGATCTCAATAAATCGGATAGCAGGACGGCATCTCATTGCTTTTATTATAGTATCCTACTGCTTAATACTATTTTCTAATAATTCTACGACGAAATCAAATGTATTAGTACTCATATAAAAGTAATTGAAGAACTTAGACTGATCCTCTCTAAGTTTTTCAAAGAACGTGCAAAAGCTGTAATCTGATAGTCAACATTAGAAGTACCCTGCGATGTCTTTCGTTTTTGCCTCTTCGGTATTATAGTAATGAACGTTTATGAATACAGAAATTACACCCGTTTTCATAATCAATTTTAAAGTGCCTCTATTCGTTTGTTCGAGTGATATTTAAAGTGATTTTGCTTATTATGAAAACAGCCTTTAGTCTCATAAATTTAACACCGACATTTGGTGGAATATTTTTAGAACTTTCATTCCTGAAACGCTATCACAATGCGTGTATAAACCATCTTCTACTAAAGATGGGATGATATTGCAATTATGATATTCGGGATGAGATCAATTCGGTTCAGTAGTAACAGACGGGCATTTCTGAATTCTATGAGGCACTCTGAATCAACTACCTGGTGTCCTACTCGATTTATTTTAATCTAATTTTATATATTTATTTGTTATTTTAAGCTCATTAATTTTTTTCAAATTCTTTTGTAAAACTTTACTTTAAATAAAATTTAAACTTAATTCTAAACTGCATATTTAGCTAACATTGTGTAAACCTTCACATTTAAAATCCAAGAGTTCAGCAACCATGTTCGACTACAAGATGACTGTTCCGTCGGTTGATAAGCACCAAAACATATAATTTAATTCACACCCATTCACGCCCATTACCCGAATTCCTTAGCTAAAAATTTCATTTCAGTTTGAGATTATCGTTCTTACGTTCCAGTTTTTGGTTTTTATACAAAACTGTTTTGGACACTGGCTTCAGGTTTAATGACACCTTCCGTCTAGCGCGAAGGCTGACGATAATGTGGTGATGCAATATTGGAGGCTGAATTGGACGTTAAATTATCATAATTATAAAAATTACATCAATAAATATTTCGGTATGTTTACATTATATCACGGACTCGCTACATATTTTATATGGACGGTGGGATATAATTAATATTACCCATTACACCATCCAACTCCTCGCGTTTTGTTTCGTACGTCGAACCCTAAGGGCCGGTTTCTGAAAGCTTAGCCGAGTTTAATCTTTTGGTTAAACTCGGTTATAATATAAGAATCCCATTAGTAACCATAGCAACCATTTTCAGCAAACTTTTTGGTTATAGTTAACTAAGCTTTCAGAAACCGGCGCATAGTTGTTGGGAGCCGACCAGCGTAGCGGTTAACACAGGTGCCTTGCATTTCTAATGTTCGAATCCTGTTCAGAAATGAAATTTTGAAAAAAAAAAAATACAATTATCCTGGCTAATTGCCCCAGTAGCAAGGGACAATAAAAATAAATAGTTGTTGGAGGGCCTTTTCGACATCAAGAGATGTCAATCAAACGATTCATCCCTGGCCGTATTGACGAAACTGTCGTCAATTGTATATCACCGATTTCGATTCTTCGGTCACATCGCCAGAAGAGCCGAAAACTTACAGAAAACAATTGTCGAAGTCAAAGACGCGATAGTTCTCCACACGACTTGCTCGATGTTACGGAAGACATATTGCAGGAGACGCTATAAATAGGCCTAGCAAATACACAAAATCGCAACAAATGAATGCTTCTAAAAGAATAAGTTTCCTTAACTCAATGTGATTGGTTACAATTCATCTGATTGATATGACTGAAGAGCGTAATGACCTTACAAGGAACAACAGTTATTATTTTAACTCTATAGCCAGTTTCTTTGATTTATCGGAACTTGGTTTTTTATTTCTAGTAATTGTCACGGATTAAGTGAATCTTTTGAGCATTTTGTTTAGCCAAAGCCCGCTTCAAACGTTATAAAGAGACATGACAATTTAGAAAAATTAAAATTTCAGTTAGTTCCGCTTAAACATTTGGAATAGCCTATAGATACACTATGAATATCTGCAATCATTAAAAATTTAAATCTGTTTAGCGATTGTCTCGAAAATGAACTGTTTATTAACCTAAACTTAATGCAAAATATATTTTTAACATTCAGTAAAAATCTATTGTAGGTCCAGCGAATGTTTGCACATCAAGGATGAATGTATGAAGAGATAATTCGCCTAATGATTTTAGACATGTCACACAAATACAATATGTTACAAAGAAACAGAATATCAAACGTTTATCCTAGAACTTGCACCAGGCGCGAACCCAGGAATTTTTCTTGGGAAGGGCTCAGAAGACGAAATTGTTTTAAAGGGTAGGAATTAGGAAACTATTCTAAAGTGATGACCTAAAAAAAAGTCCTCACTTTTAACTAAAATATAAGTTACGACCAAAAAAGATCCTCACTTTTCAAATACAAGTATCGACCTACAAAAAATTTCGTCACTATTTTGTCAAAAACACGTAACAACTGGAACTTTGACGTAAGTCAACCCTGGGTGTGCGCCTTACTTGTATCATAGGATTTGTAAGTTGGCCTTGATGTGCAAACATTTGTTGGTCCTATTTTAACATTGATGCATAGGTGTGTAGGAAAAAAAAAATTACAACATTTGTTATATAACTATAAAAAATTAATTTAAGTCCTAAAACTAAATTTCTTACCATACGAATCTGTGGTTGCGTAGCCGCTGTCTGTATACGGAGTATCCATATACCCAGAGCTTGTGAATGGTGGCATAGGTGGCGGTAAAAGCGGCGCTTGCGACTGATGTCCGTAGTCGTACGTCGTCTGAATCTTTGTTTCGACAGGATCATGCTGTGACAAATTGTGATGTGACATATGGCTTGTATCGTGTGATGACGTTTGTGTCCCATAAAAATTATCAGGTTTTTGATCCGAATATAAGTTGTTTGCTAGATCCTAAAAATATTTAATAGTTGCAACTTATAGTAATTCTACGGAAATGTTAATGATTTATAATTAAAGTTGGTAGTAGCAATTGTATTTTAGTTTGTTGGAGTAATAGGAAATGGATATGGTATTCAAATATTTAATACGGGGATCATCTGCTTTTCAAAACACAATTTTACTTAATTTTAGTACTGTAAAGGAAGATTGAACATAGGTCTACCAATGAGAAGACATCATAAAAAATCAGCTGTGGCCACCACAGGACCGACCGTCATCACAAAGTACTTGTTTAATTTATGCTGCTTTATCAAAAAATGTCTCAAATAAAAGTTGTTAGTTATTGCTTTTATAGCAAATTTTGTTAAATAATTTTTTTCGAAATATTTCTCTGTTATGAAATATTTGCAAAAATCTTAAAACCGACACGAGTAAACTCCCATTTCTAGTTAACCGATTTTTACCAAAAGTTGATCAACTCGTGCCATTGATGTCAAAAGCTTAAAATGAAGTTACATAAAAATCCTGTTAGCCGAGTTTGCTCTGCACGTGTACACAGACCGACAGACAGACATCATGCTAAAAATAGTTAAAACGTTATGTAGGGACCTCAATTCTTGGAGATCCATCGAAATCACGAAATGTCAAAATCGGTATGATCACAATACATTAGTTTGATTGCAATTTGCCCAACTCTGCTCCAGCCAAATACATGAGGTGCGTTCGGCATAAGCTAATAATCTACACATTCTGCATAATTTACACATTTACACAAGAATCTTGTGTTAACTAGTGTTAACATTTTAACCAGCTGTAATTCTAACCTGTAAACGTCAAACAGCCAAACAATTTTTAGAATGAATCACGGCAAGTCTGTTTATTTTAAACCAATTATTACTATAATAGAACAAATTGACCAAAAAGAGTGAATAAGTGAAAAATTAATATAGATTAATAAAAAATATATAAAAATACTTTTTAGAAGATCAGTTCGAATTAAACAAAGGCAACTGCGTGATATGAGTGGGTCACTCATATCACTTTAATCATTTTAATTTACTCATATCATTTTAATTTACCTGAAGAAACATTTTAAAATATTTTCATTTGTCTAAAATTTCTACGGAATATCTCGTTTTACAAATGTTTTTTTTTTTTGAAAATCCGAAAAGAACCAAAAGCTTTCCCGATATATTGAAAGTAAATATTTAAAACTTTAAAATTGTAATGCATTTATAAATTTTTGATTTCTCTGTTTGTTTAAAACTAAAAATAAGGTAAATATAACTTGAATATAAAAGTATCTTAATATAGAAGAAAAAATATTGATAAATTTGCATGTTATGGTAATATTATATTATTTACTTTCTGTTCCCATAATTATTTATATATAAATATTGTACATTTCCGCAATATAGATTTACTATATTTGAACGTTGTTCATTCACGATTCAACCATAAAGCCTGGTTTATAATAAGCCCATAGCATAACTGCATATGCATTAAACAATAGATTTGACCCTTCAAAACATCTGTTTGTAATAAACAGAACAAAGAGAGTAGTGTAATTTTTATGCTTATGTTCCATAACATATCTATTATAAACCAGGCTTAACACTTGTTTACATTAAATCCACAATTACACAAGCAAAATTCGTTCCCTTATAGATAATTTCACAACATACTTTTAACCGTAAGGTTAAAAAGTTAGAACTTAATGCTTGGGTTAAAACTTGAGATACAGAATAAGAAACAAGGTTAAAATTTTAACGCCTAGTTAAAATGTTACTTTTAAACCATAATTTTTAACCAAATCTTTTTAACTACAAAAGATATAGAATAGACCCGATTGACATGATGCGTTTAATGGTTGGTTTATATACGGAATGGTTGGTTATATACGGAATAGTACACAAGATGTTAAAACATGGCTGCGCCGTATTGAGAACTGACACGCTCGGATACGCAGTGTGGTGGTCAAACATTGTACTACGCGACTGTAGTACTGTTTGAAATTATTACATATGTTCTGGTGTTGATTTTTTGTTAGAACGTCGATAGATACATTTTCATAAAATAAAAATGTACTGTGCTTAAATTAACCTGTTCCCTGTTAGCATATTGACAGCTGAATACTAGACAATTCATCCATTTTGCCATGAATTACAGCGCCGCCAACGGTAATGTCACTTCTCAATATCGGTTTATGTAAAAATGAAATTTAACTTAAACACAAGAATAGTTGGTAACATTTTATTGCCATTCCAAGAATAAGAGACGATAAGCATGCGCACAATGGTCAAAATATCGGCCGTAATAAAATTTGTTCAACAGATGTTTTCCAGTTGTGATCAGAAGGTTGGAAACAACAATATAATGTGTGAAACACAAGCAAATAAATTTACAAAATCTTCTAAATCCATTTTACTGAAAACGATTTTTTTTTAAATGTTATATTAAACACAACAACTTGTCAAACGACAACCGTTAAACACAGGCCAACGCAAGTACGCAGGTGCAGCGACGAAATGTTATGTCCGATATAAACGGTTTCATATTTTTTATTCTTGTGTACTATTCTTATTTCCTATTCCTTATTCTTGTTCCGTATATAAACCAACCATAACTAGTTTTTTTGGTGATATTTGCTACAACACTTTATACGCAAAAAATAAGACACCTTCCTCGGTTAGTTAATGATGCGTGAAGAACGAAGTTACGTTTAATGAATATTTTAGGTCACAGACGTTCCCTATATTTCTAATATTAAAAAAATTACCTGTATGTTAAACGGCACATTTGTAGAATTCATAAAACTCGAGAAACTATTATTGTTGAAAGATGATTGTGATTGAGATTCTTGAGATTGTACAGGATTATAGTATCCAGCACTATATGATTCTGTTACTGGATATATACTTGATGCTGTTGACATATTATATGAATTACGATTAAAATTTGCTGAAAAAATTTAAATCAAAAATAAGTAAAGCAAATAAACATTAAAAATAAAATAAATACATAATTACAATACAAAAAAAGTAAGTAGGAGAAATAGAACAGTTTTTCTTATCGGATAGCGTTGAATAACTCATCGCACCGAAGCAATATTTCAGGGGGTCTATTCTAAACTTGTAGACAGTCACTTTCACATTGTTAAGGTCACTATTATCCATACTGTACTGTAGTAACTTTCGATAGGATACTGTAAAAAGAACTGTGGAAAGGCTTACAGAATAGATCCCTTGTAAAATAGGTTTGAAATAAAGACAAGTAGTCTTGAACAAGACTTGGGGCCGGTTTCTGAAAGCTTAGTAAACTATAAGCAAATAATCAACTACGGTCACAAAATAACAATCTCATAAGTAACCATAGCAAACATTTTCTAACTATTAGGTAATAGTTAACTAAGCTTTCAGAAACCGGCCCTTAGTCTTCTTAAACTTTTTCGTTATTAATGAGAACTGTAATATTGTCTTCCTCGAAACGGCCTCAGGATAATAGCGCTGACAATAGTCGCCACCTGATAGACCGGGAGCTCATGACATTTTTGGTCTCCGATTTCATACAGCATGTCTTTTGGAGGAGAGAATATTTACCCTGTGACAACAATAAAGGGATGGTACTAAACCCCTACACGCTTTCCGGTCATAGGAAAAATTGCATTTCCACTTGCACAAAATTTTTGTGTTTTTCTCTGATTTTAATATTGCTTGCCCTTTTGTCAAAAGAAAGTTATAACAAATTTAAAGTCTTTTAATTATAGGCATGCTGTATGAAAACGCGGAAAATCATATTTTTTTATTACAAGATCACATGACCGTTTGAGCCCTTTGGGACTCTCCGAATCGCATGCGTATATTTAAGACTTTAAATTTGTTATAACTTTCTTTTGACAAAAGGGCAAGCAATATTAAATCAGAGAAAAGCACATCCCTTTTTTGTTGTCACAGGGTAAATATTCTCTCCTCCAAAAGGCATGCTGTATGAAATCGGAGACCAAAAACTGTCATGAGCTCCCGGTCTATGACGTAAGTATATCGGTCTCGTCCAGGTATGGCCAAACGTGGACCGCGGGATAGATCCGACGCATTTATCTGGCCTACGTAGCCATTCATTTTTTCTTGCTCGTCAGAACTTTAAGATTCCTTTTTATTTACTAGTCATAACTTTTGATTTTCATCGTCAAATCGTTTATATATCCATTTTTCCCCCTCAGGTCGTTTACATATAATTTTTTCCTCGTCAGATCGTTTGGATATCCTTTTTTGTCACTTAATTTCGGGATAGCTTTTTTTGTCCCCTGGCCCGCGATGGTCTCTATCGGACAGCATAGTCCACTTTAATAAAAGTTTGGGCATGCCTTGTCTATCAATATTTGACCAAAAGGACATTAACACATTAAAGACGGGAGTCGTAGTACTACGATTTATCTCGACTGTCGCTTAAAGGCGGGAATCGTAGTACTACGATTTATCTCGACTGTCGCTTAAAGGCGGGAGTCGTAGTAATACGATTTATCTCGACTGTACCTTACACCATATTGCGATTACACCGATTACCCAAAATATCGCCCGCTCTAGGACGAAAAACGAGGCGGAGCGGTCGCCGCGTTACCTAGCTTACTTTCGAAAAGATCCCCCGCCTTTAATGTGTTAAATGCCTGCAGAGTTTAATGCTGTGTATATACTACAATTTTTAAAACAAGTCCGATCAAGACCATTTGACTGATATTATATCTAACATACTGATATGTTTCTCTCTCAATCACTCTGGCAGCTAGTAAAAAAATTATAAGTGCGCAGTCTGTCTATCAGCTTTGTTTATTGCTTGAGTTTAGCTACGACAAACGAGCATATTCACTGTTTGTGTTTGTGATAATTCACTGTGTTAGTTTATCTTAAATTCTAGCGTGATTTTAAATGAACCAATGACGCGAAAGCGTGGCTAAAACATTGATCGGACGCCTTTGAAAAATTGTAGTATAAGTGTAAGTTAATTTATTGAACTGGATATAAAGAAAATAAAAATAGTTAAAAAATAATAAGATAAAAATTGATGTGAAATTTGAATTTTCACACATTTCAGGGTTTTGTATGTACTTAATACGAGATAACAAATTGGCGGGTATATGTTAAAAATGATAAATTTCAATCAAATTTTAAAGAATAACCACGTGCTTAAATCTAAAGAATTACAACTGTATTTGAGATGCGCTCGCATCAAGAACCAGCTATAGCTATCCAATCAGTCTGATAAATATTGGAAGTACTGTGTTGCAAAATATTCGATAACTTTCGAATTCCGGTTTACATTAATGTGCATTACTCAGAATTTTTCGATCAACCCTCCCTGGGTTATAAGGTGCGTGACAAGAGGTTTTTTAGCACATTTTTGAATAAAATCGTGTTAAAATAGACAATTCAAAATATAACTTTTAAAAAATTAAATAAAGATCCATATTTTTCGAAATAATAATCTGATCGAAAATTCCTGTTGAGCTATTCCGGTTCCCATCAATGTATTAGGTCGTCACGGATGAAATTTGTAGAAAAAAAGGCAAAGTTGGTTGATAACTTCCAAATATAAGGAATTATTTTATTTATCAAAGTACATACTTTCTATACGCTTTGTCATATTGTCTATACGCTTTTGCTATTTAAGCGGCAGGTTGTTCAGGCCGGTGGTATAAAACCCTGGCGGACGAGAGTCAATGAATTCCTGGAAGGACAGTTTTACAGCATTGTCGGAATTAAACTGTTCTCCTATTAAAAGTTTTCCAAATTGCGTAAAAAGTGGTAGTCATTGGGAGCTAGGTCTGGCGAGTATGGAAGAAGTTCCAACTCCAATTCCTGTAGTTTTGCCAAAGTCATTTGTGCAGTGTGTAGTCTAGCGTTATCATGCAATAAGATAAGAGTCGATCTGTTGACCACTCTAGGCAGTTTTTCTATAAGTTTTTGCATCATTTCGTCCAGCTGGTTGCAGTATGCTGTGATTGATGAGCCAGGTTTGTTTTTTCTTTGGTTTTTTAGTTACCAGTACGAAAATTGGCGAACCAATTTGATATTGTCTGCTACGTAGTAACACTAGAGCCAAATACACTATAAATGTTTCGCGCGGCCTGCGATGCCGTAGTTCCACGTAAGAACTCATACTTCATAATAGTGCGAATTTCCGACCGTTCCATTTTCAACAAAATTAATTTTTAACAATAGTTTTGATATTTTTTATAGCATACAATGTTTCTTTAAACAGGCGAGATGGGTATCAAAAAAAAAAAAAACAGTACAGTCAAAAAAAATTTAGCTAATGTCAAATAATAAGCTGTTAAAGTTGGCAATATTATTAACTACAAATTTCATCCTTGACGACCTGATACATTATTCAAATTATTTTCAGATTTTAAAATCTATCGCTCTGAGAAATAGGGTGGGATACAAAAGTTTTTTGACAAATTATTGGCGAAAATTCAATATTAGATTTTACAAAAATAAAATTTTGGTGGATAATATACTTATTAAGTGCCTTTATTTGATACCCCACTCAAAATCGGTGATGCGCGCACTGAATTATCCAGTTGTTTTACCGCTGTGGCAAAAAAACAGTTCTCCTTACTCGGTAAAAAATGTTCACTCTTCATATAAACAGTTAGTGTTGATCGGTGCACACTCAGTACCTTACTGGCTCTTGAATAACGAATATACATTTAAATATTTAACAAGTATGTGTCTATTCTACGGTACTTACTACTTGTGTTCATGTCAATATTAGGCATTTCTAAATCCGAATCAGGTTCAGGTGATGGGGCGTTAATATCAGGGGAAGGAATGGGGCTTCCTAATGTAGGAATTAATTCATCCAATTTTTTCTTTAAGTTCTTCACTCTCGTACTAAAATTCTTATACGCCTAAAAAAACAAGTCAGAATCACAAAATAATAATAATAAATACTAAACAGTGGTACAGTGGGGAAAATTAACTTACTGCAGTAACTACTTTAACTTCTCCTCTTTCCGTATGGTAGAAACTTTCTGCTTGGTTTAAAATTGATATTAAATGGGTCCGAGATTTGATCTCTGCTTTTAAAGCATTAACGTAACCTTCTATTAATGTGATGCCATCTTCAACTTCTCGTTCCACATCTTCTACATGCTGTCGATCTAAAACACAAATAAATAAGTTCTAAATTGAATTCAGCTCAAACGTTGTGATGATCTTGATTCAAATTGTTATTTAATCCATATCTTACCTTTTAACGATGTGTGTAACGAATCAAAATCTGTAATCTTTGGACTGCTTTCTTTAAGTTGTTTTAGTTTTAAATCAGTACTTTCTTCTAATTTCGCACATGATCTTATCCTATTTATTAAATATGTAGGTTGGAATTCCTGGGGTTCAGAATCTGGTTTTCTACCGATAGTCGAAGCAGAAATTAATCCACTTAGATCGGTTATAAATTCTTCTCCGTAAATCCCACGTTGTTCCCATATTTTAAATATTCGGAGAATTTTATTTTTTACTTTTTCCTCACTGTAAGAAGGAAATAAAGTTTTAATATTGTAATATTGAACAGAGCGATCATCAAACCTTGACTGTTATGCAATACTTGACAGAAACATTTAGTTATCAAACTTATTTTCAAGGACATGTACACATAGGCGTACATTCTATTTTTATTACCTTATACGAATCGATTGTTAAATGAACACTATTTTCCTCCACACGCCAATGAATTGATAACAGATATTAAGTAAGCAACACATATTTTCGTTGTTCCTTGGGTGAGTTCGGGAAAACGAAGTAATCGGATTGGTTCTTTATTAAATAGGGATTTTCAGCTGTGAATTAGAATACAGTTTTGATATTTTTAAACTCACTGTTTGCTGTTAAGTAACGGACAAGAAGTAATGATCGCACGGTATATATGTAGTAAGAAGAGGACTGAATGGTAAAAATCTGGGAAGAACTTTGAATTTATGTTCTCAAAAAAAAACTTTGATCGTAAAATACATTATTTCAAACTGATGAGGATAAATCTGAACAACAATAGCATTTTTTGGACTATTTTTTTGTTTCACTGCTTCGCTACCAATAGAAAAAAGAAACAATATTAGCCAGTTTAAACCAGTCCATGCAATGGGTTCAAAACTGGATTGGTGTGAATCGTTTTAGGAAGAGTCTAGCGGACAATTACTCCTTTATGAGATTGTGTCAGCTTCCTTTTTCATTCTCATTCTATTTGCTCTGTTACTAAGTGTTCCAACTGATAAGCACAGAGTAAAGCAAAGAAAAACTGCCTAAGAATAAATATATGTTTACTACTTAATAAATTTAGATAGACATATGTTTTTAAGTAACCAGCAAAACTTACTATTTTCCCAGAAGTGGGATTATATTGCCTAAAAATAATCTATATGACCAAAATAAAAACTTCTTAAAACTTTTGTTACTTCCGCAGGGTTCTAAAGACTAACTTTGCAAAATTTGGTCCAAATTGGTTGAAAGACCTAGGAGTGTATAATGAGGAAACAAAAATATATTCGTTTTTACAAATAATACCAAAAATAATGCGTTATACCGAATAACGAACCATTTATCAGCTCGAATAAAATTTCTATGTTTTCTGAACAGCAGTTGACATTCGACTGACAGACGAACTAAATTGGGTTGCCGAAGAATTACAATGTTGACCGAAGACTTGCGCTATTAATAGAGCCATCATATCAACTGTGCAAAAAAATTCCGGTCTTATCGCTGAATTTGTTAGAAGTATACAACAATAAAATTTAAAACAAAATGTTTAAAAACCACCAAAATATATTTAATTTTTGCGCCACGACTTCTCCAGGTTCCTACTACGGTTCCCAGACGTGGGATTATATTGCCTAAAAATGATTCCAAAATAAAAAATATCTTAAAACTACTATTATTTCCGCAGGGTACTAAAGAGTACCTGTGCAAAATTTGGTCCCGATAAGTCCAAAGGTCTAGGATTATACAGCAAACATACAAACTAACAAACCGATAGACATTCGTTTTTATATATAAGATTGTATGTCATAAAATAATTTCGAATAATTGACTAATTTTGGTGAAGTGTTTGATATTTTGTTAAGATTATTAAAATATATCTTCCCAAAAACTTCAAACATTCTTTCTGCAAGATACATTATGTTCGAACTCATGCATTTTATTAGTGTGTGACAGAGAATTACAGAAAATGCTTCGTAAGATATGAAACTCAGATCACTTGAGCAGAACAAACATGTTAGTTAAACGTAAAATCCATTCTCACATATGCATGTGAAATTTGAAAAAAACACGCCCACTGCTCCCAAGAAGTCAGACCTTAATAGAGGCTTGCGTAGATTATGCCACTAGCAATAACAAATATACAACTGTGGGAGAGAACCAATAAAATTTCAATATGAAAAGAAATCCAAAAGCAAAAGCTGGGAGCCTTAAGAAAATCAAATTCTAAGGACGCTATTATTTCTAACAGGAAGATATTAGATGATATAGATATTAATTTAAACAGAGATGTAATATACTTACCGAACCATTGTTGTTGCTTTTTGTAACGTAGTACCCCAACTACCAACAAAATCATAGTTCTTCCGTTTAGAATACTGTATAACATCATTTGCTAAATAAAACAGCGTCAGCCTTTGCTCAACTTTCACTAAAAAACCATAAAATATTTATTATTAGTTTATATAAATAATGAATGTATTTTACCTTTTTTGAGCACATTTAACCATGCAGTAACAATCTTCTTATGATGCTGTCTGTTTTCGAGGCACCATTGTGATAATGTATTTATACTTTCTTGCGAATCTTTAAGTTGGAGTAGTTTCTTTTCGAATGAAATTATGTTAAAATCATCCTGAGTTGCTGTGATAGTCGCTATTCGTGATTCCATGGTGAATTTATTTAAAAATTGTAGGTCAAAATTCTACATTGTTTTTACTCTTAACCTAACTTATTTTATATTTCGTAATTTGACATATTACAAATGAAATTTATAGTAAATGAAAAATTAAAAGTGTATTATCAGTTTGTAATCAATAATACACAATAATTAAAATGTATTTGATAAGAATTAAAAATATTTAAGCACGAAAAGGTTAACTTGTTAAAGTATTTATTAAGGTTTGTGCACATTCGTAAATTAAAACCGTCCGGTTTTTCTGTTTGAGAATTAAACAAATGCACGTTATTTAATATCCAACTGCAATTATTATTTACAATTTATCACATGCTAAAATTTAAAGACGCCATGGCTATGGTAAATAATGACAACAAAATATAATTTCATTAAATAATGCTTCAATTAAACATAAAACACTTTCAAAATACAATGAATAACTAAACAATACATTTCCCGTGATTGTTAATACATGCAAATATATATTAAATATGTTAATATTATTTAATTTCAATAAATGCAATGGATTTTACACAAATTCGCTCAAGTGCGCACAATCCACCATATTGTTGAAAATATTGGAAAACTGCTTTATCGATAAAACAGTTTTCGTTTGAATACGAAAATTTTGATTCGCGCCTTTGAATACAGCAGTCGTGGCCGAGTGGTTAAGGCGTCTGACTAGAAATCAGATTCCCTCTGGGAGCGTAGGTTCGAGTCCTACCGACTGCGGATGTTAAATATTTTTACAAAAACATTTTAAACTACAGAAGTATTCTGAAATACTTTAAATTCTACATGCATCTAATCAATGAAACTAGATTCTAAAACTCAAGGTCGTATATTAAAGTTGAAATATTTTTTTACGTTATCATTTCTTCATTTCATTGTTATCTAAAAGAAACATACGTCTTCCCGTATGTGTAGATAAACATGTGAACAGTCTTATCTAACTTTCTGTGAATATACACGCGTTTTAAAACCAGGTCTTTTTGTGTTTGTTTTTAAAAATGGCAGGCATTAGAAAAGAACAAAGTTATACATCATTAAAACGAGAATATGATGAGTGTTCGACATGTGAAATAACACCAGTATCACCTAGTTTTAGTGGTATTCCCCGTAGTGTTAGTAATACAAATTTTCAAGCACCTATAGTTTTAATTCGAAAAGATAATACAAGATGCAGGTAATTTACTGATTTAATTTCACATAAAAATGCTATTGAGCAACAAAATATCAGTAGCGCGGCGATATATTTTTTTTTTGCTTTTTTGTGATTTGTTTTATACAACAAAATATATTTTGTACAGGGGAGCAAACACATGCATATTTCATGTGTTTAAAATACTCATTAATTTATAATTTAAATGATAAATTTATAAATATGGTAAATTATGTATTGTGTTAATATTTTATGAATATATGGGGCGTCACATATACAATTCTATGTATTTTTTACAGTATTTTTGTTTTTTTTTATCAAGATAATGTTTTCAATAAATTTTCTGTTGATGTGTAATTCATGTTTTATTTATTTTGAAAAATTGATGAGTGAATAGTATATATTAACAGCTGTAAATTCAGGAAAAAAACATTAATTTTTTTATTACTTTCGAAAGCTATTCCGAAAATGCAGCGGTGTCATCCAACCTTGATATTTGATATTTTTGTATTTATCATGTTGCTCTTTTTAGGGTTTGTAGGTATGACCAAAAAACCCTTATACCGTCATTTTGTCGTCTGTCTGTCTGTTCTGTAAAAATTGTAGCCAGCCGGCTAAACCTAGAGAGTTGAAATTTGGCATGCTTATACAACTCTTTGACCCGTACATAGGAAAAATACTAAAACATCTAAAAAGCATATTCCCCTAAAAATATAAACAAATATGTTCTCATCGAAAAAAAAAAATTTTTTTTTTAATTCTGAGTAGGGTATCAAATGAAAGCGCTTAGTACGTGGATTAACGATCAAAATTTTATTTTTGCAAAATAAATTATTTTGATGCGTTTTTGCCAAAATTGTGCAAAAAATTTTGTGTCCCACACCCTGTAGCCCAGATGGTTTTAGCTTCTTACATTTATTAAATACCTACAAAACCCTGAAATGTTTGAAAATTCACACTTCACATCAATTTTTTAATATTTGAAGTTGGCTTTTGCTAAAAAAGAATGATCAAAAACTTCGATCAAACGTTAACAGTTACTAGAATTCAAAATCTAGTTCCGCCTAAACCAAAGAAACAGGTTATATTAGCGGTGGGCAAACCGCGGCCCGCGGGCCGCATGTGGCCCTTGTAGGCATTTTATGCGGCCCACCAATATCCACAAACAATTGCTTTTTAAAGTGATAAAATTGGAAAATAGAGGCGAGATCGTGTTTTTTTCTCTGCACTCTGCACTAAAAATAGACGTGAGGCCGTTGTTTTTGCTCTTCACTTTCATATGGGGAGGGCACCAGAATATTATGTGCGGCCCGCGCCATCCTGTTATAATGTCAATGTGGCCAGGGCCGTTTTTTCGTCTAGGCCAACGAGGCCATGGCCTAGGGCCCGCTTATATAAGGGGCCCAGTCGCCAGTCTTAATTTTATTTTGTAAAGTTACTGATTTTACAAAATAATAAATAAATAAATAACAAAATAAATAACATTAACATTATAAATATACCAGGAAATTCATATTTCAACGAACTCCAGTTCGGCATTATAGAATTTATGTATGTAAGGATCAGATCTAGTTCTTGGACGTACTTTGTAACATGTTACGTTAGCAACCATAACATAATGACAAATGTACGTAACAGATTGTAAATAGACGTAGTAATAAATGCTTGTTTGTGCTTGAATCTCTGTGTTTTAATTGATATTATTACATACGCTAGAAAGCTTATATCATGTATGTAAAAGGTATTGAGTTGATGCAAAATTAACGACGATTTTTTTTTTGTATATAAGTTTATTCAACAAAAAAATTGCTGTTTGGAAACGATCTATTACTATATGCAGACGGTCGAGCTGAGCCAGATAGACGTCGCTGTTGATGTTGAATTCCTGTTGTGCGGAATCCGCTTCTGTTGCCGCTCATCATCTTCATTCCACCAAAAGCAAATGCCGTTTGCAATGACCTCCCAATGGAAGATTCCGCTTCTGTCCCACTATACGCACCATATTGCCTTCTTACTGTGGGCACCTTTTGCTATTCCTTTCGGTGTTTCACCCGGAGATACACAAACTTTCTTTCTTTTGACGTTTTTGAAGACCAACCACGGTTCATCAACAGTGATAGGATTTTTCAAAAATGACGATTGCTCCTTTCTCTGCAGCAATTCGGAGAAAATTCGAACTCGATTGGCTTTGTTGTTGACGGAGAGTTCGCGAGGCACCAATCCAGCAAATTTCCACACTTTTTCACGCTTTTTTAGGCAACGGACGATCATGGATTGGTCGACATTGAATTCTTCGACCAGTAGCCGGGTTGTCATGCTATCGTCCTCTTCCACGGCTGACAAAAGTGCCTGATCGTCGAAATCCGATGGCCGTTCTCTCAGTGGCGTAGCGTGGGTTTCAGCCGCCCGGGGCGGATGCCAATTTCGCCGCCCCCTTATTTAGGTATTTAAATCTAAAAGGCTCAAAAATTTACAGAATTTGCCGCCCCAAAATTGCCGCCTCCGCTATGCTACACCACTGAGATTACATACAATTTTTCGAGTTTCGAGAATGTTCAATAATTTAACAATCATAACACGCACTTAAAGAAAATAATGAATTGTAGCAAGTTAATTTAGTCCATGTGAATTGGACGACTGATGTTGCAGGTGTTATTAGACAATATTGAACTCTATTCTTTATATGAAAGAACCGATTCTCGCTGAATATTCGTTGTGAACAATCCGAGTACAAAATAAAACGCGGGGAATTACCGCAAGGTAACCATGTCAGACATGGCGCATGTAGAACTTCTTAGTGTCAGACACATATGGCCGACGTGGCGATTAACGTGTTAAAGAAAGGCTATTCCCCGGTTCCGTCACAGATTAAATAATAAAAAGTTCTGTGCTCATTTTAATCGGTCCGAATTGTAGGTGCGACAAAAATATGAAAAGAAATGGTTAAAATTTTTAGTTCAGATTACAAGATATTATTTATTGAGGATTTTTGCCGCCCCAAAAAAGTGCCGCCCGGGGCGGACCGCACCCCCCGCCCCCACATCGCTACGCCACTGCGTTCTCTTCCTTCATCATCCTTAAGACTTGTGTCACCCGATTTGAACTTGTGGAACCATCTTTCAAATTATTTTTGACTGATTGTTCCTTTGCTGAAAAGCTTGAGATTGCGAAATAACTGTGCCGCTTTCCATCCTTTCTCGAAGTGTTAGAGCATTATATGACGAACATTATATGATTTTCGACACGATTTTTTTTCTCCGAAAAACAGAAGAATATTTTTATAATTATTTCATAAAACGCGCTTTTTTTTCAACTGAAAATAAAAACTCCAAAAAAATCGTCGTTAATTTTGTGTCAACCAATAATTTTAGTAAAATTAAATATAGTGGTACTGAATAATCAAGGTTAAAAATCAGGTCTCAAAAATTGCAATATTTTTTCTTAATTTGACTTGACTTCTCCTGGAATTAAGGCCCGTTAAATACCCATGGCCTAGGGCCCTTACAATTCATAAGACGGTCCTGAATGTGGCCCGCGGTCCAAAAAGTTTGCCCACCGCTGGGCTATATGTTGTCCGCTAAAATATATTCAGGACTTTGTCAACCATTTTAAAGCAAGCATAAAAAATTGTACCCTCAAAACAATGAAAACATTGGATATTATTTTCTTTGTTTTTGGTATACGTTTCAGTTTTTTACCTGAGGCAAGAATCGACAGAACATGTTACAAATAAACAAACAGTTTCTAAGTAAACTACTGTTTCCACGTAATCGATTAATTCAATTAGACTTTAGCTATACATTACAGGATATATTATAAAATATGATCGTGAATTACATTTTTAAATATTATAGTTTGTAAAAATAATACATGTTTGCATTTATGTTTTGTTTTTATATTGAAGCCGACTTCGAAATGTCAGTATTTTGAAGGTAATCAATTTATTGAAAATATAATTATGTTTACATATATGTCATTTGAATGATGTTTATTTTGTCAGACTTGTAAACAATGTTTATAGATTCAGACTTTTACATTCGCAGGGCCGCCCCTAAGCGGGCGCAAGTGGGGCACAGGCCCCAGGCCCCGCGTCTTTAAGGGCCCCGCACTTCGACCGTCAAATAATAAAATACATTAAAAATATTGAATTAGATGGTTACGTCCGTAAAATATAAGATGAGGAAGTAATGGGATTCGGACTGGTCAGAAATTAAAATTAAAACAATATTTTAATTTCTGACCAGTCCGAATCCCATTACTTCCTCATCTTGTTAAAAATATTATTCCAAGTTTTATAAATAGTTGGAAAAAAATTATATTTTCATTGAATATAAGTATGTGTACTTTGTTAATAGTTAATAATATTAAAGAAAATATCTTTATTCAATATATATATATAGATGGGGCCCCGCAAATGCTAGGGGCGGCCCTGTATATTCGTACTCGATTTTTGTACTCGAGACTATTTTTGTCTTTTATTTTATAAGTTTTATCTTTATTTGTAACAAGTAAATAAATTTATAGTTTGATAATTTAACATTTATGTTTTGCGTAATATTATTTTTATAAGTAGTTCACAATCTTGTAGTTCATGAGACTTTGTCATTTGAGAATTTAAAGCTGCGTTCACATTATGCTAATTGGCAAAGCCGAATAAGTATGGACATGTTGGCCTATGGAAACTGGTCGCGCGAATGCCATTTGCAAACTGATTGATGGCGGTTTGGACCAAAGAAAGCCACGCCAACGCTCATAGTGTGGACGTGCCAACTGTGCTAAGCGGTTCACAAATACGAATTTGAAGGATGGACTGCTATGCTGAACAGTTCTGTAAGCCCTTTGGCATAGCTGGCTTTCTTTGATCTAGGCCGCCCTCAATCGGTTTGTAATAGCCATGCAGGGCGGACTCTTGCCATATGCAGCGGCGGTGAATGGCAAGGGCGACAGGGGCACAGGCCCAGGGCGCCAGCTCTTAGGGGCGCCAAAACAAACGCTTAGATATACATATTCTAAGTTTTTATTAAGTTTTTCTATTTTTATTTAGATCAAAAATATAAATTTTCATTTCTATCTCAGTCTCGTACATATTAAATACAAAACTGAATTTAAATATGTTCACATTTATTGATTATATAATAATATTCAGTCTTCTTTGGGACTTCTGCAAAATATATAAAGCATCATATATGCATATATTTGTATATAAATAACGAAGAAAGTCAATTTTATTTCTTACGTTATACTAACTTAAGGTTTATTTAAATTTAAATAAAAGGCTTTTAAAAACACTAAACTATTTAAATGTTTATCGTTTAAACGTGAACGCAATTAGGTGCAGAAGTTGGCGCTTAATGAAAATGTTCTTTGGCATAGGTGGATGTTGCTTTAGTAGTGGATAGTGCACTCTGGCGCACTGACTTTCCCATGCGCATTGCGTCTGGCGCCAATACATTTCTTTATGTTTGATATCTAATAAAAAAGAAAAGTCTAGTTGGTAGCATACATTATGCACCTATCTACTGATATTTTTTAAAAAATCTAATAATGCCTTTATGCAAGAATAATAATGGGTGTTTTTTTTTAGAGGTATAGAACTTTAAATTGCAATAAAACAACGATGGATTATTCGATTGACATGAATTTTTTTTTATTCGAAAGATAATCTTGTGGCATTACATTAAATCATACCAACAAGACGGCGCAACATGTCACACAGCTCGTGCCACAATCGATTTATTGAAAGACACGTTTGGTGACCGCCTAATTTCACGTTTTGGACCTGTGAATTGGCCTCCAAGATCTTGTGATTTAACACCGCTGGACTACTTTCTGTGGGGCTATGTAAAGTCATTGGTCTATGCGGATAAGCCACAAACGCTTGACCATTTGGAAGACAACATTCGCCGTGTTATTGCCGATATACGGCCACAAATGTTGGAAAAAGTCATCGAAAATTGGACGTCCAGATTGGACTACATCCGAGCCAGCCGTGGCGGTCATATGCCAGAAATCATATTTAAAATGTAATGCCACAAGATTATCTTTCGAATAAAAAAAAAATGCATGTCAATCGAATAATCCATCGTTGTTTTATTGCAATTTAAAGTTCTATACCTCTAAAAAAAACACCCGTTACATTTGTTGCAACATTTGAGAGATTTTCTTCTTACCTTTGTATCTTTTTTCTTAAGGATTAATTTCTTAAGGATAAACCGAAAACCGCGTTTTTTTGCGGTTTCGGTTTTTGCACTGAAAACCGTGGTTTTGCGGTTCGGTTATAACCGTTTCATAAACACTAAATGAAATACTTATAAAACAAATAACACATTGTTAATATAACAAATATTCGTAGACATCCAGTATTATATTGGCTTCTTATACTTATTAAATACCTACAAAACCCTGAAATGTGTTAAAATTCACACTTCACATCAATTTGTTCTTTCTTCGTTAAGACGCCTTGAATTAACATGCAAACTCATTTGTATTTCAATTCTAAGTAAGAAATAAAACGACACTGAAACGAAATTCAAGTAAAAAATATGTGTATGTTTGCATTTTCCAGCTTAGGTCTCAGACAACCTATGAACATTTTTCTTTGTCCCGCATACTTTCAAGTTTTATTTTTCTGGGTGTTGTATACACACCCAAAAACCCCCTTTGACATGTCACTGATAAAAACGAAGTAGGAGGATGAAAACAATAAAAAAAACAGACAGTCTCCAATTTTATTTACATAGATTCTTTATTCTATTTTATTCTGATTCCATATATATATATATTTTTTTTTCAAACTAAATTGAATTGTTTTCAGATCATCATGTCGCAATCCACATCAGCGTCGTGTCCTTCACAAAAATGGAGTTTCTCATCTCATCCGATCAAACGTTCCTTTACGTTATACACGTTACCTCCGCGACATCTCAAACACAATGGTAAACAGTCGCTGGAGATGGATCACACTCTCGCTGATGCTCTCATTTTTCGTTCTGTGGCTCCTATTTGGTTGGTTCTGGTGGTTGATCGCCACCACACACGGTGACCTGGACCTGTACAAGGGAAACGGGAGCTATGCTTGTTCGTTGGGAAGTGAGGGATTTGCAGGTTTTCTTTTGATGAGTATAGAAACACAGGTGAGTGGGATGAATTAATTATGTGATTGTTTTCGAGGATTGTAGAGGAGAATAGTCAAAATCAGGGTTTTACAAACTTTTTTATCAATTGACCCCTATATACGAAAAATTTTTCCGATCCCCAAATATAATGCTTTATTTAGTGAGTCATACATAAATAAATTAAAAATTATATCTGAAACTAGCAGACCCCTTGCCAACAACGTTGGCAAACTGGTAACGAATAAAAATAAATATAAACAGGAATCAATTATTAAAATTTGCATGATTCTGCGTATATTAACAAAACAAACGTTTCTTGATTATACCTAGGAAATCCTAAAAAGTTGTTTAATGCGTGTCGTTTCAAAATTAGTAACGCGCCGGATACGGCCCGCGGGCCATATGCTGGACATCAATGGTATAGCTGTTTCGGATTATACCTAGGTAATCCTAAAAAGCCGCTCAATGCGTGTCGTTTAAAAATTAGTATCGGACCGGTGAGTCCGCGGGCTTAACATCAATTAACACAACATCCTTTCATCAAGTAACCAAATGTACTGATTTGAGAGCTCAGCTTTGTCGAGGTACGTCGTTTCCCCACTCAATTCGTGGCCGCCCGCTTGCCGCAACACCCGCTAGCACCAAGGAACTTAGCGTTACGTACACACAGAAATTAGGGCTTTTATATATATAATATGTAGTAAGGAACACTGGAGTATTCAGGGGGAGGCACTGAGGACACATGCCCCCCTTAAGGTCCAATGAAATAAAAATTTAACTAATTTAAAATAATCGTACAGCAAAATCACTTACGTATTTTACGATATACAAGCTATATTTTATTATGATTTGTATTGAAATTAATAAAAAATACACATTCCCATGTTTTCTGCTATTTTTAGATTTCGTAGGTATAATCAAGAATTCCTTATTTTTAGCCAAGCGGCTAAATTTAGCGGCAGAATTGCACACATGTACGAGAAATATTGATAATTCAAAAATATATTCCGTGAAAATAGAAACAAATATGTAGTTATAGAAGAAAAAAAGTTGCTAAAATTTTGAGGGATATCAAATGAAAGATTTTGATACAAATGATGACAAAAGCAGTGACAGAACTTCAAATATCCCGCGAGGCTCCTTGGTTATTTTTATAAATTAAAGAGGTAGAAGAGAGTAAATTTAACATTTTTAAATACGTTTTTATCCTATATAAGCTCAAGGACCCTATAAATTATGTTGTGAGCCGTACGGGGCCCGCGAGCCATCTCCACAGCCCCCCACCCCGCCTAACAAATAAACATCATCAGTGCCCCCCTAACCATGAAACCTGTATACGCCACTGTTGTCAGAACCTATTACTTTGCAAATGTATATTCTATACCAGCGAAGGCGAACCTTTTCTCCCAGATGGGTCAAAATTGAATTTTAAATTTTGTGGATTCAAATCCCGGGTGCCTGAATAAAAATCTGCCGTTTTAGGGTGTAAATATTTGTGTGGAATCTCGATAACTCTACCTGAACTAACGGCCTTTAGAGCAGTAACGTTTGACGAGCATAATACAGGTATATAACAAGAATTAGTTAAATTCCATTTCGTTATTATTATCTATTCGCTCGGTTAGACCCAATATTGGTGATCTTAGAATCATCAGAACTACAAAGAACTTCTTTTGAACGGGTCATTTGAAATCGTTATATGGGTCACAGTCGGAGGCGTGCCAAAAATATTTGCCGCCTGGGTAGGAGAAAAAATTTACCGCCCTTGAAAATTAATTAATATTAAGATAATTTCGATTCATATGTACATACATATAAATACAGTGGATATCGTTTATAACGACGTTGAAGGGACGAATGAAATTCGGTCGTTATAACCGTAAGTCGCTATATCCAAACACTATAAATACAATGTTGAAAAATATGTACATTTTATTTATGTTAGAAAAGAGTAAGTTTACATGAGTGCAAGAAGCTTAAGCAAAAAAACAATATTCAAGTGTTACAAAACATAAAAAAAAATCAACTTATTTTACAAACAACTTAACACTTACATAATTTTACATACGTTTGTATGTAGTTTACATATTTAAATTTTAACAAAAAAATCTGTCATTTTGGTATGTTTTTGTGATTTTTGGTTTTCTAAAAGGCTTCTTTCCATATTTTTTTCCAAATGTAGCAATGCAAAATTTGTTTTAGCCTCTTTTAAATTTTACTGTTGAAAATGAATTCTTTATAGTAGGTGTTTGGAACTCGGTTGTTTCTTCCATTTCCACTTCGTCGTTGTTATTTCTGACTCAAATGTGACCGAGCTAAATTTTCATCTTCTTTCGAGTTCTTCATCAATATTTGAAATCTTTACATTAATTCTTTTCGTTTGGCCATTTCGACGTCGATGACGTACCTTTAATTCGTAGTTAATCACTGAATAAATATGTTTATCTGTCGCGTTTAGCCTTTCCTTTTCATAACTCGGTAATTCCCCTAGCCAATTTGGTACTTCCCTAGCGTTTTCGCGTTATACAGTAGTGGATACGTCGTTATAAAAGATAATTTGACCTAAATTTCAAGCCATTTTTCGTCGTTATATTAATTTTTTCGTCATATCTGATGTCGTAATTAGCGATAAGTCTCACGTATAAAAAGATATGTTTCTGGCTGGGACTTTGAAATTTCTTCGCAAAAACCGATATGTCGTTATATCAGATGTCGTTATAAACGATATCCACTGTAAATGATAATTACGGTAACAAAACGTTGAACAATTCGGCACAAATTTCAAGAACTGGAACAATATTTTTCATAATTCCATGCATACTTAATACTAGGCACCCGGGTGTGGTGCACCCTTTGCACTCCCGGTTGGTGCGCCTTTGGTCACAGTGTGACCCGCCGGCCATAGCTTCGCCACCACTGTTCTATACTGTCACATGGTATACCTTGTTGAGGCACAGGTTCAGAACTCATCATATTCAGATCAATTCTGTAAAAAGTTACTATAATAGTTACCGTGTAGTTAGGAACGTTACTACAAGATAACTTTTATAGTGACTTTAATAGTAACTTTAACATTTTTCGTATTCTGTAATATACAACTGTAGTGACGTCGCTATGAAAGTTATATCTTAGTGACAGTTACTGAGAAAAGAATGCAGTTAGTTACAGAAGCGCAACACGCATGCGCATAGGTGGTATACAGATGACAGTTGAGGTTAAAAATGTCAAAATATTGTATTGCTTACATTATTTTGTTGTTATATAATGTATATTATAGTATATACATTTCTAAAATATAAAAAAAAAAATCAAAATGAGTCAAGAAATTAAAAAAAAAAAAACGGAATGCAAAAACAAATTCTCGACAATAGAACCAGCGGTGCAGGCGGGTGGGATTTTGGGGTTAGAACTTCGTATGAAGCTGGATTTTTTATTACTTCGATGTATTTTTCTTGTTTTGTCATTACTGCCATACGTCTCATTTTATAACCCTCCCCCCCTCATGAAACTATTTTTGCGTCACTGAATAGAACTTTTTTATTTTTTTTTTAAAACAAAAACTATTTATTTAATTAATTTAAAAAAAGACTCATATTAAAAATGAGGAATTGGAAAAGACTTTTTGATCTTTAATATATTTCATCTCATGCAATATAAACATTTACCTACACTCATACATACATATTTTATATAATTTTCTTTACTAATCTTCTTCATTTTCTATTATATCTAAAAATTACACTTAAAATCAAATGTCCGCCATTTTTATCTTCATAAGTCATTACTCATAAGTTATTACTTATAAACACCAGCATTTAGTAGTTACTATGATAGGAACTTTTATAGTAACATGTTACTAAATATTGTAGTATCTTTTGTCTTACGGAATACGAAATACCCCAAAATGACTATGATTGCAACTGACCTTGCTCATAGTGACAAATTTAGTTACTATGATCATAGTAACTGAGTTACAGAATTGGTCTGATTGTTTCGGCTACAAGAACGTATTCTCGGCAATATGGTTGGTTGCAGCAAAAGAACAAGCTACAGTTTGTTGCAACACCTCAAAGATTATGAATCACTTAAAACATTTAAATGTCAGCTTGTTGACTACTTAATAAAAAGTGCTACTATAATATGAATAAGTATCTTTTACAAAGTCATTAAAACAGACTAATCTCATGTATTGATTTTTAGAAATTTTTCCTTTTAATCTATTAATTATTTTTTTAAAAATTTATTTATTATATTTACTTTACATTTGACAAAAATTGTTATCAGTAATTTTTTATTAAATTACGAAATTAATGAACTGATTATTTGGTTTATTAATTGATTAAATACTAACGTCTAATGGTATTTCTATTAATAATGTAATCAGAATGAGTAATGAGTAATAAAAAATAACTGATAAGTTTTTTTATGACAATTGCACTGATGCAAAATGCGCTTTTTGAATATATTATATATTTTTTGTATTGTTATCATGTGGTATATTTAACTGTTTTGTTTATAATAATAATCAAATGTTCTTACAAATGAAAAATATTGAAAGTGATAAAAATTTCGACTAAACTGCAATATGTCGCAACATTTGTAAATAAAATATGTAAAACAATATATGATTTGAGTGTTAGAAGAAGACAAAATTCCGGGCAAAATGTGGGGCCCTTCGGTAGCGCTGGACAGATCATATTAGCATACTAATTGTTCCTATGGATACGTCAAAGTCCGTTTACACCACAAAAGTCACCAAAATCATCAGACTTAGTTACGTATTACAAAATGAAACATCTTATATCTGCTTTTTAAGTACATGCATCAGACTTTATATCCAAAACATATACGTATGTTTATCCCGGATATACATAATGGGTGCGTTTTGTTGGTGGCTGGTTAGAAGTACTAGAATTGATGCGCAAGAAAACGACAATTTTGATCGTGAAGTAAACATTGAATGACATTTACATGGAGGTTAAGTCATATGATTGTAGAACAAATAACGAACATATTTCACCTAAATGGATAATCTAAATAATAAATTCAGAATGAGAAAACTTTATATTTGAAGCAAATATTCTAGAACGTAATGTTTTAGAACGAATAATTGAATTGTAAATACATTTTAAGTTTAGATTTAACAATACTATATTAAAATCATATAGGTATATATTTATTTTAGGACACAAAATGAGAAAATAGCTAAAAGTAAAAATAATTTTGAAGCAGTTATACCAAGATTTAATTCTAAAACATTTAAAAACCAAATGAAAACAACTGCATTCAAATACATATTACTTTTCATCCCCACCACACTTATTCATTCCAGTCGTTCGACCTCGAGTCATCGAATGAGTAGAATGAATAGAACGAGAATATTGTCGCAAGAAAACGCGTATTCTGATTAAACCGAAACCAGAATTAGCACAACAAAACGCACCCATTGTTTGTATTCCTCATCATCAATTTGTTTTCCCGGTAGGTATAATATATAGTTTTCTATATACTTCTTTCTAATTAAATTTAACAAAGGTTTTAGTTTTGTCATTTGATCAGCTTTATCTCGTTAACTGTGCAGTGAACAAACTTGAATAAAAATTAATTTGAATAAAAAGATCGCAGAGATGTGAATTTTCGTATCCCACTCAAAAGTTTCCTCGGCTCCCAATATTGTTTTTTGTTCGTGGCTTCTAAAAATACACCGTGCCCCCCTTCAGAACCGCTGATTTAGATAATCGTTATCTTAAATCTTTCTCATCTCTTTCCAGAATTGTACTTGATTTTTAAGTGGTGAATATTCAATTGGATATAATTATTTTTATTTTTGTATGGTACATTTAGATTACTTATAAATACAAAGAAATATGCTAATACACTAAATATTTATATCTAAATTTAAAAGCCATTGGATTGCTTCATTGGACAGTTGTGCGATAGATTGGAGATCATCTGGGAAACCACGATGAGGACATTCTTCTATGATGTGTTGTATCGTCTGTAGAGGCACGCTGCAGTCACAGGAGGGAAAGTCGGCTAAGCTTCATTTTTAAAGCATGTAGTTGCATTTGCCGTGGCCAGTAATTAATCTGTTTAATTTGACTCAAGGTATAATAATGTCTCTTTATTTAACATATTACTGATGTATAAATTGGTACATTTATAAAGTAGATGCAATAAGAGATTAAACCCCAAATAGAAAAAGCACAAAATATAAACATAAATATTAATTTAATAAATAATAGCTGTAAAGCTAAAACAATTTAATAGATATACCACTTATTACTATGCTGGGGAAACACCACATATACCACAAAGGTATGTGCGTGGTATCAATGTATATGGATTTTAGGTAGTGAGTGATCCTATGTAAATATTATATATTAGTTATTTTAACTTTTATATACTTGCTAAAGTAAAAATAAAAGATCAAAAAAAAAAAAGCAACGTATTTACAAGATATTAACAGTTGTTAAAGATTGAATCTAGTTCAATTTTTGTTAGCTGGTGCATTTTTTGACAATTTTGATTACATTATTTTGATGAATATTAATCTGATGTCGTGAAGCGAAATTATGCAATTTATTGTAGATTTTTGGTACAAAATAATTAAAATTCCTCTGTCCTATCGTTTTAATTGCTTTGTAAGGCAATGCTTGCCCAGAATATCTAGTAGCATAGGCAGTGCCGGACCGAGGCAATCTTGCACCCCGGGCGAACTCCTTGTTTTGGCGCCCTAAAATTTTTCAAGATTCTAAAATTGGTTGACGTAAAAAAAAAAAAAAAAAAATATAAAAAATAAAATAATTAATAAATCAATTTTTATTTACAAAAGTATTAAAAAACAAAAAATCAAAACTTAATAATTACAAAAAATAATTATTTCACTAACATTGATTTATTTCTAAGCAGGCGATGCACCTCAAAAATCTAATAGGTAGGTAATAATAATTCATTTATTCAAAAACATTTTTTTCTTGATTTTAAATCTGCAAATAATTTGATTTGTTCTAGAGAGTTTAATCTTTCATTACCCATTGTCGATCGTAAATACGTTTTTATAAGTTTTAATTTACTAAAACTTCTTTCTGCTGTAGCGACTGTAATAGGGATGGTAAGCAAAATTCTTAACGCCACCCATATATTGGGAACTGTATTCTGTAAATTGTTGGTTTTTAAAAATTGTAATATTTTTAACGGCGAATCTGCATTTTCTGGCAGTAAACTATTCAAAATTATAATTTCTTCATAAAGCTCATTTCCATCGATGTCAAGATTAACCTCATCTTTTAGGATTAAATGCAGATCCATGCAGTGTTTCTTTAATTTATCGCAGTGTTACATTTATATTATGAAAATCGAAAAGAAACCTCCAAGTTTCTTCATAATTTTTAAATTGTACAAACCTTTCTTCAAGCGATGTTATTATGGTATCCAAAATAACATAAAAAACCGTGATTCTAAATTTTGATTTTTCATCAATGGCAACAGTAGCATCCTCGCTTTCATAATTAAACATTTTTCTCTTTCGGGGTAATCTTTTTTCTTTAAAAAATGGTTTGGAACCCAGAAGCTTTGCTAAATTTTCAGCTTCAAAAAGAGAGTTTTTAAATTGTTCTGTTCGGTAGCTGGAAATGTATTCTGTACATGATTTCATTAAGTTGATAGTAGTTTTAAAATCCATATCTTTTGTTTGCATGGATTTAGTTAAAACATTTATACGTTGAAGTATGTTATACCACGTCACTAACATAACTAAGAAAGAATACTCGCAAAGTTTTTCCGTTAATGTTAAACATTCATGTTTAGTCGCTGCATCAGCAGAATTTTCATAAAGTATTATCAGAGCATCATGAATTTCAACTATTTGAAACCTAACAGATTTTATACATTCAATTCGGCTCTCCCAGCGAGTTTCACACACAGATTTAATAGTGAAATTAGGAACATTATTTGTTAAAATTTTCCATCTAGCTACAGATGCCGAAAATAATGTATATAATCGTTGTATGACACCAAAAAAGAATATTGCTTGAGGACAAGGCATTGCTGCATCTTCTATAACTAGGGTTACCATATTTTTTGTGCGCCAAACCGGGACAGGGTAAAAATTACAAACGCGTGTTTTAAATAATAATTTGATTTTATTTTAGATATTACAAAATAATCACAGAATTTTATTTTGTTGAACATTAAATGTTCCTATATTTTTCTGTAGATAATACTTTTTGTAGAAAGTTATCGTTATTTTCAATGTGTTGTAAGCAATATATTATATCGCAAATAATGAAATTTATTTTTACATTTTTCTATTGTAGAGAATAGTAATGCACTTAATATGTGTGTTATATGATAAAAATATCAAATAATTGTCAATTTGGTATATCTAGCTCATTTTTCACAAAAAGTGTACTTAGTGACTTTTACCTTTAAACCGACGATATGATCCAAGTTTTGCTAATGACTTCTTAGGTGCGCCCTTATCAATGAAGTGTCTCGCTACTCCTCGCCCCGTGCTTTTTTTCGCGGCACGGCGTTCACAAAAAATCGTATACCATGACACTTTCAGTTCATATTCTTTGGTTACAGTTTATTTTTCAAAAGATAAGAAGCCTTTATTTTATAAGTATGCTATTGATATGAATGAATAAAAACATTGCCAAATTAATAAATAACAAATAATTTTATATATAAAACATAATACCTAAATCAAATGCAATTTATTTATATTGTCCGATTCTTATTTTGGCGCCCCTCTAAATCTGGCAGACCGGGCGGTCGCCCGGTCAGCCCGCCCGTTAATCCGCCACTGAGCATAGGGATGTTGTATATGTAAGATATGAGCCTTGCTTTTATTAAAATGTCTTATTATTGATAGCGCATACAACTGTTGTAAATTCATTAATTTAGATTCAGAAAATAACCTATCTGTAGGAAAATATAGTAATAAACAAAATCTAGATTTTAAAGAAAAATTAAAATCTAATTGCACGTGTAAAAATTGACATTAGAACCTTGATCATTAGAACTATAAATTTACGTTTTTAAAAATCCCAAAACCTTGTTAACATGAGAGGGTCCTTATAAATAATGACCTTCTTGAAAAAAACCTACTGAAATTTATCTATTAATCAGTAATAATCACATATATAAGATAATTTTGATAATGCTTGTTTTCCTAGTGACTAATATTATTTTAAAGGACGGGAAATTGCGTCAAGCTGATTTTCAAATTCCAACGTTGCAGAATTTTTCATTAGAATTTGAACTAAGTGCATTCTTTGTTTATGACGCCATAGGTGAAAATTACATTATTGAAGATTTGGATAAGTTTCGTAACAATAATTACGTACTATTGTCAATTAGTGAACTCGAAGTTATATTTCCTTTTTCCTTTAATATGACTAAAGGAAAAAGGAAATATAACTTTATGTAGTATGACTAAAGCCTCGTTTATAATAGTTCCAGAACTTAATCCATAGCAGATCCATAAGGATGGAACAAAGGCTTTATTGCTCTGAACATCTGTTTGTAATAAACAGAACAAAGAGAGTACTGTAATTTTAATGCTGTGGACACATAGCACATCTATTATAAACAAGGCTCGATTACATTGAGCGAGTTACATTACATAGCTACTCGCTGGCAATTTTTCTTCCTGTTACAAAACTCGCTCAATGTAATAATGCTGGATAGTAAACTCGCTGCTCACTTTGCCCCAGCGAGTAAATTTGAAGATCGGACGACTATAGCCGCTACTCGCGAGGGAGTAACAGGATAATTCCCCTTTTGGCTAGTTAAATCGCTGAGTGTTTATTAGTCGCCGAAATGTCTAACGAAATAGTTCGTGCGGGAATTGTTGTTGCCCTTTTATTACGTCAGAAGTTGGAAAAAAAAGAACAAAAAGGATAGTTAAAAGAAAATAGAAAATAGGTATGGGTAAAAGAACGGGTAGTAAGACAAGAAAAAAATGAAAAAAGAAAAACAATACTGCGAGCGAGAATACTCGTGTGCGAATTTACTCGCCAGCGTGTAGTTAGTAAACTCGTTTAATATAATCCAGCCTTAAGAAACCTTTATAGCGACACTGTGATTCGACCTAGAGATTTAAAATTCGGTATGAAAAATACTGAGACTTTAAAAAAGACTGGGTAGCGAGACAAGCTTTCCTAGATACCATACAATAAATTTTTAAAAATAACTATTTTTTTTAACGACACAAAAAAATCAATATTTTTTGAAAACCAATCTAATCAAAAATTCCTTTTGAACTATTCTGGTTCCCATCAGTGTACATTATTCTCAGGAGGACACTACACGTTAGTGTCCCCGTACAGTGTTGCCACATGCGATTGCTAATGTATTTATCTACGCAAGTAATAAAAATGAACTAGAAACGGCAACAGCGGCGAGTTGTTAGTGTGAATGTGTTGGTGAATTTAGGCCGGCGGCCTTACCTTAGCGTTCGTTTGATTTGATTTTACTCAAACGTGAAACTGGATACAGTGCGTTATATTAAATCTAACGTGCTTAACTATGAAACTATATTATTAATAAAAAATATTGGTCCTCATTGGCCATAACTGAATATTTCACAATCGAAAAAAATAGAAATAGAACATTAATAGAGAGTTTAATAAAAAGCAATGGTAATAATTTAGATTGGGGCACCAAAAGCTAAAATTTTTTGAACGACCGATGATTGAGCTATCTGTAGCTCGGAGCTTAATAAAAAATATATATATACCTAATAAAAAATTATTCACTTTCAAGTCGTACTTGGAAGTATAATTTGAAAGCGAAATATTTTTAATCATTATTAGTGTCATTATGGTCAACTTAGGTCTTTAAATTTTTTTACCAACTTTTTTGAGAAAAACTTTTCGCGTTTTTGAGAAAAATCGTATTCCCTCTACCTTAATACATTGTGTATATGAATTCTAAATATGTTTCACAGGCCAGGTTGAGTTGGATTGGGGGCCGAGTATTTAAAAATACAGAGGACGGGTGGGCGAAATTCTGAAAATCATTTTAGAACATGGGGAAGAAATTTTGAAAATCAATTAAGGATAGAGGGAGTGGAGATATTCCGAAAACTTTTTGAGGAAAGGGGGAGGGTGATTCTAAAAAAACAAGGGCTAGAAATTTCATGCGAGCCGTTTGAAACTTATTGTTGGGCCAGATTCGGCTCGCGGGGCGTAGGTTGGACACTGCAATATATTGATCAAAAAGTGTCCCCCCAAATATTTTACCCACCAGCTGCTACTGCCGTACATACAAACAGACAGACACACAGTCAGACAAACAGACACACAGTCAGACAGACAGACACACAATCAGACAGATAGACAGATACATGATTAACGTTATAAGAGTTATTTGAGCATACCTACAAAATCCTAAAAAAGGAAGCATTATTCCAAAAAGCAATGCAATGCAAAGACATGGATCCGAATTTTCGCCCCTTCAATGAGCCCTGCGCCCTTGTCATGCGACGCCATGTCAGACTGCCTCTATGCTATATCCTATCGATAGCACTGGGTACACAAAATTATTAAATTCATTTTTCTCCTTTCTCCTTCAAGTTAAAAACATTAATTTTTGTAGCAATATGAAAACACATTCACTAAAGATTAATATGAAAACAAGAGTTGTTTAATTTTTAACATACTGACACGAAATCATTAATAATTCTTTATACATATTCAACACCAGTAACGTGACGAAAAAATAAATTTTTCCTTTACAATCTTATCCAAATGCTTAAGCCAATCTTAAAACCAATAAACGATTTAAATAAAACCAATAAATAAAGTTAATCCCCCATAAATAAGATAGTAGAATAGACTAATCCATATTCCGTGGCAGAAATTAAAATTGAAATCAGGCTATTTACAGTATTTCGGGACTAAACAATCAATCTAGTCATGGCTTGTTTTCATTGTTGTATCTAGTTTAATTCGTCGGGTGATAGATGGCACTAGTTTACGAGCGCGTTCATCTTGTCCCTAGTAGGCCGCAACCAACACGACAACACTGTATAACTGACAATGGTATTACAGGAGGATTCCATTTAAAACAGATGAGTTATCTGGATGTTTGCATCTCTTTGAAACTACGATATTTCTAGTTTTAGATACAGATCTAGAATATTCTATTCAGAGTAAGGAATATTCTAAAAGAAAATTAAATTAAAATAAATAAAATAATAAATTTTCCTCATATTGAATACTTCATTTTGTAGGGTTTTGTAGGTATAACAAAAAATTGATGTGAAGTGTGAATTTTCATTTCAGGGTTTCGCAGGTATTTAGTAAGTGAATGATGATTATTTGGGATGCCAAAACAAATTTTATGTGAATTTTTTTTTCTTCTTAATTTTAATTCGAATGCCTAATACCATTATTTAGGTTTTTAAATGTGTGCAGTATTTTTTTTTTATGCAAGGTTCATTAAGATTTTGAAAATTACGCCTATGGTTTCCATTGGTTGTTTTAAGTCATAAGTTCCGCCCCTCTGATATCGTATACAGTAGAACCTTGATTATCCGAATTTTCGATTATCCGGATTTTTTTAAACGAGGTAATTATTTTACGAATTCGCTGTGCTACGCCGCCGTATACCGGGTTTCACGTCATGACGTGTCTGGACGTGCGATTTAAATATTTTCTTTTAATATTACCGATTTGTCATCGAAAAGAAAACGTGTTGTACTATCTTTAAAAGACAAATTAGATATCATCAGTGCATTGAAATGAAGTGGCTCAGGACGTTATTGGTCTGATAAATATGGCGTCGGCACTTCCTCAATATCGGATATAAAAAATTGATGTGAATCGTGAATTTTCACATATTTCAGGGTTTTGCAGGTATTTAGTCGGCTATGCATTGTACGTTGTGGATAAATTTATTAGACAGTAGTAACGAATGTTGTGACATGTTTTCTTAAACCAACTACGATGGAATAAATGCATTTATGTAACTTTTTACGAACCAGCCATCAGCGAGATCATGATTTCTTACTAAATTTTAATAACAAAATTTAAATCGCAGAAATCCCGTTAAGTTCCGCTTAAACAAAATAAACAGAGTATACAGAAAAAGAAAAAATTGATGTGAACTGTGAATTTTTACATATTTTAGGGTTTTGCAGGTATTTAGTAAGTGAATGATGATTATTTGGGATGCCAAAACAAATTTTATATTAAAATATTTTTTTTTGTTAATTTTAATTCGAACGCCTAATACCATTATTTAGGTTTCTAAATATGTGCAGTATTTTTTTTTATATAGCAAGGTTCATTAAGAATTTTAAAAATTGCGGCTATGGCTTCCATTGGTTGTTATAAGTTCCGCCCCTCTGATTTCGTGTACATTGAAACAGAATTATAATTTAAACAATTTCCATTGGTTATTAAATTTACGCTTTTAAAAATTAAATGCAACATTTGCCCAAATATAACTAGAATTTTGAAAAAATAATTTAAAAAATATAAAAATTAAAAAAATAAAAACAAAAAATCATATTGTCTCTTCTCGCAGGGTTCGATCCCTTTCGTATCGAGTTACTTGGGTGAAAAGCCAGCGTCAAAACCATTACACCAGCATACACGTTCCTGTGTAGCGTGTTGCAAAGCTATAACTTGTGTACATTATTAGCAAAAAATCACAAAAAATGCGTTTTTTTCCAAAAACGTTATCTGATCAAAAATTCCTGTTGTACTATTCCGGTTCATACCAATGTACATTACTTAGAATTTGTTCAGATTTTTAGTTTAAACCATCTGGGCTACAGGGTGTGGGACAAAAAATTTTTTGCACAATTTTGGCAAAAATCGCTTCAAAATAATTTATTTTGCAAAAATAAAAATTTGATCGTTAATCCACGTACCAAGGGCTTTTATTTGATACCCTATTCAGAATTTAAAAAAATTTCGATGAGCACATATTTGTTTATATTTTTAGGGGGATATGTTTTTTAGATGTTTTAGATTTTTTTCCTATGTGCGGGTCAAAGAGTTGTATAAGCATGCCAAATTTCAACTCTCTAGGTTTAGCCGTTTGGCTACAATTTTTACCGAACAGACAGACAGACAGACGACAAAATGACGGTATAAGGGTTTTTTGGTCATACCTACAAAACCCTAAAAACAAGGTGAAAAACTCACACAGTTTACTGAACGTATATATATATATATATATATATATATATATATATCAATAAAAAAAGATTCATGCTTAATGTATGTAATTTTTCTTTCCTATTCACTTTTTTTCGATTATCCGGATTTTTCGTTATCCGGACTACCTTCATCCCCGACCTAGTCCGGATAATCGAGGTTCTACTGTACATTGAAACATAGAATTAAATTATAATTTCAACACTTCCCACTGGTTATTAAATTTACGCTTTTAAAAATTAAATGCAACATTTGCCAAAACATAACTAGAATTTTGACAAAATAATTTAAACAAAATAAAAATGCAAAAAAAAAACAGAAAAAATAAAATTGTGACAGGCAGCGAACCGTAGTCTCCAAGTTAAAGTAATAATGCCGCAGTCACCGTATTCCCCAGATCTGGCCCCCTGTCACTTTTTCTTGTTCTCGAAATATATATATATATATATCAATAAAAAAAGATTCATGCTTAATGTATGTAATTTTTCTTTCCTATTCACTTTTTTTCGATTATCCGGATTTTTCGTTATCCGGACTACCTTCATCCCCGACCTAGTCCGGATAATCGAGGTTCTACTGTACATTGAAACATAGAATTAAATTATAATTTCAACACTTCCTACTGGTTATTAAATTTACGCTTTTAAAAATTAAATGCAACATTTGCCAAAACATAACTAGAATTTTGACAAAATAATTTAAACAAAATAAAAATGCAAAAAAAAAACAGAAAAAATAAAATTGTGACAGGCAGCGAACCGTAGTCTCCAACTTAAGAAGCGAGATGTCTAACCACAACACCATGCAGGCTTACTGGTTAACTGTCTTGCATAACATATTAAACAGTTACGTCGTCAATCAGTGAACACAAAAAATGTGTTATTTTCCTCAAACATAATCTGATCAAAAATTCCTGTTGTACTATTACGGTTCACACCAATGTAAATTACTCAGATTTTTTTCAGATTTCTAGTTTAAACCATCTGGGCTACAGGTGTGGTACAATTTTGACAAACTGTGCAAAAAAATCGCGTCAAAATAATGTATTTTGCAAAAATAAAATTTTGATCGTTAATCCAAGTATTAAGGGCTTTCATTTGATACAGAATATAAAAATAATATTTTTTTTTTCGATGAGTACATATTTGTTTATATTTTTAGGGGGATATGTTTTTTAGATGTTTTAGTATTTTTCCTATGTGCAGGTCAAAGAGTTGTATAAGCATGCCAAATTTAAACTTTCTAGGTTTAGCCATTTGGCTACAATTTTTACCGAACAGACAGACAGACAGACAAAAATTATTTTTAGACATCCAGCATTCTGTTGGCTTCTTACACTTATTAAATACTTACAAAACCCTGAAATGTGTGAAAATTCATACTTTACATCAGTTTTGCTATACTTACTTTTCATTTTAATATATTAACGGGTAATTAACGGGTAACGGGTAATTATCGGACAGCGGGTAATTATCTGGTAGCGGGTAATTAACGGGTAACGGGTAATTAACGGGTAGTGGTTAATTAACGAGTAGTGTGTTATATCCGGGTAATTGTTGCGGGTACCCGGTTCCATAAATTTCTAGTTCTCGTCATTCCTACTGATAAGTGAGGAAGGCAAGGGAGAAAGATGGGCGAGAGAACTAAAAGAAAGAAGAAAGGAGACCGGAGAGGGAAGCCGGAATGAGAATAGGAAGAAAGAGAGAGATACTGAAGAGAGAGATAAGAACAAATAAATGAGATAAAAAATATTGTAAAATTATCAAATATCAAATATTGTACGTTATTCTATTTTAATTTTATTTGTAATGGTTAATAACCTAAAAGTCGCTAGGAAACAAAGAATTATATACGAGGTCTGTTCAAAACGTATCGCGAATTTTGAATTTCCGCGGTTTACGTATATTCGATTTTCGATTTTCTTGTGGCGTTATGTTGGTACTCATGTCTCTCACTTATGCCGACAAGTTCGACCATTTTTAACGTTCAGTTAATTTTTGACAGTTGCTTTTCTTGCACGTGTTTTGGCTCGTCTTCGATTTTTGCCTATACCAAAAAATGGATCATAAAATCTGTATCAAATTTTGTGTGAAAAACAAAATTAGTGCGCGGACACATTCCGAATGTTGACTGGCATATGGCGAAGATACCTTGGACTGAAGCAACGTTTATCGGTGGTACAAAATGTTCTCAGAGGGCCGAGAAGATGTGAACGACGAAGAGCGTGCCGCACGCCCGAGCACGTCAACAACAGACGAAAATAATGAAGTGAAGAAAATAGTATTGGCTAATCGTCGAATCACCGTTAGAGAAGTTGCTGAGGACCTAAACATATCGATTGGCTCGTGCCATTCGATTTTTACCAATGATTTGGGCATGAGACGGGTCGCCGCGAAATTCGTACCAAAATTCGTCGTGTTTTTTGGCCAAAAACAACACACTAATAATGCCGCAGCCACCGTATTCCCCAGATCTGGCCCCCTGTGACTTTTTCTTGTTCCCGAAACTGAAGAGGCCCATGAATGGACGACACTACGCTACGAGTGAGGAGATAAAGACGGCATCGAAGGAGGAACTGAACAAGATCACAAAAAATGTTTTTTTCAAGTGCTTCGATGATTGGAAAAAACGTTGGCACAAATGTATAATATCTGGTGGGGATTACTTTGAAGGGGACAAAATAGATATTCATGAATAAATAAATAATTTAAAAAAAAAAACACAAAATTCGCGATACTTGTTGAACAGACCGTATATATATTAAAAAATAACTTATAATATTCTTAATAACTTTGCTCCCAAAGAGAAAATCTTGGATGGGCTTCTTGTTGCTGTCCGTTAGAAAATTCCCATAGCAGTTTAAAAAATATATATTTCCTGATGAAATGTTTTGTAAGATAATAGATTTCAACTGATATTTAAATTAGTAGTGTATTGATATATACATATCTGTATTTATTTATTGGTCAAATTGAAAGCATTTTTGTTGTTTTTGAAAATGAATACGTTTATTTTATAGTTCTATTGTTTTTGAATTCCCATTGTTTTTGTTGTTTGCATTCATTTGTTTCTATTCAATAAATTGTATAAGTTTTTTTTTTTTGTAAAAAATTTGAAAAACTAATTTTGTAAATTCATGTTTTAGATCAGCAAACGGAATATTATAGTGAAAAATTGGGTGTGATTTGTTAGTTTTTGATATAGATTATTTTAAAATTTCCTCTTCAAGCTTATGTTGCTTTCATAACGTCATAACTATAAATTAAAATTAGTACTTAAAATTAACATAAATGTTTGTTATACGTAACTGTGCGTTAGCGTTCACAACCTTCTAAATTAATAGTTATACTTATAAACTAAAATTAGGAGTTTGAAAACTCCAAACTCTTACGTTAATTTATAATTGACGCATGTGCACTAAGCATCTGTCTTAACCTAAAAATGTCTATGACCATTCTGTTGTGTTACTATCCACATCTTTCTATTTTCTATGAGCATAGATATAAATTTCTCCTCCATTGTTATTCTTTTTAAAACTATGAAACACTCAAAACCTCATTAGCAAATATAAACAACTGTCAAATATCGATGGAAAAGTAGAAATCGATAAAAATTTACAGGTACAACGCTGTCAGTGTCGTAATTTACATGGAGCATGCTACTCAATTTCCACGTACAAATTTATCGTTAAGTACTAATTTAACGTTAATTTTAATTTAAAATTATGACGTTGTGAATGGAACTAAATGAAACTAAACAAAATAAGCTTCACACAAAAATGTATAACACAGATTTGTTTGTATTATACATTTTAAACCAGTGTGCACATTTCGAGGATGCCAGGGAGAGATTAGGCCTATGCTTTGACCTGTTAGTTGCTTTAAGTAATGAGAGGGTACTCATAGATAAGTTGATGCTCTTCCTGAGGGAATCGAACGTACTGTTTTAGGTGTGAAGTCTTGCATCTTATTTTAATGTTTTTTATTATTCTCTACAAGAAATATCAATAAAGGAAATATCAGGCAGGAGGAAGTCAACTTATTGCATATGCAGATGACGTAGTATTAATTACAAAAAATAGGGAAATATTGGAAAATATAGTGCAGGAATAGTTAAGGAAGGAGCAAAGATGGGCATGATAATAAATGAAAATAAAACGAAAATGATGCGCATAGAAAAAAAAAAAACAAGAATCAGTAGTAAAAATAGGAAAATTTAATTTTGAAATGGTTGGTAATTTTAAGTATCTAGGAGTGTGGATATCAAACACAGCAGAAAGAAAGGGAGAACTAAGAGATAAAATATTAGCAACAAATAGAGCTTACTATGCGAATAAAAAACTCCTAAATAGTACTGTACTGACAAAAACAACTAAACTGAACATATACAAAACACTAATAAGACCAATACTACTATATGCAAGTGAGACACTCATATTTTCAAAGAAAGAGGAAGAAAAACTCAGAATAGCTGAAAGAAAGATATTAAGAGCAGCTCTTGGTCCAGTAAAAATTGGCGAGAACGAATATAGGCAGAGAATGAACCATGAGATATTAGAAGTACTGGAAGGGAGCGATGTTGTAAGGAAAATTAAGCAACAGCGAGTAAGATGGCTTGGGCATGTATGGCGAGGAGAAGAAACGTCTATAGCTTATTCAGCATTGCAGTGGGAACCAGAGATGAAAAGAAAACGGGGAAGACCTAAGCTAACATGGATGCAAGAAGTAGAAGAAGATCTGAAAAGGGCCGGAATTACGAGATGGAGAAATAAAGTTAGAAACAGACAACTTTGGAGAGAGATCACAAAGAAGATTTAGTGCGAGATATATGAACTGATCCATCCTTAAAAAGGATTTAGAAAGCCCAAAGGGCGGCGTAACACCGTAGGGGTGTTTAGCCATTTATTATTATTATTTATTTATTATTCTCTGTGATATTTGATGATAATTGGCCACTTTACAGCCAGTTATAATCACCCGACGTCTATTCTATTTTTCAAACAGACTTTCATCCTATTTATTTGCGTTTGTCCGTGTAAGGTTTCTTTTACTGAGTATGTGTATATATAAAATTTGATTTTTTATTTATTGTTTAATTTATTATTTTTAATATATACTCTAGTCTTTCAGATATGCTGTGCTAGGCGCAAATTGCCTTCGTTTCTGTCGCCAAAAAAATTAACTAATTAACTGTTACTGATTTTCATTAAAAATTGTGTAATTAATATTAACAATTGTCACCTTTTTAAGAATGGAAACTATGCACCGCAGTAAAATTTTTGTTGTTCTCTAAGGCGGGTTGCACACTTATTATTACATTTGCTTACGATACGTCGACGACATGTCGCTTCATTTCCAGCAAACGTACTTTTATGGCGACTTGCACACCAAACAGATACGAATTGTATACGATACTGCATTCTCGAATTTCGTACGACACATGTCGATTGTCAGTCGGCGAGTACACATCATCCTGTAAATCACCGTAATGTTATAATTAATATTTCCTCTGTTGTAATAGCCTCTCGAAATTTGGTGTCAGATGTCTTAATAGAAGGACATAGTCTATCAATAAGTACTTTAAATGTGTCCCGAAATATTCTATAGAACAGTGGTGCTCATAAGGTCGATCGCGTAATGATTTGCCAGCGAAAAAGTATTTATATAAAAATAGAATAACAATGTCTTAAAAAATATATTAAAGACGACAGTGGCCTTAAAAAGGATAACATGAGTTCCGGAAAATATGCAAACTAATTTCAAAAATTCTAGGCGCGACGAGTTTCGACCAATCAGAATGTCCAATACACTCTGTTAGGGTTAGGGTAGATCGCGGTTAAGTTTGTATTTTAAAAGTTCATATGAAGCCCGATTACGTGAATTAAAGCTCATCAAGTTGGTGGATCGACGTATTCGCGGTAATTTAATAACTATGTATTGACTTGTGTCCAATTCGTTTTCTTGTGATGTATCGTCATTATTTATCCTATACAACGATAACAGACTGCGTGGACATTTAAACTGAAGAAAGACTCTTTTACCAAGTGCGTGCTAACTTTTTCACTAATCGATTGTTCGATATGTGGAATACATTGCCGAACTATGTCATCGATGCTACCTCTATTAACAATTTTAAAAATAAACTGGACATTTACAGATCGACAATAAAGTAGATCGCTTCGAAAAATTAGTGAGCACCACTGCTCTGGAATGACTGAAATTTTACTGGGTCTTCAATGATTTCTTCACCAGTGCTTTTGACTATAATTCGATGCACATTAGTTGTACTATACAGATGGACACAATATTTCCGATTATGTTTTATTTTCTTCGCAATAGCACAGTCAACATTAGCATATCTTCATCCGATAACATGTCGTGTCGTACTGATGTGCAAGGTACAGGTTTTTGTCTACAACATGTCGCATAAATGTGCTACCCGTCTAAAGAATCGCTATGTATCAATTTAATTTTATGTATTATAAAACCGCGATGAAGCCCCCGTCATCACGTACGAGCACTGGCCCACTTTGCTGACCCAACTCCTAGATGTTAAATCTTTTATGAAATTATTACAATTTTAATTTTATCGAAATTACGACAGTAATTATGCAACTACCAAATAATTAGTACATGTTTTAATAATTCATTCCATCATTATTGGCATTTGTAATAACGGAGTGAAATGTGTAATAACATGATTTATAGTATTTGGAATGGGGTTTAGAGTTCCGGATTCGGGTTGTCAAGACATTGCAATGCAACTAATTAAGTTACCTTAGTCACACAGGACATCTTGTCTATTAAATAAGTTAAATTAGTTTCTGCACTTACCGACTACAGATTTACCTTACATTCCAACTCTGTCACGACTTTTTATTTACGACGAACTATTGAATTACGCAACTATCAAAAACTTTACTTTGTTTTATAACTCTGTAACAAGTTTAAAATCATTTTGAAATATATTTAAATTTGTTTTGAATTGCATGTAAATGTTTTACTGATTTTGATTAGCAAATTTTATTATTTTTAACCCTTTTACACCTTTAACACGGTCTGTAGGAAAATTTGTATTCAATATCGAGATCTACTGAAAAGTGTCACGCTCACATACTCTAACTGGTGGCCAAATTATTGTACTAAATAGTGCAGTACAGTTTGAACATATTACGTGTCTATATGGTATTCAAGTGTTGATTTAACGATGTCGCGATATCAACTGCGACCTACATCTGTGTTTTATTGACTACCAAAAGCCTTTGATAGAGGAAAACGCAATAAACTCATTGAAATACTTCGCTCTACAGGCATAGATAATCGAGACATAAGACTTATAGTAAATCTATATTGGCATCATAAAGCAATCAAAGTATTCGCGAAACTACAATCTAAAGAAATAGACATTTCGAGAAGTGTTCGACAGGGACGCATCTTGTCTCCTTTGCTGTTTAATATTTATTCAGAAGTCATATTCTCAGAGGTTAATGAAGATGTTGGGATTCAAGTAAATGGAGTACGTATCAACATCAGACACGCAGACAATTCAGTTTTTTTGCCTGAAACAAAAGAATAGTTGGAAAGTTTATTAAACCAATAAAATTCCATAGGACTGAAGTACGGCTTAGATATAAACAGGAGGAAGACAAGTATATGGTGATAATCAAGAATAAAGTGCCATCCTTCGATATCTTTGTGGGTGCAGACAAAATTGAAGAGGTCAACACGAAGAAGGTGACCCGTCAAATGCTCTCCGACAAAACCACCCCGACAAAATCCCCGACATATGAGCTTCAACAATAAATTATAAATGATTCGTCAGTGTACAAAATTATCCAGCATTTTATAAAAGAACAAAATCAAATAGTGGTACAATATCTTCGTTTCCAAGCAGGATATCAGCGATCAGAAGCATCCAAAAAGAAATATGTGCAACTTAACAGACGCATAAAAATATTAGTGCAAAATTATAATAGAAATTACATTATAAATTATTTGCGTGGATTGTCATATAATTTGGAATTATAATATAGTTATTTGTTGACCGTTAGCTATAATTATAATTAAGTACTATAATAGTTTGTTGAGAATTGGTCAAAATGATAACAAATATATTATCAATCCACTAATATATTATAAAAAGATCAGCTGTGGCCACCACAGGACCGACCGCTATCATTAAGTACTTGTATAAAATACATTCTAGCAGCAGAGTAGAAATAACTTGGCCTAATGTTTTCTAACAGAGATATTATTTATCATGACCATGGAAACGTTACATATAAATATGAAAAAATCAACTGTGGCCACCACAGGACCGATCGCCATCATAAAGTACTTCATAAAGTAATACATTCTAGCAGCAGAGTAGACATAACTTTTTTTTTTTTTTGACTCTTCTGTTTATTTACAATCTGTTACATAGTAACAATAAGTAAATGGTTTATACATACACATACAGCTTGAATGGATATTGTTCAGTGACAATAACCAAAATATATCTAACTTACATATTTACATATGTACATTTACTTATGTTAGGATGGACATGAAATGATATGATGAAGATGATTATGATGATAAATCTAATTAAATCTAAACGGTAGATCGAGAGGGGTATATCTCTGTAGTCTCTGTACTGCGTTACTGTTGTCTAAGAGTTGAATAGCGTTGATGTTTGGATGTTGTTCCAATTTATCCAGATGTTTGATGCTCCTCTTTTCTATTTCTTCACGTACAGTGCTGACTTGGAGGTCTTGGTGTATATTGTGGTTTGTTACATACCACGGGGCGTCGACAATTGTTCGCAAAGTTTTAGACTGGAATCTTTGGATTATATCTATATTCGAATTGCTGGCTGTTCCCCATAACTGGATGCCATAAGACCAGATTGGTTTCAGAATTACTTTGTACAGTAACAACTTGTTTTTAAGGGATAACTGAGATCTTTTCCCGATAAGCCAGTATAATTTTTTAATTTTCAGTCCAAGCTGAGTTCTTTTGGCTTTTATGTGTTTTCGCCATGTCAGTCTTCTGTCTAGGTATAATCCCAAACATTAGAAATAACTTGGCCTAATATTTTCTAACAGAGATATTATTTATCATGACCATGGAAACGTTGCATATAAGTATGAAAAAATTTTTCGTTTTATCAAAAAACGTCTCAAATAAAAGTTATTAATTATTGCTTTTATAGCAACTTTTTTTCAATAAATGATTTCGAAAATTTTTCTGTTGTGAAATATTCATAAAAATCTTAAAATCGACACGAGTAAACTCCCATTTTTAGTCAACCGATTTTTACCAAAAGTTGATCAACTCGTGCCATTGATGGCAGAAGCTTAAATATGAAGTTTCATAAAAATCCTTTCAGCCGAATTTGCTCTGCCCGTGTACACAGACGGACAGACAGACAGACGGACAGACAGACGGACAGACAGACAGACGGACAGACAGACCGACAGACATCATGCTAAAAATAATCAAAACGTTATGTAGGGACCTCAATTCGTGGAGATCCATCGAAATCTCGAAATGTCAAAATCGGTATGATCACAATACCTCCCTTATGTATGTTGGCGGTCGGTAAAAATTGAGAAATTTTTTGTTTTATCAAAAAACGTCTCAAATAAAAGTTATTAATTATTGCATTTATAGCAACTTTTGTTAAATAATTTTTTTTGAAATATTTTTCTGTTGCTAAATATTCGCAAAAATCTTAAAATCGACACGAGTAAACTCCCATTTCTAGTCAACCGATTTTTACCAAAAGTTGATCAACTTGTGCCATTGATGGCAGAAACTTAAATATGAAGTTTCATAAAAATCCTTTTAGCCGAATTTGCTCTGCACGTGTACACAGACAGACGGACAGACAGACAGACGGACAGACAGACAGACGCACGGACAGACGGACGGACAGACAGACCGACAGACATCATGCTAAAAATAGTCAAAACGTTATGTAGGGACCTCAATTCGTGGAGATCCATCGAAATCTCGAAATGTCAAAATCGGTATGATCACAATACCTCCCTTATATATGTTGGCGGTCGGTAAAAACTAAGAGTAAAGTCAGTAATACAGACAAATTAAATTATTATAATTTATACTTAATGTAATTTTTAATCAATAAATTATTTAATAAAATATGTTTTATTCTTTAGTTTGTATAACCTTTGCCAAATTAAGTTATTATATAATTAATTATATAGAGTTTCGTTTATCTCTTCTCATTTAATTTATTAATTTTATTGTTGGGGCGCCTATGTCGGGGAGCGCCTTTGGGACGGTTTGTCGGGTAACCGGTCATCACATATAAGTATTTGGAATGCGGAAAATTAGAAGGCGAATCGGATAGAGCAAGGAAGGTCAGCTTGTGGTAAAATGAAAAAACTGCTAACATCTCACGACTAAAGCTTCAATTCACGCCCATCGAATTAAAGCTTCAATTAAGGAAATAAATATCCAGTAGTGTTCTATGATGTAGTGGCCTGGACTTTAACTATAGTTCAGTAGAGGAATAGATGCCTTCGAATATTGCGCATTACGTGAACCAGCAGAACGAAGAACGAAAAATACTCACCAAGATGGGAACAAAACTGTGTTCCAAATTAAAAAGAGGTAGTTGGAATATCTGGGCCATGTAATGCGTAATAATATATACCATTGCGCATTGCGAATATTGCGTATTTCGTGGACCAGCAGAACGAAAAACGAAGAAGTTCTCACCAAGATGGCAACAAAACTGTGTTCCAAATTAAAAAGAGGTAGTTGGAATATCTGGGCCATGTAATGCGTAATAATATATACCATCTTTTTACAATTAATAATGGAAAGTAAATGGCAACAGATCAGCAGGAAGGTGACGGATAGCCTGGTTGCGGGATTTGGGAGAGTGGTTTGGAATAGAGATGGGAATTTCGGCTCAGTTTGGGAACCGGATCAGTGGAGGTCGTTCAGTTTGATGAGCCGGTTCATTGATCCGGATAGATCCGGCATCTATCTAACATTTTTGAACCAAACAATTCACTTTATGTAGCTACTGTATTTTAAACCAGATGTGTTTATGGCGATTTTTATTGCCCTTATAAATCGGACATCTGGGATTTGGGCAATATTTTTAATATTTTTATATAGTATGGTTGTAAGAAAATACAGACTATGACTATTAGTTTCAAATAAACTGCCCTACAAATTGTTGACAAAATACACTTTATGATAATACATTACAAGCCGAGTTCTCGCGAAGTTCAACATGACATCGATCCAGATCCAGATCACTCCGGTCACTGCTCACAATCGCCCGACCAATCGTATCCTTGAAACTTGAAACTATACAGTGAGCCGTGAGCCAGCATTTCAATTTGGTGAACCGTGTCACTTCGGTCAGTGTACTGAGCCGACTCAGTGAGCCGGTTCATTCATGAACCCATCTCTAGTTTGGAATAATAGATCCTTTAGGACGGTAGTATTCAAGGTTAAAATTCCTATGTTAGTGGCCAACCTTCGACGTGGAGATGGTACTTGAAGCAGAAGAAGAATATTGTGGGTTATTTAAATGCTTTGTAGATCCTCAATATAAAATCTAGCATTCGGTATGATTGATTAACTTTATGGTTAGTGTGGGTATCCAAAATTAAATTGCTGTCAACAATGATGACTGAATTAGCTAAGATGCCTAAGTATACTTGTTAGCTACGATAGTCGCTGATTTGTCGAACCGAAACCCGCCTAAAAATTTTCAAATTAGTTCACATATCTTCGGGGTTTTTGCTTGCTTAGACAAACAGAAGAAATAATAACTTGTGTTGACCAAACCTATTTTTTTTTTTCTTTTGTTTCAGACCACAATTGGTTATGGGTCGAGATATCCAACAGAGAACTGTCCAGAAGGAGTATTTATGATATGTCTTCAGATGATTCTAGGTAACTAGAAAAGATCTACATTAACTCCATTATGCAATTCCTCTTTATTAAATTAAAAACGAAGACAACTAAATTGTGTAAGTTGTGAAACAGTAAAAGACGGAGGAACAATGAATTCAATATAAAGATCTATTATTACTGGCTAACATAGCCCTAAAGCTTCGTTTATAATAGTTCCATAAGTTAGTGTATAGCATATCCATAAAGGTTTCACAAAGTGTTTCAATGTACTGAACATATGTTTGTAATAAATAGAACAAAGAGAGTCCTGTGATTTTTATGCTATAGCTGTGTTATGTAATTATTATAAACGATGCTTAACATTCATAAACCCAAACTAAAAAGTATTTTTTTATTCTACTTATATTAATTTGATGTTAATGTTTGAAATATTCTATTATGAGGTCAGTTTAAAGCTAAAATGAGCTTTAAAACAGCGCGAGCATTTATGAAAAATACTTTGAGGACATATTATAAAGTAGATATGTATGATGTTAGGTATAGGAGTCCAGGGTGCTATTCTCGGCATGGTGTATGTTAAAATGACGCGGCCAGCCATCCGGGAAAGTCAGAGATTGTTCAGTCGCATAGCGGTTGTTTGTCAAAGGGATGGTGATCTCTGCTTCATGTTCAGAGTCTGTGACAAAAGAAGGGCGCATATTGTAGGCAAGTATCACAACAAGTATTTTAAATACGCTCAAGTTTTTTAAAAACTTTCAAGGGGACGGGTGTTATTAAATTTAAAAAATTTGCCTTGTTTTAAAATCTTTTTAAATTGTTTTGTTATGATGCATAATAAATTTTAAAAAGGACTCATAATTTTATATATATGCAGTTTTTGGTACGAAAAAATACCGTTAGTTTCCATTCTGAACAAAAACGAAAAATAACCGTTTACGTTCTCCTATATTAGATTCCTATGAAACCGATTTTAAATAAGATAAAAAACTGGTAAAAACCAGCATAACTACCAGGGATGGGTAGTCGGAGTCGGGAGTCGAGGAGTCGAAGCTTTTTGGAGGAGTTGGAGTCGGGAGTCGGAAAAAGTTATCGACTCCCGACTCTTTGATTAATTTTTTATCAAGGATGATAACAAACCGAAAACGAAAGTAAAATAACCATATAACCAGAATTTTTTAAAGCACGGAAACGAGAAAGTAATTTTGTTCTGTGTTCAAGAACGAAAATGTAATTAAAAATATTCAATACCAGTTTTACCCGGTTTGCTTTATGTTTTCCAGTTTAAAATTTGATGGATATTACTCGTATTAACAGATTAATACGACAAGGCAGTAAAGATTTTGGTTTTTACTCATATCCATTTTATCTTTTTCTGAAAGTTCTGTTTATTATGTTTAAGTGGAACTAAACTTAAGTGGAAAGGATTTTTAGTTTCTCAAGTTGTAACGAGTTTCGTAATTATTTCATGTCGGCAGCCAAAATCTAAATGTCAAAAGGAAGAAGTGAAATTTTTAAAAATAAAGTACATAAAATACAATAATTTTTTTAAAACTAATATATTCATTTTTTTTATTAAAAATGACACAAAAAGTCAAAATGACATCACCAGCCAGTCAAAAACATCTCACCCCAACCCAAGATATTTAATTTAAGTATAGTCTATTTCTTTGATTCAAGCAGAAGTAGATATTGAAATCTACTAACTTTTAATGATTGAATGAGGCTTTTTTTTTATCATTTTGCTTAACAAAATCCCAGTTTAATCGTTAAAAAGTGAACTCGTGATAACTTAAGAAAATTAAAATTCCATTTGGTTCCGCTTAAATATTTTGAATAGACTTTACGATTTACGAGTGAAAGAAGTTGAGAGTCGGAGTCGGGAGCAGGGTTTCCGGTCAGAGTCTCAGGGCTCCGGGTTTTGTTATAAAATCTCCGGGTTTGTAGTTTGGAGTTGAGGACTTTTTTTTCCTCATCATTAATATTTTGGACGTGATGACCTTTCTTTTTGCTCATCACTTGGATTTTGGAGGGAGGACCTTTTTTTTGCCCATCACTTATATTTTAGAGGTGAAGACCTTTTTTTTGCTCATCACTTGTATTTTTTGGAGGTGAGCAAAATTGAATAAAATATACTATATTTCCATTTTTTTTTTTCAATCTTACGGTTTACCTCAACTGAAATCTGGTCATCCTGGTCGGTAGTCGAGAGTCGTTAGTTTTTCTGCCGACTCCCTATCCCTGATTACTACATAATACTGCTAAGAACAGTTAGAAAATGAAACTGTGAATACATAATATTTATTTCCGGATTTTAATCTTCCGATATTGTGCAGTCAGCTGTGGGGTTGACTCAAATGACTACCTGTTTATACAGGGGTAATAGTATCGGTCGAAACGTTACACTGACCACGTGGCTTTCATAACTATGACCGGCGATCTAGAAATGGAAAACTTACGCAATAATAATCTGCCCCAATACGCCTATCTAGGCGTAAGGAATCTATTATTATTATTATTTATTAACTAATATATAATTGAATTTTATGTTAAAATCAATATCTGTCAATTGGTAAAAAGATAATAATGTAATTTTAACTATAACACTGTAAAATTACGATGGAACAATTTCAGTTCGTGGAATAATAGATTTTTTAGAAAATAATTAAATTGGCTTCGCCTCGGCTATGAACCACCAGTTGCAGCAGTAAATATTTTTCATTACTAATGATATTTTTGTGCTACAGGAACAAATATTAGAGCCTACTTGATGGAGAACAAAAAAACAAGACAAGGTGAAACGGTTCCTAGTTATCAAACACCGTTGGAATTGGATCCTTTTGGATTACTGCTTTGGCCTTTGACTTTGGTTCATAGGATTGGACCAAAAAGTCCACTTTATGATGTCTCTGCCAAAGATCTACTTCAAAAGAAGTAAGTTTTCAGTACTTTATCAAATTTGCTTTATTAAATATAAAATTTGGTTAGCTTTGTTTACTTTGGCTTATCAATATTTTAATATCTTCTGCAATAAAAAACTAATATAGTTGCAGTATACGTAAACAGAAATTTCGAACACCGATACTACTGCTGAAATAGCCTGTGTAACTGCAGAAGTTAGCGACAACTGGGGCTGTCGTATAAAGGAATGAGTTCGCTTATCTCAAAGTAATCACAAAATATTCCGTTTGGTGACATGATGGAAAATAGGATAAAATAGGAAGTTGATAGGATAAAATAGGAATACACATGGGTGACCATTGCTTGCTTAACAAGGTGCTATAGTGCATATTATTTGAACATAGAAGAGAGGATAACTCAGAAAAATATCCTCTTCCTACTTGTTTGCAACCCATTGGTTGGTTTGCAGCATTTCTCCATACATTCCTGTTTTCAGTTAGTCTTTTTATTTCCACGTACTTGTTGCAATTCATAACTTTCATTATCTGTTTCATGTACTCTAGTCTTGGTCTACTCCTTCTGATCTTTTCCGCAACTATTCCTTCCAGTATCGTTTTCACCAGTCCTTCGTGTCTTATAATATGTCCAATCCAAATATCTTTCCTCTTCTGCAGCATTCTCCACAGATCTGGGTCCTCTTTAATTTCTCCCAATACTTCTTCGTTCGTTACTCTCGAATATTCAATATTCTTCGATAGTGCCACATTTCGAATGCTTCCATCCTCTTTTTTTCTGTCACTCCTAGCGTCTAACTTTTACTTCCGTACAGGAAGCTCCAAACTCTTAAGCAGGTTTTTCTTTGTCTTTTGATTATATTGTTAAATGTGAAAATATTTCTATTTTTATTAAATGCTACTTTTGCTTGATTTATTCGACTCATCAATTTTGTATCTTGCAGCCGTTTTTATTTTGCATCATAAGTAAGTGAAATCTAACACTTTCGAGTGGTTTACTGTCCAGCAATATTTGAACCTCAGTTCTGTATTTACTTATCACCAATACTTTTGTTTTAATTTTGTTTATTTTCATACCGTATTGGGCATTAAGGGTTCTCCAACTCCGCTAATATTGCTGTTAATTCTTCTTCATTCTTTGTTAGCACCGAAATGTCGTCCTCAAAATGAAGTATTACTAGTCTTTCTCCCTGTATCATTACGCCTTCAGTTTCAGATTTTCTCTCACCTAGTCTAGTCCCCTTTGAATGTGAACGTTAAATAAAATGGGAGACAGTGAGCATCCCTGCTTGATCTCAGCTTCTTGGTTATACTCACCACAGCTCTTTCCTTCTGGTGTAGCTTGTAAGACTAGACTTAGTGTTCGATAATGTTCGCATTTAATTGCACATGCCTATTTAGGCAGTGGCACTATGAAGCATATTTTATAATCTTCAGTTAATTCTCGATTTCCGTAATAATATGTAAGTTTATGTAACGCATTCTTCATTGCATCGCTATGAAGTTCATGACACATCTGCACCAGCGTTTAAAACTATTTATAATTGGGTGAATGAGTTTAAACGTGGTCGTACATCCACAAGTGATGAACATCGTTCGGGACGTCCACTTGAGGTGACGCCAGAAATGATTGACAAAATCCACGATATGGTCTTGAGTGATCAACAAGTCAAAGTGCGCGAACTTCTTGAGGTCACAGGCATATGACTCAGTAGTTTTAATTTTGCACGAAAAATTGGGTATGAAAAAGATATCGGCAAGATGGGTGCCATATTTGCTCACAGTGAAGAATAAACGCTTGTGTAGTTTCGATAGCGAAAACGCATGAACTACGCTTCGAATTGTTGCAGCATCCACCGTATTCACCAGATTTGGTCCCAGCGAGTTTTTCCTGTTTCCAAACATGAAAAAATGGTTCGCCGGGAAAAGATTCACGTCGAACGAGGAGGTTATCGGTTAAACAGATGCCTATTTTGAGGGCCTTACTTTTTGGATGGCTTGAAAAAGTTGGAGAAACGTTGGGCGAATTTTATCGAGCTAAAAGGAGATTATGTTGAGAAATAAAAATGAATAAACCCAAAATAATGTGTTTTCTATTTAATAATATTGATGGATGTAGCTGTTACCTCTTGATGGAACATTTTGAATAATATAGAAACAACACAAATACACTTGGTTAAAGTTCCACAAACTTAATTTTATTTACTTGTTTTTTATCTTTAAATACATTTTAGGCCACAGTTCTTCCAGCTAGAAGAAATAGTAACAGAGAAAGAGAGGAAGAATTTATTGGCAGATACCAGAATATAATAAATGATTGATTACTATAACAAAGAATAGAATGTTGTTATATTGTTGTTTAGTGTAGAAAATAAACGTTAGTCTAATTATAATAATTTAAAACTTTAGATACTGCAATTTGCGTTTTTTTAATTTTCATAATAATATATTATTTTCTGAATGTCCTAGAGACCTACACGAATGCGGTAATTTTCAGGGCATATATAATGAAAACGAATCAATAAATATTTAATAACACAATACTACTAAAACAGTCGCCTCATTACGTACTAAAATTAAAATACAACACGAACTAACTAATAATAGAAACAGTAATAATTGCTAGATAAAATATCGTAATTTTATGATAATTTTATGATAAAATATTAATAACAATACCCGAAATTAATTGCTTTATAAATACTTGCACAAATGACCAAACTATTTGCTACATAAAGCTACATTATTTGCAACAGAATGTAGACTCAAAAATTTTAATTGATTCATTTGTAATATCTGAAATACCGAATAGAGTTTTATGCAGATTTAATGTTGAAAATTATTTTCAAACTATGGCTTTGACATAAATAAATGATTATTAAATGAAACTGATGTGTTATGATTTACTAATTTCTTTATTTTGCTGATAGCAGTTTCGGCTTTCGCTATTGTTTAAGTTACAGTAATAATTATACTAAATTACAAATTATACTAAAACTTTTAAAAGAAGTCTGTCAATGTCGATTATGAATTGTGTGAAGTAATATTTTAGCCACGCCTGTAATGATTCATGGTTATAATCATCCATTGGTTTAGTTACAACGCTAGAATTCTGACACAATCTCACACTTCATTAAATGTATACGTCTGTAAATTAATTTATGTACATACTAGTGCACCCGTTGCCAACTGTGTTGGCAAACACATCATTACCTTAATGTGGAACTTGTTCGACGCCTCTGACTTCTTTCTCTAGCCGTACGCCTTATTTCATTCAATTCAAATTGAATCAACTCTTCGCCCATTATTAAAAACTGGTCAAATTATAAGTATTATTCCGAATTATTTGTTCCTAAACTTTTTAAAATGGGAAAACGATTCATTTATACTCAGAGCGTTACATTTATATTTTTAAAATTAAAAATGATTTGCGACAATAAATTAAAAATATATTTATTATAATAAATTTTCCAATTACTTATATAATATAAAAATACGCACACGGAAAAAAGCGCACATGGAAAAAATCACACACAGAAAAAAGCGTACACGGAAAAATACACACACGGTAATAAAGCGCACAGTTTTACTCAATGCACTACATTTGAATTTTTGAAAATAAAGATGATTTAAATCGTTTAATTTATTTTTACATTAATTTACTATTTTTTACCATGTTTTAAATATCTCAAATCAATTTAAATAATCGTGTAAATATAAAATAAGCTTCTGCCTTCTAGTGACAATCCTATGAATCACGAACGGACGAACGGCCGGAGATAAGCTGATTATTATATAGAGATGTATGAATATTGATATAGAAAAGAAAAAAAAAATTTTTTTGTCAAACCGGAACGTATGGGAGCCCTATTTAAATTATAAAACACTAACATTGACTAAATATCATAATACGATATAAAAAATAATGGTATCACAACTTTCCATTTTTGTAAATGAAAACTACATATTTAAAAATTGTTAGAGGGGGGGGGGGGATAGCAGCCCCCTAGCCCCCCTTTAAATACGCTCCTTCTGGCACTTGATAGAAAACTGGCGCGAACCAGCGCGAACCGAACCAAAACCAAACGGATTTCATTGATACACTATTCTAGTATAAGTGACAGGGCACATTCTAAGAACATATTTATTACCAAACTCCAAAACAAAGATATGCATACATATAATATTTTCTATTTCATTTAGAACAGGTTATTTGGATATTTTTGTCATGAAAAGATTTTAAATAAAAATAAATAATAACTAAATAATTAATAATAACAAAAAAATATAACACCAATAAAATTGCCGCCCTCAAAAGGCTTGCGCCCCAGGGCTATAGCCCATTTAGCCCTGTGGTTAGGGTTGCTCTGCCCCTGCCTTTATCCTCTATTATAAGCATAAATAAACTCTATAGGTAAAAACTTTTCTTTTCTTTTTTATAAAATTTCAAATTATGTTTTTTTTTTCAGATTCGAAATAGTTGTGATAATGACAGGCAGTTCAGACTCAACTGGCCAAATGACACAATCCCGTACCTCCTACTTAGCAACAGAAATTCGCTGGGGTCATCGCTTCAAAGCCTGTCTTTCATACGATTACGATCACCACGCTTATGTAGTACAGAAGGAACTATTTAACGTAACTGAGGTGGTGGACAGTCCACTTTGCAGCGCCCATAGGTTGCACCAGGTCATGAACGATCTTGATACGTATAATAACATCACACCAAATAACAGTCCAATTGAAACACCATTGACAAGTCCAACTGAACCGGACAGTGGGATACATTTTGAAATTTCTCCTACTATTAAATTTGAGGATATGGCAGAGACTTTTGTATAAAACTAAATTAAAAGTTTTACAGCTAGCGCGTACGACCGGTTTGTATCCGGTAAGGGGTTGTGGTTTTTTAACAGCCTTGAATAGTACACATTGTCTACAATGATTATGAACGTGTGAAGATTATTTTGACGCTGCGGTATAAAAACTGTAAAGCTGGATCTACATTAGCGTCTCGTTCCTGTAATGCAGTGGTTCACAACCTTTTTTGTGGTGAGCACCCCTTTGAAAGTGAAAATAAGCTCCCGCACCCCCATAAAAAATGTGTTCAGATTTTTTCAGTTGAGTCATATTTATTTTAATTGATCAAAATAAAAAGTGAAGAGCAAAACAAAAAAAGGAAATCGCATGAATATTTCTTTAAAATTGATCAAATTAATTGATGTAGCATTCAGCAGTTCTTAACCTTAATAAAATTAGAAAGAAAATATACTTATTGAAAAATAATTTTTAACATTTAAAATTTTAAATTTAAATTTAGATTTTTTATATAAATTTCTATAAATCATCTCACACCCCTCAAAATGCTTTCCCGCACTCCTGGGGGTGCCGGCACCCCCGGTTGAAATTTTCGTAAATTTAATTTGTAAAAATTAGTTGACGCCCTTGATGTAAGGTAATGCTCGTTTCAAATGTACCTGACGCAAACGTAATACTGCGTGAATAAACAAAAAATAAATTTCAGTTAGGAGATATCCACTCTAACCAATTTTATGCAAAGTTGTTAATACACACACCGGCAAATTTAAAGGAACAGACATAAAAATCTAATTATTTTCCCTGTAATGTACATATTGTTGATATCTCTCAGGTAATCTTCTAGTACGATGTTTTTTGGAATATAATTAAAAAAAAAAACAATTTTAAGTCTGTTCCTTTAAATTTGCCGGTGTGTGTATTTTCTACGAAAAATTACTCCTGCCTTGCTAGGTTTAGACAAAATTATTTAAAGTGATGATCTAAAAAAAAAGATCCTCGCTTCGGAAATACAAGTGACGACCTAAATAAAAAAGGTCCTCATCTCTATTTTTTAAATTTTCTAGTGTGTTCGTGTGTTTTTATTTTTAATTCCGCCACTGGTGAGTGATCCAATCCACATTACACAAAAACGTTACAAGGCTTGTTACCTTACGCGATACATTACAGGATCGGTTCGCTAATGTTGACGCAGGTTAACTACTTTCTTAACGGCTTGGTTGCCTCTTAAAATCAAACCAATATAAACAGATGTAGTTGTACGTACGACCGGTAGAATAATAGTATGTTTTCCATTCTATACTTGAATTGTGCCCAATTTTCCATAGCTTCATGTAGTGTTTAGATACTTATTAGATTTATTATTGATTAAGATTGGAGGAATAGTTTGATATTTAAAAATACATTAAAATCATTAACACAGAAAAAGGTTCAGCATTATATAATAATGTGGTTCCAGTACAGTGACAAAAACCTGAAGGATGAGCTAGCTCTTAAAATCTGTGGGGGGGGGGAGCAATAAAATTTTGAGTAAAATTTGGAGGGGCCAGGAAATATTTTTTTTATCGTTTACACATGAAAATACAAGTGATAACCTCTCTTCTAAAATATATTTTTCTCCGTCCAATTCAGGGGGGGGGGAGCAATGGGGCCATAGCAACTTGGGGGGGGGGATCCCCCGCTAACCCCGCCATTGAGCTGTGATGAATTAGTTGAAGTGTGCTGATTGATTCGTGTGTACTATGGACAACAATTTGTCAACAAATATCTTTTACAAATCCGAAAAACATTTTGGAACAATCACAGCCCTCGTTTAATTTTACATGCTAACATGCTAAGAAAAATTTCATTATTTTAGGTTTTCCGTATCTGTATCCGGTACATCACTTATATCTACAAATAATATAAATGTAGAATAAACTCAATTTTACCGGTTTTGTTTGATAGGTGGTTTCAGAAATAAGCAATTTAATTATAATAGCAGTCATATGGCTTTGGTTACTTGAAATAATAAGACTGGTTAGCTTGAAATGATAGATTAAATAGAAATATGTATTTCAAAAGATCAAAAAATCATGTAGTTTTTAAAAATCATTTTATTTTATTTGAGCATTTGTTTTAGAAATTTTCAGTAAGTAAATGATCAATGTTTCGAGACTGTTTCCTGAAAGTAGGATTAAATAATTATCAAGAAACTAATATAGTAATAAAGATGTTATTTACTTGTAGTACAGATATGATATTTTTAAAATGGTAACAAATACTAACAGTATTTTACTTAGAATTATTTTGTTAGATCTGATATTAATAAAATGTTACAAAAATATTGTGTGTTTTATTTCCTGCATGACAAAATAATAAAATTGTAGCAAGAACTAGCAATAATCAAAAATTCAAATATATTTGCCATTAAAAAGATATGAGACAATGCGCATATTACACGCCGTGGAATGTAAAATTTCATATTGCTGTATATACCCCTTAACTTACAATGGACAAGGAATTGTAATTTCAGAACAAGTAAAACTGCTAGGTCTCACTATGGACTCAAAAATAAATTGGACTGCTCATATTGACAGTATTAATATCACTAAAAAACCATTGTGCGGACAACTAAGGACACTATACACTACTAGTGCACCCGTTGCCAACCGTGTTGGCAATCGTTACCTTAATGTGGAACTTGCTCGACACCTCAGACTTCTTACTCTAGCCATACGCCTTACTTCATCTAATTCAAATTGAATCAAATCTTCGCCCATTATTAAAAACTGGACAAATAATGAGTATTATTCCGAATTATTTATTCATTAACTTTTTAAGGTGGGAAACCGATTCATTTTCACTCAGTGCATTACATTTATAATGTTAAAACTAAAAATGATTTGCGACGTTAAATTTAAAATATATTTATTAAAATAAATTTTCCAATTTCGTATTAAATATAAAAATACGCACACGGAAAAAAGCGCACATGAAAAAATACACACACGGAAAAATACACACACGGAAAAATACACACACGGAAAAAAGCGTACTTACACTATATCTCAAATGAGTTTGATATAAATCGTGAGAAACTATTACACAGTAAAATTTAATTGTTTGCCCGCTTTAATATATTGCGTTCACATTTGTAAAGTCAAACCAGATCTAGTTATTTTGGTTACGTTTATAGTGTAGTAGACTTTTAAATGTAAATTTGTCATTTCAAAATATTCCTTGCGCTGTAAAACCTACTTCACATTTGTGGGTTATGATCATTATAACTAAGATATCATTTATCTTTATGACATATGTCAAATGGAATGACATTTTAAGAAATTGAATTTTTTTTACCATCATTTAATACCAACATGGCATACAATTTCAAAAGTGCAAACTATTGAATGTATCAATTTGTAATTTTTACCAAAATATTTTAAATATTTCGACCAGTTTTAAATTTACACAAATAAGTTGTCACCTAGTGGCGCTGATATGAATGATCAAACTCGGCCGGTAATTTTTGGTAAAAATTATTAATTTTTACCAAAGCGTGTTTAACTCACTGCATTATATTTACATTTTTGAAAATTTAAAATGTTAGATAATTTAAAACGTTAATCGTAGAAATAAAAAAATAATAAAGCATTGAAAAAATAATAATAAAGAAAAGTCGGCCTTGGTAGCGTAGAAGTAGCGCTCCTGCCTCACGAGCCAAAGGTCCCGGGTTCGAATCCCGGTAAGGGCATGGATGTTTGTAAGCCACAGTGTAATTGGGACATTTAGTCCTGTTCTGTGGTTAAAAAAAAAAGTTACATTTTTCTTACGTACTTTCATCAAAACCAAATATTTTTTAAAATAATATTTTTCTGCTACTAATAATTTTAATTTATATTATTTTTGTGTAAACATATCAATTAACAACTATTATTATCACGCGTTATATGTCAATATACACTTCGGTGAGCTTCGGAATATTTCGTTAAATTTCGGAATCTCGCTTCAAATTTGTTTTTGACGTCATAGCACGCACCCACGCAGGGACACACGTTGGCGTATTATATTATAGATGAATATTTTTGTTATTATTTATTTATTTATTTATTTTACATCGGCCTATTTCTGCAACGAGGCTAATCACCGATGCCAGGGGGCGAGCTCCTACACCTGGATGAGGGGCGAATAATTGTCAAATGAGAGTAATCTATATATATAAAATCGTAACTAAGCTACCTACTCATAATCAACGCCCAGCCCAAACCACTGAACCTACAATCATGAAATTCGGCGAGTATATTCCCTCCATGACGTAAGCACCCACTAAGAACGGATTTTTCTAAACTCATCCTCTAAGTGGGTGAAAAGGGGGTTAAAAGGGGTAAAATGTGGCTTCACGGTTTCTTTAATATCTCTCAGGTCCAATAAGATATAGACTTGGTTTTTGCTTTCAAAGATTACTCATGTAAATATTAAAAAACTTATTTCAGGATTTTATTCTAATCGACCCCTAAAGGGGTGAATCTACAATCAGGGTGAATTATAGAACCCTTCGCATCTTCTGTGTTGATTGCGTTATAACATTCCTTTTTGGCATATAGGTGTCTTTTTAAAATATTTAGAAAGTGTTTTGACCGTTTTTTTAAATTTCACCCCTAAAGGGGTAAATTGGTATTTTTTATTTGATAGAATGTCGTCTAGACAAAGAAACATAAAATTCGGAGAGTATATCCCTTTTATGACTTAAGAACCCCCTAAGAAATTATTTTTCGAAATTCGACCTCTCAGGGGTGAAATGTGTTTACTCGGATTGCTCAATATCTTTTAGGTCAGTAATATATTGCCTTGCTTTTGCTTACAAAGACTACCCATATAAATGTTGAAAAACTTATTTTTCAGGATTTTGTACTAATCAACCCCTACAAGAGTGAATCTACAATCGGGGTGAATTATAGAACCCGTCCGATTTCACCCCTAAAGGGGTAAATTGGTATTTTTTATTCGATAGAATGTCGTCTAGACAGAGACACATAAAATTCGGGGAGTATATATCTATTATGACTTAACAACCCCCTAAGAAATTATTTTTGGAAATTCAACCCCTAAGGGGTTAAAATGGGTAAAATGTGTTCCTCAATATCTCTTAGGTCCAATAATATTTCGTCTTGGTTTTTGCTTATAAAGGTTATCCATATAAATGTTGAAGTACTTATTTCAGGATTTTGTCCTAACCATTCCCTAAAAGGGTGAATCTACAATCAGGGAGAATTATAGAACCCGTCATATTTCCTGTGTTTGTTGAGTAATAAAATTCCTGTTTGGCATATAGATGTCTTTTTTAAATATCTCGAAATGGTTATGACAGTTTTTCAAAATTTCGCCCCTAAAAAGGTATATGGGTATTTTTTATTTGATAGAACATCCCTTGGACATAGATACATGATATTCGCAAAGTATATTCCCTCCATGAGGTAAGCACCCATTAAGGGTGCTTACTTCGTTACTTACTAAACGTTATTTTTTTACCGACCGCCAACATATATAAGGGAGGTATTGTGATCATACCAATTTTGACGTTTCGAGATTTCGATGGATCTCCACGAATTGAGGGCCCTACTTAACGTTTTGACTGTCTGTCCGTCCGTCTGTCTGTCCGTCTGTCTGTCCGTCTGTCTGTTTGTCCGTCTGTCGGTGTACACGTGCAGAGCAAATTCGGCTGAAAGGATTTTTATGAAACTTCATATTTAAGCTTCTGCCATCAATGGCACGAGTTGATCAACTTTTGGTAAAAATCGGTTGACTGAAAATGGGAGTTTACTCGTGTCGATTTTAAGATTTTTGCGAATATTTCACAACAGAAAAATATCTCGAAAAAATTTATTAAACAAAAGTTTCTATAAAAGCAATAATTAATAACTTTTATTTGAGACGTTTTTTTGATAAAACGAAAAATTTCGAATAATTTCTGTAAAATTTTTCGAAATTTTTTCCAAGTCTCCATTTTTTCATATTTATATGTAACGTTTCCATGGTCATGATAAATAATATCTCTGTTAGAAAATATTAGGTCAAGTTATTTCTACTCTGCTGCTAGAATGTAATTTATATAAGTACTTTATGATGGCTGTCGATCCCTTCACCTCCGGTGAAGAAAACTTCTAACAACCTAAATTATATTTTATATAAGGTAAACTATCCTGGGGGGGGGGGCAAATGCCCCCTATGCCCCCCCTGGCTACGTCCCTGGTGAAATGCATAACATATTAACCTAATTTTTTAATAATTCTGGACTACAAGTGTTGGGACATCCTCCGTATAGTCCAGATCTTGCTCTTTGCGATTTTGAACTCTTACCTTTCATCAAGGATAAGATTAAATGCCGCCATTTGAAGAGTGATGATGAGCTTCTAGCAGAAAAGTGGGGAGACATTTTTAAGACGTGGTTTGAGGAAGTTTGTTGAACGTGATGGGAAGATTAACACCACATTCTACCAGTTTTAGAAGTAAATCTAGTAAGTTGGCAACACTGCAGACAAGTCTATTTCTTGTCTGTTTGACCAGGGCCGTTTTTTCGTCTAGGCCAACGAGGCCATGGCCTAGGGCCCGCTTATATAAGGGGCCCAGTCGCCAGTCTTAATTTTATTTTGTAAAGTTACTGATTTTACAAAATAATAAATAAATAAATAACAAAATAAATAACATTAACATTATAAATATACCAGGAAATTCATATTTCAACGAACTCCAGTTCGGCATTATAGAATTTATGTATGTAAGGATCAGATCTAGTTCTTGGACGTACTTTGTAACATGTTACAGATTGTAAATAGACGTAGTAATAAATGCTTGTTTGTGCTTGAATCTCTGTGTTTTAATTGATATTATTACATACGCTAGAAAGCTTATATCATGTATGTAAAAGGTATTGAGTTGATGCAAAATTAACGACGATTTTTTTTTTTGTATATAAGTTTATTCAACAAAAAAATTGCTGTTTGGAAACGATCTATTACTATATGCAGACGGTCGAGCTGAGCCAGATAGACGTCGCTGTTGATGTTGAATTCCTGTTGTGCGGAATCCGCTTCTGTTGCCGCTCATCATCTTCATTCCACCAAAAGCAAATGCCGTTTGCAATGACCTCCCAATGGAAGATTCCGCTTCTGTCCCACTATACGCACCATATTGCCTTCTTACTGTGGGCACCTTTTGCTATTCCTTTCGGTGTTTCACCCGGAGATACACAAACTTTCTTTCTTTTGACGTTTTTGAAGACCAACCACGGTTCATCAACAGTGATAGGATTTTTCAAAAATGACGATTGCTCCTTTCTCTGCAGCAATTCGGAGAAAATTCGAACTCGATTGGCTTTGTTGTTGACGGAGAGTTCGCGAGGCACCAATCCAGCAAATTTCCACACTTTTTCACGCTTTTTTAGGCAACGGACGATCATGGATTGGTCGACATTGAATTCTTCGACCAGTAGCCGGGTTGTCATGCTATCGTCCTCTTCCACGGCTGACAAAAGTGCCTGATCGTCGAAATCCGATGGCCGTTCTCTTCCTTCATCATCCTTAAGACTTGTGTCACCCGATTTGAACTTGTGGAGCCATCTTTCAAATTATTTTTGACTGATTGTTCCTTTGCTGAAAAGCTTGAGATTACGAAATAACTGTGCCGCTTTCCATCCTTTCTCGAAGTGTTAGAGCATTATATGACGAACATTATATGATTTTCGACACGATTTTTTTTCTCCGAAAAACAAGAATATTTTTATAATTATTTCATAAAACAAGCGTCTTTTTTCAACTGAAAATAAAAACTCCAAAAAAATCGTCGTTAATTTTGTGTCAACCAATAATTTTAGTAAAATTAAATATAGTGGTAATGAATAATCAAGGTTAAAAATCAGGTCTCAAAAATTGCAATATTTTTTCTTAATTTGACTTGACTTCTCCTGGAATTAAGGCCCGTTAAATACCCATGGCCTAGGGCCCTTACAATTCATAAGACGGTACTGTGTTTGACTACTTATCTCACTTTAATTTAAAAAACTTAAGAAACAATAATCCCCTTTGTGTCTTGTGCATTAACGCAATTTCCACAATATATTGTGAAACATAATCGTAACTATACTCTATATTATGGTTGATGTGTTATGGGATCTATATTTTTAATGAAATATTACATTATCAATCCCATTAGTTCTAAGAGTAAACACTAGAGGAGCTAGAGTAAACAATGCAGCTCAGGTTACGAGATGTACATATATTGAAGATATTGTGATAAATTCTATCAAGAAACAAATATCCATAAAAGAAAAACAAATATGACCTAAGAATTTATAATAAATATTGAATTTAATATAAAACTGTAAGGTAATTGAAATATGAAAAAATTATAAGAAATTTCTTGATGAACAGAAATTGTATATGTACCCTTATTAATGTTTGATAGCAGGGTTTTGTTAACTTTTTATTGGCTGTTACTCGTTTAAACAAGCCCTGAGGAAATACAAAGTTTTCTGTTCAAAATCGAAAAGGTCAGTGCCGATTTTGGGTATCACATTAACTAAAGTAAGACCAAAATGATGGTACTAAAATAACAATATTGTCACAAAGGTAATCCTAGGTCAGGATTGCGACACCTAGACACTGTGATGCTCAGCTGTTTGATTAAAAAACTATTTGTCAGCGTCTAACATATGTTACGTAATTATTTACGTAATGCATACGCTACATTTTCGTAATAAGGTACCTAATATTTGTCATGACGAATGAATATCGGAACTAGGTCAATCAGAGGTATAAGTAAATGGATGTCGTACGGAATCCGGGCAGAGGAACCTAGCCAACTCCCCTACAAGTTCCATTCAACACAGGTGACGACCAAGATAACGACGCCATATACCAGGGGTGGCCAACCTTTTTGGAAGCAATTAACGCAATTAAGAATTTTCAGAGACGTTGCGGGCGCAATGATACGTAATGACATCATATATGTTTTGTTTTTTATTGTTAAAGTTAATTTTATTTATTTTTTTTTCATTTCTCAATTTAAATTTCTTAAAAAAAAATTGTTTTTGTTAATTTTTGTCATTTTTAATTTTGAATCTTTTTATTTGATTTTACTTATAGGTTAAAATCCCATTATTTTTTGAAAAAATGCTCTTCTTCATTTTTAACACAACATAATACAACAAAATAATAATAATAATAATTTGTAATAATAATTTTATTGAACGACATTTATTACATATAATTACATAATATATGATAAATTATTATTCGTTAATGAGAAGGTTGAGACTGTTTCTTGACATAAGTTTTCAAAATCGGGACAGTAATTTGATACTTCTACTCTTAAACTGTCATTCAATGATCAGTTTTAATAAAATGAAACATAAAAAATTGCGGTAAAATTCGATAGAATTCGCTAAAATACAATTTTTTGTAGTGGAACTACTTATATTTTATTATATAGGGAGGTATTTAATATGGCATAATAAAAAATTACTTGAAAATTTCAATTAATAAATAAGTATTTAGTTCCAAGAAAATTTTGCTTAAAAGTTGGAAAATGAAATTGATTGGAAATAAAATTTAAAAAAATATTTTAATTTACCGGGAATCGTATCGCGGGCGCATAACAGATCGCCCGAGGGCGCAGTTGCGCCCGCGGGCGCGTGTATTGCCACCCCTGCCATATATCGGCCCATTACAATCATACCTGTATGCTCTAAAATTTTTGAGGCTATTATAAAAGATAGGTTAGATGTATTTCTGTCAGCAAATAAAATACTGAACGAAAAACAATTTGGTTTCAGGAAAAAACCATGTACCACAAAAGCAGCGGTTGAGCTGATTAATTATGTAACAAACGGCTTTGAAGAATTCTCGGCCTCTCAGGCCATTTTCTGCGACCTTTCAAAAGCGTTTGACTGCGTGTCCCACGATCTACTTTTTGATAAGCTCGACCGTTGCGGAATTCGTGGCACGGCGTTTTCCCTTTTAAAATCGTACTTAACAAATAGGGAACAGTTTGTGGCAGTTAACGGAACTACATCTACCACTGAAAATTTAAAACTTGGCATCGGACAGGGAACCATACTTGGGCCATTATTGTTCAACTTATTTATTAACGACCTGCCAATTTTTCTAAAAACAGAACGCTCAAATACCATTCTATATGCGGACGATACAACGCTGCTCAGTAGCAATACTTCGCTAAAGGATCTTATGCAAGTATCCGAAGAGAATTTCGCTAAAGCTAAGGATTGGTTCATCTCCAACAAATTGACACTAAACGTCAATAAAACCCAAAAACTGGTTTTCAGTTTAAATCGATTAACTAACCAATCGATACAGTACGGAGAACCAGTAAAATTTTTGGGTCTTTACATTGACGGGCAGCTCAATTGGAATGATCAGATAGACAAATTGGCAGCGTCGTTAAAGAGTGTGAACTATGCTCTTTGCCGACTGAAGCTCTCCGTATCACCAGAGGTACTAAGAACGTTCTATTTTGCAGTCTTTCAGTCAAGGATGGAATATGGGATACTGCTATGGGGCGTTAGCAGTACTTTAATTCGAATTTTTAGACTACAAAAATGTGCAATTCGACACATTAATAATGTCCCATATAGGACTCACTGTAAGGAATTATTTGTAAAAAACAAAATAATGACAGTGTACAGCATGTTCATTTACAAGTGCCTGTTATTTGTAAAAGAGAACGCTGCCAGGTACCCCACCAACTCGAGTACACATTCACATAACACTAGGGCAAAATTAAACCTACGGCGTCCTAAGATCAGGTTAACTATATCAATGAATGGTATGTATTTGGCAACTCTCTTTTACAACCATCTTCCCATTGAAATGAGAGATCTAAGACCTAGTCTATTTAAAAAACAGGTAAAAGAGATTTTGTCAAAAAATTGCCTTTATAGCATAAAAGAATTTTTTAATATTGACTTGTAGCGCATCTTAATCTTAATTTTTATCATAAATTTTATCTTAATTTTTATTTTTATAAGTTTTACTTTTATTTGATTCTATGATGTAGACTTTTAATAATATGAATGTAACTATATTTTACTATTAGGACTCTTTATGACTTTTAATGTGTTTATTGTAATCCCGTATTTTTTATTCTTTCGACATGTGTAAACATTATGTATTGTATATAACACGAATAAATATTATTATTAAATATTATTATTATACCATTACATCTGTGAGCCAAGCAGCAGTACCACGTGAGTGGGAGAAGGCCTCTCCAGACTCCTTGGCTCCCTGATGGGTAATCCCTGTCTCGGAGATAGGTCCAAGCCGATTCCGGCCAACACGGGATGGACCGAAGACTTATCCCCATACTTATCCCCATATCCATGGACAAATTCAATCATACAGTTACATTCTAAATTGAATATATATTTAATAAATGGTATTGTTAAAACCAGGAGTTGCTTTTCCATCTAACCACCCACGTGACAATATGCTTGAACTGAAAATTATCGCTTTCAGGGTTTTGCACATAAAGCCAACATAATACTGGATGTCTAGGTATATTTATCACATCAAAATCAACAGTTTTTTTGATAATCACTTTTATTCGTTATTTGAGTACTAAGAGCTTCCATTTAATTTTTTAAACAAAATTTAAATAATTTGCCAAATATCCAAGCTTTTTGTTCTGCATTTGCTTCGTATTTAAGTCTTCATTAGATTAATAAGAAATATTTTACAGTATAGAGTGTTCGCAACTATTAAAAAAAATAAAATATTTTTTTAATATTTTTAAATCCAAAAAAATACACGCACTATCTTAGCTATAAATACAAAAAATCCATAACATTACTAGCCATAACTTAACCATGAATTTAAAAAAGTTATTATTTTTTTCAAAAACTGATCAAATATTCCTATCGTACGTTTCCGGCTCAGATCAATATACATTACCTATAACTTTTGGTTTAACCCTTTTTTTTGGGTTCCTATACAGTAAATAAAAATCAGAATGTAAATAAATCATTTGTTTTTTTTTTCAGTTCCTTTGTTTATTGTTTGTTAGCTCTTTTCTTCGTTTTATAACTTTTCTCATCCACTCTACTCCTCCTCCTTCGTCATCCAATAGCTGTTTCTCGTTTCCACTTTCATCTCCTTGCATTTCCTTATATGTTCTATATTTTCTTGTGCTTCTCCGCACATCCTACACAATTTTCTTGTCTCTTCCCACCAGAAATTATTGGTGTTTTCTTCGTTTCCGCAGCGAAATCTTGCGAATGTTTTTGTATGCTTCCCGTATGTCATTAAGTATCTTGGTTGGCCTAGAGTTTTAATCTTCCTGTAGTTTGTGTTGTACCTCGACTTGTCGATTCTCTTTTGTTGATCTTGTTTTTTTATGTCTCTGTCTCTGTCAGTTACTAAAGTTATGACGTCTTCACCTTGTTGCTCCTTTCTTGCTTTTTCCTGCAGGCTATATCCATTTCTTTCGAAGTAGTTTTTCCTTTCCTTCCAACAGTCATCCTCCAGTTTCTTATCTCTTTCTGATATGCATTTTCTAAGAATTTCGTTGCTGCTGATTCTGCTCCTTTGTTCAAATTTTGTTGCCCTTTTTCCAGTGTTGATTCTTAGCTTGTCTCTGTCGGTTTTTGCCAGTATTATGTGTACCCTGTACATATAAAACCATGAAAATTGATTAAAATGTCTCATCTTTTTTACTGCCTTAAATAGGAAAGGAAACATAATACATTAATAGTTTTATAAATATTAAAACTTGCTGCCATCTTCCCTTAAAATAAAGTTCAAACCTTCGTGTTACCGTCACGTAAATATCCCCTTTTTCAGGTAAAAGAAACAATCGAATCTATTTGAGCATGCATTGATTCTGCGTATCTGAATAACGAATGAGGTAGAAAAAGTTGGTAGCATGTAGCGGTAACTGTAAGGAAGTGGACATATGTCTCGTATGTCACCGCTAACTCACAAACCGTCCGATACTCTTCAATATTACATGAGTGTAGAACACATCGGAGCTGTTACTTCCCTACCACGGGATGTACATTGTCATCAAAATTCATTTTACATATGTCTTACAGGATATCGAATTTTTTCTACTTCATTTAGGAAGAAAACAAGGTTTCGTTTATCATTGTTTATGGTTTTATTTTAGAAATGTACAGTTGTGATTTATATTATTTTTATTTATTATTGTTAAAATAAATAAAACATGATTACTTAATGTTTTGACATTCATGGGACAATTCTTCTTCTTTCAGTTTATTTGTTGCGGATATACTTCATCCAGGCCCGGATTCTAGCAGAAGCGGGATAAGCGGCCGCTTCAGGCCCATCAGGCCTGAGGGGCCCACTTCTAACAAACTCAAATAATTTTTTGCAAAATTTTGAAAAAAAAATCTAAATTTATTTTACAGTATAAAATACATACATTAGAAAAATAATACAAATATATAAACTTTTTTTTTTCTTCAAGTTCTGTTCTGAGTTCAAGCTTAGTTTAGTTTTATTTCAAAATTACCAAATTTTTTTTACAATTTCTGGTTAATATCTGATATTTTGTTTGAAGAAACAAGTGTTTCAGAAGAAGGAAAAGGTCAACTTGAATATGTATTCAAGTTGACTGTTTTTATTTATGACTTTAACTGTTACCAGATAGGAAGAATAGGGCCGCATCGGACATCGAACGTGACAATATG